>CM072809.1:43849362-44508248 GCA_037013495.1 Hippophae tibetana
GTGAGATCCCAACGAGCATAAAAAAAGGTTTTCTTTTTTATTTTTTAAACTTTTCAAGTAATTTTTCACAAATACCAGCAAAATAACCTAATAAAAAACATGAAAAACAACCTAACATGCATAGTAACAAACTAACTAATGTAGGGTATGTAAAAAAATGCAAACATACAAAGAGTAACTAACTATATGAGTGTATACAGATCCTCAATAACTACCTTATAAAGAGGATGAAAAAACACTATGTAAACCAAACAAACTTTGTGTTTTGTCATAGGAATGCCAACAAAAACACAAACAACTTACAAGACATACACTTATCGTCTTTAGAAGATGGTTTTTTTCTTTTAGGTTTAGGTTGTTCTACTTTGAACATTTCATATAAGTGACTGTTGTTATAAGCTTAACATACAAATGTCACTTACCAAAGTATAGTACAAACGTTTCTTCTATTTTTGAAAAATAGTCATAATATTATTCTTTAAAGGAAACCTTGTATTCTTGTTTGTAGTACCTTGACATAGAAATTAAATTTCTAGTAAATCTAGCCATTAAATATTTCATTATTCTAACTTCTCCAACTACTTTAGTTAAAACAATATCAATATCGCCCCTTGTATGGTGAAGTGTTGATCTCTTAGGTCAATGGGTAAACCAATGATCGTGCATTGAGAAGAACAAACATGATAAGTCACACATAGATTATCTATCCAAATTGAAATATCATTTTTATTAAACAAGCTTCTAGGACAAGTAAGTAATATTTACTTTCCTCTATCTTGTTTATAGGTTATGAAATATGCTAAGAACTCTTTTTCACATAGCTCCCAATTTTATTGTAATGGAAACCATTCCCATTTAAATATTCTTTTCTTTGTATTTTATATTCTTATTGCTATCTCTTCCTTACGGGGAAAACTATATTTTCTCATTTTTCTTGAATTGACAACAATCATTTCAAGTTAAGTTGTGATAGGATTGTCACGCTTCCAAAGAAGTGTTGAGATAATAATATCTCATGTGGGGTAATTCTTTATCTTGCATGAATTCAATTGTGCATCCATGTTGGCTATCATATAGCAACTCGATATGTCAATTGATCCAATCCAACGATCATAAATCATTTGTAAGTAACAATTTATATTTTATGGTATTATAAATAGTAATTAGCTGTGAACAATTTTATCGGATCTAATCGAATAACCATATGTATACTTTTCATATACTACATATCACATTTTTTTAGTAATCAAATAGGAGTTTAAATTATATTTTTATTTGTTAAAATTTCCACCTCAATTTCTAATTCCCAAGAAGGATTAAAATGAATATATCATTATCTTGAAACAATAAATAAATACAATTCAATTTACATGTTTATTCAAAATATTATTTTATACATAGTAAATAATGCATGACTACAAGACATATAAATATATATGTAAGTATGATAGAAATTATCTAACACCTAGAAATTTAAATGGTAACTCTGTGTCGGTCATTAAATCTCTCAAATAGATTAGACTTTTTTAATTAATGAAATTGCACAATATTCTTATATTGATAAATCATTTTTATTTGCTATGTTTTGATCCAAATATAATTAATTTCTTAATTACATATTTTTGAGTGTTAGCTTGTAAATTATTGTTGTGGGTTGTTTTGTGTTTTCGTTATGTGATAAATTTTAAGTTGTAATATATTCACTCCATCTATGTCATTTATATCTAAGTGAAGGATTTTCAATATGATAAAAAATATAGTCTATTTTTTGTACATGAAGATTCACATATGTAGAAACAATTACACAAATGTCAATTGTTCTTTCGACTCAAATAGCTAACTGAGATTTAGATGAGAGGTGAAGCTACCAACCCATTTAATCTTTTCATGAGATACATATTAATTAGGCCAAGTTGGGCTCACAAACGTGAATTAAGAACTTACATAGTAGAAGTATAAATCAACATGCTCAATTAAACAAAAAGCCAAAACACTTTACGGATACGAGAACAATAATTTCCAGTAAACATACTAGTGACAGTGTGCCTCATAGGCTCCCATTCAGACTAGCAACACACATATGCATGAAAAAAACTAACAATATTTGAGATAGGAATGCATACTTAATAAACAAAGGATTTTCAATCACTCTAAGACTCAAATTGATTAAGGAAACCACTTAGCAACAAATAATCTACTAAACAATAAAGCAGTTACACTCTGAGATAAGTAAAACCACCATTACCTCTATCAATCAAGACTCATACCCTAACTACCTATTGCAGCTCTTACATGCTACTTCCATAATGACTTGGTTTGACATACAAACCCGACTCTCCTTTATAGCCTAGACCACTTAAAATGGTGTAACCAATAACCAAAGATTAGTAATGTGTAAAGTGAATAAGAAAATGTTACGCCAAGGCAACCACCAGCCAACACATAGAACCCACTTGGAAACAACACTTTGATTACTCACCACTCATGAACATGGTTTTGCTCACACATTTATAAATTACTAATATCGAGCAACACACAAAGTTTTAGTGATATGGAAACAAAAAGACGAGATGTCACTTTAACAAAGCTTTGCTACCTTTTTTCTAGATGCCAAATAAGAAAAAATGAGGGGGTATTTATAGAACTCGAAATTTCCACCTCACCACCATTTGTGGCGAGGTGCTTGGAAAGCTTAGTGATGAGGTGGTAAAAAATCACATTTTGTCATTTCAAAAATTACTAAATACTTTTAGTAAATACCCGTACCCGAAACCAACCAAAAACATAAGTGAAAATATCGGCATCAATACCCTAATTAGCATACACACTATGAAAACTAACACCCATGATATGGGTAAACATTCTTATTTATAAAGTGTTCTTAACTATGTGTGTGTATGTATTATTGATCTCTGTAGGAACTAACCTTAGACAAAGAAGGAAAAATGCACTAAGTAAGAATAAAATAGACATCATGTTTTGCTCAAAGGAAGCCAACAAATAGACATAAGTACAACGGGACTTACATTCATCCCATTTAGCTTTCCATGTCAAAACACTACATAACTAAATATAAAAGCTTGTCAAACATGAGAAGATCATGAAGATGTCCTAAAGCTTCTTGTTCCCATGAACAACATAATGATGCATACCAAAACCAAAAAGACATACCTACTTCAAGTGTATGCATCTTGAGTACTCCATCTAGTTTCATGAATCAACTCATCCAATCCTCTATCACAAGGAACTCAACACCACTACATAGAGCACACCTGAAGCACGAAAACTTCACTATATACTTGTAACCTGCACACACAAAACAAACATATATCATGTGAATGTATCATGCAGAAACATGTAGTCTATCCAAATACTATCAAGTAACCCCTATACAAGTACACATCGATAGTCTATCCGAATAAAATCATGTTACCTCTACATAGGTTCACACAATAGGCTAAGCATAGTTAACTTGTAGCACAAACAAACACTCTACATGCAATACAAATATGCAAACTACACAATCTATATGCAACACAAATATACAAATACCTCCTGAACATATGCAACACTCGCCTTAATTTTATGCATTTTAGTTAAACATAATATAGGGCAGACTACACTCACCATCTCATGTAACAAATAGCATGTTAACAGCAAACACAATGCAAAACAAACACAAGTTGTGTATACTTCATCCCTTTTTTGACATGTAAAGTCAAAGCAAACACACAGGTATACAACATGCCATACCTCTATATGAAAGAAAGAAGTCAAATAGAAATGCAATGATCCTAATACTCATGCAACACTGCAAATAAGATTAAAGCAAACACAAAAAGAAGCAACACATGCAATGAAGCAAGAGATACAAAGAATAACATCAAGACAATAACAAGGTAAAAGCATGTAACAACAACAACTTGAATGTATAGACAAACCAAGATGAGTGCAGATAGAAAACATCTCCCTAATATGATACATAGTACAGAGCCCCATATCTATACATGTTATGGGAGGGCATAAAAGGCTTTGTAATATGTATATAACATATTGATAGGACAGAAGGTCAAACATTAATGGCATATTAATGTGTCAACAAATCTAAAAGAAGATATTGACTATGGGTCCAACTATCTTCCAAGTTGGCACACTCTTAGTGACTCAATAATCTTCCCTCAAACATCAAAGCCACTTAAATGTGTCAACAAATCTATAAGAAGGAGTTGACTAGGAGTCTAAGTATCTCCCAAGTTAACACATTCTTAGTGATTCAACTATCTTCCCTCAACAACACTTGGGTGTATTTAATCTTGTAACCTCACCCCATATTATGCACACACATATAGATAGACATCCCAGTCTACCAAATAAAATATGTTTTGTTCATTTTAACAACAAATACCAAGGTATCAATTACATGTGATAAACGTGCAACAACTCACTACAATAGGAAAGTAGGTACAGACATAAGAAGACATGTGAAATATGAGAATGTAAATAATGTATGCAACAAGTCATGCTAACAATCCTTTTCATGCATAATTCATACAAAGTGATGTAAAGAAAAAAGGAACATCATAAGAACACAACAACATAATATAAACTCATAAATAGAACAAACAAAAAGGATGCCAACCACAAGACTCCTCCTAACACCATACAATTGACACACACCAATCCCACTACAAGTATGCAAGTGAGTCAATAAACATGTTATGCATCCTACTCTCAAAACTCCCCCAAAATAGAAGCACGTACACTAAGTAGAAAAAAAAGTAATATAGATAGAGGGAAGCAAACTAAGCATGTTCAAAGAACTAGAAGGTCATTAGAGATTAAGCAATACACCCAACTTAAATATTCATATGACCATCAATCCAAGATACATTCATGTAAGGTTATGACAAAGTATTTGATTGCATACTCAGTGTGTGTTATGTTAAATGTGTTTACTTTGTAAGCCATCAAGAAATGCTTAAATGAACCAAGAAAATAGAAATATAGACTCAAAATATACCAAACTTCACAAGTTCACAATTAGTCTCTCTCTCCACTAATTTAAATGCTAATTTAGAAAAAAATAATAGGTCTTTTAATGCTTGTAATGACAAGTTTAAGTAAGGGTCGGAAGGAGATGATATTTTTAGGCAAACCTATGGGTACAAGTCCACATAAAAAAATATCCTAAAATAAGTGTTCTTGTCTCTTCACTTCACAAAGATCATTCATAAATAAAAATATTGCGATAATAGTACTTGAGATTCTTTAATTTATGCACCCTTCCTTTTTTCATATTTATCATCATTTTAATTTGTTTTTCTTTTCTTTCCCCCTTTCCCTTTTTTTTGTTTTACATTCTCAACACTTACATTTAGGCTTGAATAATAAATAGGTACAAAGAAAAGAAGGATTAACTTAAAGGCTTAAAAAGTGTAAAGAAGGAAAAAAAACATTAGTGGCTTGAAACTTTCAAATGATCCAAAGATAGCCTAAATCCCCTTTATATTCAAAGATACTAAAAGTGGATTCTAAAGCTTGTTAGAGACATACAAAACATGAAAGTAGAAATCCACACAAACATTTCAAAATAGCCATTCAAATTCATAGAGTTATGGCATGTATAGGAGAAAAAGTTCATTTTAGATAGAACACAAAAATTTAGCCATACTTTCACTCAATGAATACACATATATAACAATCATATTTCAATCCAAGTCAAATGCAGACCAATCATATATCATCAATGATCCCTCTAAAATTCATTTCACATTCAATAGAATAGCAAGATAGATGAACATGTAGAACAATTTTGGGCAGAAAGAGAAAGAAAGAAGGAGAATGTCAAACGACCATAGTCAAATATATATTAATATATTTTTTATTTTCAATGCAGTAAAAAGAAGATAAGCACAATTTTGAAGAAATAGACAAGTAAAGCAATAACAAACAAGTGAGATGACAAAGATGGCCTCAAAGGAGATCATAGGCCAAAAAGATAAGTATATGCGTTAAGAGAGATTATTAGCACAAATTGTTCGATTTTGCCTCCAGAGAGAGAAAAGGCAATAAACTACACAAAGTTGCCTTAAAAGAAATCATCGGTAGCACTCGTATCATTACTAGACAAGAGAAGGAAAGAGTTTGACAAAATAGGGAGCAATACAAGCAACACTCTCAAGAGAGAGAAGAAACAATGGATGCCACAAAGATATCTAAGCATGAGAGAAAGGCTTAGGTTTCAACATAGAAAAAAAGACATGCGTAGACAGGGTTAACATCCCAAACACCAAGAATGCCAACAAGATATACTAGTCTAGACACAATAATGCATATAAGTCAAGATTCTTAAAGATAGGTAAACAATCTAGATGACATATAAATGTATATGGAAAACTCTAACAAACGTAGTACAGAAAAACATTCAAGTACACAAACTTGTAACACACCTTAGTTTTCTTCAAATAGACATCTAAAGTACAAGAGAAGAAGTGTAGGCAAAACATGAACAATAATCAATAGAAGATAAATAGCAAAATAATATTCAACATACTAGGTAGAAGAGAGAAGAATCTAGTAAAATAAAAGAGATATATTATATATGGCATGGCATATGAATGATAAGATTGTAAGAAGAACTATCCTAATACTTTGACACTACATTCTAACAAAATATGATGTGATGCTCATGTAGAAAGTCACAAAAAATAAGCAAGCCAAACACACATAAAGAGCATGTCAAATCAACTAGCAAGAAACAAAGCTAGTAAAGGATATAACAATTAGTTATAAAAGCAAGTAAATAAATTAACATACTACACATGATAAAGAAGTAGAGGAAAAAAAAGATATGCATGAGCAAGAGAATAGGGAACATGTAGAAAAAAATAGTTCATGGAGATACACAACCTTACATAACAATAGTACACACCATAGGTGACAAAGGGCATAAGTATACAAGATGTATATATATGTAGATAGAGCTCTAGGATTGAGCACCCAGGCAGTTAAGCCCAAGTAAGGGTGACCCACTCTAATACTAAATGAAGATTCCTATACGTAGAAACAATTACATAAAGGTCAATTATTCTTCTGACTTAAATAGGTAATTGAGACCTAGATGAGGGTAGAGATGCCAACCTATGGAATCTTTTCGTGGGCTCTATATTAATTAGACCAAGTTGGAAAATATGAATTAAGCAACTTACACAATAGAAGTATAAATCAATGCGCTCAATTCAACACACAACTAAAACGCTCTGTAGATACGAGAACAATAAGCTGCAGTACATATAATAGTGATTGTGTGCCTAGACCACTATCCAGACTAGTAACACACATATACATGGCAAACAACAATCAATATGTGAGATAGGAATGCATACTTCATAAACAAATAATTTCCAAACATTTCAAGACTTTATATGAATTTCCAATAACTTCAAGATTTCATATGTGGGAACACATTCTATAAATAATGATTGTACTCTCACAACATGCAATCAATCTAAACATAGCAAATTAATTAAAAATTACACCGCATACTCCTTAGATTCACAACAAACCCATATGCACCTAACATGGTTAAATAATATAAATTAATTAAGGAGCTAGTACATTAATTTACTACAAAATAATTAATGATTAGAAAACTATATACCTACTCCCTAGAAAGAAAAGAATGCATGCAACAATTTATAACTAACACACTTTCAAATCAAAGTATGCATCTAGTAAGTTATAACATATATGATAGAAACTTAGAAGATGCTATCATACATACTAAACATGCACAATAACATTAAAGGAGTCCAATACCTGATATATAATCAAGTTAAGAAGATACCAACTCCTTAATGACATAACTCAAACATGAAAATCACATAGATATAAACATATGTTAGATAAACACCGCTACAGTACTAATCACTACACAAAATGTGTGTGCAATAAATACGTAAGTATACGTATCGTAACAAGTAATATAATGATAAGTAAAGATTGTTCCCACGGAGATTATTTTATTTGAAATTAATTTTTAAAATTAAAATAATAAAAATCAAATCTTTTTGGTGTTTTTATATTTTAAGGAAGCAAAATTAAAATAACTTAAAGTAAATAGCAATAATTAATTAAATCATATTTTGTGACTAAAAAGATATATGAGAAAATATCTAGGAATACTTAATCCCCCAATTTTATAAACATTTGAATCGCTAAAATCCTCCTAATATAATATCAATTAATTATATGATCAATTGAATCTAACCTAGCATTATTCCTCTCTCAAGTAAACTACACACCATATAGCAATTAATTTAATCACACTCTCATGCCAATTAAATTGCATACTACTCATTAAGTTCATCAATTATGGATCACACACATAAGAATCATACATCTCTGCCTAGAAACTATGCATGTTATTTAATCAAGACAAACAATTAAATAATTCTCTTAAATCTATTTAATTGCCTCTATAGATAAATTGTTGGCCAAACAATTAATAGCATAAAAATCAAATTAAATAATATAATTAAATTAATATTATAATTGGGAAAAAATATTAGATCATCACATGGTGAAAATTAGGTTCATAATATCCCTAGATTAATAGATTAAATACACAATTGTTTTCATAAAGCTCATATTTTTCATAAAGAAAGACATAAAAATTGATAAATAAAAGAGTAGAAAAAGAAATAAAATCAATATCTTGAATTGTATAATTAATTTCCTCTTGAATCCACCAAAATTGTGTCTTTTCTTGAATTTTTCTATATATTTTTCTCTTTTTAGCTCTAAAAACTGACCAAAATTATGCTAATGGAGGCTCATTAGGGTTTATAGAGTGATTAGGGGCTTAAATAAAGCTTAGGTATGATCTGGACCATCCGATCAGCTTCAAATCAAAGACTATGATCAAAACAAGCAAAATTGACAGTTTTAGCCAATCACAGCGTGACACATGGCATCAGAAATTCATTGGACGAATCAAGAGTGACGCGTAGTAGGGGAGACCGGTCAAAGTCAATGCTCACCGATTCAGCAACATGTGGTGCAATGTAATTTGTAGGAATGGATGGCGTGGTGCATGGGTGGAACATGCGGAGCAATGGCGTGGTGACATGTGTCATGTGGCGTTGACCGATTTCTAAACTCAGATTGAACGCGTTTATCCTTCTCCCACGCGGCATGACGTGATTCACTCTCTGTGCTTGCATGGCATCCACATGGCTTACCCAGTCAACTCCTCTGCTTGCATGGCATGCCATGTGATATCTTTTGATTGGTCCTGTGTGAAAAATTCATAAACAATTCAAAAAAAAATCCCAAAAATTCCAAAAATTATATTTTCACCCCCTTTTCACTAAAAAATCTATATTTTAATTTTTTTAGCCATAAAAATACTATTTATTAAATAAAATAAGTAAATATTAAGTAAAAAAGTGTCCTAAAGTAAAGCTATGTATAACTAAATAAAATAACTTTGGTAGTATATTCATAAATATACTTCTATTAGTACATGCATATTTCATGAAAACTATCCCTCTCAAAAGTCGTACAAGTCTATAATAAAGAGGTTCACATATTCATCAATCAACATTCCATCAATACAAGGATATGCAAGGTTTTTGAAAAATTGATTCGTGTGTGTGTGATGCACATGATATCATCCAATACACTCATGAAATCAACCTATATGAGCATACTAATCAATTCAATCTTAGAACAAGTCTCATAAGTCTATGTTTCACATCCCTCTCCACTAATATAAATATGCACTTAGCTTAAGATCAATAAGAACTTTACATGGTTGTAATGTAAGGCTTAGGTGGGGGGTCGATAGATGAAGACATTTTAGGGTCTTTCCATACCTTAGCTTTTTTTTCATCATGCACTTTTTAACTGCAATTGAGCTTTTACTTGATATTTTAGTTCACCCTCTTTTGACATTCTTTTCATATATTTTTATTCCACATATCTTTTCTCTATTTTTTTTTGTAACTTCACAACATCCTCAAACTTATTTTCAATTCTATTTTCTTTTTCTTTAGAGGGATACTTGTGTTGTGAGTTTTGATTCTTCTTTTTTTACAGTGTGTATTACATTTCACCTCACTCTAAAGCATAACACATGATTGCATCTTTTTTTTTTCATACAAGCTAAAGGTGCAAGGGTAAAGGTAATACTTATTAGTTAGGCATTAAATGTGGCTAACAGATATGAAAGGTTCTTTGTTAGGCTCAAATGGGTGACTAAAGATATTAACAATGGTAAGCTTGAAAGGCTCAATCAATCCAAATAAGGCCTAAATCATTTCTCTTGCTAAAATACTATTTAGGATTTTGCCTCAAGAGATGATCAAATAGATTCTAAAACTTGGTAGATCTCATCAACTCGTATAACTCACTACAAATTTTCTCTCAATAAGAATACTAAAATCAATCATGAACATATGTATAAAAAATTGAATCAATTCAATCAAAACTAGCAAGCATATCACATGATTAATGTATATATCTTAACAAATATGTTACATTCCTTATCCTAGTCATGACAACCAATTTTTATCATTGAGTTCATATGTTTCATATCAAGCATGCATGCATTTAGTTTTCATATATTCATCAATTTCTACCCAAATCATGATTAAAAACAACCTAAAAATTTAAAAAATTCTCTAAACATTTAAAATGCATACTAAATACTAATGTAGAGAATGAAGTTCCTTCCCCCAAACTTAAATTACACATTGTCCCCAATGTGCACATATAATAATGAAAAGAAAAGAAAAACTCCCTTAATTATGCACACCACATCTTTCACTAAAATGCTCATTTTTGTTGTGTCATTGCTCTCCAAATTTATTCACCTACAAAACAAAAAAAATAAAAATATTAAGTAAAATAACGTTGGGTTGCCTCCCAACTAGTGTCACGTTTAACATCCTTGACTAGACGGTCCTATTAAGTCCTAAGGCACATCCTTTTGTATCCATTACTTTTGAGTTTGCTTGGAAATAGCTTGAGTCTTGATTTGTTCAATAATACTTTATGTTTTGGCTCATAAACACGGTGCTCAATTCTATTCTTATGCCATATTTGTTTTCCTTTTGAACTTCTTGGCATTCTTATAAGCACTCCACCGTAACTCATCCAATTTATGTATTTCTAATAGTTTTTTCACCTCTCCATTGGACTCTTTCACTTTCATACTTGATTAAGGATAAAAGGGTAGAAGTGTGGGGTCTAAACTTGGTAGCTGTTCAATTTATGGTTTGAATTTAAATCCTATCTCAAATTTTCCATTATTGCCTTTGATACATACATGAGAGATGTATCCTCCAAAAAGTTTACACAGTCAACAATATCAACCTTTAATGCCATACTTTCAAAGTTATAATAGGTTGAGTTGTTTTCTGGTGAGTTTATGTCCTTGTTTACAGTAGCATGTGTTAAAGTCTTAAGTTTGGGTGACTCAACAGATTCTTTTAAGCCATTCCCAAAATCATAACATTTATCCTTAAACATTCATTAGTATTATCAATATTAGAGGGTTTAGATTCTTTAAAAACTTTAAATATTACTTGTTCATCTTGCACTCTCATTGTAAGTTCACCTTTTTGTACATCAATGAGTGTTCTTCCGGTTGCTAAGAATGGATGACCAAGTATGATAGGAATGTCACGGTCCTTTTCCATGTCTAGCATAATGAAGTCTGCCAGAAAGATGAATTTGTCTACTTTTACTAACAAATCTTCTACCATACCTCGAGGTCTCTTAATCGATCTATCTGCCATTTGTAATGTTACCGAAGTGGGTTTTTCTTTACCAATCCCAGTCTCTTGAAGACCGATAATGGCATGATGTTAATACTAGAACCCAAGTCATATAGTGCCATCCCAAAACAGATGTTCCCAATAGTGCAAGGGATGTCAAAACTACTTAGATCCTTCAATTTTTGTGGTAGTTTTCTATTAAGGATGGCACTACAACCTTCAGTCAAGGTTATTGTGTCATGATCTTCAAGCCTTCTTTTTTTGATAGTATATCCTTCATGAATTTGGCATAAGATGGCATTTTTTTAAGTGCCTCTATAAATGGTATGTTTATATGTAGCTTTTTGAAGACTTCTAGAAATTTTGAAAACTGTGTATCTGACTTTTGCTTTTGCAATCTTTGAGGGAAAGGAATAATAAGTTTGTAGAGGTTTCTCTTTTTTGGCTGAATTATTTCCTTTCCATTAATCTCTTTATCCACTAATTCCTCATCCTCCTTTTTAGTTTCTGGTTCCTCCTTATCCTTTTTAGTTTGATAGTCCTTTTTATCCTTTTTAATTTCCTGTTTCTTCTTATCCTTTTCTGCCTTATGTTCTTGTTCTAAAGTTTTACCACTCCTTAAGGCTATGGCATTGCATTGGTCCTTACCTTCTCTTCTTGGGTTTACAATTGTGTCACGCGGAAGGCTATCTTGAGGCCTTTGGCTTATGGCCTGGGTAAGTTGCCTCATTTGGTTCTCCAAATTTCGAATCGAAGCCTCTTCAGTAGACACTTTTGTATTTACTGATTGGATGAAGACTTTCATCATCCCTATTAAATAATTTGTATTATCCACAATGGATGACTTCTTCTCTTGGGCTTGTGATTGCTATGGTTTTTGAAAACCAGGTAGTGAAAATGATTGATGCTTGAATTAATTACCACCTTGACTGTTGTTATTGCTCCAAGAGAAATTTGGATGTTGTCTCCATCCTGGGTTATATGTATTTGAGTATGGATTATTGTTTCGATTCACATTACCCACATAACAAATGGATTTAGGATTATTTGGACAATTATCAAACAAATAAGCTCCTCTACAAAACACACATGACACTCTTCAATTTTGGACTTGGTTTATACTCGCTGGAAAGTTTTGTACCTCATTTGGAGTCTGTGTGGCTTGCCTAGTCAGCTCTTTTGCTTGCGTGGCATACCACGTGGTAGCTTTTGATTGTTCCTGTGTTAAAAATTCATAAAAAATCCCTAAAAATTTGAAAAATTATATTTTCAACCATTTTCACTAAAAAGTTTATATTTTAATTTTTTAGTCATAAAAATACTATTTATGAAATAAAACAAGTAAATATTAAATAAAAAAGTGCGTTAATGACTCTATTTTCATAAAGTCATCAAGTACATACACTCAAAAGATAGGAAGTATAATAAAACAATAGATATAGATTTTGATAAATGGAAAGCTATTGGTAAAAAAATAGATGTTTTTCTATCAAAGTTTAAACTTTGGTGTGCCAGAACATATACCCTTTAAACTCTAATTATACTAATCACACAGTCGAGCATGCATAATATCATATATAATGAGGTAAAGTCACATAAAAACCATATCTATGTAATAACATCCTCAGATTGCTTAAGCCAACCACTCAACAACAAATAATTCACTAAATAAAAAAAATATTTACATTATGAGATAAGAAAAATCACCATTACCACTATCAATTGTGACCCCTATCCTAACCACTTATTATTGCTTTTGCTTGTTGCTTCCATAATGACTTGGTTCGACACACAAATCTGATTCTTCTCCATAGCTCAGACCATCTAAAGTGGTGTGATTAGTAACCAAAGATAAGTAACAAGTAAAATGAGTAAGAAAATGTTACACAAAGGTAACCACTGGCCATTATAAGACTTGACACATAAAACTCACTTGAAAATACCACTTTGAGTACTCACCACTCACAAACATGGTTTTGCTTATATAGTCAAAAATTCACTAATACTGAGCAATACACAAGGTATTAGTGATTTGGAAATAGAAAGACAAGATGTCAATTTGACAGAGCTTCACTACTTTTTTTTATGCTAAATAAGAAGAAATGATGGGGGTATTTATAGAACTCAAAATTTACACCTTCCTATCACCTGTGGCAAGCTTGGTGGCGAGGTGGTAAAAAGTCACATTTTTTCTCTCCAAAAACTTGTCGAGTACTTTCCATAGATACCTGCATCTAAAATGAATCAAAGACACAAGTGACAACGTTGGCGAGCGATTGTGCCAACACTCTACTTAGCATGCACACTACAAAAATCAATCCTGTAATATATATAAATATGCTTGCATACAAAGTGTTTGTAATTATGTATGTATATTATTGATTGCAATAAACAATTTTACCTAGAGGAGGAAAAATATACTATGTAAGAATGAAATAGATAACGTGTTTTGTACACGGAAATCCAACTAATAGATACAAGAACAATTAAACTTACAATAAAAATACCAATACTATAAACAAGGACTTTACACATTTGCTAAAAAACAACTCTTAAATTAACTTCTCTACCTTGAAATGAATGATATAAATATCTTGTATATAAGTAATTCACAATTTGATAAGATGTAAAAAGATTTTGTATCAATCACACTTTATTATAAATTCTTTATATTTTATCACATTTATATATTTGATTTTATTAAATAAATGTCAAACTTTTTAGGAAAATAGCTCATATAATCATTACAATTTTTTTTCTAGATTAGACCACTAACTTGCAATTTTATTACTCTTATTATTATAGCCTTAATGAACACATAGTTGGACATATGTTCAACTCAATACAGCAGATTTGGACATATATCAAACTAAAAACCAAGGACCTTATTTTGAGAACTGATGCTTATTTTCGCAAGTGTACGAATCGTTCAAGTAATAAAGTGTACAAAAAGTATGGATATCGAACCCACAAGGAATGGCGTTACTAAGTACCGAAATTGATTAACCCTAATTTTATTTGAAAACCAAATTGTTGAAATTGTTTTAAAAGCAAATTAACTTAAAACTAAATGCAAATAACAAAATTTAATGTTGTTCACAAATGATTAAAAATGCTAAGGCATTTGATTTCGCTAAATCAATTCAATCTGATTTCAAGTCATGTCATATGAGAATCAAAGCTAAAAGTGATGGTTGAAAAACCCAAACTTATCTAATACTCTCTCTCAAGTTATATTAGAATTACTTATCTATGAAAACCAACTATATTTCTATGAAGATTTAATCACAAATAAGCACATTACAATTTATGCAATTTCTAGAATAACCACATACATCATGCATTAGGTGTCAAACTCGCATTCAACATACGGTATTTATCACAAGAAGCATTCATTACGCATCTCCTCTCGGTCTCAATATAATGCAACAAATCATCTAAATCTTGATCAGAAATTTAAAAGCATTAAGCATGGAAATAAATACTTGACATGAAAACAATGAATTCATATAACAATAACAAAAGAAATCAGATTTCCTTGATTTAACTACATCATAGCCTTAGTAAAAACGAATTAGTTCATAACGAAAATAAGAACAAACATATTCTCAATTGAATCCATGAACAAACAATCTGAATAAAATGCAGAAAATAAAAGCTAAGGAGAAGAGATGAAAAACTCTTGAAGATGAAGACTTGCTAGCAACAATGGTGATGATCCTTCAAGCTTCTCCAACCTTTCTCTCCAAAATTTCCTTTTCTCCTCCAAAAATAACTTAGATCTTCTCTCTCTTCCATCCCCCTCTTTCTCCATCATATTGTATATATAGATCTAGGGTTTGGGGGGCAATTTTGGAACAAAACAACACAAAAATGTGTTTTCGGACGAAACTCGCCGGCGGCGACATTATTCTCACCGCGGCGAGATTTCTGGAAAATAATTTTTTTTGGTTTTCCGATTTTGGCCGGCGGCTAGATGCATTTGGCCGGCGACGAGATGAATTTACCAAAATTTGTGCTCTTGGGAAGATTTTCGCCCAGCTTTTCGTAGGATTTTCGTCGGCGGCGAGATTAATCTAGCTGGCGGCGGGAAAGAAGAGAGAAGTGTGTTTTGAAGGTGTGATTTGAAGTGAAGGGAAGGGGGTATTTATAGGTGAGGATGGAGAGAAAAAATGAGTAAAAAATGTTAAAAAAATATTAAAAAATGTAAAAACGCGTATTGGAATTGCTGATGTCATTAATGACGTCAGCTTGACGTCACAGGGGCGGCTGCACGTGAAAAATGGGGCGAAAACGCGTTGGGCGCGCGGAGGGGCTGCTGCTGGGCGCTGCGCGTAGCTAGGCGCGCGTGAACAGTGCCCGAGCGCTGGGGCGCGCGCGGATGGGCAGGCCAGGGCGCTGGGGCGCGCGCGGCTGGGCGCTGGGCTGCGGCGCGCGATTTCCGTTTTTTTGACATTTTTGACCTTTTTGACCCATTTTGTCCAATTTTTCCATGTTTGTTGACCTTTTCCCACTTATTTATTAATATATTTGTGATGTATTGCTTCAAGTATTCCTCTTTTAGTCTTTAAATTGCGTTTTTAAGCCAAAATACCTGAAAAACAATAAGAATACCCGTGATTCCGAAAAAGACAAATTTATATAAATATATGATAAAACATATAAATATATATATTTTTAATCAATTAATGCACATAAAATCATGGTTATTTTAGTGCTTTTTGAGCACTCATCACAACCCCCAACCAGCTTCTTGCTAGTCCCTTAGCAAGAGAAGCGATAAAAGCTAAAAATTAAACTATCCTAAATCACTTTCGTGGATTGAAACGGTTGCATTTAGCCTATGCAACAAGCCTTTAAACCCCTAGGTTGCCCTAGTGGACGAGTTTGAGTCTCATGAGTGTTTTCAGTAATGATACCCACAAACATTGAACTAATTGTAAAAATCAAAAGAAACTATAAAAACAATCAAATCAAAAACTACAATTACAACACAATCAAAAATTAATTTAAGAATAAAAGAAAACAACATATCACAAAAATTTCTCACACTTTTTAATCTCCTTTAAGATCATAATTAAAATCTCAAGCATAAGTTATTTTAATCTCTTTAAACAATCATGATTTTATTATAATAATTAGTCAAAAATCATTTTCATATTTCATTTCAAAAATGTGTCAATTTAATTTTACCCAATTTCAGTGTCATGAATCAGAATTCGCTTCGACTCTATTCCTCACAAGTCAATACTCTCAAAGCACTGAATCCTATTGGTTCAAACCCTCATACTAATTTATATGCGAAAGAGTTGATGTATAGAAATGAACTAATATGTTCGCATATGTATAAAGAATAAAGGCTCAAAGTGTTATTTTAACATTGATCTCATGAAAGGAATCGAATGTATAAATTATAAAGATATCATATATAAAAATTATTTTCATGCATAAATCAAACTCATTAAGAAAGAATTTCAAGATATATGCTTTTTATAAATGAAGAAATTGCAATGACTTTTTAGGGAATTACTTCCTATATCTTTCTTTTGTATTTAACCTTTACTCACAACTTTGTTGGCAATGTGGGTCATAGTATGTAGATGATACTATTTTTTTATCTCTCTATACATTTTTTTTTATATGTATTTTTTTAGAGAGTCAACCCATGTACAGATTGTACATTTATTTGGATTTTGGTGAGTGGTTAATTTTGTGGCTTTTCTGTTTGATCTTGGTTTAGGTAACCCCAGATATGTCTTTTTATTTTTGTAGCAGTCATGCATGAATGAGATATAAGCATATACTATCAATTTCTACTCAAATCGTTTAATCTAAACAAAAATAATAATTAAAAATATATGATACTTTATTAAGATGAGAAAAAAATTCATACATTCAATGCTAATACCTATAGAGATCATCTAAACTTTTGAATAAATAAGAAATGTGTTTGGAGTAGAAAAAAAATATATATTTCACTCTGAATAAAAGAAATTAGGTTCAAATTATATCTCACAAGGGTAGTCTCCACTAAAAAAAATTCATAAACACCGATTTTGGGTTTAATATAATTTCCACATTTTATCAAGAAATACTAGTTATGACAAAAACTAACTAATTATCAAAAATAATTACAAAATATTTCATGATATGTTTTCAAAAATTAATCTAACGGTACCAAAGACTTAACTATTTACTTAAATTTGATTTAAAGAAATGATACATTTTTGTGATAATTTTTTTTTATTTTATATATATATATATATATATATATATATTTTATTAAGCATGGTAACTTTTCACCACCCCCAACCTAGAACTTACATTGTCCTCAATGTAACAACTGCAAATTAAAGATAAAGAGAAAAAAAAGGAGAAAGATTACCTATTTCTTGAGAATGTGTAAGTAGTAATGAAGAAATGCAGGTGCATCCATCATATTCATCATTAAAGTGTATACAGACAGATTGCTGTGAACTTCTAACATCTCAACAAATATTTTAGTTTTAACAATTTTAAAAATTATTCACATATAAGTAAACTAAAATAAACAATAAAATTAAGTAAATAAAACAAATAACAAAAAATTACCTAACATGATGGGTTGCCTCCCATCCAGCGCTTAGTTTAACGTCTTAGCAAGACGTATCTTTTTGGTGCTAAGGGTTACTTAGCCAAATGCAATCCATTTCAGCAATGTTGTTTGGTTCTTCTAAATAAGGCTTGACACGATGGCCATTAACTTTGAACGTTTTTTGTGTCTTGGAGTCCAATAGTTCTACCACTCCATGTTCAGATACCTGAACTATTTTGAATGGTCCATCCCATCTTGATCTCAGCTTTCCTGGAAACAATCTCAAACGAGAGTTAAATAAAAGAACTTTCATTCCAGGGTGAAAAGTTTTAGGAACTAGCCTCTTGTCATGATAGCGCTTAGTACGCTCTTTGTATAATTTGGCATTCTCATAAGCTTCATTCCTAATTTCTTCCAACTCATGAAGCTGGAGTAATCGTTTTTCACCTGCTTTATCTAAATCCATGTTTAGCTCTTTAATTTCCCAGTAAGCCTTGTGTTCAAGTTCAACTGGAAGGTGGCATGCTTTCCCAAAGATTAACCGGTAAGGGCTCATCCCAATAGGTGTTTTGTAAGCGGTGCGGTATGCCCATAAGGCATCATTTAACTTAAATGCCCAATCCTTCCTTGAAGGAAGCACAGTGCGTTCCAATATTCCCTTAATTTGGCTATTACTTACTTCCACTAAACAGGAAGTTTGAGGATGATATGGAGTAGCTACCTTATGTGTGATGTTGTACTTGTTTAGTACTCCATCAAAGAGTTTGTTACAAAAATGGCTACCTCCATCACTTATTATAGCTCTAGGCGTTCCGAACCTACTGAATATGAAATCTTTCAAGAATTTCACAACAACATTAGCATCATTGGTTTTGGTGGGGATAGCTTCTACCCACTTGGACACATAATCCACAGCAACCAAAA
The DNA here is from genome assembly GCA_037013495.1 of Hippophae tibetana. Lineage (NCBI taxonomy): Eukaryota > Viridiplantae > Streptophyta > Magnoliopsida > Rosales > Elaeagnaceae > Hippophae > Hippophae tibetana. Next base: position 43,868,644 of record CM072809.1, read on the forward strand.
TGTATTGAAAACCATTAGATGGGGGAAAAGGACCCATAAAGTCAATCCCCCATACATCAAAGAGTTCAACAACTAAATTAGATGTCAAAGGCATTTCATCTCTTTTGCTTATGTTTCCTGTTCTTTGACATCTATCACATTGTGCACAAAACATATGAGCATCTTTAAAAAGAGTGGGCCAAAAGAATCCAGACTGTAATATCTTACGGGCTGTCTTTTCACCTCCAAAATGACCCCCACAATGAAGTTCATGACAAAAAGTTAGAATGCTCTTATGTTCTTCTTCAGGTACACATCTCCGGATGACTTGATCTTGACCAATCTTATATAAATAAGGGTCATCCCAGAAATAGCCCTTAATAGTTTTAAAAAACCTTTTCTTATCCTGATATGAAGTGTTAGGTCGTAAAACACCAGTGGCAAGATAGTTTACAATATCAGCATACCATGGGTTTGGACCTATGAAAAATAACTGTTCATCAGGAAAGGTTTCAACTATATCTTCATTACTCTCATCTTTAAGAGAATTGAAGTCAGAAATCAACCTAGACAAATGGTCAGCTACTAAGTTTTCACTGCCTTTCTTATCCTTGATTTCTAGGTCAAATTCTTGTAAGAGTAAGACCCACCTGATTAATCTAGGCTTGGCATTTGGTTTACTTAATAGGTATCTTAAAGCAGCATGATCAGAATGCACAATCACTTTAGATCCTACTAAATAAGACCAAAATTTGTCTAAAGAGAATACTATAGCCAAGAATTCCTTTTCAGTGGTGGTGTAATTCATTTGGGCATCATTGAGTGTTTTGCTAGCGTAGTAGATGACATGCAAACGCTTATCCACTCTTTGTCCCAAGACTGCTCCTATTGCATAATCAGAAGCGTCACACATTATTTCAAAAGGTAAAGACCAGTTTGGTGCCATTATAACAGAGGTAGATGTGAGTTTATCTTTCAAGGTATTAAAGGAAGTAAGGCAGTCATTGTTGAAATCAAAATCAGCATCTTTGGATAGCAAGTTACATAAGGGACGACTTATTTTAGAGAAATCTTTAATAAATCGTCTGTAAAATCCTGCATGTCCCAAGAAGCTTCTTATCCCCTTCACACATGTAGGGGGAGGTAGTTTGGATATCAATTCAACTTTTGCCTTATCAACTTCAATACCCTTGTTTGAAATTATATGTCCTAAAACTATCCCTTGTTGAACCATAAAATGAATTTTCTCCCAACTAAGGGTTAGATTGCATTCAATGCATCTCTCTAAAACCAAAGTCAATTTATGTAAGCAATCATCAAATGAGTTCCCAAAGACAGAGAAATCGTCCATGAAAATCTCAATGAATTTCTCCACCATGTCCGAGAAAATAGATATCATGCATCTCTGGAAAGTGGCAGGGGCATTGCATAACCCAAATGGCATTCTGCGAAAAGCAAATGTCCCAAAAGGACATGTAAATGTGGTCTTTTCCTGATCTTCTGGTGCTATGGGTACTTGATAATATCCAGACAGTCCATCCAAAAAACAGTAAAATTCGTGCCCAGCTAATCTTTCCAACATTTGATCAATGAATGGAAGAGGAAAGTGATCCTTTTTCGTATATAAATTTAGTTTCCTAAAATCTATACACATTCTCCATCCAGTGATTATTCTAGTGGGCACTAATTCACTTTTGTCATTTTTAACAACTGTTATCCCAGATTTCTTTGGTACCACATGCACTGGACTAACCCACTTACTATCTGCAATAGGATAGATAATCCCTTCTTCTAATAATTTAAGAATTTCCTTTTTAACTACCTCTTGCATGTTTGGGTTTAGTCTTTTTTGGGCCTCTCGTACAGGTTTAGCACCATCCTCCAAGTTGATCTTGTGCATACACATTGTTGGACTAATGCCTCTTATATCCCCTATACTCCAACCTATAGATTTCTTAAACTGTTTAAGCACTTTGATGAGTTCCTTTTCTTGTGGTTTGGTCAAGGTTGAAGAAATTATCACTGGATAAGTTTCTCCCTCTCCCAAAAACACATATTTTAAGTGCTCAGGTAAGACTTTGAGTTCAAGTTCAGGTGGATTGGCCTCTTTACTAGATGAAGAACTGGGTAGATTTAAAAGTGTACTAGATTTTGTCATCACTTCATCATTGTCTAGTTGTTTAAGGTACCCATTAATTTCCTCATCTAAATCTTCTTCAACCTTTTCAAGTGTAAGAACGGTTTCAAGCTTGTCTTTTATTCTGGTTTGTAAAAAGGTGCTTTGGACAAGATTATCCAAAGGATCAACTTCGAATATTTCATCGATGGCAGAAATAGAAGGAAAAGGTGAAGAATCAAAAACTTTAAAATGAACGGTCTCCCCTAAGACTGTCATTGTCAAATTTCCATCTTGGACATCAATAATAGTTTTAGTAGTTGCCATAAATGGCCTACCAAGCAATATTGTGTGCTCTCTGTCCAATGCTGGATTTTCTTGCATATCCAGAACCACAAAGTCAACAGGTATTATCAGTTTGTCCACCTGTACCAAAACATCCTCAACTATTCCCTCTGGATATTTAAGAGATCTATCTACAAGTTGAAGGGACATAGTTGTGGGTTTTAAATCCCCTAGATTGAGTTGTAAGAATATAGAGTAGGGCATCAAATTTATACTAGCACCTAAATCAAGCATTGCTTTAGCAACCTTCCTATCCCCCATAGTTATGTTTATAATAAAACTTCCAAGGTCTTTCAACTTAGGGGGTAGTTTGTGCTGAAGTACAGCGCTAGAAATTTCTGATACTACTACTCGTTCATTCAGTTCATACCTCATTTTCTTAGTGTTCAACTCTTTGAAAAACTTGGCATATGAGGGCACATTCATGATCACTTCTAATAATGGTAAATTGATATTTACTTTAGAGAGCATATTAAAAAGATCATTGAATTGCTTATCTTGTTTGGATTCTTTTAACCGGTGGGGAAAAGGTACATGCATCTGGTATGGTTCTGTTGTCTTTTGAATTTTGAGGGTGTCAGATGACCCCCCAATGAGTTTTTCAGAAGGCTTGTTAAGTTTAACACTTGTTTCTCCTTTTTGCGAGATTAGAATATCGCCTTCTTTGTTACCTGAACTACAAGGTAGATTGTTAGAGATTTCAGGTAAACTGGTATTGACTACCTTACCACTTCGAAGGGTTCTTACATTCTTTGCTTGTTCTGGTTGACTGGGCAACTTTCCTGGTTCTTTCTTTTGCATTTGTTCAGCCAGTTGCCCATCTTTAGATTCAATCCTTTTAACCGAAGCCTCCATGGTGTTCAACCTTTGATTAGTCATCAATTGGTTGTCACGACTAACTTGAATAAAAGCATTCAAGCTATCTTCTAAGGTTGGCTTAAAAGATTGGTTTGGTGGGTAAGGGTAGTTGTTAACCGACCTTAGTGTTGGATATTGGGTGTAGGCTGGGTGATTATACGTGTTTGGATGATACCTTTGAAAAGATTGGACCTCCTCTATGGCATCGACACTAGAATCACAAGTATTTGAACAATTATGAGTACCATGCCCAATTGAACAACACACCTCACATACCTCTTGATTTGAAATTTGGTGGGTAGTGAGAAATTGCACTTATTTAGTCAATTCAGCAAGTTGCAAGGTTATCCCATTATCAGAGCCAACTTCATTGACCCTTGCTTTCCTTCTACCACCTCTTTGTTGGGAATTATAACCCAATAGCTCATAAAGATTATAGGTTTCCTCTACGGTCTTTTCTCCTACAGCACCTCCAGCAGCATTATCAACCATGTATTGACTCTGTAGTGTCAATCCATCATAAAATAATTGGTTTTGTAGCTGTAATGGAAAGCTATGATTTTGACATTGAATGAAAAAGAGTTTGAATCGTTCCCAAGCTTCATGAAAGGGCTCTTCATACATTTGAGAAAATGTTGCTATCTTTGTTCTTAGATCAACAGTCTTTTGATGGGAATAGAACCTACCCATAAAAATTTCATAGACTGCCTCATAAGTTTTAAGAGAACCTGACTATAGAGTAATGAACCATGACCAAGCTTTATCTTTGAGAGTTTAAGGAAAACACCTCATCCTAAGTTGATCTTCATTAATTGCATGTAGTGGAAAGGTTTGGACAATAGTGATGAGTGCTCAAAAAGCACTAAAATAACCATGATTTTATGTACATTAATTGATTAAAAATATATATATTTATATGTTTTATCATATATTTATATAAATTTGTCTTTTTTCGGAATCACGGGTATTTTTATTGTTTTTCAGGAATTTTGGCTTAAAAACGCAATTTAAAGACTCAAAGAGGAATACTTGAAGCAATACATCACAAATATATCAATAAATAAGTGAGAAAAGATCAACAAACATGGAAAAATCGGACGAAATGGGTCGAAAAGGTCAAAAATGTCAAAAAAAACGGAAATCGCGCGCCGAGCTGCGCGCAGCGACAGCCCCAGCGCGCGCGCGCAGCGCTCAACAGCAGCCCCACCGCGCGCCCAACGCGTTTTCGCCCCATTTTTCACGTGCAGCAGCCCCTGTGACGTCATGCTGACGTCATTGATGACATCAGCAATTCCAATACGCGTTTTTACATTTTTTAATATTTTTTTTAACATTTTTTTTACTCATTTTTTCTCTCCATCCTCACCTATAAATACCCCCCTTCCCTTCACTTCAAATCACACCTTCAAAACTCACTTCTCTCTTCTTTCTTTCTCTCCTTTCTTAGTTTTTAGTTTCTCTTAGTTTCTTTCTTAGTTTCTAAGCTTTTCTTAGTTTTTCTCTTAGTTTTTAGTTCAATTCTCTTAGGTTTAGAGTTCTTCTCTTTTTGAGAGGAACTTGTAATGTTTTTGTAATAATTTAGATTTTTGATTCAATATATGGAAGTGCAAATTCCGCTCGGAGGTTTTCCAGCTACGGGAATAGCGTCAAAGTTCTGTAAGGATTTTATTTTCTTTACAGTTATTTTTATGCTTTATTCTTACATGTTATATTCAACTTGTCTGTGGTTAAATTTAACTATGCTGGCTGTTTAGTAAATATGATGTAATAACGACGTTGTTATGCTTGCGAAATATTAAATAGGTAAAAATCTTTAAAATGAATTGATTTTGTTTTTATTCAAGATTTTATATTAAGAATGTTAGAGAGAAATATATTATTTTTCATTACAAACTTAAAACTGAAAATTAGATTTTAAGGTTTAGTTATCCGGTCTAATTTAGAGTAGTGCTCTTTTATTTGTTGGTACAATCGCCCGGTAGTTAGAGTGAAACTCTATTTCGAAAGTTTTTATAAGAATTATTATGTGAAAATATATTGACAACATGTTTTCAATAGTGGTTTTAAAACTTGAAAGTTAGTACTCGGATAATTAAATTCTTATGTTTAATTTGGACACCTTGAATAATGTTTAAATTGTCTAACCCCGCCAAAGGTGGCATTTAAATGGTTCATTTTCAATCTCTTAGAAAAAGGAATTAATTTAATTAAGCATATTAGTTATCAACCCCACCCATAGGTGTTAATTGATTTGTTTAGTTAACAAAGAATATCTAACCCCACCAAATGTGGTATTTATATAAAAAAGAGAGAATCAATAAAATATCAATTTATATCTTTAATAACCTAGTTAATATGAGCAAGCATAATTAATTTAGTTATTACATCCATAAATACTCCGCTAATATAAATGCTAAAAATTTGCATGAATATTTATTGAATCTGTATATATGTTTATTTTTAGATAATTATTTATTGAATTTGTATCTATGTTTATTTTTATGTTATTAGATTATATTTAATTAATCTGTATATATGTTTATTTTATGTTATTAGATTAGGAACACAAAAACCAAACTATCGTGACAGGATGTTTAGGATTTAATTTCGTTTTTAAAAGTTTGAATAATAAATTAAAAACCATATACATTCCTTCCTTAGATCGACCTTGGGAGTATACTTATCATTTTCTTCGAAATGATTCATGCACTTGCGAGAGTTTTATAAATATTAAAACCAAAGTATTTGCAAGAATCGGTAATGCCGGTTTTCGCTCATCAAATAGCATAGAATTCTCGAATGAAATGCAAAGGGTCTTCATTAGGGATACCGTAAAAGGAAGGCAACAAAGAATAATGAATCTTTTTCAATTCATAATTCCTTGCAGCCTCTTGTAATTGGATGCCGGAAGTTACATTGCCAATGATTGGCATTGTATAGTCTTTCATCTTTTTCCGCCTATCTTCAGCATCTCCCATGGTTGTTTGTAGTTGAAAATGATCCTCCTCCTATTTGTGTATCAACATTTTGCTCTTAAAAAACAATAGTAGATATCTCTAAGAAATATTTATAACTTGATAAAACGTAAAAGCAAAAAGGTGCAAGGAACCTAAATTTTTTTTTTTTTTTTTAATTTTAATTTTAACGTATGGACACAATTTTTTTTTAAACAAACGAATTTATTTCATTTGAATTTTATTACACGCAAACTAAAACAAAGGAAAATACAACAATGGGTGACCTCCCATACAGGACTAAAATTTATCGTCTTCTAGTAAGACGTTGCTTGGAGATTGCAGAATGAAAAACTCAATGTCTCCTCTTCATTGAATTCATTTAAGTATCAAATTAGTCTTTGCTCTTTTGCAAATGTTCAACTAACTGTTCAACTTGAACTTCCACCTTTTTGATAGAAGCTTCCACAGAGTCCAACCGTTGATTGGTTTTAGATTGGTTATCCCTACAGACTTGAATAAAAGAATTCAAGTTGTCCTCCAGGGTTGGTTTATTGGGAATGCTTCTTGGAATAGGTGGGTGGAATTGCTGGCCTGGCTGGTTTGAGCTTGAGTAAAAGGAGGGTTGTTTTGCCTCCAGGAGAAATTTGGATGACTTCTCCACCCAGGATTATAGGTATTTGAATTGGGATCAAACCTTGGTCTCTGTTGATATGCTCCCAACACATTAACCTGTTCAGGTCCAGTTGTTTTTCCTTGATATGGACAGGCTTCAGTACCATGTCCCATGTTGCTATAGAAACCATATTGTTCATTATTGGTGTTGGTTTGTGTAGCGAGAAGGGCAACTTGCTTAGTCAGTTGAACAAGTTGTTGTTGAACTTCATTACTGGAGTCGATTTCATGAACTCCAGCTTTTCTCACTCAGGAGCTTTTTTGTTGGGAATTAGCACCCAACATCTCAAAGAGGTTATACGTCTCTGAGGCAGTCTTTTCTCCTATTGCTCCTCCTACAGCGTTGTCGACAATGAACTGAAATTGTTGTGTAAGTCCATCGTAAAAGAATTGGTTCTGCAACTGCAGGGGAAAGCTATGATGGGGACATTGAGTGAGAAACATTTTGAACCTATCCCAAGCTTCATGGAATGGTTCTCCTTCCATCTGAGAGAAAGTAGCAATCTTTCCTCTCAACTCTGATGTTTTTTTATGGGAATAGAATTTTCCCATGAATTTATTGTAAATGTTACCCCATGTCATCAGAGAACCTGGGGGAAGTGACATCAACCAAGCTTTGGCCTTATCCTTTAAAGTGTAGGGAAAACATCTCATCCTAAGTTGATCCTCGTTTAGAATACCGAGGGGGAATGTTTGGACCGTAGCATAGAAATCTCTCATAAAGGAAAGAGAATCTTCATTAGGTAGCCCATAAAAGGAAGGAAGCATAGAAAAATGAATATTTTTAAGGTCATAATTCCGAGCAGCCTCTCCCAACTGGATAGCGGCAGTTGCCGTGCCTATTACCGGTCTTGCAAACTCCTTCATCGTGGTTTCCCTAACATGTTGGTTTTCCTCCATTTCTTTTGGTTCTAGTAAAGGATTAAGTCTTGGTTCTATGTTTGGCTCAAAAACAGGTTGATGGGTGGAATCCAGTGTTGTTGACACTTGTTTAAATTTATGAATATTATTTACATATGGTGTAAAGGGGTTTCCTAAGGATCTCCTACCACGCATAGACTATTGTAAACGTAAATTTAAAACTCCTGTCAACAAAAATAACAAATTTAGAGAAAATTTACATGGTATTTAATACAAAACTAGTTAAACCCTAAATTTTTTATTTTTTATTTTTTTTTAAAATTTTTTTTTTTCTAATTTTTTTTTATATATATTTTTTTATTTTTAAATAACATAATCAGTATTAACCAAGAGTGTTCCCAGGAAAGAATGGTGGTGCAACGGCTCCTTAAAAACTATTCTCCTAGCCAGAACAACGTTCCCAGGAAAGACTAGTGGCACAAAGGCTTCCAAGAACTAGTCTCCTAGACAGAACTCCCTTATATTTTTACTTTTCATGCTATTTAGTTAATTATGTATAAATTCAAGTAATGTTTTTTTTTACTATTCATGAACGGTAAATTTTTTATTCAAATTTCAAATTTCTAAATTATTTTAACTATTAAAAAAATTATTATTTTTTTATTTTATTTTTCTTAATTTTTAATTTTTTTAATTTTTTTTTAATTTTTTTAATTTTTTTATTAATTTTGAAATTTGATTATTAAATAAAAATATCACAATTATTTACAGCACAAAAAATGTTTTTAAGATTTTGATAAATAATTTAAAAACGCTATTCCTTCCCCGACAACGGCGCCAAAAACTTGATGAGCGAAAACCGACATCGTCGATTCTTGCCAATACTTTGGTTTTAATATTTATAAAACTCTCGCAAGTGCACGAATCATTTCGAAGAAAATGATAAGTATACTCCAAGGTCGATCTAAGGAAGGAATGTATGTGGTTTTTAATTTATTATTCAAACTTTTAAAAACGAAATTAAATCCTAAACATCCTGTCACGATAGTTTGGTTTTTGTGTTCCTAATCTAATAACATAAAATAAATATATATACAGATTAATTAAATATAATCTAATAACATAAAAATAAACATAGATACAAATTCAATAAATAATTATCTAAAAATAAACATATATACAGATTCAATAAATATTCATGCAAATTTTTATCATTTATATTAGCGGAGAATTTATGGATATAATAACTAAATTAATTATGCTTGCTCATATTAACTAGGTTATTAAAGATATAAATTGATATTTTATTGATTATCTATTTTTTATATAAATACCACCTTTGGTGGGGTTAGATATTCTTTGTTAACTAAACAAATCAATTAACACCTATGGGTGGGGTTGATAACTAATATGCTTAATTAAATTAATTCCTTTTTCTAAGAGATTGAAAGTGAACCATTTAAATGCCACCTTTGGTGGGGTTAGACAGTTTAAACTTTATTCAAGGTGTCCAAATTAAACTTAAGAATTTAATTATCCGAGTACTAACTTTCAAGTTTTAAAACCACTATTGAAAACATGTTGTCAATACATTTTCACATAATAATTCTTATAAAAACTTTTGAAATAGAGTTTCACTCTAACTACCGGGCGATTGTACCAACAAATAAAAGAGCACTACTCTAAATTAGACCGGATAACTAAACCTTAAAATCTAATTTTCAGTTTTAAGTTTGTAATGAAAAATAATATATTTCTCTCTAACATTCTTAATATAAAATCTTGAATAAAAACAAAATCAATTCATTTTAAAGATTTTTACCTATTTAATATTTCGCAAGCATAACAACGTCGTTATTACATCATGTTTACTAAACAGCCAGCATAGTTAAATTTAACCACAGACAAATTAAATATAACATGTAAGAATAAAGCATAAAAATAACTGTAAAGAAAATAAAATCCTTACAGAACTTCGACGCTATTCCCGTAGCTGGAAAACCTCCAAGCGGAATTTGCACTCCCATTTATTGAATCAAAAATCTAAATTATTACAAAAACATTACAAGTTCCTCTCAAAAAGAAAAGAACTCTAAACCTAAGAGAATTGAACTAAAAACTAAGAGAAAAACTAAGAAAAGCTTAGAAACTAAGAAAGAAACTAAGAAAACTCAAAAACTAAGAAATGAGAGAAAGAAAGAAGAGAGAAGTGTGTTTTGAAGGTGTGATTTGAAGTGAAGGGAAGGGGGGTATTTATAGGTGAGGATGGAGAGAAAAAATGAGTAAAAAAATGTTAAAAAAATATTAAAAAATGTAAAAACGCGTATTGGAATTGTTGATGTCATTAATGACGTCAGCATGACGTCACAGGGGCGGCTGCACGTGAAAAATGGGGCGAAAACGCGTTGGGCGCACGGAGGGGCTGCTGCTGGGCGCTGCGCGCGTGAACAGTGCCCGCGCGCTGGGGCGCGCGCGGATGGGCGCTGGGGCGCTGGGCTGCAGCGCGCGATTTCCGTCTTTTTGACATTTTTGACATTTTCGACCCATTTTGTCCAATTTTTCCATGTTTGTTGACCTTTTCCCACTTATTTATTAATATATTTGTGATGTATTGCTTCAAGTATTCCTCTTTTAGTCTTTAAATTTCGTTTTTAAGCCAAAATACCTGAAAAACAATAAGAATACCCGTGATTCCGAAAAAGACAAATTTATATAAATATATGATAAAACATATAAATATATATATTTTTAATCAATTAATGTACATAAAATCATGGTTATTTTAGTGTTTTTTGAGCACTCATCACGGGAGTTATAAATTTTGAAACTTTGTTTTCTTTTTATTTTCACTCAATCCCGATCATTGAACTTTGTCCCAAACTTCTCCAAAATCATGATTTTACCTGAAATTGCACTTTAAACACGAAATACCCATGAAATGACATTTGTGGATTAAATAATCAAGTAAACGCAATTTTCACACAAATATCAACATTTAAATCATAACAAAAATGCAATAATTTGACTCTTATCAAGAACATATGTTCAACTTTACATAACATATTTAGAAATTATCCAACTAATTATATGAATAAATGTAGAGAAATATATATGTAATCAATTATTCAAACACATATTAACCGACAATTGGGATCACATGTCGATAAAAATTCGATTAGTTGGTCATTGTCCAATTTTGTTTCGATGAGTATGATTATCGGCCAATCAAAATCTGACTAGTTGCACAATTTTCCCATTTAGTTGGACATGTGTTCAACTCTACTCTAACGAGTAAGGTTATCAGTTGACCAAACTCCAACATATTAGGCAATTATTGATTTAGTTGGACATTTATCCAATTTATTTCTAACAAGTGAGGTCATCATTCAATAAAAATCTAACTATTTAGAAAACTATCCAATTTAGTTAGATACGTTCCCAACTCAACTTCAACAAGTAGGGTTACCACCCGACCAAACTTTGATCAATTGGACAATTGTCGAGTTCAGTTGGACATGTGTCCAACTCAACTACGAAGAGTGAGATCACTTGCCCATAAAACTTTGACTAGTTAGATTGCTATCCAATACTAACCAATTAAATTGAAAAAAATATTTAATCAACATTTAATAACAATTAGTAATTAAACTAAGGTCATTTTTATCATTTTGCGTAAAAATTCGAGTGGAAAGGACTCATATATAATTTTTTACTAATATGGGATTATCACAACATGTAATCCAAAGTTTTAAAGAAATATATATATATATATATATAGAGGTGTGCATCGGATCTAAACCATTGATTTTATACTCATCCAATCCGATTTGACCATTCAATTGGATTGAAACATCTTAATCTGTAACTGATCCGATCACTTTTCAAATTTGATCCGTAATTTATTCAAATTGGATTGGTTGACCATCTAGTATTGCACCTCCCCAATTGTTCACTTTTTTACGCAAGTAAGAAAATAATGTATTATTTGAGCTAGCATTATCCACAGTAGCAGTAAATACCTAATCAATTTCTCAATCTAACAAGCATTGCTCAATTGCTTTCCCAAGGATATCACCTTTATGGCTAGAAACTACACAAAAAATTAAGATTATTTTTTGGAGTTTCCAATTATCATTAATGAAGTGAGAAGTGAAATGCATATAATTCAAATTTTGAGCAAGAGTCTATGAGTCAGTGGTTAAAAAAACTCTTTGAAATGACTTAGAGAAAAATTCTTTCAATTTATCTTTTTTCTTTAAGAAAAGACTCAAGCAATCTTGTGCAACAATGGTACGAGAAAGAACTTGGAACCTTGGTTCCAAAACTCTACTATACTTCTTAAATCCTTCATTCTCAACATGACTAAATGGAAATTCATCAACTATAATCATTTTTGTAAGTGCAAGCCTACAATCCTCAATACTAAATGTGTGTGCAACAAGTATATCTTTTTTATTGTTTGTGACATTTTCAAAAGCTAAAGTCTTTTACTTCTTCTCAGATCTACTAGGAAATAATTTACATTGCATAGCAATATGAGCATTTAAGTTTGATGTACCAGACTTGTTGGATACATACACATACTCCCTTGAACAATATTTACATCTTACCTTGCGATCTAAGCCTTCACCCACTATATCAAAATGTTTTCAAGCAAGAAAAGGAGGTTTAGAAGACTTTCGCTTACCTTTTCCATCATAGCTATCTATTGAAGGTTCAGGTTTTTCATTCAATGGTATATCTTTAGTTTTTGGTAGGGCATTTTGTGGATTCTTATCTTGATTTTCAACATCCTGGACAGCACTTGCACTTCCAGTGGTTGCAAGTGGACTACCCATAGTAGGGGTGTTTTTTTTCCATCTAAGATAAATTAAAAAAATAAATAAATAATTCAAAAAAACATAAGTATAAGTGTATAATGGTAAAATTTATAAATATAAATAAATAGTTAAACAACATCCATACATTAGACGATGATATCGAATATGAATCCGTTGTGGTTACATTTCGTATCAACTAGCTAACCAAATGCACCTATTTAAGACCACCAAATTAAAAATAATTCATACATTAGATGACGACATCGAATATGAAAACTGCACTACAACGACGATAGTGTAAAAAGCAAGCTCAAACCTTCCAATGCTACTTTGGAAAGCAAGAAAAGTTCAAATATCACTTTGTTAGAGAAATAAATACAACGAGGTTTTGCATGCAACTATTGAGTGCCAAAAATTCTTTCAAGCATATATTTGGTTCAAATTCTGGAACTTTTGCAGCAATATAGCTCTCATACTCTTTTGCCTGAAAGAAAATAAGAAAAATAAAAGTGAGACATAATCAACTTAATGAAATAAACACACTATGTAGAATAACAGTTGTTATAAAAATGCTATCAGATAAATGAAATAACAAAAACCGTAGGGTCTTACAACAACAACAGTGACGGGAAAAAAACAAATAATATATTATTGAAATTGCACATTCATTCATCATCTAACATTTTAGTTCCTTGATTCCTACCATCCACACACTTCATTAAAGAAATATTAGTTCCTTATCTCTCTTTTTATTTATTTCTTTTTTTCTCCCCCTTCAAATTCATGGTACAGGGTTAGAAGGTGATTCTCTCCAACACAGAACCATTTTGCTCTAGTTGCATGTTTCCATAACTGTTTCTTTCATTAGAAAAAATTGATAAAACAAAAGAAACCACACACCACGAGATGCGTGGTCATTCTAATTTCTAAAAGTTCGTTATAAAGACATTTTTATCAACATAATATTCTTCAAAATAGAAAAATGTAAAGAAGCAGATCTACAACCAAAGTAATACAATTTCCCATATCTTCACTTGTTACATCGGAACTTGTCTTAATAATTGTGACAGATTTATCCTTTTCCCAGCTTCACCAACTAATAAACTAGTTATACCCAGAAACAAGTACACTGTAGTAAATTGTGAACCATGCAAACAAGGTTAGAAAATCCAAACATAAATTAAAAAATAAAAGTGAAACCATTAAATCAAAAATCCTTCGTGATATGAAAGTTTCGTATCCAACCAAGCAGAGCATGAAAAATGACAACCTGATGACCAGAATCATGAAACCTAATAAGGAATAAATCATTTGAAATAACCACCTAATAAATCAAATTAGAGAATGACAAACATAGCCTGGGAGAGTTAACATACAAATTACTAATGATGGAGATAGACTAATGTAGAATGGAGAATGAAGAACGGAGAGAGAGTCGATGAGGGCGACACACGCAGAGAACAAAGAGCAGAGTGCAGAGCGGTAGAGGAAAGAGCAACAAAGAATGTGAGAATACAATAGTTGTGCAAAAACTTAATTAATATATATATATATATATATATATATATATATAATTTAATAAATATAATTAATTTTGGTCACATCGGATGGGATCAGATGATATATAGTAAAATCTTTCATCTCATCCGAACTTAACGAATTGAAAATATTTACATCTAATTCGATCCGATGGTCAGATTGAAACAGTTAAAAAATTAACGGATTGGTCGGATTAATCGGATGATTGGATTTTTTGCACACCCTTATATATATTCTTTAACTTTTATTAGATTGATTTATTTAATATTAAGATTTGTTTCTTTACAAATAAAAATATTTATTATCTTAAACTTGCATGAAATTTTGCATCTTAGACAAACTGAAATTTTGTTTGATGTGTGAGAGTATTTTGTGAAATCCAAAGTATCCCTCTATTAGTGATGAGTGGAAATCAACTAATATCTGTGGAACTAGGGAAGATTATGAACTTAGATACACCTTGTCTCTTTTGAACCATACTCCATCACGTTGATAAATGTTGTGTACCTCAATAGGGGAGATTTTGGTTTGGATTTTCTCATAGAAAAGGTCTTATTGGACATCTTTTTGGAGTATTGGCCACCAAGCTACTTGGGGTTAGGAGATGAAGAGAAGTTGAAATTCAACCACTCAGGACAAGGAATCTACTCCCTCATTTTCTGAACCCTTTTTATACTTTATCTCATAGTCATAGCCTAGAAGCTTCGGTAACCATCGTGTCTGGGCTGGTGTGGTGATATTTTGATCTAGAAGGTACTTTAAGCTCTTCTGATCAGTGCGCACAATGAATGGCCTTCCCAGTATATAAGGTCGTTATAACTTGATAGCTTTAACCACTGCTAACATTTCTTTCTCATAAGTTGATAGGGCTAAGGCTAATCCTTTGAGTGCCATTGGGTTATTTTCTTGAGTCAAAACTTCCCTAAGTCCTATGCCACTTGCATCACATTCGATTACAAAATATTGAGTGAAATTTGGCAACTGTAAGATGGGAGGGGAATTATAGGCTTCCTTCAATTGTTGGAAAGCCCTGGCAGCAGCCTCATTCCATTAGAATCCTTTTTTTTCAATAGACGGGTTAGGGGTGTTGTTATTCCTCCAACCAAAGGAACCCTCTAACTCCCTTAGATGTGGTTGGTGTTGGCCATTCCACAGCTGCACAAATTTTTGCAGGATCAATTGAGACTCCTTGTTTTGAGATAAGGTGGCCCAAGAAATCTACCTACAATTCACCAAAATGACACTTAGATGGTTTAGCAAACAAACTATTAGCAGCTAATATCTATAGGACAGTCTGTAGGTGTAGGTTATGATCTTCCTATGATCAGAAATACACCAGTATGTCTTCAAAGAAAACCAATATAAATTTTTTGAGGTAGGCCCAGAAGAGATCATTCATTAGGTTTTGATAGGTGGCTGGAGCGATAGTGAAGCCAAATGGAATTAGGAGGAACTTATAGTGACCTTCATGTGTTCTAAAGATAGTCTTTAGAGTGCCATCCATATAAACCCTTATTTGATGATACCCTGAACGTAGATTCAGTTTGGAGTAGACTTTGGCTCCATGTAATTCATCTAACAGCTCATCTATGACAGGTATAGGGTATTTATCTTTGACACTGATTCCATTAAGAGACCTATAGTCCACACAGAACTTCGAGGCTCTATTTGTTTTTTTAACCAACAAAACTATTGATGAAAAAGGATTGTTACTGGGTCTGATCAAGCCTAATTGTAAAATTTCTTGCACCATTTTCTCTATTTCAACTTTCTGATAATAAAGGTAATGATAAGGTTGCACATTTACTGGTCGAGAGCTAGGTTGTAGAGGGATACGATAATTATGTAATCTTTTTGGAGATAGGCTGGATGGAGGTTCAAATACTTGAGGAAATGCAGCTAGTATTCTATTTATCTTAAAGGGATGAGTTTTGGACTTCTCACTAGGGTTTTCATTAGGGATTATTTGAAGAAACAACCATGTACCTTATAGATTGTTGAACTCCTTGCAGGTCAAAGATGCAATGTTTGTTCGACCTAACCCTTGGAACTTATGAAAGACACCTTCTACCTTGAAGTTGATGGTAAGTTTTATGTAATCCATCTCGATGGGTCCTAGAGTCTCTAGCCATTGGACACCTAAAACTAATTGGCATGCTGAAACTGGAAGGACATAAAAATTTGTTATGATCTGATACCCTTGGATGGTAAGGGTAAAGTTACAACATTGTCCAGTGCATTCTATCTTTTCACAATTTGCCACCATTACCTCTAGCTTCTTTTCCTTGGTTATGATCATTCCAAGCTGAGTAGTTATGGTTTGATCAATAAAATTATGAGTACTTCCCCCATCTATCAGTACTAATACCCTTTTATTTTTTAATTGGCCCATGATGCGTATTGTTTATGGATGCTCAACCCCAACTATTGGATGGAATGAGATCTGAGGTATCACTTCATAAGGTTCTTGTTCTAGATGGGTTTCTTCCAAGTTATCCATGTGATCTTGGGTAGAATCTTCTATCATAAATAGTTGTGGTCGTGCACAGTGGTGACCAGCCACAAATTTCCCATCATAATAGTAGCATAGCCCTTTGTCTTGACATTCACGTGCTTTTTGGTTAGTAATTCTCCAAAACTTTGTTGGTTGAGCTATTGGGTTTGGGTTGAGTCACTATTGGAGTGGAAGTCATGACACGCTAGCTGTGGGATTAGGTAAGTTTCTTGGTGCTACTACTACTGATTGGTAATCAGGGTATTGAGTTGTTTTCCTTTGAAGTAAACTCTTCTCTTCGATCAATCTTTCCACCCTTATAGTATTAGCCAAATGTTTGAGGTTGTTTGATTTTGACATCAATTCTAATATCGTCTCTTAGTCCAGCAATAAAACAACCTATTAGAAACTCCTTTACTAAGCCATCAAACCTGTGAGATAGCTTCTCAAATGCCTCATGGTAGGTAGCTGTACTTAAGGTGTGTTTGAGTCGGGTTAGTGCTTCTGAAGGGCCTTCATAATCAGTTGGGCCAAATTACAATTGTACAGCTTTGATGAATTTTTTCCAAGTAAGTGGTCCATGAAACTTAGTGAGCCACCAATGCCATTGTAAGGCAATTCCTTCGAGATGGAATGAGGCCAATTGTACGCATTGTTCTGATATAATATTAGTGAATTCGAAGTACTTCTTGGCTTTATATATCCAACCAGTTGGGTCCTCACTAGCAAACGTTGGAAATGATAGATTTAGGTGAAATTGTGGTGGGTCGATATGATTTTGAGATGTATGTAGGTGTAGGTGTGGGTTTTCTTCCCTCACAAATGGGTTAACCTCAGGGGAAGTTCGAGAGTCACGAAGCACCTACAGTTTAATGAGCACTACTTGTAAGGTAGTGCCCAGTACTTGGTCGAAGCCACACTCATGTCATGCTAGGGTTTCCATCACTTCATTGCGAAATTCAACATTGGATTTTCCCTTGGTATCCATGGCTTTGATACCACTGATACGAGTAATTTGAGAGATAGCTAGTGGAAGAAGAAGAACAGTAGGGAAAAGAGGTAGATTATATAATTGTTTTCTATCATTCCTATAGTTTCTTGGATACATATAGCCTTACAACGATTAAAGAGAAGTAATGGAAGAAATGCAGAAAATAACAAAAAATACGTGAAGGAGTACGCGTCATAAGAGGGTAAGTGAGCATCTTTTCCTAACGGATTGGTGGTTCTCTCTAATGGTTTGGGTGGTCCCTTCCTCTACCGTGCATTGTCTTTACTCTAATTGTTGCAGCCTCACGCCAGGAACTAATTTAATACCCACATGTGCTCATCTCTACGCGCTTGCGCACCCATCTGCACGTGGCTTGGCATGCGTATCAGTTCAGCACCTATCAGAAAAACCTAATTTATTATGGCATAAATAATAAAGAAATGAGTATTAAAATTATAAATGCAAAAGAAAGGTATAATATACCATTAATTGATAAAGAAACTATATTAAATAAGCTATCCAAAATTCCTAATAAAGATAAAGAAAAAATTGGATATATTTATTTAAGAGGAATTCAAATATTAATAAAAGCTCATTTTAGAGAAGGAATAGATACACCAATAAAAATAGCACTATTAGATAATAGACTAATAAATAGGAATGATGCCTTATTAGGAATGATCAATGGTAACTTAGGATACCAAAAGTTACAATTTACAACATATCTTAGATTTTCTATTAATATACATTTCTAAATCAAGTATTAAGTCTAGCTTATGAATTTCAAAGAGAAGAATTAATGAAAGAAGGAAATCATCTATTTTCAGTACATTATCTAGTAGCATATTCTTTAACAAATAGTCATAAAAGTTCAATATACAGAAAAAATGAATTTATAGAAATAGATAAAACTTTTAAGAAACTTATACAAATAATAAAACCAAAAATACTAACAAACTTTGAAATACCAAAATAATGCAAATTAGATATTAAAGAAAAACTGTTGAAAATAGGAAAAAAAAAGTAATGTTAGCATGCCAAGGTTTATTTTTATAGAATATGAAAGAGAAACTTCTAATAAAAAAAAGTAAAAAAAAACTAGAAAATGAAGTTAAAATAATGAAGGCATTAGTTTATGACTGTATATTAGGAAATAAATAATAATATTTAAAGATAAAATAAAAAATATGTATTTGGATGTAAATGGAAACCTAGTAAGCATGACAAAAAATCAAGCAACATTATTTAAAACTATACAATTATTAATAGTGGAAATAGATTTAGTACAAGAATAAAACACAAAATATTTACAAGAAATAATATATGCATAAAAAGAATTACTAAAAGAAATAAAGGGATGTGGTTATAATAAACTACAACAAGATATACACAAAGAATTTTCAGAATTAAGAAAAGATGTATACAACATACACTTAGAAGAACCACATAGGAGATCAGATTCCCTGATTCCTAAAAATGAGAAAATATAAAATGAAGAACAATTTGTGAACAAAGATATAATTTCAATTTAATAGAATTAGAAAGAAAATTCATAAACCTTGAAAATAGGGATATAAAAAATTAGTTAGTTTATTGACACTAACTAATGAAGATATAAAAGAACATTATAATGATAAACTTTGTACTAACAAAGAAGGGGATGATATGACAATAATCATTGAGACTGATTTTGAAACAGAAAACATGATCCCAAAAGGTTATATGAAACCAATTTCATTACCGATCCCTTACTAAGAAGGAACATCTGACCCATATATGGGAGAAAGAAATAGGTAAAGAATAGAACAACCTGATACCACAAAAAGAAGAAGACAATCACCTAAAATGGAGGAAGGGTTGCATTAGGGAACTAGATATAGTATTCCACCATAATCAAATTCCATGATTATTATAAGTCTGATCTTCTAAATTTAGACTGTATAAAAGATAGAAAGAAAGCCTTAGATGAATGGGCTAGTGATATGAGTGTGCTCATACAAAATTTTAAACTACCCAAACAAATCCTTCTATCTATAGGGTACTTATAGCACATAAAATGATAGGAAATGTTAAAGTTTGGTTTTCAAACTTAACATATCAACATTTGTTAATGCAAGGAAATGCTTCCATAGGAAGAGAATACTTGGAAATAGTAATAAATGAAATATACAAATAATTTATTAGAGAAGATAAAGGAAGAACTATCACTGAATCCAGTGAAAATGAAATCAATGAAGCTAAATGGCATCTAAAAAATATGGAAATTTGTAACATGTGTTACATAGATTCTTTTATTTGTGAATATGAAATGTATTACCATAAACTACCACCCTCTATGAAAATAACTTATAAAGAAATATTTTTTCCAAAAATTACCTAGAACACTACATAAGACCTTAATAGAAAGTTACGAACAAAAGAATAGAAAACTATATTAGATACTCTAGGAGAAAGAATAAGAAGCCTTAAAAATTGGATCATTATTAAATGCTAAGAAAGAAAATAATATAAATAGATAAGAGCAAATGATAAAATCTATTGTGATACAAAAAAAATTAGAATACCACGGAAATATAGATGTAATATAAAATCTTATAAACAAAAATATAAATATAAAAAATATAAAATATTTTAAAAATATAAATTCAGTAAACGAAATTTCCAAAAAATATAAAAAGAGATTTAATAGAGAAAACTACAAGAAAAGATATTTTAGAAGAAAAAAGTATAAACCTTCTGAAAATAAGAATTATTACCCTTCAAGAAAGAAAAAATACAGATGCTAGATTTGTAATGAAGGAGAACATTATGCCAACGGATGTCTAAGCAGACTTCAATATAAAAAGGAATTTCCACAAAAAGAAAAAATCTTAGAAGAAGCTTTCAAAATGGAATTAGAACCAATTGAGGAATCTGATATAGATGATACTTATAGTATCTATCTATTGGAAGAAACTGAGGAAGAAATAACTAACTTAGAATATGAACACTCAAATTATGAATATTCTTCATCAAAAGATGAATGATTTGTATAGTATTACAAATCCAAATAGTATTTACATTAAAGTAGGACTAAAATTTAAAGGCGATAACACTTATCATTTACATGCATATATAGATACATGAGTTAATATGTGTGTAACCAGTAAATATGTATTTTTAGAAGAAAATTGAAAAAAATGTCAAAAGATTTAATTTTAAGAATTGGTAATAATATTACAACAAATCTTAATAAGGTATTAAAAGATACTAATATAATGATAGGAGGAAAAAAGTTTCACATTCCTAGTATATATCAACTGGAAACATGAATTGATTTGTTAATAGGAAATAATTTCCTAAACTTATATAAACCTTTCACATAACATTTCGACAAAATAAATCTCATAACCTTAGAAGGAGATACCATCTATGTCTTAAAAATAAGAAAATCTTTAATTGTCTCAAACCCAACTTTTATGCCACAACATAAAAAGCAAAAACATGGTGAGATTGAAGACCAACAAAAACCTTATTTAGAAAATATTTCATTAGATATAGAAGAGAAACAAAACTTTTTTCTCAATGAAATACAAGAAGACAAAGCTCTAACACGCATTAGAAAACTATTAAAAATAGTCAGTTCAGAAAATCCTTTGGATCCAAAAATTAACAAATCTAAAATAATAGTCAACTGATGAGTGCTCAAAAAGCACTAAAATAACCATCATTTTATGCACATTAATTGATTAAAAATATATATATATTTATATGTTTTATCATATATTTATATAAATTTGTCTTTTTCGGAATCACGGGTATTTTTATTGTTTTTCAGGTATTTTGGCTTAAAAACGTAACTTAAAGACTCAAAGAGGAATACTTGAAGTAATACATCACAAATATATTAATAAATAAATGGGGAAAGGTCAACAAATATGCAAAAATTGGACAAAATGGGTCAAAAATATCAAAAAGGAGAAAAACGCGCCGCCGCGTCGCCCTACCGCCCAACCGCGCGAAACTACAAGCGCGGTCACTGTTCATCCGCGCAGAACTGCGCGCGCGGGTACTGTTCATCCGCGTGCGCCCAACTGCCTTCGCGCGCGCCGACGCCCGTTTGGCCCCATTTTTCACGTGCAGCCGCCCCATGACGTCATGATGACGTCATCAATGACCTCATCATTTCCATTACGCGTTTTTACATTTTTTTTTACTCATTTTTTCTCTCCATCCTCACCTATAAATACCCCCCTTCCCTTCACTTCAAAACACACCTTCAAAACCTCCAAATACATTCTTTTCTCTCTTTCTTTCTCTCTTTTTAGTTTTCTTTAAGTTTTTCTTAGTTTTTAGTTAATTTCTCTTAGTTTTAGAGTTCTTCCCTTTTTGGGAAGAACTAGTTATGTTTATGTAATTTATTAGCTTTTTGATTCAATAAATGGGAGTGCAAATTCCGCTTAGAGTTTTTCCAGCAACGAAAATAGCGTCGAAGTTCTGTAAGGATTTTATTTTCTTTACAGTTATTTTTTATGCTTTATTCTTACATGTTATATTTAATTTATCTGTGATTAAATTTAACTGTGTTGGCTGTTAATAAACATGATGTAATAATAACGTTGTTATGCTTGCGAAATATTAAATAGGTAAAAATCTCTAAAATGAATTGATTTTATTTTTATTCATGATTTTATATTAAGAATGTTAGAGAGAAATATATTATTTTTCATTACAAACTTAAACCTAAAATTTAGATTTTAAGGTTTAGTTATCCGGTCTGATTTAGAGTAGTGCTATTTTATTTGATGGTACAATCGCCCGGTAGTTAGAGTGAAGCTCTATTTCGAAAGTTTTTATAAGAATTATTATCTGAAAATGTATTGACAACATGTTTTCAGTAGTGGTTTTAAAACTTGAAAGTTAGTACTCGGATGACTAAATTCTTAGGTTTAATTTGGACACCTTGAATAAAGTTTAAACTGTCTAACCCCACCAAAGGTGGCA
This sequence comes from Hippophae tibetana, assembly GCA_037013495.1. Taxonomy (NCBI): domain Eukaryota; kingdom Viridiplantae; phylum Streptophyta; class Magnoliopsida; order Rosales; family Elaeagnaceae; genus Hippophae; species Hippophae tibetana. The sequence goes on from CM072809.1 coordinate 43,891,259, forward strand.
TTTAAATGGTTCATTTTCAATCTCTTAGAAAAAGGAATTAATTTAATTAAGCAAATTGGTTATCAACCCCACCCATAGGTGTTAATTGATTTGTTTAGTTAACAAAGAATATCTAACCCCACCAAAGGTGGTATTCATACAAAAAAGGGAGAATCAATAAATATCAATTCATATCTTTAATAACCTAGATAATATGAGCAAGCATAATTAACTTAGTTATTATATCCATAAATACTCCGCCATTATAAATGATAAAATTTGCATAAATGTTTATTGAATCTATGTTTATTTTTATGTAAGTAGATTAAAAACACAAAAACTCCAAAATATCGTGACAGGATGTTTAGGATTTAATTTCATTTTTAAAAAGTTTGAATAATAAATTAAAAACCACATACATTCCTTCCTTAGATCGACCTTGGGAGTATACTTATAATTTTCTACGAAATGATTCGTGCACTTGCGAGAGTTTTATAAATATTAAAACCAAAGTATTGGCAAGAATCGGCGATGCCGGTTTTCGCTCATCATCAACATAAACTTAAGAGATCCCAACAAGATCATAAGAGTAAAACCAATGATTTATACTCTAAAAAATATGATTGAATTTGAAAAAAAAAATCAAGAACTTTTGGAATTAAAAGTCATAATACAAAGTAATTCACCTCACTCTAGTCCAACATTTTTAGTTGAAAAAGAAGTTGAGAAAAGAAGAGGAAAAAAGAGAATGATAATAAACTTTAAAGCATTGAATAAAGAAATCATTGATGATGGATACTTTATTTCAAAAGAGGAAAAACTACTGTCGGTAATAAAAGGAAAGAAATACTTCTCGAGTTTTGATTACAAAGTGGATTTTGGCAAATAAGACTGGATATAGAATCCCAAAAACTAATAGCATTTAGTTGCCCTCAAGGACAATTTCAATGGAAAATTATACCATTTGGATTAAAAACAGCTCTAGGTATTTTTCAAAGATATATGGATAATATTTTCAAGAAATTACAAGATATTTGTTGTGTTTGCATATATGATATTTTGGTTTTCAGTAATAAATTAAATAAACATTATTTGGGTATTATCAATATTCTACAAGAATGTAGAAAAAAAGCATTGTACTCTTTGAAAAGAAAGCAATACTTGCTCAACAACAAATTAAATATTTAGGGTTGGAAATTGAAGATGGAAAACATAATCTACAACCCTATATACTAAATAATATTCAAGGTTTTCCTAGTGAATTAAAAGACAAAAACCAATTACAAATTTTTTTAGGATGTTTAACATATGTAGAAGCATACATTAAGAAACTTGTAAAAATGAGAAAACCATTACAAGAAAAATTGAAAAAAGATCATATCTGGAAATGGACCGAAGAAGATACTTTATATATGAATAGAGTAAAAGTGAAGGTAAAAAATTTACCAATTTTGTACCATCCAAGACCATATGATAAAATGATAATTGAAACAGATGTTTCATAAGAATATTAGAGAAAAATTCTTAAGGCAAGAGTAGATGACAATGATGAATATCTTTGTACATATACATCAGGATCATTTCAAGATTCAGAATTAAATTACCATAGTAATGAAAAAGATTATTTAGCTGTCAAAAAAACCATTAAGAAATTTGCTATATATGTTATAAGCTCCAGATTCATTGTTAAAACAGATAACAAATTTTTTGGTTATTTTTTAAGAACTAATATTACAAGTGATTACAAATAAGGAAGATTAGTTAGATGACAATAATGATTCAATCATTACAATTTTGATGTTGAACATCTTCCAGGCCATAAAAATAGCTTAGTAGATGCTTTTACCAAAGAATTAGCACCTCTAACTATTTTTATGCTTTTAGGAATAGAACATCTTGACATCAAAATCAAGATAAAGGAAAATGAGATAAAAATCATACAAGAACAACTCGAGCTGCTATATCTCGAGAAATATCTTATGGAGACAGGAAAGAAACAATAAGAACTTAATTGTTCAAAATAACCTCTAGAGATTAGAAGCTCAAAAGAGGAATCTTCATTAAAAATTCAAGGTGAAACTTCTAAAGATAAAAAGGAAGAACCTAATAGTTCACAAAAAACTTCTGAAATCACAAAGCTTAATTGGGCAGATGATGTAGAAAAGAAGAACAAAAAAAGTTTATGTGGTCTATAATGACCCAAAACCATGAATTTATAACAATTGGGTAGAAACCATCAAATATATTCTAGGAATTAGTGGAGTAACTCATAGAGCCTTCACCAATATAATAGAAGCCAAAAGTAGTTATGCCAATTACAAAACACCAAAACTAATAACTCTAGAGGAGATAGTAAGAAGTTATTCTACAACATTACAACAATAACCAACAGCTCCAAGCAGGTTGACAAATCTTGGAAAAATAACAAGACCTTTAGTGCTATTTAGAGAAGCATCTCCTCTAGAGACATCAAAAATACTAAAGCATTCAGTGTTATTCAAGGAAACATCCTCTAGAAATACATCAATCATTGAAGATGAGAAGGACTAATATAGAAATCTCAGCAAACCACAATGGTTGAGTCTCTATAACTTGGCTAGAAAGTCTACCCAAGAACATATTGATGATATGAAGTTCTATACTACAGATAAGGAATTTCCTACATGAAGTAGATTCAATATCTTGGAAGGAGTTGATCCAATATTTGTGTATAAAGCCTTTCATGCAGGACTAATAAAAAATATATATCTATTAATTAATTTAAGTGAGTTAAATTATTTCTCAGAGAATTTTAAAAGAGCAATCAAGAACTTCAGAAGGAAGATTAAAGTAGGTGATAAACCCATTTATCTTAGATTTTTCAGTTTATTAATGGACTGGAATGAGAAAGGATATATTAGTCCTTACCACTTCATCAAGATAAGGATTTACAACACAAACATAGAAGTTCCCAAACCAAGGGCACTTCTAGAAAAGGAATTCAACACAAAAGAGCTCTATGTACTAAGAGGTCAAATGATAGGCCAAATTTACTATAAACTCAGGAAGATTGATTACTGAGATTAAAGTAAATTATTCAACTAGTAAAGTCATCATCATTTCCCACAGTAGCATTGATAACTGTATTTTATATAGTTATTTTCATCTATTTTATTAATTATAATTGCTATGTTCTTGACATTTTTAGTTGATTTCAGTTAAATAAATTAGTATTTACTGTTTATTTGTTAAGGAATATATTTTTAAGAAAATTAAATAATTTGATTTGAAACCGTACTTAATTGCTAATTTATGTCCAAAAATATAATTTCAAATAAAAGAGTGCTTAAATTGCAATTTATAAAAGTCGAAAATATAATTTAAATTAAAATTGGGCTTAATTTTAATTAATAAAAATTTAAAATTTAATTTAAATTAGAAAAGGGCTTAATTATAATTAAAGAAAGTTTAAAATGTAATTTGATTTAAATTTATGGGTCAAAATGCAATTAAGAAAAATTATTTTTTCAATGTAGGGGAGAAGAAGCCCACGCCACGTGAGCCGTCAAATTAGACAAGAAATGGTCAGGATTGGCGCGTGTCATTCAAACTCGACCAAAGCAATTGGGTGTAGGTTTTCTCGTTCACGCCGCTCGATGCGCCGAGTGGGACTCACCTGCCGCGTAGGCCGGCATGCAAGATGGGACCCACGTGTCTCATGCGTCAAGCAAGGCATGATCTCGTGTGGCTGATTCACATGCTTCCGGTTATACAACGAGTCGCAAGATGCCACATGTCCCACTTTTATCTTTCAGCCAATCATATTGTGACACGTGGCAAGGTTCGGTGAGCGCGAAAATGTAGGATCACGCACACATTCTAGCCGTTGTTCCCCACTTTCCTCACGCCCTTATCCCGTGTGATGAACTCTACGTGCAATCAGTTTCCTCACCGAATGAAATGCTGCCACGTGTCTCTATTAATTCTTCAACCAATTAGAGACTAACACGTGGCATTCAGATTGAATAAAAAAAAGACAGCATTGGCACCCTCTGTCTGATGTCGATTCATGTGTAACAAATTTAATATTTTCTTTCATACGCGTGGATGTTGAATTTAAGAAAAATGTCTAACACATCAGTTTTATTTTCGATGTAAATTTTTTACGCGTTTCTAAAAGATGTATTATTTTAGATGTATTTTTTTTAGCTATAATTTATTGCTGAAAAATAGAGTTTTAGGAGTTTAGAGTTCGAGATTTTTAGTAGTGTTCGGGGCTGGACTGTGGAACACGCAGAAGCCATTTTTTGCTTCTATTGTGTTCTACGTGTGCCAAATATTTACGATCTGATATGATTTAATTTTCTTTTGTTCTTCATTTCATTTTCCTTAACTGCTGTAATTTTAATTTAATTTTATGAAGTAATTTAATTTTTCTAGGGTTTTATTTTATCTAAATTTATGAAGCTTTGATTTTAATTATTTTTGAACGATTTATAAGACGTTCGATTTGTTTATTCTATTTATGCTTAATGCTTTTGATTATTTACGAATTTTATCAAATGATTCATGGCACTTAAATAAACTTGGAAGAGACATTTTTGTGTATATTGCTCATGGATAGAATGGCATGTATGATGAAGGATAAAAATATACCCTAATTGTATGTATGACCATTTGAGAACTTAGAACGTAATGAATCTTGGTGAATTTAATTCTCATAGGAATATAGTGAATTAATTTAGCGAGGTGTATCTATATGGAGCTCGGAAGAGACGTATGGATAAAATTAGAAGTTTTCGGTTGACAAATTAAATGTACTAAAAAAATATAAATCAAGAGGAAATAACATGATTCAAGTGGATTAATTTGGTGAAAAACTGCAATCCTAGATTTCTTTTATTTTGTTATTAAACTCTTTTCTTAAACTTTTTCCAAATCAACGATCGTTTTGGATAAAATCAGAGAGAGATAATTTTAGTACTCAACAAACTGTAGTAACAAATCTCTGTGGGAACGATAACTTACTTATCAAATTTTATTACTTGTGACCGTGTATGCTTGCACGTTTTATGTTCTCCAAAAGAGACAACAAGTTTTTGGTTGTTTGGTTGATTGAAGATATTTTGCGATAAATAGTGATTTATTTTTATTTCTTCGGTTTAAATGATGCATAGCTCCTTGAAAAATTTGAATATTGTCTAAGCGATGAATAATTTTTACGTATGTTTCATTTTTGCAAGAATAAATATTCATAAGTGCTAGTCTTGATTTTTGAGTTGCCATGGTAATTTAGAAAATGTTTATGTGAGTATGGAATTCGATTGATATTTGTGGTGTCACAGTTCTTAGAATTTGTTTGATTTTCTCTCGAGGCGAAATTATAAATAACATTTAACTAAGAAAATGATTTAGGCCATCTTTGGATCGTTTGAACCTTTCTATCTACCTTCATATGTTTTATCCATAGTATACCCTTTTTGAGCTTCAAAGTTTATATATATATTTTTATTTCATTTCAAAAGCCTACTTAAATATATATATATATATATATATATATGTGTGTAGATATATCTATTTTTCTTATCTAACTAACAAGCATGACTCTATCAGTAGAAAATGGTGAAAAAATTATCAAATACAAAACCAATTTTAATTGTAACAACTTGGAAATTGGTCAAGAAACAAGGAAGGTATTCTGTTTCTATGCCATAAAAGTCACCAAAGACCACATATGCATTCTCTACATCAAAGATCGAGAAGATAAAGATGCATTATCATCAACGTCATCAAAAGAACCGTTGGCATAAAACGACAACGAAAAATAAAAAGAGGAACTATCGGCAAAAGATGATAAAGAAAATAAAGATGTAGACCCTATATCTCAGTCGGTAGCATGTGCTAAGAAAACAAAACAGTGGCTATCCTTTAATGTGAAAAAGCAGACAAATTATCAAAAAAAGATAAAATAATAATTTTAGTCTCGTAAACAAGGATTCATTGTGTTATAAAAGGAACTCTTATTCTCATTTCAAAACACACACGAACACATAGAAATCTAGAGCTCTCTACTCTAAAACACAAAAAACTTCAACATAGAAAACCCCTCTATCTAGAAATCCCTAAACCAATAATATTATACCCAATAATTATGAGCAGCTAAACACTTCTTTAAGGTTCTTAGTTGGCCTTAAGTTGTAATAATTATTATTCTATGAATAAAATGGGATTCAGTTACTCTTCTCTAGTAAGTCAACTATTGGATACCATTTATGTACGGATGTAGAAGGCTCACCAATGCCAGAAGGGGGTTGAGGTTTGAGCAAAGCTGATGCATAACAAGTGTAACAAAAAAAGACAAACAGAAGTGAAGACCATGGTGAACCCATCAAATTCAAGTATAATAATTATTTAAGCCAGTTAAGAATCTTGAATGTTTAAATATTTGATTACAACAAAATATAATATTGCTAAAATAGAAAAATGGAAACTATTTTTAGAAATAAACAACTAATAATTCCAAATAAAATTAAAGATAAAAATTTAATTCTATTAGAAAAATTTGATAAATGTTACCTCTATAATTTAAATGAATACTTTAAAGATAAAGATTCTGAAACTTGTCTTGAAATTTTTAAAAGATTTAATACCTTATTATATATCTACACAGATTATATTAAAGTTATTACAAGCATCATAGACCATCATGTTTCAATGACATTAAGAGACAATTTTAGTTAAAAATATGTAAGAATAAATGAAAAGGAATTCAACAATCTAATATTTGGATATTACTTCTTTGAAAATTATAAGTATATTTTATGTATATAAGAAAAACATGTTTTTATGCTACGAATATGAAAAAATAATATGCATTCAACATATATGACTTATCAAGATAATACTCTATGAACATCGAATCATTAGTACATAAATTAGAACTATTAGATTTAACAAATGAAAAAATAATTTTTAATTTTAAAAGATAATTAATAGATTCAGGATTAGAAATAAGTAATTAACATTATAAAGAACATAATATATTATGCAATTGTGTTGAATATAGAAGAAAATTATATTTATACCAACAAATAATAAAATTTTTAGATAGATTATTGCCTTTCGTAAACAAACAAAGATCATCAACTAAATCAATATTAACTTTTGATTAAAAATTGGTATTAGAGCATGTAATATAAATAAGGAACTCTCACTCTTGTAAGATAAGAAAGGAGGCTCTCTGACTTACTTCATGTTCGTGACTAAGGAAAACCTTTATAAGCCGCATGTGTTATTTGATAGGTACCATAAGGTTGCTACGAGAAAGATGGTGACCGTAAACCGACACGTATTTGTACCGATCGCATTTATTGATATCAGAATTAAAGAATAATATTTTAAATATTAATATATGAAAAATTAGCATCATTAATATCTACTAATATTTTAAATATTTTATAAACTTAACCTAAATAAAGATACGTCAAATACCATATTATTTTCAAATTATGAAGTAACTTAGATTTTAAAATAAAGAAGCAAAAGTTCGTATATAATAATGATTTTGCACAGTGTCGGTGTCGTGAAAAAGAAGCCATAACGAGGAGTTTTACTTCTATGAAAAGACAAACACTGAGTTTTACGTTTTAAGGTTTACCAATATCAAATTGGAGACTCCTAGCCTCAATTCAGATTTCAGACAACGAAAAAGCGATTCCAAAATTCCCCAAATCGTAAAATATTACTTTATTAGTCTTTGTAAACCCTAGACTGGTTAAGTATTAGTACGAACGAGCAAATCCAATTGTTCTCAGCAAAGTTAAAAAGAAGAAAATTTAAAATGGGGGAGGTGATTTCTGCTAGTGACCAGCAGAGCATGGTTTCTTCGTTCTTAGAAATCGCTGTTGGACAGACTACCGAGACTGCGAGACAGTTTTTACAGGTAAGCTTAAGCTTCTTCCTAAATTTTCTTGACCCATTGCGTTTTGATCTCTTTCAATCTGAATTTCATGGTCGGCGGCTGTGGAGGTGGGGTGTTTTATCTATATTTGGTTGTCTTAACTTGTATTTTTTATTACATCTCCATAGATCTTACCGAAGTTGTGTTGGACTTTGAGTATTATTGTACAACTGATTGTATGAGATTAGTACTTAGTTAATTATTTTTTTTCTGTTGTGACTTGTTTGTTAGTTATATAGTCACTTTTGTTTCATTATTGTATGTATATCGCAGTGAGCTGCTCTTTAATGAATACAAGATTCATTTGCACAGTTGTCATTTCTCTCTGTGAAATCTATCTTCATTCGTTCATATGGTATCAGAGCCATTTCTACCAGATCTCTTGGGAGTTCCTGTGGAAGAAACATGGCTTTTCCTCCTGTTGGTGATCATGGGAAAACTAATGTTGAGAATTAGAGTTTTCAATCATCTCTCTTGGCACAAGTACAAACTATCTAGTTTGGTGCTAGCAGATTCTATCTACGATCATCGCATATGGTCTGGATATGATCATCTATCCATGTGCTTCTCCTCAATTCTTAGATTCTTATCCGTCTTAGAACAATCTTGAGTTCTCATAGTGGAATCGATTGAACAATGTGGTGAAGAGTTGGTTTTACTCCTTTGTTTCACTTTCTATGCATCCACATCTTCGATGTGGTGCTACTGCAACAACACTCATAAGATGTGATTCGAGTTATTCAAACAAACTTAGCTAAGTTTGTAGGCCTAACTTTCAAGAATTCTTCAGACTCACATTCTCTATCCAAGGTCTCTAACTCTGGTGGTGGTTTATTGTGGAATCTACATGTTTTCATGCAAAAAGCTATAGCTATGCCTAAGAAAGATAATAATGGATATTCAATGTATAAGAACCAAAAGAATGGAAGTGGAGGTCATCGTGTGTAATGATAGATTTGGGGAAAGGTTGGTCATCTAGTTAACATATGCTTTAGGCTTCAAGACATGTTTCAAGGAAAATGTTTTATGGCTCAATCATCACCTTCAACAATGATAGCTAATGGCTTGCAGTCCTCTTCAAATGCTACTAATCTATAGTCAATGTTCCTTGGTTCCTTGGCAAACAACATTGTTGACACAAAGTATTCCTTCCTTGGCACCGACTCTATAACAGTAGGTAATGGCTCCTTTTTACCTATCTTATGTCATGGTTTTTCTTCCCTACAACTTGTGAATTCCATGTCTGTCTTGGTACTTAGTCACCGACTTCACACTACACATGTATCACACAATCTCATGTTTGCTCAAAAACTATGTTTAGACAACAATGTTATTGTTGAGTTCCATTTTGATTGGGTTTTCATAATGGATGCTTTGAGCAAAACCATTATGGTCAGAGAGAAAGCTAATGGAGTGCTTTACTCATTGGAAGGTCAAGTCAAATCCACATTTATTCTGTCCCTTGTTCATAATCACCGTTCTTCTGTATGTGATCTTGCAACTACTTTTACTATAATAAACCATTCTATTTGGCATCACAAGTTAGCACATCCATTTGTGAATTGTGACAAGTTTTCTTCTCAAACTTTGTGTCCTTGTTGTATTGCTAAATCTCCTAAATTCCCCTTTAAACATAAACATACTTTGACACACTATTTGCTTTGGTTTATGTTGATTTGTGGACTTCACATGTTGTTGCTAACACAGCTGCTCGATACTCTCTTAATTGTTGATGATTTAGATCGTTTTATGTGGATTGTCTTTCTCAAAACCAAAGATGAGGCACACATTATATTCATAAGTTTTATGCACATGTTTGAGAGAAATTTTTCCACTAAAATCAAAGTCGTTCAATCTGATAGCGGAAATGAGTTTTTTTTTCTCACAATGTAAGGCACTATGGGTTTACATCATAGAATCACTTTTCCACACACTTGAGCAAAATGGAGGGGTTGAGTCTAGGAATAGGAGAGTGGTTGAAAGGGGGCTAGCATTGTTGACTTTGAATATCTTAGGTCCTTTGGTTCTTTTTCGTTTTCCATGTCTACATTGTTACAACAAACACCAACTATAGCCAAAGTCTATTCTCTATTCCTCGACATCAAGGATACCTTTGTTTGGACAAGGACACAGACTCTATACTAGTTGTCATATAGTGTTTGATGAGACACAATATCCTTTTTTACATTCATCCTCACCCACTCCAACTTTATAAGACATTAAACCGTGTTTCTAGCCTATTTTTTTTTTTCCTTTTTACCCTTTATGCCATCTATATTATCAATCCTAACAATTCTTCACCTTTATCCTCTCATGAGTCATTATCAACATTACCATCTTCTTTTTGTCCTTTTGACAATAGGCTATGCCGCCTTCTGACACAATTTTGTCTTCTACACCCACTATAGTCCAAACACTTGCACATACGTAGTCTATTCTTGTTTTCGGTTTGTGTTTGCTCTGATTTTTACGCAGTCTCCCACTTTGTCATCTATTTTATCTTAGTCTGGTCCTTTTGAGTAGTCTACTCCTACTCCTATATTAGTTCAGCAACATCATATGGTGACTAGGTCCCAGATGGGCAATTTAAATCCAAAGATTTTTCTTGTGTTATTTACTACATTTAAATGAGTGGTTTTGTCTATACCAAGCAGCTATAATGATGTAAAGGGAAAGGTTGAGTGGGAAATTGCAATAAAAAGGAGTTTTAAGCTCTCTTGGACAATGGAACTTGGGAATTTGTTTCTTGTCCATTTGAAAGTGATGCCATTGGTTGTAAATATGTCTTCCAAACAAAACTCAAGAGCAATGGTTGGGGATCATCAACTAGAAAGCAATGACTTCTCATATACCTTTTCTCCAATTATCATGCCACTAACCATTAGATTGGTGCTTCTTTGGCTTTGGCTCAAGAGTAGGACTTGAAGTAGTTGGATGCAAATAGTGCTTTGTTGAATGGGAAACTTCAAGAAATTGTGTACTGCATCAACCTTAAGGCTTTGAGGATCTTCAACACTCTAATTGGGTTTGCAAATTGAGAAAGGCTTTATATGGCCTTAAACAATCCCTTATGGTTGGGTATCAAAAGTTAGCTCAAGTTTAATTGGTTTGGGTTTTTCAAACTTTAAAGCTGACACTTCATTATTTTTTCAGTTTCAAGGGTGGTTGTACTACAATAGTGTTGGTTTATGTTGATCATCATCACTAGAAGTAATAAGAGTTATATTGCATTTTTGTTCAGCTTCTAAATGATAAGTTCTCACTAAAAGACTTAGTGCACTTCAAAATTTTTGGGTGTAGATGTTAAGAGTACTATCGATGCACTTCATCTCAGCTAATATAAATACATCAACTTGTCGCTTTCAGGAGTTGGTCATGATTCTTCTAAGCATTGCAAAACACCCATGGCAACCAAGGTTTTAAAAGGAAAAAACTAACCTTGAGGCGTTTTACCAATATTAAGGTAAGGCGTAAGCCTCAATACGGGTTGAGGCGTAAATTAAAAAAAAATAAAAAATAACCAAAATACTTTAATTATATCTAAGTATCATCCAAACAAATAAAAAATGACCATAACTCCTTAAAAACTATGAATTATCCATGATATGAAATTCAAATGAGATACGCAAACAAAACATGAAACATTAGAGGTCCAAAATTCAGTCTAAAGTTCCAAACAAGTAAAAGTTCACATAATTCATCAAAATAAGTTAATAATGATTTCATGTCAATCAATCAAATTATGAAAGCACGTCCACATCATCATATTGAATATGATTCCCATTGCCATCATCATAATTAGTATTTGTAATATCAGTTAAACATAGGCAACGCGGTCTTCAATCTATTATATTCATCTCCCACATGTCCTACCACTCCATTTTGTACTTCAATGTGTGGTGGTGGTTCTTTGTCATTACCAAAGTCCTAATGACTTTTTTTCTATCAACAAAGAAAGATTGTTATAGAGGTAAAAATAAAAAGAAAACTAATAAGTTACATTAATGTATATAATCAGTTTAATAAAAAAATTATTGAATTTTAGATAAATATATTATAGATAAGTAGTATTACTATTTAGTCAATAAAAAAGAAAAAAAGAAGAAGCTCATATAGTGTAGTTTTGACTTAACAAAAAATAATAATTTATTCAATTTTGGGTAATATATAATATATAAAAGTATTATTATGTAATCAAGAAAAAAATAAAAAAGGAAGAAAAAAGAAGAAAAAAGAAAAAAATGCTTATGCATCAAGTTTGTATGGTTTCATAGTAATATAACTCTTCAATTCAGCATAGAGAAAATAGGAAAAAGAAAGAAAAAAGAAAAGCTTGAGGGACAGAGGAAGTATGAAGGTGAAAGGAAGGACTTGGAGTATTATTACACAACTGAGTGTATCATATTAGTACTTGGTTAATTGTTGTTATTTTGTTTTGAGTTGTTAGTTAAATACTTTAGTTTCCTTATTGTGTGTATATATTACACACACAGCAGTGAGCTTCTCATTATGAATACAAGATTCAGTTACACAATTTTCCTTTTGCTCTCTTTCAAATTTATTTTCATTCATTCATAAGCTGAATTGTGGATTGTTGTTTGAATAGGCCACAAGTTGGAAACTTGAGGAAGCAATACAACTATTTTTTGTGGGTAATGAAGGTGGAAAGATAGCAGCAATGTCGTCGTCCCGTTCTCCACAGACAGAGAATTTTGATGCTATTCTTGATCGAAGTTCTTTGTATGTCTAGAAGAACACTTGAATATAACTTTTGATATTATTAAAAACATGGGTTCTTTTATCTCGATGTTTTATCATTATATCAATGAGCTTGTACCAGGGAGTCAGAGGAGATCGGGAATGAAATGAAGCCACATGATGGAGTTGAAGTGCGCCCTCCTCTGCCGGTTAGAAGAGAGGTTCTATACGATGATGCCTTGTTGTATGGGTATGAAGATTTTTCTTTATCTTTTTTGTTTGTTCCTCATTTTATTTTAAATAACAGTTATAAAAGTAGCCTATGTTACACAAACTCACTGTTTATTTTAAATTTTTGGATATGTATATGGTGACTCATTTTTCTCAATTTTGTGTAAATTTTTATTAAATGGTAGTGTTGAGTTCCTACATCTATGTCCATGTCGTTTCGCTTAAACAAATGTACTTAATGAAAATTGAATAGTTCATATAGCATAGAAAATAGCTAAATTGGTTATATTGATTACTTTCAATTTGCCTTTACCATGTATAGTTTTATTAGTGATGAATGGTGCTCATGTATTTGTAGATAGGATGTTTCTCTCAATAATTTAAGTATAATCTATTTAATATAGATGTTTCTTTCTTTGTGAATAATTAGAATGATATTGCTCATGGTTTCTACAAGAAAATGAACCGAATCAAGACTGTATTACCTCAAAACAAATGATTACAAGTATGTGAGTCTTAGGCTTACACATATACTACCTTACTCAACAGCTAAGTGTGAACACATCAATACTAGTATAACAACCTCAATCCTATATAAGTAACATACATTAGCCTAAGGTACACTTTCTAATAGCCTCCCTCAAACCCATAGTGGTGACAACACTATAAGTTTGGTTTTCAAGTGGAGGATTCTGGTTTCACCAATGGGTTTGGTTAGAATATCAACTAGTTGTTCTTCAGAAGATGTAAAATGTACATCTAATCTTTTAGCAACAACAATTGATGACATCAAAGAGACCAGATTGTCACCAAAGAAAATGCTATACCTACCAATGCTTTTTCTGTCATCATTGCACACAGTATAATCAGAATGTGTGAGCTCAATCAGTCCCAAAACATAGATTTCTACAATATCACCCTTGGCTCAAAGCCCCCTTCATATACCTAAAGATTATCTTAACTGCCTGCAAAGAGTTGAGGTGGAAGCATGCAAAAATTTACACAACATGTTCACTAAGTAAGAGATTTTAGGTCTGCTTAAGACATAATATTGCAGGACCCGTACAACACTTCTTACTGAGTAGCAACTTCCAAGGCCTCACCATCACACTTCGACAAAATGCTACCAGAGTTCATAGGAGTCATAAGTGGCTTTGTCATATCAAGGCCTCCTTTGTGAGGAGCGTCTTAACGTACTTTTACTGAGATAGGTGCATTGAATTGTCAAATCGTTGAACTTATATCCCTAAGGAGAAATGCAGTAACCTAAGGTCTTTAAGAGAAAATTTGTCATTCAGCAGCCCAACCAAAGTTTGAATGTGTGCACTACTACTTCCCTTAAGAATAATATCAACATACACCAATAAGATGGTGGTGTGAGCACTTGAATGTTGAAAGAGCATGAGATATCTACCTTGGAGTTCTCAAAGCCAAGATCACTTAGACTGGTGCTTAACTTTTGATACATGGATCTTGAAGCTTAAGTCCATAAATGGATTTCTTTAGTTTTCATACCCAGGTAGGATGCTCCTTAGCCTTAGATTCAAAACAACTAGTTGAGTCATGTATACAAATTCTTGCAAGCCCCCGTTAAGAAAGACATTGTTCACATCCAATTACCTCAATTCCTAGCCCATAGACAACGACAAAGTGAGGACTACACAAATGGTTTGTGGTTTCACAACATGTGAGAAAGTTTTAGTGTAGTCTATATAATGGAGGAGATCAGATACACTTTAATTGCTTTCAATAATTTAGCTTATGAATGTTGTTTGTCATTTGTTTTAATTCCATATCATTTTTGCTTGTTTTAAGTTTAAAAAATTTACACACAAAGATGTGCGTTTTGTGTGATTGCTTTCTTACTAAGTATAGAGCTAGGGTAAAGGCTTAGACCACTTTTAGGGATATTAGTAATAGCTATTAAACTTTGAATAGAAACTCTCTCAAGACAGAGCCATAGTAGCTTCTTATTTAGCAGTATTTGATTCTGATTGTTGTACCTTAAGTGCTTCTATGCCATTTGTTATTAAAGAATTTAGGACGCTTCCCTGAATTTCAGATGACCAAATTGACTAAGATGTGCATCGTGGGTTGGATGAAGATCTATCCACAAAATTGTTACTCGCTTACCTCCAAGAGCAAGACAAGAAATCTGAGGCATGATTTCAAGCTATGCTCTAGGAGTTTTGATCATCCATGACTAGAATGAGAGATGAACTCGTCTTTGGATTGCAACAGCTACCAACCCATAAACTTGAAATCACGTCCAATCAAACACCCATTTCTTTTGGTTAGTGACTGGCTTTGCATATTCCTTGATGGTGATCTCCCTAATTTTTGGATTCCTCCCATTTAATTATTGGTTTAAAAGTAGGTCTAGGTTTAGTTCGACGTGTTGCTGAATTTGAAGTTGGTAGAAATGAAAGTCTAGCTTTTTTGATAGTTATTTTGATCTATTAATATTATGTAAGGTATGAGAGGGTACCTTATGGTAGAAATCAAAGACTTTTAGTGGACACTTTGAAGTAGTATATTTTTATGACATTTTAATATTCAATAAGAATGAAAAAAAAAACACTTCAAACATTTGAGGTGTGTATTGGAGAGCCTGAGGGAAAATAAACTCTATTTGAATCTAAACAAATGTGAGTTTCTCATTACGAGTTTAATTTCTTTGGATTTGTGATTAGTTCAAGAGTTATCTCAGTGAACGAAAAAAATGTAGAAACAGTTCAAGAGTGGCCTAATCCTAATAATGGTCAAGGGGTTAGAAGTTTTCACGATTTTGTAGCCTTTTATAGAAGATTTATAAAAGGTTTTAATACTCTCTTGGCTCCTATTCCAGGATGTTTGTAAAAAGCACATTTTCAATGGAGTAAAAAGCAAGAAGATCATTTCAAGTTGTTTAAGGGCAAACTAACAAATGTACCGGTGTTGGCTCTTCCTAATTTTTACTTGACATTTGAGATTGAAATTGATGCTTCAGGTGTTGGAATTGGGGTTGTGTTAATGCAATAAGGTAGGGTGACTGAATACTTCAGTAAAAAGCTAAATGATTCTAGACAAAAGTCATCCACTTATGAGCAAGAATTTTATGTACTAATGAGGGCTCTAAAACATTGGGTATATTATTTGGTACAAAAAGAATTCATCTTACACAGTGATCATCATTCCTTCCAGTTCTTCAGCTCTTAGAAACGTTTGAACATTTGAACAGAATGCATGCCAAGTGGGCAATGTTTTAATAGAAGTTTTGTTTTGTGTTCAATCATAGGAGGACTTTGTTAAGATTTGGAGAAAATGTTTTCAAAAGACTATCCTAATGACTGTTTTAATAGAATGATTCTTGTTAAAGGATTAGAAACTTTGCATTCCTAGAACCTCTTACAATTTATTTAGGGAAAACCATACTAATGGTTTAGCTTCCCATTTTGGGAAAGAGAAGACTATTTCCATCCTAGAGGAATAATTCTTTTGGCCCAAGATGAGAAGAGATATTATGAGCTCACCTCTTCCTATTCCATAGAATAGTTGGGAAGATATTAGTATGGATATTATTTTGGGTCTTCCTAAGACTCAGAGACATGTTAACTCTTTATGGTGGATAGGTTCTCCAAAATAACACATTTCATAGCGTGCAAAAAGACATTAGATGCAAGCCTTGTGGCTCAATTATTCTTCAAGGAGGTGGTAAAAGTACATGGAGTACCAAAATCCATTGTCTTTGATAGAGATGTGAAATTTACTAGCCATTTTTGGCGTGAATTGTGGAAGAGATTTGACACTAGTCTCAAATTTAGTGCCACTTGCCACTCACATGCTGATGGTCAGATAGAGGTGGAGAACATGACACTTGAGAACATGATTCGGTGCATCACTAGTTCCAAACCTAAATTATGAGATTTAGCTTTAGCACAAGTTGATTTCACTTACAATGGCATGATTCATAGATCAACCAACAAGAGTCCTCTCCAAATAGTGTATACTAAGATACCTAGTTTGACTATTGACCTCACTGTCCTACTAATTTTCAAAAACTCTAGCATCCAAGATAGTTACAGATATCCAACAAATGTTGACTGAAGTTAAGACTCATTTGGAGGCAACTAACAAAAACTACTAAGACATGGCAGAGAAAAAGAGAAGTAAGGAATTTAAAAAGGGGATATTGTCATGGTTCATATTGGCAAAGGAAGAATGCCAACTAGTACTTTAAATTGCAAGATAGGAAAATGGGGCCATTTAGAATCGGCCACAAAATTAATGCTAATGCTTATAGTTTGGATTTACCTGAGGATCTCAACATATCAATGTAGTAGGCACGTTTGAGTACTTCCCACTTGATGAAGCTTTCCTTCCAAAAGTCGACTCAGGAGTCTTATCCCTAAGAGCCCCAACTGATGCAGGAGATCAAATATGCTTTATTTGCTTTCCATAATTTAGCTTATAAATGTTATTTGTCGTTTGTTTTAATTCCATGTCATTTTTGCTTCTTTTAAGTATAAGAACTCTAAACAAAACTCTGCGTTTTGTGTGACTGTTTTCTTACAAAGTATAGAGTTAGGGTAAAGGCTTAGACCACTTTTGGAGATATTTGCAATAGTTAAACTCTGAATAGAAACTCTCTCAAGATAGAGCCATAGTAGCTCATTCTCTATCAGAATTAGATTATGATTGTTGTACCTTAAGTGCTCCTACGCCACTATACCTTCAATCTGGTTATACATTTTTGCCACAACCCAAGCTTTATATTTGTCTAACACGTCATCACATTTGAGCTTCATTCTATATACCCATTTGTTGCCAATAGGGTTTGCATCATCTGGACAGGATACTAACTCTCAAGTTCGATTAGCAATAAGAGCATAGAACTCTTTTGCCATAGTTTCTTCCCACTCTAGAACTCCCTTGGCTTACTTGTAGCAACTAGGCTCAGGCAAGTGGTTGTTATAGTAAGAATTTTTGGTTTTAGAGAACCAGTTTTTGACTTGGTGACTGCTAATTGATTACTAGCACTGTTCTTGAAATTGGTCTTGTTGAACTTAGCCACATTAGCTTGAAGCATAGTATTCATATCAGAATGTCTTTTCTGTGATATTAGCCTACGATCATAGGACATCAATTGACTTTGAAAATGCTCAAGTCACATGCTCACTCCTCATCAACATGATCGTAGTTGACACAAAAGAATTATATTCAGAATCGAAACCTCCAACTCCATACAAGATCAAATCACGCTCAAAAACTTCTTCAATACCTGAGAGAATATCTGCTACTGCCTTCGATTTTAAAGAATAATCCTCAACTGAAAGATTATTCTTTCAAAGAGTCTGCAATTCAAGCTTAAGATCCATAATTCTTGCTTGGGATGAGGCTGAAAAAACTCTCTCCAGATACTTCCATTTTTTGGTTGCTAAGACACCTCTAGGAAGATGCAGATGCATAGATGGAGATATTGATCCATAGATCCAAGACTTAACCAGATTGCTAAGTTTGTTCCACTGTGTATGCTTCGGATTGATTCGAGTGCTATGTCCAAGAAACTTTGATGATGGCTCAATGATGAGTCAATGACATCTTCTAGTCCGTATGCATTGATTACTGAAAGAATCTTTTATCCAGATAAGATGATTTGTGTGATCCATTTTATTGAGAAACTGAGACTCGCAGGATTGCCTAGAGCATTTTCTTGAGCAGTTCTTGAATCATGAGTTCTGGAATCAACATGAATATGCGGAAGCTTGTTGCCTAGGTTTGTTTGTGTTGTGTCTGCCATTGAAACTCCTACAAGAGCTTCCAGAAAAGTTAGCTTTGATACCATACAAGAGAATGAACTAGATCAAGACCGTATTACCTCAAAACAAATGATTACAAGTATCTGAGTCTAAGGCTTACGTATATACTACCCTACTTAGCAACTAACTAACTAAGTGGGAACACATCAATTCTAGTATAACAACCCAACTTGATATAATCATATACAATTAACATACAGCAACCTAAGGTACACACTCTAATAGTTTCAAGTTGCTATATTGAGGCTTGCATTGAGGTCGCCTCAGTAGTCTAATCTCTCCCACATGGCATAGTCTCATATGGTGAGTAATAGGGCTCTTGAAGCTTTAAATCTCAAATTCTTTCTTTTCTGGAATTTTTTATCATGGGTGGGTTGAAATTCTCGATTTCCCAATATCTAAACCCACATTAGACTAAAATAAGCATTGCAATTAACTATGTGTTTCGCCTTTAATGTCAATTCTATTTGTTATCTGCTTCCATCATATTCTTTAGTATCTCTTTGTCTAATAGTCAACCTTATTCATTTTTTTTCATGAGAAAAAGTAGGTATCTCTTCAGCCAGTTCTTATGTTTCCTAATATCACATTATATAGACATTTTAATGTTAAATTATGACTATTATTATTATAGTTTTATGAATTCTATCTCATTAGTGTTTTGTTATTCATTGTTGGTAATAATTAAGTTATACCTATGACTTCCATTTTGTGAAATTTGTCTCCAGTCTTTTTAAAATGAGGCTTAAATCTTAGACTGCCTTGAAGCTGTGCCTCTCCTCACGCTAGAAAAACACTTAAAGAAATATTTTTCCCTTTTAAGTCCTTGATATTGGTTAGTGATTTCGTTCTTCAAACAGCAGCTGTATCTCTCCTTTTTTGGAGTATTTTGAAAACTCTGCCTTCCTTATATGTTGTTTATTTCATATCTTTTCGCTGGATATGATAGTTTATCACATTCTCCAGACTTAAGTTTTACATGTGTGCTTCTGTAAAGTGAACAATACCTGGATTAATAGTATTATGATGTTTTCTTCAATCAACTTTCTTTTCTGCTTTCACATTGATGGCTTCCATCTTTCCTCTTGTGTATTTTAGCTAAGTCAGGGCCTCCTATTATCTGGTGGCAAGTTAGCAATAGCATGCAATGTTGAATGTTGATCCTCGTTTGATATCTATTGCATCTTCGACCTTATATTTATTATGAATTTAGAACTTATATAATCCAGGACTTTCATTTTTTAAATCATGTAGTGCTTCGACTATGAGATTCTCATCCAACGAGCAAGATTCATCTATTGGATTTCGCAATTTGGAAGTGGAAATGAAACCTCCTGGGGTCTGGGAATCAGATCAAGGTGTTACACCATCTCCAGATAATAATCTTGCTTCTTTGTATCGTCCTCCTTTCCATCTAATGTTACATGGCCCATTTGATAAGGTAATGTTGATTGTCTTGCTTCATGATATATATGATAAATTTTTAATGGTTTGATTGGCTTAAAGACTTTTAAATTATTATCTTTTGAATTTGGACGTCTCCATGCCAAAGTCCTTTCAGAAATGTTTGGTAAATCAATAATGTCGATTTTATACAATAAAGGTCATTTGCAATGACCTAAACAGATATTACCGGGAGTCACCCATGCTCATGTTTTTTCTCCATGGTTATCTGGAGTACTATAGTAATCTTTCTGTTTTCTGCAGGCGAAAGGTGCTGCTTCTGCCCAGGACAAGTGGCTCTTGGTCAACTTGCAGTCTGCAAAGGAGTTTAGCTCGCATATGGTAAAATTTTCTGATCATTCATTCCATTTATAAACCAAAGTTTTATTTGCAAAACCTGGCAACCCATTTTTGATTTTATTGTAATGTTTTATAAAGCTTAATCGGGATACATGGGCTAATGAAGCTGTCTCTCAAACTATCAGTACTAATTTTATCTTCTGGCAGGTGAGAATCATTAGTCTTTAAGCTTTTAGAATTTTTATCTTCTACTTTCTTTCCATACAAAATGCTGTGTGTTTCTTGTTCTTGCTTAGCAGATAGACTATTTATGTCTTACTGGTCAATAAAACGACCTGGGATTATTCTTATGTTAACCAAGTAACTAATGGCCTTCTTTCATGTTAATCTAAACCTGTCATTTGGAAAATTTTCTGGTGGCACATCTGGTCCTGTTAGGGTAAATTATTTGAGTTTTCTTTGTTTGAGTAATACTTGTCTTTGAATATAGGTCTATGATGATACGACTGAAGGACAGAAGGTTTGTACTTATTACAAGTTAGACTCTATTCCTGTTGTGCTTGTTATTGATCCTATCACTGGACAAAAAATGCGCTCTTGGACTGGAATGGTTCAACCAGAACGTTTACTTGAGGTAAAATGGACTTTGTAAAAGTTGCATTATAATGGTAGAAAATTTCTAATTTCTAATTTTTTTATTTTGAGCTTGACTTTTTCCTATTTCCTTGCTGATTTAAGAAAACATCCTTGCAAATTTAGGATCTACTACCTTTCATGGATGGCGGTCCGACAGATCATCATGTGACTTTGTCGAACAAACGTCCAAGAGAAAGCTCCTTGGCTCAGCCACAGAAAAATAAAGGTCTATTAAATAGCTAATCCTTTTTTCCTTCATCTCCTTTGTTTGGCCTTGCTGCTGCATAATGATAACCCATAGATAATTCAATAGCATATTAACATATTGTACATTTTCTTTGGAAAAGATGTACATCTGTTATATATATATATATAAACAATAAATTGTAAGCAGTCAAACCCACCAGGCCACACCACCATTATATAAATCCTCAAATGTGGAATCAACTTGACCAATCAACATAATTATTCAAATCATGAAGATACCCTACTTCGCAAGCCTTGTTCTCACTCAGTTCAAATCAAATGATATCTTATTCAGTCTTCACATCCATCATTAAAGAACTTAGAAATCAAAAACGAAAAACGCATAACTGCACCTCAAAAATACTAATTTTTAAGAATTGAATGCTAATATACAACACCAAACCAAAATAACCCCCCAAAAAAAAACAGAGAGCAAAATCTAGATTCAACTTTATAAGCATAAGTAAAAAAAACATTACAAAACACATCTAAACCTTTATGATCAATCGGCCATGGTTCCCGCGTTTGTTCAAACAGTTATAGAGATAAGATTGAAATTGTGGGAGAAATATTTGTGGGGTGGAGATTGTAAAACGAGATTGAAATTCTAAATCATATATGATTTTGAAATTAGTAGAATGACAGAGAGGAGACAATTATAACCTTTGTCGGAGGATGTGAAATAATCTGTGTTGAAGAATCTTCTCGTCAATGAATTTGAAAAAAATAGGAGGTGATGATTGTTCAATAGAGGAAACTAAATTGTTCGAAGGAGCTTTATTGGCATCAGGTGGGATCCTCTATTATTGTTGGAGGAAGCGATGGGAAAAAGAGAAGACGTTACATGCCAATTAGGGGAATATTTAATGAGAACCATGCCAAACCAAATGGGAGGTTTTGAAGGTCAATACAATAACTATTTATTTTTGGTTCTTGTTGATAAGAAACATTATATTATATCTATATAAACAAAGACCAGTAATTCAATTAGAAAAGAAAGAACTAAAGCTAAACCAAATAATAGCTCATGCCTATTTATTACATGCCTATTTATTCCAACACTATAGAAGCTCCCAAATTAAAAATTATGACAAACTACAAATAAATTCTAGGAAATGAAAAAATATAACACCCATAAAACTTATAACAATAAAAATAACATCTTAATAATACTGAACGATGTCTAATTAGACGACATTCAATATTGAACGGGTCTAAATGGCAGAAGTTCAATTTGAACGCTGTTTAATTCGATGGTTGTTCAAAATGAAATAATGTGTCAATTTGTTTTTAATAGTTAAAATGTATGAGGTGGACATATAATATGTTTTTTTTGTGATTATAAGTTTTAATAGTATTATTTTTGTTGTTTTTCTAGTAATCTTTAAATTCTTTAAAAATTGATGCCTCTTGATCTGTATGATGCTAGGTGCAAGTTTCTTCCCAAAAAAAAATGTTATTGTTAGAAGTTAGTTGATCACCAACTCTCCTAAAGCTTATTGATTTTATGGTTCTCCTTACAACCTATTTCCATTTTCTTAACATTCATTTTGACATAAATTATTTTACATTTCTATTGTTATCATTCTCTCTATCTTAAAAAAAATGTTGTATTCTTTTCCATCGACAAGTCCCAAAGAATTACTCCCACTCAGTAGTTCCAACACCCATGCCTTTGTATCGTCACTATTTCTCTTATAAATATTAAAGTTCATACTCCAATCAATAATTCTTGGGGCAGGGGGTAAAAAAGGAAAACACCCTGAGTGGGTTGGTATCAGCAGTTTCTTAAATTCCTTGTTGGTTTTTGTTCACAACTAGCTTTCTTAGGAACCACCAACTTCCATTTTGCCCAAAAACTCTGTTAGCGTAGTGTTTAGTTTCATCTTTGTTAATTATCTTCCAGTGCTGTTGTTATTTTGGAAAACTGACTACAATTTCTCTAGTCTCTCTTTTGGTCAACTGGCTTGCTTTCTTTGTTGGATTTCCCCAATTCAGGTTTTATCAGTAATTCCAAGGGTCTCTGGTGTAAATATGTTCTCTTTGTCTACTCTCCTTGTCTCCTGGAATTGAAGTTTGTTGGGTGTTTACCATGTTTTTGAGATTCATTTTTACTGGAAATCTTTAAGAAGTGTAATTTTACAGAATATATAGATTTTATTCTTTTTCTATGAAATTCATTCCATGTTTGTCTTTAGAAACCTCAGCTGGTGCCTATAAGAGTAATGATGAAGAGGAGGAATTGTTGCAAGCTGTGGCAGCTTCAATGGAAAACATAAGGAACTCCAGTGGAGTGAATTTTAAGGATAAAGGTGTAGTTCATGCTGAACAGGAGGAAACTTGCTCTTCAAAGAAGCCCCAGTATCTGCCTTTGCCTGAAGAAGTCAAAGGTGATAAGAACCTCATATGCAGGGTTGGAGTTCGTCTTCCAGATGGGCGCAGGGTGCAGCGGAATTTCTTTCGTTCTGATCCAATTCAGGTGAGAATCTTTTTGGGAATTTATTATTTCTAATTTGGTAGGTAATGCATAAACTGCTTCCATTTATTGAGCTTAACCCGTTAATTGTTGTTCTATAGAAGTCCTAATACTGTCTTTCTTTCTTTTTGTTTTTTTGTTTTTTGGTTATTTGGTTGCACAGCTGCTGTGGTCATTCTGCTTAGCTCAACTACCAGAAGCCGAGAGAAGATCCTTTCGCTTGACGCACGCAATCCCAGGAGCTTCAAAGAGTCTGGATTATGATACTCAATCTACTTTTGAGGAGTCTGGCCTTGCCAACTCTATGATCTCTGTTGCATGGGACTAAATTCACTTTGCTGCTGCTATACGGGTTCATTTTATCGTGGATTGCGGAAGAATTTTGGTTTCACTTTCATCTGTCTCGTTCCGAAGTCTTGTCCTTTACTGTTTAAGACGTATTTTGTAAATTCTCAACCAGGAGACTTCCACAAGTTCTGATCTTTTTTCTTTCCCCCGCTCTTCTTTTTATTAAGATATTTATTCTGTATATACTCTATCAAGTACTGTCCATTCCAATATAGTATTTTGTTTATTCTAACTTTTATGTTGGAGCATTGTTAGACATATATAATAATCTCAAATGTGGTGGTAGAATATGATTGAATATTGACCAATGAAATGCTGCTATTCCATTTATGATGAGAACAAATTTGCAGTAATTATTATTTTTAGTTGTGGCAAAGGTTTTTGTTTTCCTTTTTTTCACAAGATGGTGACAATTTTATGTTTTGTTGATAATTATTAGTTGAGTAATTAAGAGGCATAATATAACTAATAATACATTGCCAAGTAAGTTGAGACAATTGTCAAACCACAAAGGGCATCTCCCTTTTAGGGTTTACTTAAAGACAAATAGCATCATGGGTAACATGTCCAGACAGTCTTTATTTAGGTTAAATGTACTGTTTAAACCTCTAATTTAAAAAATATGTTTTTAAGTTCATTTGTTTGTGAAGAATGTGTGGGTAAAACTAATTTTTTATCTAATTTTTTTTAAATATAATGTAAAAATGTGTTATATGTATGTTTATATTTTTTGATATATATTTATATATATGAGTTTGTGGGTTACTATGGTTATTTGCTTAGAGGTTCTCATAATTTGATATCAAAGTATTCGTTGTTAAAAACAAGTTATCTATATTCATCTATCTTGGTTTTGAATTCTAAATGTCAAAAAAATAAAAATTCATTATTTGATTGTTTTTTGTGTTCTTAGTCACAAATCACAAAAAAAGAGAAATTTATTCTTTTAAGTCTTGTGTTTTATTTCAATTTTGTTATCGTTGTTTTCGTATTTAGATTTTGGTTCGTAGTTTCTTTGAATTATTTATATCTTTTTTTTTTGTATTCAATTTATCTTTGTTTTTTAAGAAAAAGAAAAGAAAAGAAAAGATGAGAGCTATTATTCAACTTCAAACAAAAAATTGATAAAACAAAGTTGTAATTTTAAATAATCATAACTTTTGACTCGGATAATGAAATAATTATTATAATAAATCAAATCAAATTTTGTTTCAATTTCTTCAAGAAAACATAGGCTTGGCCTTTGTTCTTGCAATTTTCAAGTCCAAATTTCACCGTTTATATCACTAATCGAGAGGTTAAAGTTTTGTTGCACCTTTTTGCATTGTTTTCGATTCTTGTTCATTAGGGTTGCAAATTTTTTTGTGAACTTTTTATTCATAATAGCATCAGAAGTAGTTAAAACAAAAAAAATAAAAAAAGAAAGAAAGAAAAAAAAAACAGAAGAAGAAAAGGAGAATAAAGTAATAGATTGTTCAAAAATCTAGTTCTTGTTTTCTTGTTCTTGTTGAAATTAGTTTTTCCTTTATTTTTTTCTCGATGCCTAAGACTAATTAAAAAAAAGGAATCATAATTGATCAAGAATCTTTCTTTAGAGTCTTCTTTGGTTAAGAATCTTTCTTTAAATTCCTCTTTGGTCAAGAGTCTTTCTTTAGAGTCCACTTTGGTCAAGAACCTTTCTTTGGAGTCCTCTTTGAACTTTCTTTCTTTAAAGTCTTCTTTGGACTTTTTTTTGGTCATACTTTGCCATTAAGTTTTTAGAATTCTGAATGTTGAGATTGTCACCAATAAAATGGTTACTTCTTGAGATTAGTTGGATTCTTTGATTTTGTTAAGAACACAAAGAAGGTTGGTGTGAGCGAAAATAGTGTTAAAAAAAGAAAGGAGGAAGGAGGAGAACCACAAGTGGTTGTGATACGGACTCTTTAGGCAAACAATCTAGGAATCCATAAACTCCAAAGAATAGAAACAATTGATTTGCTAAGAACGTGTTGAAGATGATCATATTAGAACCCTAAGGAAACAAAGTCATTAATACCCAAACCTTGAGACGCCACAAAGGATGATCACATCCTTTGATAAGTCGGATTCAAGTATTCAATCAAGAACAGAAGAAGGCAAAGCAAAAGGCTTATGAGATATACTTTTCATTAATTGTATTTGTTTTTTACTCCAAATTACATAGTTCTTCTTCTTTATAAGCAAGAAACCCTAAAAGAAAAAAACCCTAGATGAAATGGGTCTATTTAGTTGTACATTAGGCTTAATCCAACCTTTAAAAATAAAAGACTAAAAGACTTAAAAAATAAAATAAAAACAATTCACTAAAACAAAAATTGCTAAACATAAAAGACTCATAATTAACTAAAACAAAAAATTGTTTCCTAAATTAATCATTGCATCCAATTTAATATTCCAAATATGTCCCTTGTGTAGGATCTTGATAATCTTTAGAATATTTGTAAACATAAACTTGGTTAGCACCTCAATCTCCATTATTCTTCTCCTCTTTGAAAAGATCTGTCCTTGAATTTTAGCTTTGTAAGCAGGTCAATTTGGTATTGCGGATTCAGGTATGAAGTCTATTTGATGCTGCATGTCTCGCAAAGGATGTAATTCATAGAGAATCTCTTCAAGATGTTGATCCTCAAAGTCCTACAATAAATATACAATGACACTAAACAAAGATGAGTTAAAATCGTTAGTAGAAAGATAAACATCTTTGTACATAAGTACAAGTACTTGTTGCCATGCCATCATTGCACTCTTATTCTCATGTTTTTAGCAATTACACTCATTTTTTTTATTTTCCTCTCTTGTAAACTTTCTCTCATGTTTGCTAACTTTTTCCTCTCTTTTGCTTTTTTTTTTTCTCTTTTTGCTTACTTTTTTTTTCTCTCTTTTTGTCACTTTCCTTTCCATTACGCTCACTTTTCTCTCTTTTGTTCACTTTTCTCTCCTTTTTTCATACTTTTCGCTCACTTTTTTCTACTTTGTACTCACTTTTCTCTCTTTTTTTCTGCATGACCTCACTTGATACCTTTTTATTTTCCTCTTGCTTAAACTTTTGTTTTTCTTTGAACTTGCACTCTTCTGCTATCCTAATTTTCTCTTCATTAGCTTGCAAAGGTTTGAGAGGGTCTAATGCAACTTTTTTGTTGTTCATTCTAAAAGAATAATGATTTTTGTAACCATCATATGACACCCTCCTATCAAATTGTCGTGGTCGGCTGAGCAATATATGAGTAGTATACATTACGACCACATCACAAAGAATCTCATCTTTATTCTTTCCTATAAAAAAAGGAACCCAATTTTTTTTTGTTAACCTCCATTTCTCCACAATCATTCAACCATGGTAGCTTGTATGGTTTGAGATGCTTTTGACACTTCAAATTTAACTTTTCTCCCAACAAGGTACTAGCAATATTAGTGCAACTCTCACTATCAAAAATTAATGTGAATACCTTATCCTTCACGTGACATCTTGTGTGGAAAATATGATCACAGTGCATGTCATTTCCTTCATCCTTAGGCGGTATATTTAGGACTTTCCTTATGACAAATAAATCTCTATGCACAGGTTCTTCCATTTCAACATTAGAAAAATTCTTCACTGGTGGTATCTCTTCATCACATGAACTACCACTTTTGACTTCTCCATTTGTTTGTTCAACCATGATCTTTTTGTATCCTTTACAACTTGCTCTCTTTTCCATATTGGAATCAATTTCTTCTTTGTCTAGCCCATATCTTCTATGTCTTCTTCTGTGTAATTTAGAACTGGAAGAGGATTCTAAATCATCCAACCTTGTATTCATTCTCTTAAATTGGTCATTATTAGATTTGATGAATAATTTCAAGTCAAACTCTTATGGTTCTCCTCCTTCCTTACTCATGTTTTCAACCTGTAAAAGAAAATGAGATAACCCACACACTCTCTCACATGTTTCTCTCAAATAAGATTGTTATCACTCTCCTTTTTTAACACTATTTTTACTCTCCTTTTTTTTACCACTCGAAGTTCACTCGAACCTCATTTGTGTTCTTAAAAAAAATCAAAGAATCCAACTAATCTCAAGAAGTAATCATTTTATTGGTGACAATCTCAAAGTTTAGAATTCTAAAAACTTAATCGAAAAGTATGACAAAAAGAAAGTCCAAATAGGACTCTAATAAAATATTCTTGACCAAAGAGATTCTAATAAAAATATTCTTGACCAAAGAGGACTCTAAAGAAAGACTCTTGATCAAAGAAGACTCTAAATTTTATATTATTAAGTTGATTATACAAATTGACATTATATTTTTATATATAGAATCAGTGAAATCTCTGGATTAAATACAATTAATGTTGGTAGTGTTAATGAAGCTGAGTTTGTGTAGTGGAATGAGGCCAATGATATGGCATCAAAAATCATTGTAGCTTCTCCCGTGCACCTAGCAGAGACCCGAAACCTTTTACAGGGTCATTGGTTCCTAAATTCTTCGCTAGCTTGTATGGTATTTGCATTTTTCAAGATCTAGGGTTCGTTATGTTGCCCAATTTTTCTTGTGTTTTACTTTTGTTTTGTATTTTAGGGCTTCACGTACATATAAGAGAAAATATTTGGAAGAGCCCCAAAGAAAAGCGATAGCACCAAGTACTATAATAATTAGGCCTAAAGAATCAATTAATTTGATGTGAATCTGACATGAGGAGTATTTAAATATATATGCAGGTGAAAAAAGCTTCAATAATAATGAATGCAACAAAATATATAGAGGATTTGAAGCAAACAATGGACGAAACACTGAACGTGCAGGAGATTATTGGAATTATTAATTCGGCCCATCAATTGTCCATTAAACAAAATGATCAATCAGTCGATGTCACAATAGTATTTACTTTATTTAAAACTACACTCTCAACATTTTTAAGACTTACTATGGGCCATTTTTTGTATATTGATAAGCAGAACCGGCATCGCCGATCCTGCCAATACTTTGATTTTATATTTATAAAACTCTCGCAAGTGCACGAATCATTTCATAGAAAATGATAAGTATACTCCCAAGGTCGATCTAAGGAAGGAATATACGTGGTTTTTAATTTATTATTCAAACTTTTAAAAACGAAATTAAATCCTAAACATCCTGTCACGATATTTGAGTTTTTGGTGTTTCTAATCTAATAACAAAAAAGTAAACATAGATACAGATTCAATAAATATTGATGCAAATTTTGTCATTTATAATAATGGAGTATTTATGGATATAATAACTAAGTTAATTATGCTTGCTCATATTATTTAGGTTATTAAAGATATAAATTGATATTTATTGATTATCTCTTTTTTATATGAATACCACCTTTGGTGGGGTTAGATATTCTTTGTTAACTAAACAAATCAATTAACACGGGTGGGGTTGATAACTAATTTGGTTAATTAAATTAATTCCTTTTTCTAAGAGATTGAAAATGAACCATTTAAATGCAAAGGTTAGATAGTTTAAACTTTATTCAAGGTGTCCAAATTAAACCTAAGAATTTAATTATCTGAGTACTAACTTTCAAGTTTTAAAACTACTACTGAAAACATGTTATAAATACATTTTTAGATAATAATTCTTATAAAAACTTTTGAAATAGAGATTCACTCTAACTACCGGGCGATTGTACCAACAAATAAAAGAGCACCACTCTAAATTAGACCGGATAACTAAACCTTAAAATCTAATTTTTAGATTTAAGTTTGTAATGAAAAATAATATATTTCTCTTTAACATTCTTAATATAAAATCTTGAATAAAAATAAAATCAATTCATTTTAGAGATTTTTACCTATTTAATATTTCGCAAGCATAACAATGTTATTATTATATCATGTTTACAAACAACCAACAATGTTAAATTTAATCACAGAAAAATTAAATATAACATATAAGAATAAAACATAAAAAATAACTGTAAAGAAAATAAAATCCTTATAGTACTTTGATGATAACTTTGTTGTTGGAAAACCTCCAAACGGAATTTGCACTTCTATTTATTGAATAAAAAAGTAAATAAATTACAAAAACATAACTAATTCTTCTCAAAAAGAGAAGAACTCTAAAACTAAGAAAAGCTAAAAACTAAGAAATGGAGAGAAAGAAAGAGAAGAGAAGAGAAGATGTGTTTTTAGGTGTATTTTGAAGTGAAGAGAATGAAGGTATTTATAGGTGAAGAGGGGAAGAAAAAGTGGGTGAAAAAATGATTAAAAATGGTGGAAATGTGGAGTAGTGAGTGATGACATCATTGCTAATGTCATGGTGGTGTTGGCCCGGCGGTGCGCGCGGACTGGGCGATGGCACGCGCTGGCCGGCTACGTGCGCGATTTCCTCCTTTTTGACACCTTTTGACCCATTTTGACCCATTTTGTCCAATTTTTCCATATTTGTTGACCTTTCCTCATTTAATTTATTAATATATTTGCGATGTATTGCCTCTGGTATTTTTCTTTGAGTCTTTAAGTTACTTTTTTAAGAAAAAATACTTGAAAACTAATAAAAATATTCGTGATTCTGAAAAGAAAGATTTATATAAATATATGATAAAATCATATATATATATATATATATATATATTTATATTTATATATTTAATCAATTAACATGCATAAAATCATGGTAATTTTAGTACTTTTTGAGCACTTATCATATATGTAGGAATAGATGTAGATTGAAGAACTTATTGTGTAAATTTGAAGTATTGCTCATATTCATGGAATTTGGATGTTGGTATGCTCATATATAGTAGATGCTTATATTCACAAGTACTATCACACGGTGTAATTTATTATAGACATTTTTATATCATGGTGTAACCTATATATTAAGAATAAATAAGTAGAGATGACTCTTGTGTTCTAGATGTTGTTTATGCATGATTATATTCATGGAATTTGAATGTTGGTATGCTCATATATAGTAGATGCTTATATTCACAGGTATTGTCACACAATGTCATTTATTATAGACATTTTTATGACACTATAATCATGGTGTAACCTATATATTAAGAATAAAAAAGTATAGAGGACTCTTGTGTTCTGGATGTTGTATATGCATGATTATATTCATGAAATCTGGATGTTGGTATGCTCATAAATAGTAGATGCTTATATTCACAAGTACTGTCACACATTGTCATTTATTATAGACATTTTTATGACACTATAATCATGGTGTAACCTATATATTAAGAATAAATAAGTAGAGAGGACTCTTGTGTTCTGTATGTTGTATATGCATGATTATATTCATGGAATCTGGATATTGGTATGATCATATATAGTAGATGCTTATGTTCATAGGTACTATAACACAGTGCTATTTATTATAGATATTTTTATGACACTATAATCATGGTGTAACCTATATATTAAGAATAAATAAGTAGAGAGAACTCTTGTGTTCTGGATGTTGTATATGTAGGATTATATTCATGGAATCTGGATGTTGGTATGCTCATACTAAATGTTTTTTTAGGAAATTAATGCACATAGTAGATGATGTCATGGAAGAAGATTTTGAAGAAAAAATATTAAAATGAGACATGTAAAATATTTTCAGATTGATTTAGATTGTAGACAATTTGATTAGTTATATTAATAAAGTTTTTTCATGTATAATTTTATATTTTTGGAACACTTTAATTAGCTAATTATATTAAGGTTTTATTATGTTTTAGTGTATCTATTAAATTCTTAATGTAATATCTCTCTTAAGTTTAATATAATGACTCTTAATTTTCTCAATTTATTTTAATTTATATTTGAAAATTAGCTTAATTGAGATCTATATAGTCACGGTTTAAGTGTAACCGAGACAATAGATATCATTTTGATTACAAGTCTATGGCCTCGGTTATTAGAAAATGGACGCCATAAGGTGTATATATGGCCTCGATTATTAGAAAACTGAGACCATAGGGTGTATCTATGGCCTCGATTATTAAAATATTGAGGCCATAGGGGGTACTTATTGCCTCGATCAGCATATAATCTAGGCCATAGATACCCTATGACCTTGGTTAAAAAACCAAGGCCATAGGTTGGTACCTATGGTCTCTCTCACTTAGGTCTCGGTTCTTATGACCATGGCCATAGACCTACGGTCATGGTTAAAAACTGAGGCCAAAGGCATGTATTGTAGTAGTGAAAGAAAGACTCTTAACCAAAGAGAACTCTAAGGAAAAACTCTTAACCAAAGAGAACTCTAAAGAAAGACTCTTGACCAAAGAGGAGTCTAAAGAAAGACTCTTGATCAACTATGATTTCCCTTTTTTTCCTTTAAAATAGTTTTGGGTAGCAAGAAAAAAATAAAGGGAAAACCAATTTCAACAAGAAGAAAACTCACCAAGAAAACAAGAATTAGATTATTGAACAATCTACTACTTTTGTTCCTTTTTTTGTTTTGTTTTGACTACTTATACTACTTTCGTGAATATAAATTCACAAAAACAAATTCGCACACCAAATGAACAAGAGCTGAAAACAACACAAAAAGGTGCGACAAATCTTTATAGTGGTATAAATGGTGGAATTTGGGCTCTAAAATTGAAAGAACGTAGGAAGATCTTACTTTTTCTTGTAGGAGAAAAGATCATAGTGCAAAATTATGAGCTACATGAGTTATTGGGTACTAATTCCTAATAAAAGAGTTCTAGAGGAAGGAGAGAATGAGTCAATGAAGTTACTGAAATGACCTTACAACTTGCAAAATTAACTAAGCAAGTGAAACTCTTCATTACCCACCAAACATCAAATCAAGAGGAAATTGGAGTTTGTGAGTACCTTAGAGGAAGTCAATGTTTTGCAAAGGTATCAATGCAGAACTTACAATCACCATAACGTTTCATGGAAACCAAACAATAACCCAACATATTTCCAAAACCAAATATAAGGGCCATATGTAAACCAACCTTACCTACCAGATCAACTTTAAACTACTAAACAAAAAAGCTAAAAGCTTAAGATACTAATAAAATGAAAGTAATAGAAAGGATGAGGGATATGAATTACAATGAAAATAGGGTCCTTTTTAGATTGGCCTCACGACATACAATTGTTTCATGCCACGATATACATAGGCTATACACAGTTTTGGCTCAATCCATTACATTTGAGCCATGGCATACAACTTTTCACACCTTGGCCCACATCATATTTAGGAAACACTAATGTTACTTCTATTGCCTCAAGCTGTGGCACACAAAACTTTCACACCACGACATCATTTTTTTCTGAATAACTTGGAGCCCTTTATTTCTTGTATTTTATTTTTCAAGTTTTAAAACATATGTATTGCTTTACATATGTTATCTTTTTAATCTTATAAGTTGTAATAGGTGTGTTCAGATATATTTCTTCAAGTTGAGTCGTTTAAATACAAGGAATACCTAAAAAACAACAAAATATATCCTTGATTCTGAAAATATAGATTTGTTTAAAATGATAGTAAGACTAAGCAAATACAAATCTATTTAATCATTTAGCATGCATAAAATCACGATATATTAAGCCTTTTGAACACTTATCACAACCTCCAACTAGCTTCTTTCTAATCTCTTAGAAAGAATGGAAAATAACTAAAAATAAAATTAAACTATACTAAATCATTTTCATAGATTGTCATAGTTACATTTAGCATATGCAATAAACCTTTAAATCCCTAGGTTACCCTAATGGATGAGTTTAAGTCGGCGAGGGTTTTCAAATATGATACACACAAACAAATTTAAAATAAAAAATTTCTAAAAGTGAATAACAAAAGGAAATAAAAAACATATAAACAAATAAATTGAAGAAAAGTAAAAAAGATAACAAAATATGAAGAATAGAAATAAGAGAAACAAAACTTCTCAAGTGTTTAATCTCTTCTATGTCTATAATTAAAATCTATATCATAAGTTATTTAAATATTCTAAACATTCATGATTTATTATAATAATTAGTTAAAAGTCACTTTCATATTTAAATAAAAAACATATCAATATTAATTTACCAATCTCAATGTAAAGAATTCAAATGCGCTTATTCTCAAAAGGCATACCTTCAATAATACCGATCTTATTGGTTCAAGCACTCATTCAAATGTATATGTGAATAGTGTTTATATATAGAAATAAACTAGTAGGTTTGCATATGTCTAAAGAAGAAAATGTACAAAGTAGTGCCCCAATATTGATCTCATGAAAGGAGTAAAATGAAAGGTTTTATAAAGGAATCAATTACTACTTTCTTACATCAATCAAATTCATCAAATAAATTCATCAAGTAATATGCCTTTAGGAGATGAAGAAAATGAAAATGACTACTTGGGAAATTATTTCCTATATTTCTTTCTTTTGTATTTAGCCAATTCTCACAAATTCGTTGGATAATGGATCTTAGTATTTAGGTAATACTATTTATTTTTCTCTCTTTTTAGAGATATCTTTGTTAGAGAAAGGACCCATGTATAGATTGTACATATATTGCATGATAAAGTGAGTGACTAATTTGTGTCCTTTTCTTTTTATTGGTTTAGGTAACCCCATATATGTTTCTTTTTTAGAAGTCATACATGAATGAAGAGAAGGGCGTTTACTTTCAGTTTCTACTTAACTTATTTAATTTACATAATAAAAATAAATATATGATACTCTATTATATGTAAAAATTCTAACAATCAATGCAAAGACCTATAGATTTCATCTAGCAATTAAAATTGATAAGAAGAGTGTTTAAAAAAGTAGAAAAAATATCATCACTTAGAATAGGAAGACAATGGCTTGAAATATATTCTCACAAGGTGGTTTCCACTATTTGATTTCTAAACACCAATTTTGGGTTCATTGTAATTTTAAAATTTAATCATGAAATACTAATTTTGAAAAAAACTAACTAATCATCATGTTACTCCATGAAGTGTTTTTGAAATTAATCTAACAATGAAAAGACATTATTTTCTTAAAATTAACTAAAGACATGATAATTTTGTAAGAAAAATTTCAAAATTAATCAAAAATTATTAATTCTATAAAAATAAATAAAATCACACAAAATGTAAAAAAAAAAAAAATAGAAATGTAAACAAAGTAAAAATGTGAACATATAAAAATTTCAATTTAAGCATAATTTTATAATATAACCTTTTCTACTCTCAATCTAGAATTTACATTACCCTCAATGTGGCAATTGTAAATTAAAGATAAATATAATAAAAAGAAAAATTACCCATTTGATGATCCTATTCAATAGTTGAAATGGAATTATGGTTGCATCCATTAATCTAAACATAAATATATTACACAAAAAAAATTGTGTACTTCTCATAAATTTCAACAAATGGTTATAAATTTTAACAATTCTAATAATGTTCACAAAGAAGAAACAAAATAAATCAATTAACATAAAAAAACAAACAAAATAAAATAAAGAAAACAATATTACCTACAATGATAGGTTGCCTCCCATCCAATGCCTAATTCAAAATCTCAATAAGACACATCATGTTACTAAGCATTATATATCCATATTTCATCAATGTCTTCTATGTTGTGTTCTATTTATAAATAAGGCTCCACACAATGGCCATTAAAGATGATATGAAGTAGAAAATTTGGGTGTAATGTTGTAGTTCTTCAATTTACCCCATCAAAAAGCTTGTTGTAAAAATGGCTCCTTCCATCACTTATAATTTCTCTAGGCATCTCAAACTTGCTAAAAATTGAATCCTTCAATAATTACACAACAACACTAGCATCATTAGTTTAAGTGAGTATAGTTTTACCCACTTAAATACATGATCCACGAAAAAAAATATTCATATCTAGAAGATAGGGTAAGGGACCCATAAATTTAATATCCCATACATCAAAAAGTTCAACATCTAAATTAGATATCAAAAGCATTTCATCTCTTTTACCTATATTACTTATTCTCTGACATCTATTACATTGCACATAAAACATATTAGCATCCTCAAACACAGTTGGCCAGTAAAATCCAGATTTTAATAACTTAAGGCCATTTTACTACTTCTAAAACTAACCTTATAATGAAAATAATGACAAAAGGCCAAGATGCTATTATGTTTTTCTTTAGGCATACACCTTCAGATGATTTGATCTTGACCAATTCTAAATAGATAAGGATCATCCCAAAATTATTGCATGCAAGAGTTTAACAAATTTTTCTTTTCCTAAAAAGATATATTAGGTCCAAAAAATACCACTAGCAAGATAATCAACTATATTAGCATACCATGGATTTAGACCTACTGAAAATAATTGTTAATTAGAAAAAGTTTCAACAATTTCTTATTTACTCTCACATTCAAGAGAATTGAATTCATAAATTAAACTAGACAAATGGTCACCAACTAAGTTTTCACTAACTTTTTTTTATCTTTGATTTCTAGGTTAAATTTTTGTAAGTGTGAAAACCACCTGATTAATTAATAGAGATTGAGTTGCTAACCAAGTTGATGTTTACAAATATTTTAAAGATTCTCAAGATCGTACAAATATTCTCAAGATCTTACGCAAGGGATAGATTTGGAATGTCAAATTGGATGCAAGGAATAAATTAGGAAGGAATTGTTTTTTTTAGTTAATTATGGACATTTTATGTTTAGTAATTTTTATTTTAGTTAGTTGTGGGATTTTTTTATTTTAAGTCTTAATCTTTTATTTGATTGTGGGCCCTTTATGTTTAGTAATTTTTGTTTTAGTGAAGTATGGGCTTTTTATTTTATGTCTTTTAGTCTTTTATTTTTTAAGGTTGGATTCAGCTCAATCCGTAACTAAATAGACCCATTTTCATATAGGGTTTTTCTTTTAGGATTTCTTGCTTATATAGAAGAATAGTTATGTAATTTAGAGAAAGAACAAACATCATGAATGTGAAGTATATTTCAAAAAGCTTTTGCTTTGCCTTCTTATGTTCTTGATTGAATGATTAAATCTGACTTATCAAAGGGAGGGATCATCCTTTGTGGCATCTCAAGGTTTGGGTTTTAAAGACTTTGTTTCCTTACGAATCTAATATGATCATCTTCAACACATTATTAATAATTCAATCATTCCTATTCCTCTGAGATCATGGATTCCTAGGGTTATTCACCTAGAGGGTCCGCATCATTTGGTATCAGAGTCTTGGTTGTTGAAAAGGTTATCTATCTTCATCTATCTTTGTTTTATGCGTTCTTGAGTCACAAATCACAAAAAGTTTTTTTTATCCTTCTAAGACTTGTGTTTTCTTTCAATTTCGTTGTCTTTGTTTTCGTCTTTGAATTTCGTTTCATAGTTTTATTTGAATTCTTCGTATCTTTTTCTTGTTCTTTATTTTTGTGTTCTATCTATCTTTTTTCTTCAAAAAAAAGGGAAAAAAAGGGAAGAGAGCTATTGTTCTCAATTTAAAAAAATTGATATATTGGAGTAGCAACTTTAAACGACCATAATATTTGACTCGAGTATCAGAATGACTATTATAATATATCAAATCGAAACTCATTTTGATTCATATATCTAAACCTTAAGTTTTCTGCATTTAGTGCCATTTTTATCCCATATTCCATCATTTATACCACTTAACGTAGGGTTGAAATTTTGTTGCACCTTTTTGTGTTGTTTTTGGTTCACGTTCATTAGGGTTATGAATTTTTTTTGTGAATTTTCTATTCACAACAGCAACAATAGTAATCAAAAAACGAAAAAAATAAAAATAAAGAGAAAAAAGTAAGAAAAAAAGGAAAAAAAAAGAAGAGGAGAAAAAGTAGTAGACTGCTCAAAAATCTAATTATTGTTTTCTTGGTGTGTTATGTTGTTCTTGTTAAAATTGGTTTTCCCTTTATTTTGTTCTTGCTGCCCAATAATAATTTTTTTAAAAGGAAATCATAGTTGATCAAGAGTCTTTCTTTAGAGTCCTCTTTGGTTAAGAGTCCTTCTTTAGAGTTCTCTTAGATCAAGAGTCTTTCTTTAGAGTCCTCTTTGATCAAGAGTTTTTTTTTAGAGTCTTCTTTGGTCAAGAGTCTTTCTTTAGAGTAATCTTTAGTTAAGAGTATTTCTTTAGAGTCCCCTTTGGAATTTCTTTCTTTACAGTCCTCTTTGGACTTTCCTTTTTTCATACTTTGCCATTAAGTTCTTTTAAAATTTTGAATTTTGAGATTGTCACCAATTAAATGGTTACCTCTTGAGATTAGTTGGATTCTTTGATTTTGTTAAGAACACCAAGGAGGTTGATGTGAGCTGTGAGTGGTAAAAAAAGAGAAAAAATAGTATGAAAAAATGAGTATTAACAATCTTATTTGAGAGAAAACACGTGAGGGAGTGTATGGATTATCTCATTTTATTTTACAAGTTGACAAGATGAGTAAGGAAGGAAGAGAACCACAAGAGGTTGAAGTGAAATTATTTATCAAATCTATTCATGATCAATTTAAGGGAATGAATGCAAGGTTGGATGATTTAGAATTCTCTTCCAATTCTAAATTACATAAAAAAAAAGACATAGAAGACATGGGCTAGACAAAGAAGAAATTGATTCCAATTTGGAAGAGAGAGAAAGTTATACATGGGAAAAAAGGTTATGGTCATACAGACAAATGGAGAAATCAAAAGTTTCAATATTGAAGTGGAAGATCCTGTGCATGGAGATTCACTTGTTACAAGTAGAGTCATGAATATACCACATAAGGATGAAAGAGATGAGAAGCACCATGATCATATTTTCCACACAAGATTCCACGTGAAGGATAAGGTATGCACGTTAATTATTGATAGTGGTAGCTACACTAATGTTGCTAATACCTTCTTGGTATAAAATTTAAATTTGAAGTGGCATGAGCATCCCAAACCGTAGAAGCTACCATGGCTGAATGATTTTGGAGAAGTGGTGGTTAACAAATAATTTAGGGTTTCTTTTTCTATTGGAAAATATGAAGATAGGGTTCTTTGTGATGTGGCATCGATGTATGATATTCATATAATGCTAGGCCGACCAGGGTAGTTTTATAGGAGGGTATCGTATGATTACAAAAATCATTATTCATTTGAAATGAAAAATCAAAAATTTGTATTAGCCCATCTCAAACCTTTCCAAGCTCATGAGGACCAAATTAAGATAGTAGGAGAATGCAAGATGTAGGAAAAACAAAAGTGTGAGCGAGAGGAAAATAAAAAGAGAGCAAGTGAGTTTGAGTAGAAAAAGAGAGAGAAAAGTGAGCACAAAGTAGAGAAAAGTGAGTGAAAAGGAGAGAAAAATATGAAAAAAAGAGAGAAAAGTGAACAAAAGAGAGAGAAAAGTGAGCAGAGGGGAGAGAAAAGTGACCAAAAGAGAGAAAAAAGTAAGCAGACAAGAGAGAAAAGTAAGCAAAAAAGAGGAAAAATTAAGCAAATAGGAGGGAAAAGTGAGAAAATAAGAGAGGAAAATAAAAAAAGAGTGTAATTGGTGAAAACATGAGATTAAGAGTGCAATTATGGAAAGGCAACAAGTACTTGTACTTATGTACGAAGATGTTTATCTTTATACTAACGATCTTAACTAATCTTTGCTTAGTGTCATTGTATCTTTATTGCAGGACTTTGAGGATCAACATCTTTAAGAGATTCCCCATGGATTACATCCTTTGCGAGGCATGCATCATTAAATAGACTTCATACCTGAACTACAGTACCAAATCAACCTGCTTACTAAGCTAAGATTCGAATCTTTTCGAAGAGGAGGGGAATAATGGAGATTGAGGTGCTAATCAAGTTGGTGTTTACAAATATTCTAAAGATTCTCAAGATCATAAAAATATTCTCAAGATCCTACGCAAGGAATAGATTTGGAATGTCAAATTGGATGCAAGGAATAAATTAGGAAGGAATTTTTTACTTTAGTTAATTATGGGCATTTTATGTTTAGTAATTTTTATTTTAGTTAATTGTGTGCTTTTTATTTTAGGTCTTAGTCTTTTATTTAATTGTGTGTCTTTTATGTTTAGCAATTTTTATTTTAGTAAATTATGGGATTTTTATTTTAAGCCTTTTAGTCTTTTATTTTTTAAGGTTGAATTAGACCCAATCCATAACTAAATAGGCTCATTAGGCCCATTTTCATCTAGGGTTTTTGTTTTAGGGTTTCTTGCTTATATAGAAGAATAGTTATGTAATTTGGAGAAAGAACGAATATCATTAATAAGAAGTATATTTCATAAAGATTTTGCTTTGCCTTATTATGTTCTTGATTGAATGCTTAAATTGTACTTATCAAAGGGAGTAATCATACTTTGAGGTGTCTTAAGGTTAGGGTTTTAAGGACTTTGTTTCCTTAGGTTTTTCATCTGATCATCTTCAACACGTTCTTAGCAATTCAATCGTTCATATTCCTTTGAGTTCATGGATTCTTAGGGTTATTCACCTAGAGGGTCTGCATCATTAATATTGGTTTAGCATTAGGTTAACATAGTAAATATCTTAAAGTAGCATGATTATAATGCACAATTACTTTAGAATCTACTAAGTAGGACCTAAATTTATTAAAGAAAACACAACCCCCAAAAATTCATTCTTAGTGGTAGATTTTTCTCATGATTAAAAGTTCTTTTAAAAGGTCAAGGTTAGGTTCAAAATTATGTTCTTCAAAAGGTTGTAGAACGTCAAAATTTGGCCTTCTTGATAGTTTATGTGGTTTATGTATATTATTATTTAAAAGTGTGAAAGAGTACCCTAAGGACCTCCTACCTTGCATATACTAAAAAAACTAGAAATTAAATTCACCTGTCAAGTAAAAAAATATAAAGATAACATAAATAAATAAAATATAAAAAAATACATGTTTGTATACAAAAATACTAAACACATAGTATATCATAATTAATAAAATTATACATTTGTTAGTAAAAGAAAATAAATTATAGAAAAAATAATTAAAAATTAAAAAAAATTGTTTTAAAAAAGTAAAATTATAATTTTAAATTTTTTATCATTTAAAAATTAAAAATATAAATATTTTCTATTTTTTTATTTTAATATTAAAAGAAATTTTTATTTAAAAAAAAATAAAAAAATTTAAATTTAAAGTATCTAAAATTAATTAATAACCAAGATATTTTAAACTTTTAAATAAAAATCACAATATTTATAACACAAATTGTTTTTAAGATTTTGATAATAAAAATTTAAAAATGTTATTCCTCCTCAACAACGTTGCCAAAAACTTAATGCACAAAATTATTTCCTATAAATTTTTTATGATTTATAAAGTATATCACAAGTGCACGAATCATTTATAGAAAATGATAGGTATACTTCTAAGGTCAGTTGAAAAAGGAACCATGTGGATTTTAAATTATTTTTTCAAATTCTTAAGAACGAAAATAATAATCTAAATATCCTACCATGATTGTTTTGGTTTGAAGATCTAAACGACTAATATAAAAATAAAGATAAATTTAATAAATATTTTGGCAACTAAACTTATATAATACAATAGAAAACTTATGAGAAACGTTAGATAATTAATTATTCTTGCTCAATATTTAAGTACATTATAAAAAATATAGATTAAGATTATTGATTTTCCTTTTTTAATAAGAAAATATCCTCAGGTAGGGATCAAATTCTTTTGCTAGTTAATTATCAACTAAAGTCTTTTGGTAGGGATTAGTAAATGATAATTGACTAAGCTTTTCTTTATTTCTAAGGTATTAATAAACCGTCTATTTGATGCTTTTGGAAGGACTATCAACTTTAAACCCATAGCACATAAAACTTCCACGTCACGATATACATTTTTCTGATCAACTTTAAACCCATATTTTCTTGTATATCCTTTTTACAAAGTTTGTAATGCTTTACATGTGTTATCTTTTAATTTTTTTAAAGTTGTAATGGAGTGTATTCAACTATATTTTTCAATTGTTGATCAATTTTATCTTTTTGAAGCTAAAATACTAAAAAAATAACGAAACATATTGGGGATTATAAAAAAATAGATTTGTTTAAAATAATAATAAAATTAAGCAAATATAAATCTATTTAATCATTTAATATGCATACTATCATTACATATTAAGTACTTTTAAGCACTCATCACAACTGCCAACCAACGTTTTGCTAATCTCTTAGCAAGAAAGGCATAAAACTAATAACAAAAAATAAAATAAAATAAAATTATCCTAAATCATTTTGATTGATTAACACGATTGTATTTTTCTTATGCAACAAGCATTTAAACCCCTTGGTTTCTTTAGGATGAGTTCAAGTTTGGTGATGGTTCTCAAATATGATACCCAAAAATATTAAATTTAAAATGCAAAAATTAATAATTAAAAACAAAAACAATTGAATGACATGTAAACAAATAAAATTTAAAACAAAATAAAAAGATTAAAAAAACTTCTCATGGTTTTTAATCTCTTCCAAGATTATAATTAAAATCTATAACATAAGTTATTTTAATATTCTAAACATTCATGGTTTATTATAATAATTAGTTTGAAAATCACTTTTATATTCAATTAAAATGTATTCAATATTAAAATTTTTCAATTTAAGTGTATGAAATCTGAATTCACTTTGAATCTATCCTTACAAGGCATACACTTAATAAGAATGATCTTCTTGTTTCAAGAACATATTAAAATGTATTCACAAATAGAATTTGTGTATAGAAATGAACTAATAGGTTTGCATATGTATAAAGAATAAAAGGCTCAAAGTGGTGCAAAATATTGATCTTATGAAATGAATCAAATGATAATAATGAATTAGTACCCACTAATTGGACACGAATTGTGTTCAATGAATACGCAAGTATACATATCTCAACAAATAATATAATGACAAGAAAAATTCATTCCCATAGAGATTGTGTTATTAGAAATTAATGTTTAAAATAAGAAAATAAAAATCAATTTTTTTATGATTTATGTTTTAAAAAAGGAAAATTAAAAGAACTAAAAACAAATAACAATAATCCCCTAATATCTAGGAATATTTAATCCCCCAATTTTCTAAACATGTGAATAAAAAAAATCCCCCAATATAATTATCAACCAATTACATGATCAATTGACTCTAATCTAGCATGTATTTCTCTCTCAAGTAAACTACACCATATAATAATTAACCTATTTACACTCTCACGTCAATTAAATTGCATAGTACTCTTTAAGTGCATCAATTATAGATCACATATAGAAGAATCATGCATCTCTACTAACAAACTATACATGTTATTTGGTTAAGACAAAAAATTAAATAATTCTCTAAATTTATTTAATGTCTATATAGATTGGCCAAACAATTCATAGCATATAAATCAAATTAAATAATATAATGAAATTGTAATCATAATTGAGGTAATATTATTAGATCATCACATAGTAATTATTTGGTTCATAAGACCACAAGATTAATAAATTAACTTGAAATTTTTTTATTCATAAAGAAAGACAAAAATTGATAAAGAAAGAAGAAGGAGAAGAAATACAATCAATCCTTAAAATTGTAGCACAAATCTCCTCTTGAATCTCCACCAAAATTGTATCTTCTTTTATTTTATTTTTTTGTTTTTCTCTCTTCTTTACTCCAAAATTTTATAAATATTATGTTAATTTTGGCTCCTTAGGGTTTATGGGGCAATAAGAGGGTTAAAGTAAGGACAAGTGGAATTTGGACCGTTAGATCAACTTCAGATCAAGGGATGGGATGAAAAAGAAGAAAATTAATCATACCAGCCAATAGGGACATGACATGTGGCACACAATATTCACTAGGTGAGTCCACGCGTCATGCATGATCAGAAAGAATAGTCTTCGTCAACAAAAGATGAGTCATTACCATATGGAAATCTATGATTCATAGTTATGGCTTTCCTGGTACAGAGTTGGAAAGAAGGGATGACTATTGTGATGACACATGCAAGGACATTGACCGCACGACTAACTCAAAATGAATGTGGTACTAACACATGGCAAGGCTCTACATCACTATGTACATATGACTTTACATGATTGGCCTTATCTACTTGAGTGTGGTCCACATGGCTTGCTCTATCTACTCTTCTACTTACGTGGCATCCATGTGGTAGATTTTATTTGGTCTTATGTTAAAAATTCATAAAATATCCATAAAAATTCTAAAAAAAATTCAAAATATTACAAAGATTATATGTTCACCCCTTTTCACTAGAAAGTTCATACTTTAATATTTTTAACCCTAAAAATACTACTTTTTAAGTAAAAAGAATGTTAAATAGAATAGTGTATTGATGACTC
Source organism: Hippophae tibetana (assembly GCA_037013495.1). Classification (NCBI taxonomy): domain Eukaryota; kingdom Viridiplantae; phylum Streptophyta; class Magnoliopsida; order Rosales; family Elaeagnaceae; genus Hippophae; species Hippophae tibetana. Next base: position 43,935,627 of record CM072809.1, read on the forward strand.
TACTTTTATAGAGTCATCACACCCCCAAATTTAACTCTTTGTTTGTCCTAAAGTAAAACCAAGTCTAACTAAATAAAATGACATAGGTATTATTTTCATAAATATATACCTATTAATTAATGCATATATAGCAAAAACCATCCCCCTCAAAAGTTATACAATTCTATGACAAAGAGGTTCATTTATTCATCAATCAACATTCTATCAATACAAGGATATGCAAGGTTTTTGACAAATTTATTCGTGTGTTGCACATGATATTATCCAATGCAGTTATAAAATCATCCTATATGAGCATGCTAATCAATTCAATCATAGAAGGAATAGACCCAATTGAGGATGCTCTAGTTTTTATTGTTTTTTATGTTTTCCAATGGAAAAGGATTAGAATGAGAAATATGGGTCATTCAAATTTTTTTGTAGCTTTATAAGAATTTAAATACTTGAATCGTGGGTTCATACTTTAAGACTTATATGATCTTATCAATTGTTAGAATTTTTTTATGAAAATATGAAAGAATAAAAATCCAAAAGATCTTTCATGTGGTTCTAATGCCAAAATATCAAGTTGTAGACAAAGCAAATTCAATTTTTTTTTTCATTTCAAAGCATAACTTGTATTCATAAGCTTAATATTTGCCTATCTTTTCCCTTCTTCTTCTTGCTGGATATCTCATTTATACACATCTTCTCTTTGTTTCTCGCATTCTTTGACCCAATTATTGTTTTTGTTTTAGTATTTCTAATTTACCTGCTAGGACAAACACCTTCAATAAAAAAAAGAAAAAAAAGAAGATGAATTTCTCTTATAGGAATAATACTCTTATCGATATATTAACAAAAAATAGATCTAAGCTAGGTGAATTAGTAATCTGTCAGGAGAAATTGGTACAACAAGCCATTGATACACTTCTAGATAGTGGAATCCGTGGACAACCAATGTGGGACCATCATAATAAGACTCGTGATCAATCCATAGATACCAATAGAAAATAAGTAGACACTCAAAATAGGTACATGTTTGAGACTATCCATTGATTTACTTAGCCAACATCTATATTCTAACCTCCCCATTAATAACATCAAATTGAGTTTCCATTTTTCCACAAAGCTTTCTTAAACGTATTTACATGAAAAAACAAAGAGATTAGGGATGAATCCTATGAAAATGCAATGGTATACAAAGGCCTAGCTTGCAAGTCTTTTCTTTATAAAATTAAAGTTGTTTTATTTAACTCTTGTCTATGATTGTTTCCAGGAAAATTACAATCAAGATGGTGTGGGCTATATACAATTACCCAAGTATTTATCCATGGATCCTAAGATACAAAAAAAGGCTCAAGGTCAATGGGCATTGTATGTAGCCTTATTTAGATAGAGAACACAATATAGTAGAAATTGACTACATATGGATATGTAACCCTTAGCATCATGATGATTACCATATCTTGCTAAGATGTTAAAATGACACTTGATAGGAGGAAACCCATTGTTTTAGGTAATATTAGTTTTGATATTTTAAATACTTTTTTTTTTGGATATTATGTTTGTTTTATTTATGAACAATTTTTTTTATTTATAATTGATGAAATTATAATTGTTTATTGAGATGTGTAAGATATACATAACATTCTACCTATGTGGATTAAAATGTTTGAAATGATGGATGCACATAAATTTCTATATCAAATACTTGATCACGTACGAAAAATGGGTAACTTTTCTCTTCTTTATTCTTTATCTTTAATTTTCATTTGTTACATTGAGAAAAATGTATATTTTTAGCCTAGAGGTGGAGGAAAAGTTACATAAATTTTTGGAAATTTTAAAATTTTTATTTAACATTTTTACATTTACATTTATTTCTATTTATTTGCTTTCATTTTTTGGTTTAGGGATATTAGGTACAAATTTTAAATTTTTCTTACAAAATTATCAGGTTTTTAGTTGATTTTAGGAAAATGATTAAGCTAGATTAATATTTTGAACATATCATAGAGTAATGTGACAATTAGTTTGCATTTCATGCTTGAATGTTGAGATTTAGATAGACCCAAAATTGGTGCCTAGGAATCAAATAGTGGAGACTACCTTGTGAGAATATTTTAAGCCTATTATTATTCCATTCTGAGAGATAATATTTTTCTGCTCCTCTAAATGCTCTTCTAATTATTTAAAATGTTAGGTGATCCCTATTGATTTTTTATTGAATATTAGGATTTTTACATATGATAAAGTGACATATACTTTTTTTTATTGCTTAAATTAAATGAGTTCAATAGAAATTGAAAGTGTATAACTTCTTATATATATATATATATATATATATACACCCTAAAACCAATACAAAAAGTTCCAAATTAGTCACTCACCAAATCATACAAATATGTACAAAATTTACATGGGTCCACTCTCTCAAAAAAAGAAAAAAATAAAATAAAAAGTGTATAAAAAGAGAGAAAAATAATAGTATAAATTAAATACTATTACCGAGAAGTCATTTGAAGTTGTGAGAAATGGCTATTACAAAAAGAAAAATAGGAAATAAATTCCGTTGAAGTCATTGTATTTTCATTCATCCCTAAAGGCATATACTTGATATTTTTATTTGATGATTTTAACTGATGCATGAAAATAGTATGTGATTTCTATATAAATCATTTCATTTGATTTCTTTCATTTTATCAATATGATGCGTTATTTTGAGTCTTTCTTCTTTTATCATATGTAGATTTACTAGTTAATTTCTTTACATAATAAATTCTATTTGTATACAATTTTGATTGAGTGCTTGAATCTATGGGATTAACAATATTTAGAGTATGACTTGTGAGGAGTAGAGTTAAAGAAAATTTCGATTCCTAACACTAAAATAGGGTAAATCAATATAGATACATTTTTATATGAAATATGAATTTGTGATTTTCAACTAATTTTTACAATAAAAAATGTTTCTTTGAGATGTTATCATATGCTTTGGATTTTAATTATGAACTTGAAAGATAATAAAAGCATGAGAAGTTTTATATCTTGTTTTACTTTGTTATTTTTTTTACTTTTTAATTTTAGTGCTTATTTTTGTTATTTGTTTATTGAAAGCCCTCACGAGACTTAAACTCGTCCACTAGGATGGTCTAGGGGTTTAAAGGCTTGTTGAATATGGTAAAGAAAATCATGTCAATCTATTAAAGTTATTTAGGATAGTTTAATTTTATTTATTTTAGTTTTGGCTTTTCTTACTAAGAGACTAGTAAAAAGTTAGCTAGGGTTGTGATGAATGCTTCAAAAGGACTTAGTATTATGTGATTTATTTGCACTTTAATGTAAAAAATGGTTTTGTTTTTGGATAAATTTATCATTATTTTAATAAATCTATGCTTTTGGAATTATGGGTATGTATTTTTGTTTTTCAAGCATATCTAGCATCAAAATGACCCAAATTTAAAATACTTGAAGAATTGTACCAAAAAGCACTTAATTGCAGCTAAAATATGTACCAACCAAATGTAAGGGGGGAAATACAAAGAGATTTGGAGACAATAAAAAAAATTAGGCCATAATCTTATAATTTGTGTGCTATGACACGAGCTTCTTGGATAAGAATTTCTTGAGTACCAAAATCAATGCTTGTCACTAATTGATAAAAGTGTGTCACAATGCAAGATTAAATTTCCCTCACGATCCACTATTTTCTCCCATTTTCTTAGTCACTCTTCACCTATAAATAGATGCATCACCTCTCTTAAAAAACACTCCAACTGAGCTTAAGACCATTAGTTTTATCATAGCTTTAACTTTCATTTTTCTTTTAAGTTTCTCCCATGTTTTTCAAAGACATCTTTTTATTTTATGTTTAGTTTATAGAAAATTTAGATTAGGTTATCACAAATAAGCGGTAGTAATAGAGAGTTATTCTAGACCAGGTCATATGAGATTGTTACTAAAATATAAAGGATATTGTGAAGGTTAATATCTCTTCTATGGAGCAAGATATATCTATCCGTCTATCTTTTGGATATAAATATAATTTAAATTCGTATTTATTTTTAGTAAATAATATTATATTTATTCAATTTGTTATAAATAATTTAGTGATTTTTCATTATTTTTAACATATATGGTTGATTGTGATAATGGGATTTTAATTATGTTGATATGCTTGTGTAAACTATTTGGGGAAATATTTTTAATAATAATTAAACATGGATTATTATCTATTCAATATTTTTACAAATTTTTAATTTATTATGAAAAATATGTCCTCAATATATTTTTTGATAAATTTAAAATATGAAAATAAGATTTTACATAAATGAATCTAGATTTAATTTAGAATTATATTCTATTTCCAAGATTTATTAATGAGAAATATCTGGAGAACATATATTTCATAATAGATTTCAAATCTGAAAGTTAGGTTTCATATAAATTCTAAAAACTAATTTAGATAGCATGAATATAAGTTTAACTTTAGACGTGACCATAGGTGGCAAGTTTAATAGTTTGTTAATTTCTTAGAAAATAAGTATAATTTAATTAAATTAATTGATAAACCAGACCGAAAATATTAAGTGATTTAATTAATAATGAATAGTAGACCCGATTGAAGGTGTATTTATGCATATAAGAAAGAATCAATAAATCTAGCTTGATATTTTGGAGCAAGAAACATCATCCATCCATTGTTGATATTTATATCTAATTAGGAATCTTTTATTTCTAATTATACATGCTTACTTTTATCTGATTATGGATATTAATATAAGCATGTCTATATAATGTTTACTATGGGAATTTAGCTTTGTTGTTATGACGGTTTAGATTGTTTAGGTGAATATTTTTATAATTAATTTAATAAGATTTATTTTATTCACGATTTATTATAAAATATATTTATGAATAATTTATTGGCCATTTATTCTTCATAGATAGATTGAAAATTTGAGAATTAGATTTTAGACACATTATATCGATCTAATTTGGATAGAATGAACAAGATTTTTGATTGGTGACTTGACCATTCATTGATTTAAATGATTGTATTTTCCCCGGGCATAATTTAATCTATTAGTTGATTGTTCGGATCATAGTATATTAATTGGTTGATTAACAAAGAAAATAATCCTTGATCTAGGATTTCTTATTTTAAAGGAAAAATCAATAATCCAACTTTAAATGTTTCTTCATTTTAATTCACCCAAATCTTTCGAAGTAAACATGGTTAATGAGCAAATCTTTCCATAAATCCTACAATGATTTTGTTGATTGTCTTGATTTTGTTTTGAGTTGAGTATATACTGAATTATTTTTTCTTACTTTAGGATTGTCAAATCAATCATTATGATAAAGTGTTTAGGACTTATTTTTCATTTAGTATTTTTTTTAAATTCTTTAACAAGAGTGAAAAATTATCTACAACCACAGCAATTCGTCAAGAGATTGACCTTGGGAGTATACTTATCAATTACTATAGGTGACTCATGTACTTATAGGCTTTTAATACAAATTTTGTACATTATCTATCAACTAAAGAGAAAGTAGCTACTAAGAAATGGAAGAGCCTCATTCTTTAGTCTACTAAGGGTTGTTTTAGCAACAAATTTAAGTACACCACTGTGGCTAGTGATGACTGCTCTAGCCAAGATAAGAAGAGATGGTTATTTTAGCCTATGAATCACAAAATTCTTTCAAAGAAATAGAACCTCTTCTAGTGGGACAATAAGTGAAATATAGATCAAGAGAGACTTGAGCCAAGCGAAGAGGATTAAAGGTTCTTATGATGCAAGTAACAAACATTAGAGTAGGGGGCATGTCAGCCAATTAAATGTTTTGAGTATGGAAAGTTCAGACATATACATGCCCAATGTTTTTTCAAATATAATTACTTTAGGAAAAGAGAGATGAAAGACAAGGGTACTATTTTTAATAATAACTACAGTATAGATGAGGAAGAGAATAACTTTATTGCTTTTATGGCATGTAAGTCTATAAGGACTCACCTACTACAACGTTGAGGTTGGGTAGGTTTGTTGAAGATGATGAAGATGATTAGAAAGAGCTTCTAGAAACATACAATGAACTTTTGAGGGAGCATAACAAGTAAAAAGAAAATGCTAGAAAAAGGACTTTGGAAAGCCTTGAGTGAAAAGATAGAGTTGAGCGAGCCAATAGCATCTCTTGAGGAAAAGAAGTCCTAAGTCAACATAAAGCAAGATGGTCTCTAAAAGAGATGTTAAATCAAACATAAATGGTATAATTATTTGCTTGTTGATCACAACTTGAACTACTTAAAATGACACATTTGTTAGAGAACCTTAACACACTTATGGTGAGTAAGAAAATTTGAGGGCTATTAGCCCTGAATTATTGGAAGAAAAAGTTTATTAGATCACGCTTCTAGTAAGAAATTATGATGTTGACCCTTTATGTGAACAACCTAGGCGCCCACGAACTCAAAGGAATAGAAAAGATTGGTTTTCTAAGAATGTGTTGAAGATGATCAGATTAGAACCCTAAGAAAACAAAGTCCTTAAAACCCAAACATTGAGATGCCTTAAGGTGGGGTTTGGTTCGCAGAATGGAATAAGAATTAGAATCAGAATCAGAATCAGAATGGGAATGGAATGGAAAGGAAACAATATTGTTTGATTTGACCACTAGAATCAAGCTCGGAATCAGAATTACAATGTTTGGTTTGCCACTGGAATAGAATGGAAAAAATTGTAAATTACCTTAATACCCCTACATTTAGTAAAGTTCAAATAATGTCATTTAATTACTATTTTTTCGTGAGAAAAAATACATTATTAAAATCATTATTTTTCTAAATAATTATTACTTAATTAAAAATAAAATATATTATTAAAATTATTATTTTTCTAAATAGGGTTTAGGGTTTTGAGGTTTGGGATTTAAGATTTAGGGTTTAGGGATTTAGGATTTGGAGTTTAGGGTTTAGGGCTATATGTGTGGGTTAAGGTTTATGGTTAAAATTATTTTTTTTCTAAAAAGGGTTTAGGGTATTATAATTTGGGATTTTAGATTTAGGGTTTAGGGTTTTAGGATTTGGAATTTGGGGTTTAGGATTTAGGGTTTAAGGTTTAGGGATTTGAGGTTTAGGGTTTAGGGTTTTGGGATTTAGCATTTGGGATTTAGGATTTGGGATTTGGGGTTTAGGGTTTCAGGATTTAGGTTTTAGGGTTTAGGATTTTAGGGTTTAGGGTTTAGGGTTTAGGAGTTTGGGGTTTAGGGTTTAGTGTTTTGAGATTTGGGGTTTAGGGTTTAGGATTTTGGGATTTAGGTTTTAGGGTTTAAGGTTTAGGGATTTGGGGTTTAGGGTTTAGGGATTTTGAATTTTGGATTTAGGGTTTAGGGTTTTAGGATTTTGGGTTTTGAGATTTAGGGTTTTGGGTTTGGGGATTTGGGATTTGAGTTTAGGGTTATATTTGAGGTGAGAGTAAAATTGGAAAAAAATATTTGAGATGGGAATGAAATCATGATTCCTAAAGGGAGGAGAAGGTATTGTGATTCCTTCTTCTTTAGTAATCAATTCCATTCCGTACCCTCTATTCAACCCAACCAAATATACAAATTGAAGGAATCAATTCTGATTTTTTCCATTCCCTCCAACCAAACACCACCTAAAGGATGATCACTCTCTTTGATAAGTCAAATTCAAGCATTCAATCAAGAACATAAGAAGGAAAAACAAAAGCTTTATGAAATATACTTTTAATTAATGATATTCATTCTTGCCTCCAAATTACATAACTCTTCTTCTATATAAGAAAGAAATCCTAAAAGAAAAAACCCTAGATGGAATGGGCCTAATAGGTCTATTTAGTTATGGATTGGGCCTAATCCAACCTTAAAAATAAAAGACTAAAAGACTTAAAATAAAAAGTCGACAATTCACTAAAATTAAAATTACTAATCATAAAATACCCATAATTAACTAAAATAAAAATATTACTTCCTAAATCAACCATTTCTCACAACTTGATCTTCCAAATCTATCCCTTGCATAAAAAGGTAATAGACCATCATTGGTAATGCTTTAAATATTCAAATTTAGTTTTTGATTCTTCTAGCACAGCCTCTTGTATTGCACTTTCATGATCAAGCCTTGTAAAGCTTTTTTTATCCTCTTTGTCTTCGGTCTAGTCATTGGACAAAAAATATAAAGGATTTTGAGAATATTTGGGAAAATAAACTTGATGAGTACCTTGATCTCCATTATTCTCCTCCTCTTCTTAAAGATTCATCCTCGAATCACCTACATCAAATAAAGATAAATCAGCAACATTAATAGTTTCACTAACATTATCATAGTCACTTGGAAAATCTATCTTATAGGCATTACCATTGATCCGTTCCAAGACTTGAAAAGGTCCATCTCCTCAAGGTTGCAATTTTGATTTCCGTTGTGTGGGAACCCTTTCTTACACATGTGCACCCAAACCCAATCTCAAGGTTGTAAAACAAAATTCAAATGTCTCTTATTGGATTTCTTAGCATATTGCTCATTCTACCTTTCAATGTTGGTCCGAACTCTAGCATGTAAACTTCACAAAATCTACTTTTTCTTACCATCAAGATTAGCATGCTCATTAGTAGTCAAGGGTAAAATATCAATAGGTGTTAAAGAATTAAAGCCATAAACAACTTCAAAAGGAGAAAATAAAAAAGTAGAATGAATATTCCTATTATATGCAAACTCAATGTGTGGCAAAAAATTTCTCACTTCCTTATATTCTTTTGAATGATAGCACTTCAGTTTGACCATTCGTTTCAGGATGTGCAATAGTAGAAAATATAGTTTAGTTCCTAGTTTATTCCATAAAATGGGCCAAAATTGACTTAGGAACTTAACATCTCTATCACTAAAAATTGTCTTAGGAAACCCATACAAACGAACCATTTCTTTAAAGAACAAATCAGCAATATGTGTTGTGTCATTGGTTTTAGAACATGCAATAAAATGAGCCATTTTACTAAACCTATCAACTACAACAATGATGCAATCCTTACCACTTTGAGACCTTGTTAATCCTGAAACAAAATTCATAGATATATCAATCCAAGGTTGATTAGTTATAGGTAAAGGGGTATACAAGCCATGTGGTTTAGCTTTAGATTTTTCTTGCCTACATGTAATGCATTTTTTACAAAAAGGATTACACATCATGCTTCATATTAGGCCAATAAATATGCTCACTTAAAATATCTAAAGTCTTTAGAACACCAAAGTGACCCATCAAACCTCCCATATGACTTTCCCTAACATGCAACTCACGAACAAAACAAATAGGCACACATAATTTATGTTTCTCGAATAGAAATCATTCATGATGATAAAAATTACCAGACATGCATACACTTATCACATGCATTCCATACTTGGAAAAATTTAGAATCATTAGCATACAGTTCCTTAAGCAATTAAAAACCAAGTAACTTAGTTTTCAATGAAGTAATACATACCTCCTAGACAATGCATGAGCCACAACATTGTCCTTCCCATGCTTGTATTTGATTACATAAAGAAACGTTTCTATAAACTCCAACAACTTAGCATGCATGTCTTTTATTAAACTTACCTTGGGCCTTCAAAAACTTCAAACTCTCATTATCAGAATGAATTATGAATTCCCTTGGCCATAAGTAATGCTGCCATGTTTGAAGAGTTCTCACTAATGCATAAAGCTCCTTGTTGTAAGTAGGATAATTCAACACTACCCTACTTAGCTTTTTTATAACATATGCAATTGGTTTGGAATCCTACATTAAAAAAGCTCCTATGCCAATCCCTAATGCATCACATTCCATCTCAAAAGTTTTATCAAAGTTAGGCAAACACAACAGAGGTGCATTTGTTAATTTATATTTTAAAGTGTTAAACACTCGATTATGCATATCATCCCACTTAAAATCAACATTCTTTTTAACAATTTCATTCAAAGGTGCAGCAATAGAACTAAAATCTTTAACAAACATTTGATAAAAACTGGCTAAACCATAGAAACTTCTTACCTCATTTGCATTCTTAGGTGTAGGAAAATCTCTTATTTCTGTTACCATTTCTTCATCAACACTAATATCTTGTGAATTAACAACAAATCAAAGAAACACAATAGATTCCATGCAAAGTTTGCACTTTTTAAGATTAGAATACAACTTGTTCTCTCTTAACACATTAAAAACAACATGCATGTGTTCCACATGTTCCTCTAAATTTTTGTTATAGACTAAAATATCATCAAAGTAAACTACAACAAATTTACCCATGAAAGCATGCAAGTCATGGTTCATTAACCTCATGAATGTACTAGATGCATTAGCTAAACCAAAAAGCATTACTAACCATTAATACAATCCATATTTAGTCTTAAATGCAATTTTCCATTCATCTCATTCTTTCATGCAAATCTTATAATAGCCATTCTTTAAGTAAATTTTAGAAAACAAATGAGTGTCATGCAACTCATCAAGTATATCATCTAACCTGGGGATATGATGTTTATACTTTACCATTATCTTGTTGATAGCACAACAATCCACACACATGCACTAAGTTCCATCTTTCTTTGGGACTAAGATGATAAGAACCGAACATGGACTGAGAATCTCCCTTACAAATCCCTTGTGTAGAAAATTATCCACTTGCCTTTGTATCTCCTTTGTTTCCTTAGGATTAGCTCTATAAGCAAGTTGGTTTGGTATAGCAGATCCGGGTGTGAAGTCTATTTTATGCTCAATTCCTCTCAAATGAGGTAATCCATGGGGAAATTCTTTGGGATATAGATCCTTAAAGTCCTACAATAAAGACACAACAACACTAGACAAAGATGAGTTAAGATCATTAGTAGAAAGATAAATATCTTTGTACATAAGTACAAGTACTTGTTGCCTTGTCACCATTACACTTTTAATCTCATATTTTTTAGCAAATGCACTTATTCTTTTATTTTTCTCTCCTTGCTTAGTTTTCTCTCTTTTGTGCTCACTTTTCTCTCCTTTTTGATTTTCCTCTTGCTCACATTTTTGTTTATCTCTCAAAGCTTGCAAAGGTTTGAGAGGGGCTAATACCCATCATGCATCACCTTCCTATCAAACTACCACGGTAGTCCAAGCAAAATATAAGCAACATACATTGGTGCCACATCACAAAGAACCTCATCATCATACTTGCCAATTGAAAAAGGAACCCACACTTTTTTTTGACATTCACTTCTCCACAATCATTCAAGCATTGTAGCTTGTACGGTTTGAGATGTGTTTTCCACTTCAAATTCAACTTTCTACTAACACAATACTAGCAACATTAGTGCTGCTCCCACTATAAATAATCACTATGTATACCTTATCCTTAACCTAGCATATTGTGTGAAAAATATACTCACATTGCTCCTCATCTCCTTCACTCTTAGGCTATATATTAAGGGCTCTCCTTGTGACAAGTAATTCCCAATGAACAGGTTCTTCCAATTATACATCAGAACAATCCTCCGATGGTGGCATTTCATCATCCCTTGAACTAGCACTCTATATTTCTCTGTTATCACGTACAACCATAACCCTTTTGTTTGGGCGTTTGGAAGCATTATGCCTAAGTACTTGGCACCTAAAACACTTAATATCACATGACTTGGTAGAGTTTTTTGTTTTAGGTTTACCTCTAGGAACAACAACTAAATATTTTGACTTCGCTTCATTTTTTGTTCTAAAGGTAGCTTTGTTGTCCTTCCAAGTTGATTTCCACATAGAACTAGAGGAAGAACTAGATCTCAACCTTTTGGACTTGATTTTCTTATCGACTTTAATGGCTTTGTGCAATAGTTCTTCCATTTCTACATAATGTTGCAATTCAACCATATCAAAAATTTCCTTCTTTAACCTGGCAATGAATATAGTCATTATCGCTTTCTCTATCTTCCTCTATGTTTGCTCTAATCGTGGAAACTTCCATCTCCATACAATAATATTCTACAGTCATGGAACCTTGGACTTTCCATTGCAACTACTCTAGTCTATTTCACCAATAGGGTTTGTGGCTCCATCATCGAAGGTTCCCCCAACTGATTGGGAGTACAGTGACCTATTTTCTCGCCTGAAATCCTTGAGTTCTCTTCTTAAGGAATAGATTTGGAATATTAATTTGGATGCAATGATTAATTTAGGAAGAATTTTTTTTATTTTAGTTAATTATAGGCCTTTTATGTTTAACAATTTTCATTTTAGTGAATTGTAGGCTTTTTATTTTATGTCTTTCAGTATTTTATTTTTTAAGATTGGATTAGGCCCAATCCACAACTAAATAGGCCTATTAAGCCCATTTCATGTAGGGTTTTTATTTTAGGGTTTTTTTGCTTGTAAAAGAGCAACTATGTAATTTGGAAGAGGAACAAATATCATTAATGAAAAGTATATTTCAGAAAGCTTTTGCTTTCCTTCTTGTGTTCTTGATTGAATGCTTGAATTCGACTTATCAAAGGGAGTGATCATCCTTTGTATCATCTCAAGATTGGGGTTTTAAAGACTTTGTTTCCTTAGGGTTCTAATCTAATCATCTTTAACACGTTCTCAACAAATCAATCGTTCCTATTTATTTGAGTTCATGGGTTCCTAGGGTTATTTTCCTAAAGGGTCCGCATCATATCCCATGACTGTATCATGCACAAATACCATGTAGTATATGCAAATACTATTATGTTATGCATATACAGGTACACACGATAGGCTAAGCATAGTAACAAATAACATAAACAAACACAATCTGCATGCAACAAAAATATGCAAACTACACAATCTACATGCAACACAAATATGAAAAATCCCCTTAAATGTATGTAACATTCCCCTAGATTGTATACATATCAGATAAACATAATGCATTGCAAACTACAACCACCATCCTATACATAAACAAACACAAGTTGTGCACACTTCTCTCCATTTTTGACGTGGAAAGTGAAAGCAAGAACACACATATATGCAACATACCAAACCCTTATATAAAGGAGAAAAGTCAAATAGAAATGCAATAATCTTAAACTTATGCAACACACTAGAGAAGATTAAACCAAACACAAAAAGGGTTGAATCGATGCTACACTTAGGATGTAGTATCGGTCCTACGTGTCAACCAACACTATCCATGTGTGTAGCATCGGTTCAACACATCAATTGACACTATCCACGTGGATTTTTCCTTCTCTCTTCTTTCTTCTCCATCAGACATAACATTTTTAATTTGCAGCACTGTAAACAATACCAAAAAACCCAAACCAATCTTCACCTCATCCACTCTTTCTCATTTTATAGCCACCTACGACCATCATTTCTAACGCTATTTAGTGGGTTTTCTTCCTTTCCAAATTAACTTCCAGATCCCTTATTTTTTTTAGCGAAATACTCAAATTTTTATGCCTATTTTCTCACTTACAAAACACCCTTTTTTTTCTTCATTTCCTTCATTTTGTCACTTCATTTACTCTTGTAAGTATTTCTACTAATCCTACGCACTTATTCTTCACTTTGTATTATTTTTTGTATATTATGTGCTCATGTATTTAGAGGAATGAATTGTTATGGACCAGCTATGTTTTGGCCAAACTCTATTTCATCTTTCTTGCCTAGTTTCCTGGTTACTATGATGGTTATTCTAAGCAAACCAAGCTTCTTCTCCTTGAAATAAAATGGAAATATCACAAAATTCATGACAAAAGAGACATCATTTTATTTGTAATTTAAGTTAAATATATATATATATGTATGGTATATAAATTATTTTTTTGTAATAAATTTAATTCTCAAGTAATTAATTATATTTACTTTTTCAATTATTTATATTATTTAAACTTTGTAAAAGAGATTTTGGTTCTTTTTCTATTATGTGATCGAATACAGGTTCTTAGTAGAGTAGAAAAAGAGTAAAATATGTATAAAAAAATAATTTAAAGTTGGTTCATGGGTTGAACCAAATTTACGTTTAAAGTCGGTTCAACTGGTGAACTGACTTTACGTTTAAAGTCGGTTCAACTGGTGAACTAACTTTACATTTAAAGTCGGTTCAACGCATGAACCAACTTTAAATTTTAAGTATTTCCATTTAAATTTGGTTTAGCGAACCGAATTTAAAGCCTGATTTTGTAATAGTGTATATTTAAATTTGACATACTCCCAATGATTCAAATATCTTCCCCTAAAAACACTTAGGTGTATTCAAACCTATAACCTCACCCCATACTATGTACACATATACGAAAAGACATCCCAATCTACCAAAAAAATATGTCATGCATTCCATTAAGAAATATCAAGCTATCAACTACATGTAAGAAATAAGCAACAAATCTCTGCATAATGGTAGCAGGCAAACATATAGGAAGCCATGTGAAACAAGATAATGCAAACTATATATGAAACATGTTATACTAAAAATCCTATTTATGCATGACTCATATAAAATGATGTTAAGAAGAAAGAAGCATTACACGAACAACACAACACAATATAAACTCCTAAATAGGAATAATAGCAAGGAAGAAAAACAAATATGACACTTCCCTTTGACAACATGCACTTGACACACACCTTTCCCTCTAAATATATTCATGTGATGCAATAGACATGTTATGCATCTAACTCTCAAAAACTCTCCCAAAATATAAGCATGTACACATAGAGGAAAAAAAGTAAAATAGAAAGAGAGTTGCAAACAAACTGCACAAAATAGGTGAGGGAAAACGAAAAAAGAAAAAGGAACATAAAAAACTTCATCTTCATAAGTAAATATTATTTTACAAAAAATTTAAGGACAGTGTTGAAACAATCTAAAGTGAAATGGAAAATAAAAGATGCTTTAATGCTTTCTGTCTCTCTCTTCTGCATCATTGCTCCCATGGACACCACTATGAGAAGACTTTTCAATAATGGTGAGGTAGATGTTTGTGTAGTAGATTAAGGATTAAGAACATTGGCAGCAATTTTTTTAAAGGAAAATCAGGGTCAAAGGGAACAATGTGTTCAACTACACCAAACAAAGAAAATATGATGAACAGTAGGCCAATAGAACAAGTACCAGAGTGAATCATGAGTAGAAGGTACATCAAGATGATAAGAGGCTGCAATACCTTGAGCAAAAGCCTCAAATTGGTGCATATCCATGACATTTTCAAACAAAAAAAAGGATAACAGGAAAAGAAAGAAGCCGAGAAATGTGAAGAGAATAAATTACTAATATCATCCCATGAGAAGGTACCTCCACATCCTCTAAGAAAAAATGTGGTAAAGAAACCAATGGAAGAAGTAAGAGGTTAGACAGGACAAAAACAAGAGGGCCTTTTGAGATTAACAAAAACTTTCACCTAAAAATTTGACAAGGCTATCAATTCATAATGCATTCATGTAAGGATATGACTAAAGTTTTAATGAGATGTATTGTGTGTGATATGCTACACTTGCTTTCTCTATATTCCATTAATATATGCTTACGTGAACTTAGCAAATTTCATATAGACTCAAGTATAACCAAACTTCATATGTCCACATTTCGCCTCTCACTCTACTAATGTAAGTGACATCCTAGAAGAAATCAACAAGCCTTTCAAAGCTGGTAATGATAGGTTGAGATATGGGTAGGAGAGAAATGACATTTAGGCTCAAACACACCTTTGTCCATCCAAAAATAATCCAATATATCCATGACAAAAATTCCCTTAAACATGGGCTCTTTTCTCTTTATTTCTCAAATTTCATTCAACAATATAGTTGTTATGATAACTGCATGTCAAATTTAATAACCCATACAATTCTTTTTATCATTATTTCTTTCTCCCTTTTTTCTATATTTCATTAATTTTTCAATATTCTTTCCTTTTTTTATTTTATTAATTGAAACCAAGAGTGTGACACATACATTCCTATAATATACATCCTCAACAAAGGATGTACATGGTAAGAGCGATAAAGCATTTATGCTAAGCCAATATAGGTGCAAAGAAATGAAGAAATAACATAATGGCTAAAAGAGGGGTAAAGCATGACAAGTAAACATTGGTGGCCTAAAAAGTCCAAACGATCCAAAGATAGCCTAAATCCTTAGATGTTGTGAGTGTTGTACAAATATCAAAGTAGAAATCCACACAAACCTCTCAAATATCCATACAAATTCACAAAGTTATAACATGTTTAAGAAAAATTTCTATTCAAATACAGAAGAATTTAGCCATACATACGCTCAATAAAAAAACATGTCATAAAAACCACATTTCAATTCAAACCAAATGCATGCCACTTAAAAACCAACATAGCCCCTATTAACTTCATTATACTTGTACTAAGAAATCTGAGTAGAAAGATAAACACAATTTTAAAGAAATAGACCAGTAACACAACAACAAACAAATGAGATGACAAAGATGGCCTTAAAGCATATCATAGGTCAAAAGACAAGGATGTATATCAAGAGATATCATCATCACAAATCGTATTGTATTGCCTATAGAGAGAGAAAAAGCAACAAGTGGTACACAATTGCCTCAAAATAAACTATTGGTAAACTCATTTCATTGCTAGTTAAGAGACAGAAAGAGACGAACTAACTAGTGATCAACATTGATGGCTCTATGAAAGTAGAGTTATTAATGCACTTTTTTTACTTAATATTTGGTCATTTTATTCAGTAAGTAGTATTTTGGGTTAAAAATATTAAAATATGAACTTTGTAATGAAAAGGGGTGAAAATATAATTTTTCACTAGGAAGTGACAAAGAGTCTAGTGAAAATTCAACTCCATTCTCACATGTATGGTTGACATGTCAAGCTCCTAGGTTTGCATCATTCACCCCCTATTAAGAAGTATTTGTCCTAAAATCATCACCTAAGTCAAAAGGAGAAAAACTAGCAACATTAAAGCTTGCACTGACAACATAATCGCCTCATAAGTCAAGCTTGTAGGCATTATCATTTATGCGTTAAACTACTTGAAATGGTCTATCATACTGATGTAGGAGTTTTGAACATCATTTCTCCAGAAAATGGTTCTTCCTTAAGTGCAACCAAACCCAATCTCCTGGTTCTAACACTACCTTTTTTCACTCTTGGTGGCTTGTCGGACATATTGTTTGGTCCTCCTTTCAATGTTCATCCGTGCCTTTTCATGAATCATTTTTACAAATTTTGCTTTCTTTTTTTCCATTTAAGTTCACATGTTCACTCAAAGGTAAAGAAGTTAAATCCAAAGGTGACAATGGGTTAAAGCCATAAAAAATTTCAAATGGTGAAAACTTAGATGCAGAATGTATACTTCGATTGTAAGAAAATTCAACATGTGGCAAACAATCTTCCCATATTTTCAAGGTCTTTTTATTGATAGCACACAACAAAGAAGACAAAGTTCTATTTACTACTTCAGTTTGGCCATCCATCTCTGGATGACAAGTAGTAGAAAACAACAACTTGGTTCCCAACTTTTCCCACAGTATTCCAAAAGTAACTCAAAAAATTTGCATCCCTATCAGAAATAATGGTCATGTGCATACCATGTAACCTAATAATCTATTTGAAGAAGAAATTAGCTACATGTGATGCATCATTAGTTTTCTGACATGCAATGAAGTGTGCCATCTTGGAAAATCTATCTACCACCATAAAAACTGAATCTCTGCCCCTCTTTGTCCTAGGTAAACCTAAAACAAAGTCCATACAAATATCAATCTAAGGTTCACTAGGTATTGGCAAAGGGGTGTACAAACCATGGGGTTACAACTTAGACTTATCCTGTTTACATTTGATACACTTCTCATGAGGCAAAAAAAAAAAGATCATGCAAAATTCTAAAAGTCTTAGCTATACCAAAATGACCCATCAAACTACCACCATGAGTTTCTCTCACAAGCAATTCATGCAAATAACACATAGGCACACACAACTTATTTTCCCGAAATTAAAATCGATCATGCATATAAAACCTACCAAACGCCATTTTTTCACATGCATTGAATACATCACCAAAATTAGTATCTTGTGCACACAAATCTTTAAATTAGTCTTAGCCACTACATTTTCCTTACCTTGCTTATATCTGATCACATAAGGAAATGTTTCAATGAATTCCATCTACTTGGCATGGTGTTTGTTCATCCTTTGTTGTCCTTTCAAATGCTTCAAAGATTCACGATCTGTGTGAATAAAAAATTCCTTTGGCCATAGATAGTATTGCTAATTTTCCAAAGCCTTCATCAAGGCATACAACTCCTTGTCATAAGTAGTGTAATTTAGGACTACTCCACTCAACTTTTCACTAAAATAAGAAACTGGACGGCTTTTTTGCATCAAAATAACTCCAATACCTATTCTTGAAGCATTACACTCAAATTCATATGTTTTAGAAAAGTTAGGCAAGACAAGAAAAGATGCATTAGTTAACTTTTCTTTGATCAAATTAAATGCCTTTTTCTATTCTTTCCCCCACTTAAATGGTACATTTTTCTTTGTGACTTTAGTAAGAGTGGTGGCTAAGCTACTAAAATCACGCATAAACCATCTATAGAAACTAGCTAATCTATGAAAACTCCTCACTTGGCTGATTGTTGTACGCGATGGCCACTCTTGGATTGCTTTGACCTTTTCCTCATCCACCTCAATTTCTCTCTTACTAACAACAAAACCAAGACACACAAGTTTATCCATGAAAAAGGTGCACTTCTTGAGGTTAGTAAAAAACTTTTCTTTCCTTAGAATTTCCAAAATATATTTCAAATTCATTACATAATCTTCCAAGTTTTTGCTATAAATTAGCATATTATCAAAATACACAACTACAAATCTACCAATAAATGCACATAAAACATGATTCATCAAACACATAAATGTTCTTGGGGAATTAGTTAAATATAAAGGCATCACTAACCACTCATACAAACCATATTTAGTCTTAAAAGCACTTTTCCATTCGTCACCTTCCTTCATCCTAATATGATGATATCCACTCTTAAGATAAATTTTTGTAAAGACAAAAGAACCATGCAATTCATCCAACATATCATCTAATCTAAGAATGGGATGACGATTACCATTATGTTGTTGATGGCTCGATAGTCAACGCACATCCTCCATGTTCCATCCTTCGTAGGAACTAATAGCACTAGAACTACATAAGGACTCATGCTTTCCAACTTGCACATACCTCTTCTCCAATAATTCACTTACTTGCCTCTGAAGTTCCTTGGTCTCTATAGGATTACTCCTATAAGTAGGTCAATTCGGAATTAATGCACCAGGTATGAAGTCAATTTGATGTTCAATCCCTCGGATTTGAGGTAAACCATATGGTACCTTTTCAAAAAGGACATCTTCAAACTCCTCCAAAAGAGAAACAATATCACTCAGTAATACACCAACAAGATAATTAGTACATAAAAGAGCTCCTTTATACATAAGTACAATAAGGGGCTGATGTCAAAATAATGCTATCTTGGTCTCACTTTTTTTTGCAATATAATTGAATTTTTCCTCTCTTGTTCTCACTATGGCCAAAATCATTTCTCTTTTTTGTTCACTCTGATCAATGTTTTTCTCTCCTTTTTTAAACTCTCTTTTTTGTTCACTCTGATCTATGTTTTTCTCTCCTTTTTTTAAACTCTCTTTTGTTTTCAACTTTGACCTTCCTTTCTTTTTCCTATTTTTTCATTTGATCTTTGTAACTTTAATTTGTCCTCACGACCCTATTTTAGAGTTAATGGCACAAGACTAATAGGTTTCCTTTTAAGAGTGAAAGAATACATATTTGTGAATCCATCATGCATAACCCTCAAATCATACTGCCGTGGTCTCCCCAACAATAAATGACATGCATGCATAGGAAGCACATCACAAAGCACCTTATCCTCATATTTTCCAATGGATAATTCCATGAACACTTGTTTTTTCACCTTGACTTCACTTTCATTCAACCACTGAAGCTGGTAAGGTTAAGGATGTTTCAAGGTAGTTAATGCCAATTTCTCCACCAAATCAATGTTGGCTACATTTGTGCAACTTATGTCATCGATAATAACACTACAAACTTTGTTATTTACAAAGTACCGAGTATGAAACAAGTCAACTATGTTTGTGAAAATTTTTGATCCCTACCATTCACATGCATCTCTCCCATCTACTTCTAAGCTTATTCCTATATGTTACAACTATGGTAGAAAGGAACATACTAAACCCTAGATGTAGATTCTTGATGATCTATAATTATATTGATAACTTGCATGCTTCTTACTCAAAAAACAACAATCATGTTTTCATAAATAATTACATGATTCAAAAAAATAGAAAATTTTGGATTAAAAAATCTTATTTAAATTATTGTGTAGCCTATATAGAAATTAAAGCTGAATATTCTATTGTCTAGTATTTTGATAGTGATTGTTCTAAACATATGATTGGTAATCATGCTCTTTCCAAAACTTTTGAAAAATATAATAAAGGAATATCTACTTTTGGTGATGAAAATAAATCAAGGATTATTCATAAAAGTAAAATTCAGATTGATGGTATGCCTAGGTTAGATGATTTATTGCATGTTGCCTTCTTTAGGTAGTTTTCTAGCAAGGATGGCACTACAACCTTCAATTGGGGTTATTATTTCATTCTTTCCAAGCCTCTTTTTCTTAAACAAGATGTCCTTCAGGAATTTGGAATAAGGCATTTGTTCAAGTGCATCTGCAAATGATATGTTTATGTGCAACTTCTTGAAGACTTCCAGAAATTTTGAAAACTGCCTATCTAACTTTCTCTTTTGCAGTCTTTGAGGGAAATGAATAGTGGGTTCGTAGCGGTTGCTCTTTTTTGCATCAATTATTCCTTTTCCATTACTCTTTTTATCCTCTAATTCCTTATCATTCTTTTCAGTTTCTAGTTCCTCCTTATCCTTTTGGGTCTCATGTTCCTCCTCTAAAGTTTTACCACTCCCCAAGTTTATGGAGTTGCAATGGTCCTTACATTCTCTTCTTGGGTTTACAATCGTGTCACTTGGAGGGTTACCTTGAGGCCATTGAATTGAAGCCTCTTGAGTGAAAACTTTTGTATTTACTGATTGGATGAAGTTTTTCATTATCCCCATTAAAGCATTTGTATTGTCCTCAGTAGGTGGATTCTTCTCTTAGGCTTGTGATTATTGTGGTTATTGAAAACTAGGTAGTGGAAATGATTGATAGTTGAATTGATTACCACCGTGATTTTTGTTATTCCAATAGAAATTTGGATGTTGTCTCCATCTTGGGTTATATATGGTTGAGTATTGATCATTGTTTTGGTTCATATTACTAATATAAAAGATCGATTCAGGATTATATGGGCAATTATCAAACAAATGGGCTCCATCACAAAACACACACGACACCCTTGAATCTTGGACCTGGTTTTTACTCGCTGGTAAGTTTTGAACCATTAAGAGATTGATAGAAACATGGATTGATAGAAAACTTGATCTTATTGTTCTAACATAATGGGATTTGACAGCTTATATACATAATATTTCTCACAAATATGAGAGATTAGGCCCTAGAATTAAGGAAAGTATATTCATTCCGTACACTAAACATGCATAGGGCTATGTATTTATTGGTGAGTATGTAGATGAAAGTGTAATTGAAAATGAACCACATGAAGTAGTCTTCTTAGATGAAGCGTTTCCTACCATGGATTAAATGCACAATGGATGAGAGTTATATTAACTTGAGGATCTACAAAATGTTGCTCCCAATATTCTAGTTGATCTTGAAGAATAAATTCTCCATTCTCCTAGGAATAGTTGGAGCAATATGCCTAATATGGACAAAATAATTTATATTCTTATGAAATTGAATTGCTTAGAAGAAAATGTGGAAATATTCCCTATCATTCCTCTGATATTGTAAGGGAAGATTTCTTGGTAGCTCTACTTGTTGAAGTTGAGCCTAAGAAAGTACGTGAAGTATTTTATTCCCTTGATAGTGAAAAGTGGATAGCTACAATGGATGATTACATGGAGTCCATCAGAAAAAACCATGTATGGATTTGGTTGACCTTCCACCTAAGCATGACAATATTGGGAATAAATGGATATCATAATTAAATACAAGGCAAATAATTTCATTGATAAAAAAAAGCTCACTTGGTGTAAAAAGGTTACACTCAAGAGGAAGGAGTGGACTATAAGGAAATATTTTGACTAGTAGTTAAATTTACCTATATTTTCCATATGTGCTTATGGTACACCTTGATTTAGAACTACATCATATGAAGTTTGAAATCAAATTTCTAAATAAAGACTAAGATTGTGATATATATATATATATATAAATCAACCAAAGGGCTATCTGGGGAAAGGAAAGGAGTGTAATATTTAGAGACTCCTCGATCCATACATGGCCCAAAAAAAGCCTCTATGCAATGATATTTTGAGATTTCATCGAGCTATTACTTATTTTGAGTATATGACGAATGATGAAGACCATTATGTGTATCTTAAATGTTCTAAGGGTAGTTTCATCATTTTTTTGTTATATATTAATGATATAATGTGAATAGGCAACAATAGTTATCTTCAACTTTTGATATGAAAGACATTGTTGAGGAAAATTATGTGATTGGAGTTAAGATAGTTAGGTCAAAGAACTCAAAATCTACTGAGTTTATCTCAAGAGCCTTATACACGTAAAATCCTTGAGATATTCCAAATGCAAAATTACAAATCGAATGACACTCTAGTTGTTAAAGCTAAAAGATTGAGCAGCGAGGCAATACCTAAGACTCTTAAAGAAAGAGATTGGATGGCTCGTGTATAATATTCTTGTGCTTTTGGGAGTTTAATGTATGTCTTGATATGCATATGTCCTAACATATATTATATGGTTGGAGTATTAAGCTCAGTTTAACCTTGGGCCTATTCATGAGAAAGTAGTTAAGAGAATATTAAGATATCTTAGAAAGACAAGTGATTGCGTGGTTTGCTAACAAACATCAAATTTGTACATTGTTAGCTATACTTATACTAATTATAGTGGTGATATAAGTGACATAAGTCTACATCTGGTTATGCTTTCATCCACAATAGATAAGCTATCTCTTGGAGTATTAAAAAAATAATCATTTGTTCCATGATATATGAATCACACTACCAGACTAAGGATAAGTTTACCCTAAGATTGATCTCTAACGGAATTGGCAATTTTTTTTTAAATCAAATTATTTTCTAAATTAGTTCAAATGAACAATCCTAAACATTCTATCTATTGTTGCTTGAGAAAAAAGACTGTTAATTCTAAATTAATTTATTAACCAAAAGACACAAGTAAACTAAATTATAGCTGAAATAAGGATGATGAAAAAATATGGGAAATTAGTTTGCATAACCTTTCATGGAAAGAACGAATTAAATTACTTAAATAACAAGTTAGATTTATTGATTTTTTTTAAATAAGCAAATCCCAATGATTATGGTGAGTCCCCATAATTCTCAATTAATCAACAACTTCTAGAATCGGACTTGAAATTGATTAATTGGAAAACCTAAGGAAAATATATAAACCATATATTCTCAATTAATCAATAACTTCCTAAATCGGGCTTGAAATTAATTAATTGGTAAAGCTAAGGTAAATATATTATTCAATTATAAATCAAGATTTAGTCCATAATTAATTTATAATTAAAGATAATTTAAACCATCTAATTTATTATTGAATTAAATTAGACTTCTTAGATCGGGCTTGAAATTTATCAATGAAATTAAATTAAATTTTTATTACTTAATGCACAACCAAGAATATATGATATATCTAATGCTTAGTTCTAATATATTTTCTTTAATTAAAAATCAAGATTTAGCCCATAATTAATTTATAATTAAGGATATGAAGAACATGAATAAGAAATAAATCCAAAGACTTTTATTTATTTAAACCATAAAATCATTCTTCCAATTATTGGAAGCAATACTACAATCCCATATACAAAATTTAGTCGATCATAATTAAGTTAATCATAACTAATTTAACTACAAAAGAAATTCTGATTACAAAGAGAGAGTTTTTACAACAATAAAAATACACATTCTTGATCTATGATTTCAAATCTTTGAGTTGGTTTTCTACCTTATTAAAATCCTTGGAGCTACTCCATAATTAGGAGGTTTTCTCCCTATATCTGTGTATTATAGATAGTACGAAATACGACTATAACTAGATGGTGGATTGATATGGCTTATAAGGGTTTTATGGTGTACTTATAGGCTTAATTTGGGATCAAACACTTTTAGAATACATATTAGGATTTCTGGATGACTATGGTTGTGGAATTATTTATTCTACACCACCACACACGTTGAATTTTGAATAACCAATTGAAACCCAAAAGCCTTGTGCCATGGCATGGACTTTGTTGGGCCGTGATATGTGTTGAATTTTAGTAAACACATAGATTGGAACCAAAGAGCACCTTATCGCGACATAAAATATGTTTGTACTATGATGAACATAGAATTTTTTGTTATGCTTCATTCCAACTTTTTTAAGTTTCCATTAATTTCCCCATTTTCACTCATTTTTCTCATGTTTGTCCAAGATTTTTCTAAAAGCACATTAACCTACAAAACACAAAAATACCATCCAAATTAAGATAATAGTAAAATAATACATAAAATAAATTCTTAAAAATATAGCAAATTATAGATAAAAATGACATTCATCATTACTATATCTACATTGGAGGTAGAATTTGAGGCTTGCACTACTATTGTGCAATAAGTAGATTATTTTAAAAAAAATTAGCATATTAGAGTAGGTGCTAATGCCTTAAATCTTGCAATGTTTCATTATGATAGTATGATTGTACTAGCATATATTAACAATCCTAAATACCATGGTAAAACCAACATTGGAATACATACCACTTTATTAGAGACATAATTTCAAGAGGAAAAGTGACATTGGAATACATACCAACTATTTTTGTGGTTGTAGATCCTATGACTAAACCTATAGCCAACTAGGACTTCGTAGATTGTGATTCATGTAACTATGTTACTTGATTTATTTGAAATTATTTATATCATATTTAATGTGTGATGTATGTTTATGTGCATTTTCTTGCATTTTGGAAATATTGGTGTAGTATACAAACATATATATGCTAAAGATGTTAGATTGGCTCTTTCACATGAGCAATCACATTATGGCACTTTAGTGGGAGCGAACAAAGATGAGGCACATTAAACTATTATTGTGATAATAGATAATTAATGGAGATCGAGGTGCTAATCAAGTTAATGTTTCCAAATATTCACAAGATCTTTTGCAAGGAATTGGTGGTCCAATGACTAGGGATAGATTTGGAATATCAAGTTGGGTGCAAGGGTTACTTTAGGAAGCCATTTTTTGTTTTAATTAATTGTGGGCCTTTTATTTTTAGCAATTTTAGTTAATTATGAGTCTTTTATGTTTAACAATTTTTGTTCTAGTGAATTGTGGGCTTTTTATTTGAAGTCATTTAGTCTTTTATTTTTACGATTGGATTAGGCCCAATCTGTAACTAAATAGGTTCATTAGGCCTATTTCATCTAGGGTTTTTTTCTTTTAAGGTTTTCTCTTATAAAGAAGAAGATTTATATAATTTGGAGACAAGAACGAAAATCATTAATGAAAAGTATATTTCATAAAGCTTTTGCTTTGCCTTCTTATGTTCTTGATGGAATTCTTGAATTTCACTTATCAAAGGGAGTGCTCATCCTTTGTTGCATCTCAAGGATTGGGTTTTAAGGACTTTTTTTCCTTATGGTTCTAATCTAATCATCTTAAACACATTCTTAGCAAATCAATCTTTTCTATTCATTTGAGTTCGTGGGTTCCTAGGTTGTTCGTCTAAAAGTTTCGTATCATTTGGTATCAAAGCCTTGGTTACTGAAAATAGGTTATCTATCTTCATCTATCTTTGTTTTGAATTTTATATTTCAAAAAATATATATTCATCCTTTTATTGTTTTCTATGTTCTTGATTTTTTTATGTATTCTTGAGTTACAAATCACAAAAAAAAGAGAAATTTTGTCATTTTGAGTCTTGTGTTTTCTTTCAATTTCGTTGTCATTGTTTTCGTATTTGGATTCTATTTCATAGTTTTCTTTGAATTATTCATATCTTTTTCTTCATTCTTTATTTCTGTGTTCAATCAATCTTTGTTCTTAAAAAAAATAAAAAAGGGTTGCAATTCAGTTTCAAAAACAAAATGATAAATCGGAGTTGCAACTTCAAATGGCCATAACTTTTTACTCGGGTAACAAACGAATATTGTAATATATCAAATAAAAAATTGTTTTGATTCCTACAAGAAAAATGGAACTTCTCCTCTATTCTTGCAATATTCGAGTCCAAATTTCACCATTTACCGAACTAACCAAGGGGTTAAAGATTTGTCGCACCTTTTTACGTTGTTTTCAGTTCTTATTCATTAGGGTTTCGAATTTTTTTTTTGTGAATTTTTATTCACAACAGAAGCAGCAGAAGTAAAAAAAGAAAAATTAAAGAAAAAGAAAGAGAAAAACAAGGAAAAAAAAGAAGAAAATGAGAACATAGTAGTAGATTGTTCAAGAATCTAATTCTTGTTTTCTTGTTGAGTTTTATTGTTCTTGTTGAAATTGCTTTTCCTTTATTTTGTTCTTGCTGCCCAAGACTGACTTAAAAAAAAGGGAAATCATAGTTGATCAAGAGTTTTTCTTTAAAGTCCTCTTTGGTCCAGAGTCTTAATTTATAGTCATCTTTGGTCAAGAGTCTTTCTTTAGAGACCTCTTTGATCAAGAGTCTTCCTTTAGAGTCCTCTTTAGTCCAGAGTCTTTCTTTAGATTCCTCTTTGGACTTTATTTCTTTAGATTCTTCTTTAGAGTTTCCTTTTGTCATACTTTGCCATTTAGTTCTTTTAGAATTTTGAATTTTGAGATTGTCACTAATAAAACGGTTACTACTCTAAATTAGTTGGATTCTTTGATTTTGTTAAGAACACAAAGAAGGTTGACATGAGCTTTGAGTGGTAAAAAAAATAGAGAGAGAGAGAGAGCGCAAAAATAGTGTTAAAATAAATAGAATGATAAAAATATTATTTAAGAGCAAAAAAAGTGGAGTGTTAAGAAAAGGAGAGTGATAACGATCTTATTTGAGAGAAAACACATGAGGGGGTGCATGGGTTATCTCATTTATTTTACAGGTTGAAAAAATGAGTAGGGAAGGAGGAGAACCACAAGTGGTTGACTTGATATTCTTCATCAAATCTGTTCATGACCAATTTAAGAGATTGAATGCAAGGTTGGATGATTTAGAATCTTCTTCCGATTCTCAATCATATAGAAGAAGACATATAAGACATGAGTTCTAGAAAGACGAATTTGATTCCAATGTGGAAGAGAGAACTAGTTATAAATGGGACAAAAAGACTAACTACAAAGAAGATAGCAATATAGTCAGTATAAAGATGACAATTGCACCCTTTCAAGGAAAAAATGATCCAGAGTTATACTTGGAGTGGGAAAGAAAGGTTAAGCATGTGTTTGATTGTCATAATTACTCTGAAGAGAAGAAAGTAAAACTAATAGTCATAGAATTGACAGATTATGCTGGTATATTATGGGATCAATTAGTGGTCAATAGGTAAAGAAATAGTGAGAGACCTATCCAGTCATGGGAAGAGATAAAATTGGTGATACGTAAGAGGTTCCTACCTAGCCATTACTATAGGGATCTATATAGAAATTTGTAAGGTCTAGTCCAAGGTTCCATAAGTGTAGAAGATTATTAGAAGGTGATGGAAGTCGCCATGATTAGAGCAAACATAGAGGAAGATAGAGAAGCGACAATGGCTAGATTCATTACCGGGTTAAATAGGGAAATTGTTGATATGGTTGAATTGCAACATTACATAGAAATGGAAGAACTAGGGTACAAAAGGTTCAGATCTAGTTTGTCCTATAGTTATAGGTGGAAATCAACTTGGGAGGACAACAAAGCTGCCTTTAGAACAAAAGGTGAAGCAAAGGCAATCAATTCAGTTGTTGTTCCTAAAGGTAAACTTGAAACAAAAAATACTTCTAAGTCATGTGATATTAAGTTCTTTAGGTGCCAAGGACTCAAACATTTTGCTTTTGAATGCCCAAAAAAGGGTTATGGTTGTACATGATAATAAAGAAATCGAGAGTGCTAGTTTAAGTGACGATACCATTGGTGGATTATTCTGATGTAGAATTGGAAGAACTTGTGCATGGGGAATTACTTGTCACAAGGATACCCCTCAATATACAGCCTAAGAGTGAAGGAGATGAGGAGCACTGTGAGCATAATTTTCACACAAGATGTCATGTGAAGGATAAGGTATGCAATGTTATTATTGATAGTGAGAACTACACTAATGTTGCTAGTATTATGTTGGTCGAAAAGTTGAATTTGAAGTGGCAAAAGCATCCCAAACCGTACAAGCTACAATGGCTGAATGATTGTAGAGAAGTTAATGTCAAAAAAGAAGTGTGGCTTCCTTTCTCAATTGGAAAGTATAAGGATGAGGTTCTTTTCGATGTGGCACCAATATATACTACTCATATTTTACTTGGACGACCATGGAAGTTTGATAGGAGGGTGATGCATGATGGGTATTAAAATTGGTACTTTTTTGAAATGAACAACCGAAAAGTTGTATTAGCCCCTCTCAAACCTTTGCAAGCTTATGAGGACCAGATTTGGATAAGAAGAGAGTGCAAGTTAAGAGAAAAACAAAGTGTTTGCAAGAGGAAAATAAAAAAATAGAGAAAAGTGAGCACAAAAGAGAGAAAAGTGAACACAAATGAGAGAAAAGTGAGCAAAATGGAGAGAAAATGAGAAAAAAGAGAGAAAAGTGAGCAAGAAGAGAAAATAAAATAAAAGAATGAGTGCATTTACTAAAAAACATGAGATTGAGAGTGTCATAGTGGTAAGGAAACAAGTACTTGAAATTGTGGGCTTTTTACTTGAAATCATTTAGTCTTTTATTTTTTAAGGTTTGATTAGGCCCAATCCATAAATAAATAGGTCCATTAGGCCCATTTCATCTAGGGCTTTTTCTTTTTGGGTTTCTTACTTATAAAGTAGAAGAGTTATGTAATTTAGAGGCAAGACCGAATATCATTAATGAAAAGTATATTTCATAAAGCTTTTGCTTTGCCTTCTTGTGTTCTTGATTGAATGCTTGAATTCGACTTATCAAAGGGAGTGATCATCCTTTGTAACGTCTCAAGGTTTGGGTTTTAAGGACTTTGTTTCCTTTCGGTTCTAATCTAATCAACTTTAACACGTTCTTAGCAAATCAATCGTTTCTATTTTTTTGAGTTCGTGAGTTCCTAGGTTGTTCTCCTAGAGGTTCCACATCATTAATTGAGTAAATAAGTGTCGAGTTGAGATCTATTTAGAAATAATCATTAATGATTACACGCACAACCCATTCAACTTTTATCTATTGCCAAATGTGAGCTCCAAAGGAATTTGCTACCATGATGGTAAGTTTGGGAACTCAGATCGGGCACTATAGAAGCATTGAAATCAAGATCCTTACAGTGCTTTGAGTATTGACATGATCTTGTAATAGTAGAATAACTCCATTGTAACATATATTTCATGCTACATGTGCTAGTGACCACATATGTAGGTGAGGGAAGGAATCTTGGCTTCATCCCCACTTAAGTCCTATTGATCATTATAAATGATCATTATGCTTTGTTTACTTTGACTATGTCATATAGTAAGAAATTGGTGTTAACTACTTTAGCATGTTACCAATAATCATGCTTGATTTGACTTTTTGGGTGTTTGTAGGGAAAGTTGACAGCTCTAAATAAAATTACATGGGGGCTATACTAATATTATCTGAGATCATATATGTATTTTATATTTGTAAGTCCCGTTGTACTCATGACTTTGTGTTAGCTTCCCATGTACAAAACATAGTTTCCTTTTATTACACTTAGTGCATTTGTCTTTCTTTGTGTAAGGTGTTGATATGGATGAGTAATACACACGCGCACGTAATAAGGTATAATTTGTATACAAGCATATTTACACTGATATTGGGTTGATTTTCATAGTGTGCATGCACACTCATCGACATTTTCAATTATGTTTTTGACTCATTTTGGGTGCATAAATATATGGAAAGAAACATGTAATTTTTAGAATGAAAAATTTGACTTTTTAGCACCTCTCTACCAAGTTCCCTACCAAGCTAGCCACCATTTCTTCTTATTTTGTATCTAGAAAATTTAGTAGAGCTTTGTCAAATTGACATATCATATTTCTATTTTTGGATCACTAATACCTCGAGTGTTGCTCGGTATTAGAGATTTGTAACTCTGTGAGCTAAATTATGCTTATGAGTAGTGGATACTGAAAATAGTATTAGCAAGTGGGTTTTATATGTTGATCCATATGTTGGTTGATAGTTACCCTTGTGCAACTTTGACAAATTCATTTTACACAATACTGATCTTTAGTTAATAATCACATCACTTCAGGTGGTGTTGGCTTCGAAGAAGAGCCAGGTTTATGTGTCCAACTAGGTTTTATGGAGGCAGCAAGAAAGAGCAACAATAGATAGTTAGGGTAGGTGACCAAACTCATAGAGGTATTTGGAATTATACTTCTCTATCGAGTTGTATATGTTTATTGTTTAGTGGATTGTTTGCTATTGAGTAGCAATCAAAGGATGCTACCACATTGATAGGGTTTCTATATGAGTTTACCTTGTTGTATCAAGAGTTTTGCATACTTGAATGTGTGGCTAGTATAATTAAATTTTAATTGGAGTATGTCTCTACATACTAAATTTTAAACTCTAATTAGAAAGCTTTTAATATTTATCACCTACTTTTTGCTACTAAATTCTATATCAGCTACTTTATTTCTACTATAGTTTTGATTTTCTTTTAGGTGTTTTTATCTCTAGTATTTATGAGTTGGATTGAGTCCTTAAGGAGTCAGCATCTCAGTAACCTAATTGTGTATCGAATCTTTAACTCCTTCTTAATAGACATGTATGTTTAGATTGTATGTTAGTATAATCTTCCTTTATTTTCATACATGCTTGGTTTGAGTCTTTAAGGAGTCTATATCTCCTTATCCTAGATGTGTACCATATGTTGGACTCTTTATTAGGGTTTTCTATGTATGTTTGATTGCATGCTATGAAAGTAAAATCATCATTTATCGAATTTTTTTCCGCATACGAGGTCCTAAAATGATTGGAAATCCTTTTAGCTTTTCAATATGTATGCTTGTATCACAAGATAAGTATTGTTTCCATGTATGCATGTTTCTAGTCTAGATGGGAGCCTACGAGGCATACCATCACTAGTATGTATTCCGTATATTGTTATTATTGCATCTAATAGTTGTTTGTTTTATATTGAATTAAGCATGGTGTTTTGTACTTTCATTGTGTTAATTGCTTAATTGACATTGTAAGGCCTGCTTGGCCAAATTGATATAGTGCTCATGAAAATGATTCCATGGGTTGGAATTTTCACCCCTCATCTAGGTCCCAATTTTATATCTGAGTTGGAAGAATAATTGGTCACCCTTGTTTACCTGGATGCTCAATTCTAGAGGTTTAACTACACATACATACACTTTGTATGTTTATGACCTTTGTTTCACTACTATGGGTTGTTATTATTTGTAAGATTGTTATCTCTATAAACCTTTGTTGATTGCATGTTCCCTATCTTCTTATTCATGCATATGATCTCTTTCTCTCTCTGCCTCTTTGTATTGCATAGTATTTTAATTGTCCTACTTGCTACTATGCCTGGCTATTTGAATCTTTACTAGTATTCTTTCCTACTTATTTCTTTGACATGCTTTTTATGTGTTTGTCTTGCTTACTGCATATTTCATCTTTTGTGGCTATATGCTTAAGCATTATGTCATATTTTTTTATCATGTAGTGTCAAATTTTTAGGATTCTCTTTCTATAGTTTTTTCATTCATATGTCATATCATATAGATTTCATCTTACTTGTTTCACTAGGTATTTATTTCTTGTACCAAGTATGTTATGTGTTGGTTCTCCTTTAGTCTCCTATTGTTTTTTTTCTTCTTTTTCTATCACATCCTTCTGTATGCTTTAGATGTTCCTTTGGAGAAAATTAAGGTATTATAACAAGCTTATTTACATGAGTGTTTCTCTACACTGTGCTTATTTGGGTTTGACGTGTGCATCTATATGTCATATAGATTACTTACCTTCCTTTAAGACTTTTGACTTACATGTATTGATGTGATTAGACTTGTATGTTTAATTAGCATTCATGGTGTTTGGAGTTTTACCCTATCTAAGATTATCTCTTGTTTATATGCTGGAATGTAAGCCTTTCTCATATGCTTAGACGTTTTTGTAGCATCCCTTTTTTCTTCTCTCTTGGATGTGTTACCTATGTTACTCACTAGTTAGTTATTTTATTTCCTTCTCTTGACTAGCGATGATGTGAGTGTTGCGATGATATCTTTTGAGGAAATGGTGTGTAGTTTGTTACCTTTTCTCTCTAGAGGAAACACCATGTGATTTGTGCTGATAATCTCTCTTAATGCACATTACTTGTCTTTTTGGTCGATGATCTCATTTGAGGCCATATTTTTCATCTCACTTATTTGTTATTGTGTTACTTGTTTGTTTCTCTAATCTATGTTTAATTTAGAGTGGTCATTGATATATGGCTTGCTTGTATTTGATTTGGATTGAAATGTGGCTTTCTTTGATTTTCTACACTCTATTATATATGCATATGCAATTCTTTTGAGAAGCTTGTGTGGATTTAATTCTTTGATGATCTATAGCCTTTGACATTGTATAGAATAAACTTTTAGTGTCTCTCGAGGTGAAATTCTAAGAGCTTCTTGTATAGAAAGAGGATTTAGGCCATCTTTGAACCATTTGATCCTTTCTTATCACCCTTTTTGTTTATCCTCAATTTTCCCACTTGTGCCCTTTTGTTATACTTTCATTTCTTTGCACTTACCAGCCTAGCTTAAATAATAAATCCAACTCACCTGGCACTTCTTCTGTTAAGTTTCAACTTTAACTTCTTGAACTTTTTTTCTATGGAAGAACTTATGTTGTTCTCGAGCTTAAGGAGAAAAGAAAGTAAAGAAAAGAAAAAAGAGAAAGAAAGAAAAAGAAAAGGGAAGATAAACGGAGGAGTTTCAGTAAATGATTCATACACAGTAAATGGAAAAAAGGGGAGAAAGGATAAACACCCTTATTTGGAAAATTTGTGAGTACTTCAAAATTGAGAACTAAAAGGAAAACATTCCAAGTTTAAAGGATTACCTCTTATGTTTGTGAGATGTATGCTTAAAGTGAATGTATGGTCATGAAAAGGTATGCCTTTGCTTAAATGTTTCTTCTTTTCTTCCCAAACCATAGCATATCATTATAAGCGTTGAAAGACCTATTGATTTCTTCTAAGCTCGCATTTACATTAATAGAGAGAGACTAAATACGAACTTATGAAGCTTGGTTTAATTTGAGTCTATATTTCTATCTGCTTGATTCTTTTAACCATGTCTTGATGGAACATAGAATAAACAAGTTTGACATAACACACAGAGCATGTCATCAAAAATTTAGTCAAACCCTTGCATGAATGCATTATGGATTGATGGCCATGTGGATATTTTCGTTAAGCATACTGGTTAATCTCTAAGGACCCACTAGTTCTTTGAATAAGCTCATTTTTCCCTCTTTCTGCATTCTTTCTTACTACTTGTGTAGATGCTTCTATTTTGGGGGAGGTTTGAGAGTAGGATACATAACATGTTTATTGCCTCATATGCATACTTTTAGGAGGAGAAGTGTGTCATTTTCATAGTGTCAAATGAAGTCTAGTGTGTGTTTGGCATCCTTTTCTATTTATTTTATATATAGGTTTATATTATGTTGTTGTGTTCTTATGATACTCCTTTCTTCTTTACATCACTTTGTATGAACCATGCATTTAATAGGACTAGTAGTATGACTTGTTGCATGCTTCATTACAATCTCTTATTTCACATGTCTCATGAGTACTCAAAAAGCACTAAAATTACCATAATTTTATGCACATTAATTGATTAAAAATATATATATTTATATGTTTTATCATATATTTATATAAATTTGTCTTTTTCGGAATCACGGGTATTTTTATTTTTTTCAGGTATTTTCGCTTAAAAACGTAACTTAAAGACTCAAAGAGGAATATTGGAAGCAATACATCACAAATATATTAATAAATAAATGGAGAAAGGTCAACAAATATGGAAAAATTGGACAAAATGGGTCAAAAAGGTCAAAAATTGGACAAAATAGGTCAAAAATGTCAAAAAGAAGGAAAACGTACCGCCCAACCGCTCAGCGGCGCCGCCCAGCGCGCGCAGCGTGCCCCAGCACGCCCAGCAACACGTACACCAGCCTTTCCTTCCGCGCGCGCAGCATGCTTCCTTCTGCACCTATTTTGTCCAATTTTTCCATTTTTGACCCATTTTGTCCAATTTTTCCATATTTGTTAACCTTTCTCCATTTATTTATTAATATATTTGTGATGTATTGCTTCCAGTATTACTCTTTGAGTCTTTAAGTTACGTTTTTAAGCGAAAATACATGAAAACAATAAAAATACCCGTGATTCCGAAAAACACAAATTTATATAAATATATGATAAAACATATAAATATATATATTTTTAATCAATTAATGTGCATAAAATTATGGTAATTTTAGTGCGTTTTGAGCACTCATCACAACCCCCAACTAGCTTCTTGCTAGTCCCTTAGCAAAAGAAGCGATAAAAACTAAAAATTAAACTATCCTAAATCACTTTCGTGGATTGACACGGTTGCATTTAGCCTATGCAACAAGCCTTTAAACCCTTAGGTTGCCCTAGTGGACGAGTTGAGTCTCGTGAGGGTTTTCAGTAATGATACCCACAAACATTGAACTAAATGTAAAAATCAAAAGAAACAATAAAAACAATCAACTCAAAAACTAAAATTACAACCAAATCAAAAATTAATTTTTAAGAATAAGAGAAAACAACATATCACAAAAATGTCTCATACTTTTTAATCTCCTTTAAGATCATAATTAAAATCTCAAGCATAAGTTATTTTAATCTCTTAAACAATCATGATTTATTATAATAATTAGTCGAAAATCATTTTCATATTTCATATCAAAAATGTATCAATTTAATTTCACCCAATTTCAGTGTCATGAATCTGAATTCACTTCAACTCTATTCCTCACAAGTCAATACTTTCAAAACACTGAATCCTATGGGTTCAAACACTCATACTATTTTATATGCGAAAGAGTTGATGTATAGAAATGAACTAATATGTTCACATATATATTAAGAATAAAGGCTCAAAGTGTTATTTTAACATTGATCTCATGAAAGGAATCGAACGTATAAATTATAAAGATATCATATATAAAAATTATTTTCATGCATAAATCAAACTCATTAAGAAAGAATTTCAAGATATATGCTTTTTACAAATGAAGAAATTGCAATGACTTTTTAGGGAATTACTTCCTATATCTTTCTTTTGTAATTAGCCTGTACTCACAACTTTGTAGGCAATGCGGGTCATAGTATGTAGATGATACTATATATTTTTTATCTCTCTATTTTTTTTTTCTGAAGATATTTTTCAATATATGTATATTTTAGAGAGTCAACCCATGTACAGAGTGTACATTTTTTAAGGATTTTGGTGAGTGGTTAATTTTGTGGCTTTTCTGTTTGATCTTGGTTTAGGTAAACCTAGATATGTCTTTTTTTTTGTAGCAGTCATGCATGAATGAGATATAAGCATATACTATCAATTTCTACTCAAATAATTTAATCTAAGCAAAAATAATAATAAAAAATATATGATACTCTATTAAGATGAGAAAAAAATTCATACATTCAATGCTAATACCTATAGAGATCATCTAAAAATTTGAATAAATAAGAAATGTGTTTGGAGTAGAAAAAATATATATTTCACTCTGAATAAAAGAAATTAGGCTCAAATTATATCTCACAAGGGTAGTCTCCACTAAAAAAAATTCATAAACACCGATTTTGGTTTTAATAAAATTTCCAATTTTATCAAGAAATACTAGTTATGACAAAAACTAACTAATTATCAAAAATAATTACAAAATATTTCATGATATATTTTCAAAAATTAATCTAACAGTACAAAAGACTTAACTATTTACTTAAATTTGATTTAAAGAAATGATAAATTTTTGTGAGAAAATATTTTTTTAAAAAATTATTAAATCTTTTTCTTTTTTTTCTAATTAAGCATGGTAACTTTTCACCACCCCAAACCTAGAACTTACATTGTCCTCAATGTAACAATTGTAAATTAAAGATAAAGAGAAAAGAGAAGAAAGATTACCTATTTCTTGAGAATGTGTAAGTAGTAATGCAGAAATGCAGGTGCATCCATCATATTCATCATTAAAGTGTATATAGAT
The DNA here is from genome assembly GCA_037013495.1 of Hippophae tibetana. Lineage (NCBI taxonomy): Eukaryota > Viridiplantae > Streptophyta > Magnoliopsida > Rosales > Elaeagnaceae > Hippophae > Hippophae tibetana. The sequence goes on from CM072809.1 coordinate 43,972,177, forward strand.
AGATCGCTGTGAACTTCTAACATCTCAACAAATATTTTTAGTTTTAACAATTTAAAAATTATTCACATATGATTAAACTAAAATAAACAATAAAGTTAAGTAAATAAAACAAATAACAAAAAATTACCTAAAATGATGGGTTGCCTCCCATCTAGCGCTTAGTTTAACGTCTTAGCAAGACATAACTTTATGGTGCTAAGGGTTACTCAGCCAAATGCAATCCATTTAAGCAATGTTGTTTGGTTCTTCTAAATAAGGCTTCACACGATGCCCATTGACTTTTAATGTTTTTTATGTCTTGGAGTCCAATAGTTCTATTACTCCATGTTCAAATACCTGAACTATTTTGAATGGTCCATCCCATCTTGATCTCAGCTTTCCTGGAAACAATCTCAAAGGAGAGTTAAATAAAAGAACTTTCATTCCAGGGTGAAGAGTCTTAGGAACTAGCCTCTTGTCATGATAGCACTTAGTACGTTCTTTGTATAATTTGGCATTCTCATAGGCTTCATTCCTAATTTCTTCCAACTCATTAAGCTGGAGTAATCGTTTTTCACCTGCTTTATCTAAATCCATGTTTAACTCTTTAATTTCCCAGTAAGCCTTGTGTTCAAGTTCAACTGGAAGGTGGCACGCTTTCCCAAAGATTAACCGGTAAGGGCTCATCCCAATAGGTGTTTTGTAAGCAGTGCGGTATGCCCATAAGGCATCATTTAACTTAAATGCCCAATCCTTCCTTGAAGGACGCACAGTGCATTCCAATATTCCCTTAATTTTCCTATTACTTACTTCCACTAAACCAGAAGTTTGAGGATGATATGGAGTAGCTACTTTATGTGTGATGTTGTACTTGTTTTGTACTCCATCAAAGATTTTGTTACAAAAATGGCTACCTCCATCACTTATTATAGGTCTAGGCGTTCTAAACCTGCTGAATATTAAATAATTCAAGAATTTCACAACAACATTAGCATCATTGGTTTTAGTGGGGATAGCTTCTACCCACTTGGATACATAATCCACAGCAACCAAAATATATTGAAAACTATTAGATGGGGGAAAAGGACCCATAAAGTCAATCCCCCATACATCAAAGAGTTCAACAACTAAATTAGATGTCAAAGGCATTTCATCTCTTTTGCTTATGTTTCCTGTTCTTTGACATCTATCACATTATGCACAAAACATATGAGCATCTTTAAAAAGAGTGGGCCAAAAGAATCCAGACTGTAATACCTTACCGGTGTCTTTTCACCACCAAAATGGCCCCTACAATAAAGTTCATGACAAAAAGTTAGAATGCTCTTATGTTCTTCTTCAGGTACACATCTCTGGATGACTTGATCTTGACCAATCTTGTATAAATAAGGATCATCCTAGAAATAGTCCTTAATAGTTTTAAAAAACCTTTTCTTGTCCTAATATGAAGTGTTAGGTCGCCAAACACCAGTGGCAAGATAGTTTACAATATCAGCATACCATGGGTTCGGACCTATGAAAAATAACTGTTCATCAGGAAAGGTTTTAACTATATCTTCATTACTCTCATCTTTAAGAGAATTGAAGTCAGAAATCAACCTAGACAAATGGTCAGCTACTAAGTTTTCACTGCCTTTCTTATCCTTGATTTCTACGTCAAATTCTTGTAAGAGTAAGACCCACCTGATTAATCTTGGCTTGGCATTTGGTTTACTTAATAGGTATCTTAAAGCAGCATGATCAGAATGCACAATCACTTTAGATCCTACTAAATAAGACCGAAATTTGTCTAAAGAAAACATTATAGCCAAGAATTCCTTTTCAGTGGTGGTATAATTCATTTGGGCATCATTGAGTGTTTTGCTAGCATAGTAGATGACATGCAAACGCTTATCCACTCTTTGTCCCAAGACTGCTCCTATAGCATAATCAGAAGCATCACACATTATTTCAAAAGGTAAAGACCAGTTTGGTGTCATAATAACAGGGGTAGATGTTAGTTTCTCTTTCAAGGTATTAAAGGAAATAAGGCAGTCATTGTTGAAATCAGAATAAACATCTTTTGATAGCAAGTTACATAAGGGACGACTTATTTTAGAGAAATCTTTAATAAATCGTCTGTAAAATCCTGCATGTCCTAAGAAGCTTCTTATCCCTTTCACAGATGTAGGGGGAGGTAGTTTTGATATCAATTCAACTTTTGCCTTATCAACTTCAATACCCTTGTTTGAAATTATATGTCCTAAAACTATCCCTTGTTGAACCATAAAATGATTTTTCTCCCAACTAAGGGTGAGATTGCATTCAATGCATCTTTCTAAAACCAAAGTCAATTTATGTAAGCAATCATCAAATGAGTTCCCAAAGACAGAGAAATCGTCCATGAAAATCTCAATGAATTTTTCCACCATGTCCGAGAAAATAAATATCATGCATCTCTGGAAAGTGGCAGGGGCATTGCATAACCCAAATGGAATTCTTCGAAAAGAAAATGTCCCAAAAGGACATGTAAATGTGGTCTTTTCCTGATCTTCTAGTGCTATGGGTACTTGATAATATCCAAACAATCCATCTAAAAAACAGTAAAATTCATGCCCAACTAATCTTTCCAACATTTGATCAATAAATGGAAGAGGAAAGTGATCTTTTTTAGTATATAAATTTAGTTTCCTAAAATCTATACACATTCTCCATCCAGTGATTATTCTAGTGGGCACTAATTCACTTTTGTCATTTTTAACCACTGTTATCCCATATTTCTTTGGTACCACATGCACTGGACTAACCCACTTACTATCCGTAATAGGATAGATAATCCCTTCTTCTAACAATTTAAGAATTTCTTTTTTAACTACCTCTTGCATATTTGGGTTTAGTCTTCTTTGGGCCTCTCAAACAGGTTTAGAACCATCCTCCAAGTTGATCTTGTGCATACACATTGTAGGACTAATGCCTCTTATATCCCCAATACTCCAACCTATATATTTCTTAAACTGTTTAAGCACTTTGATGAGTTCCTTTTCTTGTGGTTTGGTCAAGGTTGAAGAAATTATCACTGGATAAGTTTCTCTTTCTCCTAAAAACACATATTTTAAATGCTCAGGTAAGTCTTTGAGTTCAAGTTCAGGTGGATTGGCCTCTTTACTAGATGAAGAACTGGGTAGATTTAAAAGTGTACTAGATTTTGTCATTACTTCATCATTGTCTATTTGTTCAAGGTACCCCTTAATTTCCTCATCTAAATCTTCTTCGACCTCTTCAAGTGTAAGAACAATTTCAATCTTGTCTTCTATTCTGGTTTGGAAAAAGGTGCTATGGACAAGATTATCCAAAGGGTCAACATCGAATATTTCATCGATGGCAGAAATAGAAGGAAAAGGTGAAGAATCAAAAAATTTAAAATGAACAGTCTCTCCTAAGACTGTCATTGTCAAATTTCCATCTTGGACATCAATAATAGTTTTAGTAGTTGCCATAAATGGTCTACCAAGCAATATTGTGTGCTCTCTGTCCAATGCTGGATTTTCTTGCATATCCAGAACCACAAAGTCAACAGGTATTATCAGTTTGTCTACTTGTGCCAACACATCCTCAACTATTCCCTTTGGATATTTAAGAGATCTATCTGCAAGTTGAAGGGACATAGTTATGGGTTTTAAATCCCCTAGATTGAGCTGTAAGAATATAGAGTAGAGCATCAAATTTATACTAGCACCTAAATCAAGCATTGCTTTAGCAACCTTCCTATCCCCCATAGTTATGTTTATAATAAAACTTCCAGGGTCTTTCAACTTAGGGGGTAGTTTGTGCTGAAGTATAGCACTAGAAATTTCTGATACTACTACTCGTTCATTCAGTTCATACCTCCTTTTCTTAATGTTCAACTCTTTGAAAAACTTAGCATATGAGGGCACATTCATGATCACTTCTAATAATGGTAAATTGATATTTACTTTAGAGAGCATATTAAAAAGATCATAGAATTTCTTATCTTGTTTGGATTCTTTTAACCGGTGGGGAAAAGGTACTTGCATCTGGTGTGGTTCTGTTGTCTTTTGAATTTTGGGGATGTCAGATGACCCCCCAATGAGTTTTTCAGAAGGCTTGTTAAGTTTAACACTTGTTTCTCCTTTTTGTGAGATTAGGATATCACCTTCTTTGTTACCTGAACTACAAGGTAGATTGTTATAGATTTCAGGTAAACTGGTATTGACTACCTTACCACTTCGAAGGGTTCTTACATCATTTGCTTGTTTTGGTTGACTGGGCAACTTTCTTGGTTCTTTCTTTTGCATTTGTTCAGCCAGTTGCCCAACTTTAGATTCAATCCTTTTAATCGAAGCCATCATGGTGTTCAACCTTTGATTAGTCATCAATTGGTTGTCACGACTAACTTGAATAAAATCATTCAAGCTATCCTCTAAGGTTGGCTTAAAATATTGGCTTGGTGGGTAAGGGTGGTTGTTATCCAACCTTAGTGTTGGACATTGGGTGTAGGCTGGGTGATTATAGGTGTTTGGATGATACCTTTGAAAGGATTTGACTTCCTCTATGGCATTGACACTAGAATCACAAGTATTTGAACAATTATCAGTACCATGGCCAATTGAACAACACACTTCACACACCTCTTGATTTGAAATTTGGTGGGTAGTGAGAAGTTGCACTTGTTTAGTCAATTCAGCAAGTTGCAAGGTTATCTCATTATTGGAGCCAACTTCATTGACCCTAGCTCTTCTTCTACCACCTCTTTGTTGGGAATTAGAACCCAATAGATCATAAAGATTATAGGTTTCCTCTGCGGTTTTTTCTCCTACAGCACCTCCAGCAGCATTATCAACCATGTATTGACTCTGTAGTGTCAATCCATCATAAAAGAATTGGTTCTGTAGCTGTAATGGAAAGCTATGATTATGACTTTGAATGAAAAGGAGTTTGAATCGTTCCCAAGCTTCATGAAAGGGTTGTTCATACATTTGAGAAAATGTTGCTATCTTCGTCCTTAGATCAACATTCTTTTGATGAGAATAGAACCTACCCATAAAAATTTCATATACTGCCTCCCAAGTTTTTAGAGAACCCAATTGTAGAGTAATGAACCATGACCAACCTTTATCCTTGAGGGTGTAAGGAAAACACCTCATCCTAAGTTGATCTTCATTAATTGCATGTAGTGGAAAGGTTTGGACAATAGCATAGAATTCTCGAACGAAATACAAAGGGTCTTCATTAGGGATACCGTAAAAGGAAGGCAACAAAGAATAATGAATCTTTTTCAATTCATAATTCCTTTCAGCCTCTTGTAATTGGATGCCCGAAGTTACATTTCCAATGATTGGCATTGTATAGTCTTTCATCTTTTTCCGCCTATCTTCAGTATCTCCCATGGTTATTTGTAGTTGAAATTGATCCTCCTCCTATTGTGTATCAACATTTAGCTTTTACAAAAAAACAATAGTAGATATCTCTAAGAAAGATTTATAACTTGATAAAATGTATAGGCTTAAAGAAAAAAAGTGCAGGGAACCTAAATTTTTGTTTTTTATTATTATTATTTTTTATGCTAAATTTAAAGAATTGACATAATTTTTGAAACAAACGAATTTATTTCATTTGAATTTTATTACACACAAAATAAAACTAAAACAAAGAAAAATACAATAATGGGTGACCTCCCATGTAGGACTAAAATTTATCGTCTTCTAGTAAGATGTTGCTTGGAGATTGCAGAATGACAAACTCAATGTCTCCTCTTCATTGAATTTATTTTACCCCATTTGACCATCAAATTAGTCTTTGCTTTGTTTTTGCAAATGTTCAACTAACTATTCTACTTGAACTTCCACCTTTTTGATATAAGCTTCCACAGAGTCCAACCATTGATTGGTTTTAGATTGGTTATCTCTACAAACTTGAATAAAAGAATTCAAGTTGTTCTCCAGGGTTGATTTATTGGGAATGCTTCTTAGAATAGGCGGGTGGAATTGCTAGGCTGGCTGATTTGAACTTTGAGCGAAAGGAGGGATGTTTTGCCTCGAGGAGAAATTTGGATGATTTCTCCACCCAGGATTATAGGTATTTGAATTGGGGTCGAACCTTGGTCTCTGTTGATATGCTCCCAATACATTAACCTGTTCAGGTCCAACTATTTTTCTCCTTGATATGGACAGGCTTCAGTACCATGTCACATGTTGCTATACAAACCATACTGTTCATTATTGGTGTTGGTTTGTGTAGTGAGAAGGGAAACTTGCTTGGTCAATTGAACAAGTTGTTGTTGAACTTCATTACTGGAATCGATTTCATAAACTCCAGCTTTTCTCACCCGTGAGCTTTTCTGTTGGGAATTAGCACCCAACATCTCAAAGAGGTTGTATGTCTCTGAGGCAGTCTTTTCTCCCATTGCTCCTCCTCCAGCATTATCGACAATGAACTGACATTGTTGTGTAAGTCCATCGTAAAAGAATTGGTTCTGCAACTGCAGGGGAAAGCTGTGATGGGGACATTGAGTGAGAAACATTTTGAACCTATCCCAAGCTTCATGGAATGGTTCTCCTTCCATCTGAGAGAAAGTAGCAATCTTTTCTCTCAACTATGATGATTTTTGGTGGGAATAGACTTTTCCCATGAATTTATTGTAAATGTTCTCCCATGTCATCAGAGAACCTGGGGAAGTGAAATTAACCAAGATTTGGCCTTATCCTTTAAGGTGTAGGGGAAACATCTCATTCTAAGTTGATCCTCATTTAGAATACCGAGGGGGAATGTTTGGACCGTAGCATAGAAATCTCTCATGAAGGAAAGAGAATCTTCATTAGGCAGCCCATAAAAGGAAGGAAGCATAGAAAAATGAATATTTTTAGGTCATATTTCCGAGCAGCCTCACCCAACTGGATAGCGGCAGTTGCCGTGCCAATCACCGTTCTTGCAAACTCCTTCATAGTGGTTTCCCTAACATGTTGGTTTTCTTCCATTTCTTTCGGTTCTAGTAAAGGATTAAGATTTGGTTCTATGTTTGGCTCAAAAACAGGTTGATGGGTGGAATTCAGTTTTGTTGACACTTGTTTAAATTTATGAATATTATTTACATATGGTGTAAGAGGGTTTCCTAAGGATCTCCTACCATGCATAGACTATTGAAAACATAAATTTAAAACTCCTGTCAACAAAATAATTACCACATAAAAATTTAGAGAAAATTTACATGGTATTTAATACAAAACACTAAACAAAACTAGTTAAACCCTAAATCAATTTTTTTTTTCAAAATATTTATTATTTTATTTATTTATTTAAATAAAACAAAGTTTAAATTTTTATTTCATGTTTTTGTTGTTATTTTTTTAAGATAAAAAAACATAATCAGTATTAACCAAGAGTGCTCTTAGGAAAAAATGGTGGTGCAACGGCTCCTTAAAAACCATTCTCCTAGTCAGAAAAACGTTCCTAGGAAAGACTAGTGACACAAAGGCTTCCAAGAACTAGTCTCCTAGATAGAACTCCCTTAGATTTTTACTTTTCATGCTATTAAGTTAATTAAGTTAAGTTAGGTATAAATTTAAGTTAATTACGTTAATAAAATATATGTTTATGTATGTTATATAAGTTAATCAAAATATAAGTTAATTAAGTTTTTTTAACATGTAATTTTATTTTACTATTCACGCTATATTATTATTATTATTTTTAACGTAAAATTTTTGAAATTTTAATTTTTTTTTTACTATTCGTGAACGGTAAGTTTATTTTACTATTCACGCTATAAATTTTTTTTTTTTTTAACTTAAAATGAATTTTTTTTATGAACGGTAAGTTTATTTTACTATTCATGCTATAATTTTTATTTATTATTTTTTTATCTTTAAATTTTTAAATTTTGTTTTTAGTATTCATGAACGGTAATTTTTTTTACTTCAAATTTCAAATTTCTAAATTATTTTACTATTCACACTATAGTTATTATTATTATTATTATTAATTTAAAATTTATTTATTTTTTATTTTTTATTATTATTTCTTATGGAATTTGAAATTTGATTATTATTTTTTTTACTACAACAAAAAAAATCACAATTATTTACAGCACAAAAATGTTTTTAAAATTTTGATAAATAATTTAAAAACGCTATTCTTTCCCCGGCAACGGCGTCAAAAACTTAATGAGCGAAAACTCTCACAAGTGCACGAATCATTTTGAAGAAAATGATAAGTATACTCTCAAGGTCGATCTAAGGAAGGAATGTATGTGGTTTTTAATTTATTATTCAAACTTTTAAAAACGAAATTAAATCCTAAACATCCTGTCACGATATTTTGGGTTTTTGTGTTTTAATCTACTTACATAAAAATAAACATAGATTCAATAAATATTTATGCAAATTTTATCTTTTATAATAGTGGAGTATTTATGGATATAATAACTAAATTAATTATGCTTGCTCATATTATTTAGGTTATTAAAAATATGAATTGATATTTATTGATTCTCCCTTTTTTATATGAATACCACCTTTAGTGGAGTTAGATATTCTTTGTTAACTAAACAAATTAATTAACACCTATGAGTGGGGTTGATAACTAATTTGGTTAATTAAATTAATTCTTTTTTCTAAGAGATTGAAAATGAACCATTTAAATGCCACCTTTGGTGGGGCTAAACAGTTTAAATTTTATTCAAGGTGTCCAAATTACACCTAAGAATTTAGTTATCCGAGTACTAACTTTCAAGTTTTAAAACCACTACTGAAAACATGTTGTCAATACATTTTCAGATAATAATTCTTATAAAAAAATTTGAAATAGAGCTTCACTCTAACTACCCGGCCATTTACCAACAAATAAAAGAGCACTACTCTAAATCAGACCGGATAACTAAACCTTAAAATCTAATTTTCATATTTAAGTTTGTTATGAAAAATAATATATTTCTCTCTAACATTCTTAATATAAAATCTTGAATAAAAATAAAATCAATTCATTTTAGAGATTTTTACCTATTTACTATTTCGCAAGCATAACAACGTTATTATTACATCATGATTATAAACAGCCAGTAGAGTTAAATTTAATCACAGACAAATTAAATATAACATGTAAGAATAAAGCATAAAAAAATAACTGCAAAGAAAATAAAATCCTTACAGAACTTCGATGCTATTCGCGTTACTGGAAAACCTCCAAGCGGAATATGCACTCCCATTTATTGAATCAAAAAGTAATAAATTACAAAAACATAACTAGTTCTTCCCAAAAAGGGAAGAACTCTAAAACTAAGAGAAATTAACTAAGAAAAGATAAAAACTAAAAAAAACTAAAAAAACTAAAAAAACTAAAAAATCTAAGAAAAGAGAGAAAGAAAGAGAGAAGAGACCCTAGCCCTAGATGCCACCTCTTCTGAAGAAACCCTAAGCACCACTTCTATCCCCTAAGAAACCTTAGGTGCCACTTTAAGAGTGTAGGATCTTAAGAATATTTGTAGGAAAAATGAGTTAAGATCGTTAGTAGAAAGATAAATATCCTTGTACATAAGTACAAGTACTTGTTGCCTTGCCACCATTACACTGTTAATCTCATGTTTTTTAGCAAATGCACTCATTCTTTTATTTTTCTCTCCTTACTCACTTTTCTCTCTTTTTTGCTCACTTTTTTTTTCTCCTTTTTACTCATTTTTCTCTCCTTTGTGCTCATTTTTTTCTCTTTTGTGCTCACTTTTATCTATTTTGTACTAACTTTTCTCTCTTTTGTACTAACTTTTCTCTCTTTTGTGCTCACTTTTCTCTCCTTTTTTATTTTCCTCTTGCTCACACTTTTGTTTTTCTCTCAACTTGCACTCTCTTACTATCCTAATCTGGTCCTCACAAGCTTGCAAAGGTTTGAGAGAGGTTAATACAACTTTTTGGTTGTTCATTTCAAAAGAGTACCAATTTTTATACCCATCATGCATCACCCTCCTATCAAACTACCACAGTCGTTTAAGAAAATTATGAGCAACATACATTGGTGCCACATCACAAATAATCTCATCCTTATACTTTCTAATTGAAAAAGGAACCCCTACTTGTTTGTTAACATTTACTTCTCCACAATCATTCAGCCATTGTATCCTGTACGGTTTCATATGCTTTTTCAATTTCAAATTCAACTTTTCTACCAACATAATACTAGCAACATTAGTGTAGCTCCATCAATAATACAGTGTATACCTTATCCTTCACATGGAATCTTCTGTGAAAAAATGCTCACATTGTTCCTTATCTCCTTCACTCTTAGGCTGTATATTGGAAGCTCTCCTTGTGACAAGTAATTCCCCATGCATATATTCTTCAAATTCTACATCAAAATAATCCTCAAATGGTACCGTCACTTGAACTAGTACTCTCGATTCCTCTGTTATCATGTACAACCATAACCCTTTTGTTTGGGAAGCAAGAACAAAATAAAGGAAAACCAATTTCAACAAGAACAAGAAAACTTAGCAAAAAAACAAGAATTAGATTCTTAAACAATCTACTACTTTGTTCTCCATTTCTTCTTCTTCTCTTTTTTTCTTTTTTTCTTTCTCTTTTTTTTCTTTCTTTTACTTTGACTGCTCATGCTGCTATGTGACTTTTTCAACTTGGAAGATGGTTGGACTCTTAGTCAACTCCTTATTAGGGATTCGTTGACACATTTAAATGGTATTGATGTCTGGGAGAAGATTGTTGAGTCACTAGAAGTGTGTAAACTTGGAAGATAGTTGGACTCCTAGTCAACGTCTTCTTACAGATTCATTAACATATTTATGTGCCATTGGTGTTTGAAAACCTGTCATGTCGATGTCTTGTATGCACATTGTGAAGCCCCTTATGCCCTCCCACAACATGAAGAGATGTGGGGTTCCATGTTATGTATTGCATTAGGGAGATGTTTTTTATCTGCACTATTCTTGACTTTTCTGTGCATTTGGGCTATTGTTCATTACATGCTTTTACTTTGCTATTGTTTCCATGTTATTATTTGTATTTCTCGCTTGATTGCATATGTTGCTTCTTTTTGTGTTTGCTTTAATCCTCTCTACTTCGTTGCATGGATTATTTCATTTTTGTTTGACATCACTCCTTCATATACGAGTGTGATATGTTGTATGCTCTATGTGTGCTTGCTTTGACTTTTCATGTCAAAAAGAGAAAGAAGTTTGCACAACTTGAGTTTGTTTGTGCATTGTGTTTTCTAGCTAAAATGATATTTGTTGTATGGAATGGTCAATGTGGTCTACATTGCATTAGGTTTATCTTATATGCATATAATTAAGGGGTGTTGCATACGTTCAGAGGGAGTTTGCTTATGTTGCATATAAATTGTGTAGTTTGCTTATGTTGCATATAAATTGTGTAGTTTGCATATGTGTGTTCCATATAGATTGTATTTTTTTTGCGCAACATGTTAACTGTGCTTAGTGTATCATGTATAATTGTGTAGGGGTGATGCAATAGTATTCGGATAGACTACACATCGTTTTTGCATGATATGGTCACAAGGTATATTTTTTTTTGTGAGTGCAAATTATAGGTGTGGATTACTTCAGCTGTGCTATGTGCAATGGTGCTGAAATCTTATGTTTCAAAGTTGGTTGAATTGCACAAGATGGTTTGCACTTGGTTTATGTGTGTTTTCAGATTTGGGTGTGCATCAATGTTTTGTTCATGGGAAAAAATATCTTTAGGTCATCTTCATGATAGATATACGTCTTTATGTAGTTGTGTAGTGCTTGACATTGAAAGCCAAAGGGAGAGAATGTAAGTCACGTTGTAACCGTGTTTTTTTGTTGGCTTCCTATGTACAAAATATGGTGTTTATTTATTTCACTTAGTATATCTATCTTCCCCTATGTAAGGCTTGTTACTGTGGATCAGTAATACATACATGCATATAGTTAAGTACACTTTGTATGCAAGTATGACATTGGTTTTCATATTGTGCATGCTTGCTAGTGAGCCAACATTGTCACTTGTGTTTTTGGTTTGTTTTGGGTGCTGGTATTTATGGAAACTACCCATAAACTTAATGAACAAAAAAATGTGACTTTTTAATACCTTGCCACCACCCTTGTGGAGGTGGCTAGCGAGGTGGAAAATTTGAACTCTATAAATACCCCTCATTTCTTCTTATTTTGTATCTAGAAAATGTAGTGAAGCTTTATCAAATTGACATCTCTTTTTTTTGTTTTCGAATCACTAATACCTTGAGTGTTGTTTGGTATTAGTGATTCGTAACTGTGTGAGCTAAACTGTGCTTGTGAGTGGTGAGCACTCAAGGTGATGTTAGCAAGTGGGTTCTATATGTTGAGCCATCTACCAATTGGTAGTTTCCCTCGTGCAACTCTATCTCATTCACTTTACAAAATACCGATCTTTGGTTATTGATCACATCACTTCGGGTGGTGTAGGCTTCAGAGAAGAGCCAGGTTCGTGTGTTGAACAAGGTTATTGTAGAGATAGCAAGCGAAAGCAATATTAGATAGTTAAGGCAGGTGTCCCAACTAATAGAGGTATTTGGATTTATACTTTTTTATTGAGTTATATATGTTTATTGTTTTTAGTAGATTGTTTGTTGTTGAGTGGTTGATTACCTTAAACAACCTGATGATGCTACCATACAGATAAAAAAATTATATGGGTTTACCTTATTATATCTAAAGTTATTTAGTCTCGAATGTGTGACTAGTACAATTTGAGTTTAAATGTTGTATGTCTCTACATGTTGAAGTTTGAACTCTGATTAAAAAGCTTTAAATATTTCACCTGTATTCTATTTACTAAATTCTATATCTGCTTTATTTATACTATAACTATGATTTTATGTTAGGTGTTTTTATCTCCAATGTTTGAGGTTGAATTGAGTCCTTAAGAAGACAACATCTCCTTAACATGATGGTGTATCTAGTCTTAGACTCTTTCTTAGTAGATATGCATGTTAGTATAATCTACCTTTTATCTAAATATATGTTTGGTGTGAGTCTCTAAGAAGTTTATATATCCTTACTTTGGATGTGTACCAGGTGTCATACTCTTTATTAGGGTTTATTATGTATGTTTGGTTGCATACTATGGAAATATCATTATCATTTATAGAATATGTTTCCACATACAATGTCCTAAAGTTATTAAAAATCCTTTTAGCTTTTCAATATGTATGCATGTATCACAAGTTGAGTATGGTTGCCCTGTATGCATGTTTCAAGTCTAGACGGGAGTTTGAGAGGCATACCATCACTAATGTGTATTCTGTAAATTATTATTGTTGCATCTAGTAGTTGTTTTTGTTGTGTTGAATTGAGCATGATATTTTTTATTTTCTTTGTGTTAATTGTTAAATTCAAATTGTGAGACCTGCTTGACTAAATTGTTATAGAGTTTGCAAAAATATTTCAGGGATTAACATTTTCACCATTTATCTAAGTCCCTATTATCTATTTGAGTCGAAAGAATAATTAATATTTGTGTAATTGTTTCTACATATGAGAATCTTTAATAATCATTGGCAATAACTTATATTGCATCAATCGAGATACAATATATGTATGAATATTAATTCATGAGGTTAAATATGACTCTTTTACGAAAAATTACTTGAAACTAATATGATTATATGAATCTAGAGCATTTAGATACATCATATATTACAAAAGTTCTTGTTTATATTGATAAGTTGATATCTACATGTTTGACTCAAAACTAAGTTGGTGTTCTTAGCAATTGTATGATCTATTAACTTATATGAATTGTTTTGAGTGGTAATTATGAGAAGAAATAACATAATATTGTACATGTGCGAACGAGAGAAGTCCAAACGAATCACCCATGGGGTTACCTGATCCAACTCATTATTATTATCCAAATAGTTTTGTATTATTATTATCCAAATAATTTAATTGTTGTTAATCATTCTACAAATACTAACATATGTGAAAGCCTTTGAAAATTCTAGTCACACAATTAACCCAAAGCCAACATAGTATATTTATTTTTCTTTTCTTTTTTCTGTGTAAAGACAGCATGTTGCTATCCATTTATTTACGATTAACATGAGCAAAATACTAACATCAGAGCTTGAAGTCGTATTTAGATCAACTGACTGAGATACTCTTCCACTATTTTTTTTCACTCCAAAGACAACATGTTGCTATCCATTTATTTATGATTAACATGAGCAAAATACTAACATCAGAGCTTGAAGTCGTATTTAGATCAACTGACTGAGATACTCTTCCACTATTTTTTTCACTCCAAAGACAACATGTTGCTATCCATTTATTTATGATTAACATGAGCAAAATAGTAACATCAGAGCTTGAAAGTCTTTATTTAGATAAACTGACTGAGATACTCATCCACTGTAGTATATTTGACATCAGGATAGAGCTCCGAAGCTTCCACTCCAAAGGAGGGTTCGATCTCAAAGTTGGTTTGATCTCCCTTCACAAAAACAGAGTGACCAATTGCTAGTATCACATTCAAAGGAACAGGAGACTCTGCATGGAAATACATGATTAAACGAATTAAAAATTTAATAATAAACTTCACATTGATATAAGAGAAAGATATTTTTACCAATTATACATCGTTAAAAAGGAAACAATTAAAAGTGATAATTATCAAATGTTTTGATCACCAACCTTGAATGTTTTTGAGTAGTTCTTCTTCAGGTACATAAACTCTTTCAAGGGTTTTTCCAATCTTTTTCTCCCATAAGAAGACAAGATCATTGAAGGAGTAAATATTGTTTGGTGGTTTTATGTAAAGGATTTTGTTCAAGGTTCTTGGGTCGTCCACAGCTCTTAGAGTAACAGCGCCAATGTCCTCTTCCTTGTTGAAAACAGCTGTGTCATAGATGAAATAAAATGAATTCCCACTACATTCTAGTGTTCGTTTTGTAACTTTATTTTTATTTTTATTAATGTTCAAACCCACTACATTCTAGTGTTCGTTTTGTAACTTTATTTTTATTTTTATTAATGTTCAAACTCAATTTCCATTTTAATTAGAAATAAGTTTCACCATTTAGTCTATTTTATAACATGAAAAGACAAGCTTTCCAAACTTGTTTTCTTTTTACACATTTCAATTTTTTTTATCATTAAATTTCATTATTTACCTTGACAACTATTTGTTGAGAATGCTACAATTATCCTCCTTCCCAATCAAAAAATTAAAATGTAGAATCATATTTTAAAAAATAACACTTTAAAAAATAAATAGAAAACATAAAATTAATTTCATACACGTAAAAAATAACTACTAACCAAATGAACCTTAACTCATCTAAACAACTCATTTATGAAATGGAGGCAAGGAACTAGAAGTCCTATAATGATTTAATTTAAACGGTTTAATCCCATAATTAATACACTGAGTAATAAAAATCCTATAATTTTTAAAAAAAATCACAATAATTTCGTTATGTACATATGAGCATTCTAATCTGATAATTTTTTAATTAAACAACTATGATCTCATTATTTATGAAAGTTATGTACTACAATGTAAAACTTATGAAATTATAAGTGTTTAATTTTAATGCTTTTGATTAATTAGGAGTACTTATTTTAATAATTGCATGAGTTAAAATGTTTATTTTTATGGACTAGTATTACCTAACTCATAAAGGACGAGATTAAAATATTTATTTTAAAAAGTTACGAGACTTAATGCGGAACTAATGTTTTGCTATGGTAAAAATTATAAGAACTCATTAACCTTTTGCCCTTTATGAAACTGCAAGTGACCGAACACATTTAACAAAAAGAGTCCTTACTTATCTAAGCAGACCAATTCTAAAAATGTAAGTGATAAAACAGATAATAAAAAAAGAACTTTCTTTGGGACGAACAAACTTAGGTACCTTTGGGATTACCATCACCCAAGATGACCACTTTATCTCTAGGGGGTGATGTGGCTCCTGGCTGGTTGAGAGTAGGGAGGAAATAACCAGCAAATAAGTTTGAGGATACATAGGTGTATGGAATTCCCTCGGCCTCAACACTTCGTCGAATTTTAGCTTTGATAGCAAATGCGGTTTTTGCTGGCTCCACAGCATGCACTCTATCCACATCGTTCCCAAACTCAGAGGGAAAGAATCTCTATTGATTTCATCATTTTTACACAAGAAAATTTAGTTATGGCTATATGTAACAAAACTTTAACCCATTTTAACGTAAATCTATCAAAATATTTTTATTTAACACAAGATAACCGACTTTAAAACTCTAAAACAATATTCTTACATAGTTATTTAAAACGCAAATAACTTGTTGATTTATTTGAATCTATGAAGTGAGAATTACTTTTGCAATGATCTTCCCAAAAGAAAAAGGGAAGAGGCCACACGGGGTTTAAAATTTGGATACTTCAAAGTAGCATGTCAAATGAGCCGGCCAGGTAACCATTCATTCTATTGGCTCATCGAACCAAGTTCCCATTAGAGGTGTCAACCGGTCTAGTTCGGTCCGGTTTTGAAAAAAAAATTAACCGAACCAGACTGTGTGATTTATAAAACCGTTCGATCTGATTTGATCTGATCCGATTTCGGTTTGATACGATTTTTGGACACTTTTAATGAGAAATAATATAAAAAATTTAATATATTATTAAACAAGACCGTTTGAAAAACGGTTTTAATTAATACAAATAAGACCGAACCGTTTGATTAATAAAACCATTCGATTCAATTTTTCAATTTAGTCAGATTCGATCCGGTTTATGGACACCCATAATTCCCATTAAGAATTTATCATTGCAACCTAAAATAGAGCATGACATGGATGAGATCAGCACGCAATGTAAGGGGTGCTGCCTAAGGGAGTTCGTCTCCGAAGACCAACAAGTTTAATACATAAATATATTAAATGATATATATAAGACATGATGAATTAATGTAATTTATTAGAACATTATATTTTAATAATTGAAATTTATAAGAGATAGGAAAAAGAAAAAATAACATTAATAAAGCAAATAATTTTTATATCAAATACAATTTATATTCGAGTTACCATACAATTAAAATAGAAAATAATACAAAAATATTAATTTAGTTCTAAAAAATATATAATATTCTTATAATAATGCAGTCTTACAAAAAAGTGAGTATGGAGCACAGCCTAAAGCACTACTAAAACAAAGGAAAATATTTTTCTTTCAAGATGATAAATTATTGATAAAGGGTATCAGAAAGACAAAAGTATATAAAATTTTATTAAATATTAAGTAATACACTACAAGTTCAATAAATATTAAAAAGTATACTAAAATTACAAAAAATTTAAAAAAATGTTCGATTTGTATCAAGTGAGAGGGAGTGTGCATTTTTAATAGGGGCAAAATGGTCATTTTAACCCCCTAAAAACCACAAATTCCTAAATCTCAGCTCTATTCTTCGTCCCCCTCAACTCTGTTATTCGTGCCTCTGTGCAGCAGCCCCTAATTACAGCAAAGAAATTTTTATTGAAACAGAACCAAAGACTTTTTTTCTCTTATAAATGTTTGAGATTGTAGTGCTTTGCTTGAATAAAGCCCAGTTCTAGTAACACTTCATAGGTTCTTCCAACTATCATGACACTCAAGAACCCAAGCAAATGAACGATTGTTAAGTTCTAGGGCCTTAGCACGTGATACATGTGGAAAATATCTGGCAGATAAATTACGATCATGGGTCTTGAGAAATTCTCTAGCAACAGTTGGTGATGATCCCATAATTTCAAGTTTGAGTTATATTAAAGGGCCATAAGTCTGTGCTTAACGTGTCAAATCAATGTTAGGCTTCTTTCCAATTTGAAGAATGTTACCTAAAATTGGCCATTGAAATGGACCAGGTGGAAGCGGTGGAGATTTGGATAGATACTGAGATTTGAAAGGTTCGAGCATCAAGAAATATAGAAAAGGTAAGAGATATAGGAAAATAGTTGTAATAAATGATTTTATTGTTATGAATAAACAAATGTTTATAATCTAATTTATAAAAAAAATTGTAATAATTGAAAATAATGATAATTATGGAGAGGCATGTTCTTAGACAACCTGTTGTTTCCCACCAATTTGCTGGTTGCTATTTTCAGTTGGTGTGTTAGTTGTCACCAACTGAATCTCGAGTTCTTTACCATTCTCCCTTAAATTGGAATATATGTTAAGTAAGCTTGAGAACTGTTAAAAACTTAAGGATTTGGTAAATATATCTGTTGGTTATTCTAATGTAAAGATATGATAAGTCTTGATCATTCGAATTTGAATCTTTTCTCTCACTAGATGACAATCGATCTCTATGTGTTTGGTTCGTTCATGAAACACTGAATTTAATGCAATGTGAAGGACTACTTGATTGTCATAATATAACTTGGTCGGTTGAGAGTATACCCAAATCATCCAAAATGTATTGTAACCAGATTACTTCGCAACAGGTTGCTACCATGGAGTGATATTCTGCTTCTGCATTTGATTGTGAGACTGTATTTTGTTTCTTAGTCTTCCAAAAAATTAGCGAGTTTCCAAGAAACATACAATATCCTATGGTTATCGTCGTGTGTCTATGCATTTAGCTCAATCTGCATCACAGAAAGCATTTAGTTGTAATAAATTAGTTGTTGAGAAAAAGAGACATTGCCCTAGTGTGTTCTTGACATATCGTAGCACTTGTTGAGTTGCTTCCAAATGTGCTTGACGTGGTTTATCCATATATTGACTAAGAATGTGCACAACATACACTAGATCGAGTTGTGTGATGGTCAAGTATATTAATCTCCCAACAAGTCTTGATAGGATGTGGGGTCACTGATGAATTCCCCTTACTGAGGGATAAATTCTGTTCCATAGGTGAATTGACAGATTTGGCACCAAGATAACCTATGTCCTCCAATATTTCAAGTGCGTACTTGCGTTGTGATAGAACAATTCCCTTCTTGGAACATGAAACTTCTATGCCAAAAAAATATTTAATTCATCGAGATCTTTTAGCTTGAATTGTCGCATGAGATGATTTTTAGTTTCTTCAATGTCTTATACATTATTTCCTGTTATGATTATATCATCTACATAGACAAGAAGAGCAGAGAAGGAATTACCACGGGTTCGGACGAATAGTGAGTGATCATACTTGGATTGGTTAAAACCAACTAGCTTAAGTGTTGTTGATAGCTTGATGAACCATTGTCATGAGGCTTGTTTGAGTCCATACAAAGATTTGTGTAGCTTACATACTCGTGTTGCCTTTTTTCGTCCGAATCTAGGTGGGAGAGACATGTAGACATCTTCATAAAGATCACCATAGATAAAAGCATTGTTGACAACGAGTTGAAGTTTCTTTGTAGTCAAAACCTTCAATCTGATTGTATCCTTTGGCCACTAACCAAGCCTTGTATCGTTCCACAGAGTCATCAGGATTATACTTGATTTTGTAGACCCATTTACAACTAACTGGTTTCTTGTTTGGAGGGAACTGTTGAAGCGTCCAAGTGTCATTAGTTTCGAGAGCATCCAGTTCTTGTTTCATGGCAAGACACCATTTTGAATTATTGAAAGCTTCAACAAAGGTGATTGGTTCCCTGAGAATAGAAATAGAAGTAGCAAAGGCACGATGTGCAGGTGATAATCGGTCATAAGTAAGTACATGAGAATGAGAAAGATAATGAGAAGTACCTTTGTTATTGGACGATGCTGAGTTAAATGAAGGGAAGGACCGAGAAGGCAAAGAAGCTTCTACATGATACTTGTGAAGGTAGCTAGAAACATTGGTGGATTGACGAAGCCTATGTGTGATTGGTGTTGTTGGAGGAGTAATGTGTGGTACAGAAGTTGATGATGATGTTTTAGGAGATGAATTTTGAAGATGAAGAATGTCTAAGTTGATTGTTGGAAGGACAAATGGTGTATGATGAAGTGATGTATTTGGAGTGGTTGATTGGCGAATGTTAGGTATGTCATCATAAATAGTATTTCTGATGGAGTTAATAGAGTTGGAATGTTGACAGCGGAAGTGAAATAAGGAAATACGTGTTCATGAAAGATAACATCACGAGACACTAAAGTCTTGCTTGTTTCCAGATTGTAGACACGATAACCTTTTATTCCATATGGATACCCAATGAATATGCATCTATGTGATCTAGCATTAAACTTGGTGGGTCGATCATGATGTGCAAACACAAAACAAAGGGAACCAAAAACACAAAAATGTTCATACCTAGGAACTTTGTGAAAAAGGATTTCAAATGATGTTTTACCCTTGAGAACAGGTGTTTGAGTATGATTTATGAGGTATGTGGCTATAAGAATGGCATCTCCCTAGAAGTTTTTAGGAAGATTGGCTTGGAAGAGCAATGCACGAGCAACATTGAGAAGATGACGGTGTTTGCATTCAACAATACCATTTTGTTTAGGGGTAGAGACACAATTGGTATGATGGAGGATTCCTTTGGTAGAAAACAACTGGGTCATAGAGAATTCTGATCCGTTGTTGCTACGAATGATTTTAACTCTGGATGCAAATTGTGTTTCAACAAGGTTAATGAAGGTGGTAAAAAATGTGTATCAGATTTAGTATGTAAGAGATAGACACATGTGCATCTTGAGTAGTCATCAACAATAATGAGGAAATAGCGTGCTCTATTAAGTGTTAGAATGTGATAACTACCCCAAATATCGCCATGAATTAGTTCAAAAGGTGCTTTTGTATTGATGGAACTTAGAAGAAATAGATTACGAGTTTGCTTAGCTAATGGACAAATAGAACAATCATAGATCATTAATGTATAAAAAGTGAGTAGGTGCCACAGAACCCATAAGTGAAGAGATGGGTAGATATTTATTGCTACCAACCATAGATAAATGATCTATACTAAGAGAAATGATAAAGTAATGATAAAGGCCCCTATTACATTCTTCTAATGTAAGAGAAATAGCCCCAAGGAAAACCATTTACTAGTATTAAGATTCTTACATAAGCAAGAATATCTCAAATCCAACCTCTTGGAAAATATCATCCAAAATAAAGCATTACATCACCCTTGAGATAAAATCCCAATGCATGGTATCAAAAGCTTTATGTATACCAATTCTAAGAGAAACATTACAGTCGTGACAAGAGACTTGGATTGCATTGAAGCACTAAGATGCACTAGTCATACAATCACCAATGTTGTGGTACGGTATGAATCCAAACTTATTATAAGAAAGAATGTGTGAACAAATACGCCCTAGACGCCTAATAATAATCTTGTAATTAGAAAAAGCTTGTTCAATGGAAAATGATGTGTTACCTTGAATAGTTGATTCAGGTTTAACAAATCATGCATGATCTTCCCAAAAGTTGATTAGTTCAACTATCAAACTTCTAGATCAACAGTTCACGACATGAGTAGAAAATGTGGATATCATCTCAGATAAAATAGTGGGAGAAGTTAGACTTCAAGAGGAATAATAGAGATTTAGTATTATATGCTATTTATTTTATTCCTAGGTTTACTAAAAATTTGAATTCTATTTCTATATTGTACTAACAATTTTATAAATTTTATTTAATAATAATAGTATGACTATTTATAAAAATGAAATTGTTTGTGTGACATTTTTGGAAAATTGCTAATATCTACTAAATTTGAAGTCCAACTCACTACTTAACTCTAAAATCTTTAGAGTCAAACAACATAAAACCAAAAGCTAAAACTTTCTCCTAATGACAATAGTATCTTTAGCATCTAAGGCTTGATTATATAAATCTTGAATGGATTCAAAAACTTGTAATGGATGACTCTTTGATAGAACTTAGTGTTGGTTTTCTCCTAGTCTATGAATCTTTGGAACTAATATGAGATATCAATTTATTCATTTATGATCAGTTATGAAAGATTCAAAATAGGAGTATCATCTATCATAAAAATAATTGCAGTTGAATTTGTACTTGCAAAAAATAAAATTTAATTACCAAGAGAGAAATTTAGTCTTTTTTTGTATTCCCCTACTGTATTAATTTTTTTACGAGGGATTGATTATTTATTATCTTTTTGAATAACCAATTGTTGCTTCTTCTTTTTAAGTATGTAAAAGCTTTTGTATTTTTATTTTTCCTTTAATATTATTATAATTATTTTTTAAGGAAATATGCACAAGTCAATACACCTAGTATGATGACTTTCACCCTAGTTGTGAGGTAGCTCTCTTTGCTCACAACAGTAGCTTTCACACATCATAGTAGACAATCTTCTCAAAATTAAGTGTTTATCAAATATTTACACTTGGGCCTAATATGAACTTTCATGCCACAATGATGACTGACATGCACAAACTTAACAAGTTTTTCAATGACAGATGCAATTGTTCTTTATGTATAATGAGTAACATTAAGAGTAGGGTTAGAAGGCCTTACCATAGTAGTCTTTGATGTTGAAGTTGTATTTGTATCCTGTGAAGTAGAAGGGTTTAAGGGTTTTATAAACTCTAATGTTTTTAAAGATGATGGCATAGAATCCTCATCTACATAGCCTAGTCCTCTCTTGTCTCCAACAGGTTTTTCATAATCTATAATTTTGTTTAGCCTTTCAGCTCCAATAGTTAACCTCTTCATAACTTATTTTGATTGTTCAAGTTCATACATAAGATTCTTGTTTTCTTGTTTAATATTTGCAAGACTTGAATTCAAAACATTAGCAAGTTTAGATAGTTCAATTTTTTTATTTTTCTATAATTGAGGAATTTATTTGAATGGATTTAAGTTTGTCATTTAGTTTAATTGCTTCCCTTTCGTATCTTACATAATCCTTAAATACTTCATGAATACTGGTGACATTAAATTTGTTAAGTATAAATTCAACTTTACTTTCCTCATCATCTAAACCAATGGAAAGCTTAATGGATCGTCCACCAATTGCTGTAGTAAATACCATGTAGTTGGTGCTAGATTCAACTGGATTATCAATATCACTTTTAGAGTCAAAAAGTGTAGCATTGAAATCTTTTCAAGTTAGATTCTTCTTGTTTACACAGTCAACTATGAAGTGACTAAAACCTATATATTCAAAATATTGAGGTCCAGTAGGTTTAGATTTCTTACCATCAGAACTCACAGATTTTAGTTTTCTTAGATTCTAATCCTTTTGACTACTTGATTATCCTTTGTTTTGAGGATTCTTATTGTTAAGGATTTTTTTCAATCTTCTTATTAAGAGTGCCAGTTATTCATCATCATTATCCTTGTCTTTAATTATATAGTTTTGGAAGCGATACCTTTGTTCTTTAAAGGTTTTTAAAAGCTCATTAGATAGGTTTGAAGTGATCCTATAAAATCTTCTATTTTGATGTTGTCTACGTCCATGTTTTCATCCATTATAATGCCTTTGCATGGAAGGGATCTGGTAATGAGCAAAAAATCTTCTAAGCTATCCTAAAATCATCAATTTTCTTTGTAATATTGGTAAAGGTGTTAGTAATATCACATAATCTAACATAGAATTCAAAAAAAGTCACATATTCTTTCATCCTAATGTTTTCATATTGATCACCAATCATGCAAATTTTTGTTAGTTTAACATATAAGGTACTCTCATAGACAACCTCCAAAATATCCTAAGTATGCTTAGCAATTTCAACATATGAAAAATGATGAGACTCATTAGCAAACATAGCACTAAAATAGCATTAGGTCCTTTTTTATTCTAGTTACTACCAAATTTATCCTATTTGGTTCATTTTTTTATAGGTTTATGAGTGACTACATTATCTTTAGTAACTGTAGATGATTCCTAACCATGAAGTACAAAGCTCCAGATGCTTTCATCTGTAGACTATAAAAAGGCTCTCATATGAGCCTTCCAATATGGGTAATTTAATCCATCAAAGTAAGGATCATAGGCTATAGATAAACCCTCTCTCAAGTAATCCATAACAAGAGCCTAGGAATATTAAGTATTTATAGTTACCACTGTGATACCAAATGAAAGAATATGTTTAGTTATGGATATAATTGTCTAGTCAATGGAAGTATAATAAATTAAAAAACCAATCACTTGTACGTAATGTAATATGAAAATAAAAATATCAACACATAATATTTGAGGTGAAAATAACCTAGGTTACACCAATGATCTAAGAGAAAAACCATCGATCCATTGGACCACCTAACTATCTACTATAAAAAATAAGTATCAAGTTTCAAGGCTACGACTCAAACTACTCACCTAATTAATGCATCTAAGTAACCTACTAAACAACCACTACTTTCATCATAATCTTTACAAGATAGGAATTCAGATCCAGACTAGCATTCTGACAAACTTGAGTCCCATAAGTTAATCAAACCTACACCACTGTTTTATGAAAAATAGCATATAAACACAAGTGCAACTGTATATCCTAGAGTAGATTCAATAATAAAAAAATCCTAACTAGTTGAATTAAATAATATATTAGATAAACTAAAATCAACTAGTAACTCTAAAACAAAATTAACTAGTAAATCTAACACAACCAGTTCACCTAAATACTTTTGTATGGGTTCTTAATTGACGTAGATGAGCATCTTTAGTTTGTTTTTTTTATTGATGTTTCTTTAGTTGAAAAAAATAAAAAAATAAAAAATGAGGGAAGTATACATGCTTTAACATTAACATGATAATTACATATTTCATTCATATTTATTTTGATTGGTTATACATTATAGAAAATGGATATTTTGACTTGTGTATTTACATATATTTCGCATCTGGTGATTGATGTTAATATGAACCTGCTCACATACTCATTGGATACATATATATGTCATGCTTGAAGTTTATGATTGATTTTCTGAGATTTTAGGAAATGAACTAACCTTGATTGGAAAATTGTTTTTGACATCTATCTTTAACTTTCTAAAATGCTACTATAGAGAGACACTTAGTTTTGAGATGACTACCTATTATAATGTGTGAAACATACCGCAATGAACGGAGAGGACTAGTGTGAAAGTAATCATACTAAGTATATTGGATTATGCATATTTCCTTTAAAATAATAATAATAATAATAAATAAATAAATACAAAAGCTTTTCCATGCACAAAAAGAGTCACAATTGGTTATACAAAAGAAAATAAATAATCAATCCCTCACAAAAAATTAATACAAGAGGGAAATATAACAAAATATGTATATATAAATTAAAGTTCTATCTTGGTAAGTAAATTTTATTTTATAAAAGTATGAATTCAACTGTAATTTTTTTATGATAAGTGATACTCTTTTCTTTACAACCTTCATAACTTATCATAAATGGACTAATTGATATATTGTTGTAGTTTTGATTTTTATGTCACTTTTGATGATTGTCGATATGTCACGATATGTGTTAGTATATTTATGTGACTTGTCTACATATATTTATGTTATCAATGTATAATCAAAATTTAAACAAAATTAATTTCCTAATTTGTGTGTATTGTTGTACTCATGTTAAGCTAAGTCTATTATCCTTAATTCAAATATATATATATATATATATATATCAATTTTTATAATTTTTTATTTCATTCTAATTTATTTAGGTGAGTCATAAAAATTTGGAAGAGTTCATTCATAGTATACATATTCTTCTTTCTTATATTAGATTTAAGTTTCAATGTTATATTATTTATTCGTATGACAAAATGGGAGAGAAAAATTGGAATATTAAATTTAGAGAGAGAATGAAAATTGAAAAATTTGTATTTTTTTTGAAATATTATACAAAGGTGGAGTCATGCTTTTAAATTCTATCTGATGATTACTCACACTCATGAATATTTTTTTGCTTTTAATATTATTATAGATAATAAACTAATGAATAACGAGTCTTTCGATGCAAGTTGTTTGGGTATTTATGTTTTTGACTATCAGTGTAAACATGAGCTTCCAGAATTCAAGCAAAGATAGTTTCATCGGATCATAAGATAATGTCACCGTATAAAAAATTATTTTTCCTAGCATTATGTAGTAAGAGAGAGGTTTTGTCACACGAATATACCAAAGGGAAAGATTGTAAGGATTATGTGAGTGTTGACGATATTCATGAATAATACATCGAAATGTAATTTTAGTTTCTAGGTGTGTCTTTAAAGAATATTTTCAAGTCGAAGAAACTATCGAGCTCCAATGAACATAACTCAGGTATATATCTATTCTTATACACATCATATTCATATTAAATACATAGGAAAATTTTGCATATAGGTCACTCGATCGATTGAGACATGATTAGATCGATCGAGATGTATAGATCAATTTATTGATCTACCTGAATTAAAAAAAAGTGGCTAAATTAATTTGAGTAGAATGATCTACCTATTAAAAAAATTATTTTTTATTACCATCAGATCGATTGAGGATTGACTAGACCAATCAAACTTTTTTACTTGTCGATTGATCAAGCGATAAGTGTTTCAACTTAAAATATTTATTTAAACTCGAGTTAGTTTATGAAATTATTACTTAGTCTATTCTTAAATGTGCTTCATTGCTTTTTAAATATGTCCTAAATTTTATGTTAAGATATAGGATGATATATATATTAAAATATAGGATAAGATATATATTAAAATATTAGATAAGATATAGCCTATAAGTTAAATCTTATCCTAAGAGATAGACTAAGATCTACTTTTAAAAAAACTCTTTATATAGAAGTCTTCTTGGTTAATGATTTTATTTTAAAAAGAACTCTTTTTTAAATAGAATCTTCTTGACTAATGAATATTACTAATTCTAATTGTAATAGAAAACATATTTATCAATTACATAGGATTAAGGGTTTTAATTTTTCTATAAATAAAACTCATTGCTTATTGTTTTAATCAACCACAGAAGAGCATTATTCTCTTCATCTTAACCTCTATCTTATTTTGCAAATATAAGATCATAATTTTTTAAGTTTCTTTATTTAGTTAATCTATCAAACATTGGGTGTTGTGTTTGATTAATTAATAAGCCTAACTAGTTTATAATATTTTGATAATATATTCTTATAGTTTCTTTTTTATTTAAGTTCTTAGATTATTTATCAAATATTTGTCTGTATCACATCATAATTATTTAATTTGATTATTAGTCTTTAAAGAAGCTATCTTTATTGAACTTGTACTTAAACTGATTATTCTAGGGTTAGTTGATTTTGATTTATCTAATATATGTATTAAATCATCTAGTTAGAATTATTCATTATTAAATTTGCTCTATGACACACATTTATACTTATGTTATTTTCCCAAACTTTTCATGTATTGGTAGAATAAGTTCAATTTCTTGTGTGACTCAAGTTGTTAGAACATTGGTCTAGATTTGAACACCTTTTTTTCTAAAGACTATGATGAAAGTAGCAACTTATAAGTAAATTACTTGGAAGTATTACTTTGGTGTGTAGTTTGAGTTCTAACCTTGTAATTAGACCTTATTTTTCATAGTGGATAATTAGGTGGTCCGGTGGATTAGTGGTTTTCTTCTTAGGTAATTAATGTGGCTTACGTCGTTTCCATAAAAAAATCTCATATGATAATATTTATATTTTCGTATTACTTTATTTACATGCAATTGAATGCTTGGCCGTTTTGCAAAATTTTAATTTGTCTTACTTTGTGATCTTCTTTTCTCCTACCCTCTAACTAATTAGGTTCGTAACTAAAAATGAAACTTTTCACACTCGTATATTTGTATGTAAAATGTTACATCTATTATAATTCCGATGATTCGTCGAATATATCCTGTTACGTTCATATGTACTTTTATATGTAATATGTTACATCTATCAAAGCTCCAATAAGGTGATTGATGGAGATGTGGTAGATGTGATATTATTATTATTTTATTGGAGTTGTGAAATGATAGATTTTTGGTAATTTTATTAGGTAATTTGGTATAAAATTATGAATTTTAGGATGAATAATTAATAATTAGAGAAAATCGATAAATTTATTACAAATGTAGCCGTTTTAGACAAAAAAAACAAAAAAAAATCTTCAATCATTTATCATGCTTGGACCATGAACTAAAGGCCTAATGTGAGCCCAGTTATAGTTCAATAACAAATCACTTTAAATTACAAATAAAATACAATTTTAGAGTAAGGGGTGAGAGCGAGTGTTAAAGATAAGAAAAGGGGAGCGAAGAAAAGGCATCCAATAAATATGATAAAACTCTCTTACAGGCCCTGAGAAGAGAAAGCTGCACTAATTTTACCCCATTTTCAGGGCAGAACAGCTAGCAAATATCCATACAAATCAATGGAAGCAACGACATCGTTTCTGTTGCAGCGGAGCTTACCATACTTGTTAATTCCTAATTCATTCATCATCAGTTGTCGTAAAGATGAAGAAATGAGGGATCAGAATCCCAAGTGCTATGAGAAGTCTCCCAAACTACAACTCATCAATAGTAATTGTAGTGGAAGAAGAGTAGTAGTAGGAGGAGCTATATCAACAATTGCCTGGTTAGCGACAGAAACTACAGTAGATGGGTTTGATTTAGATGTTGACTTGAGAATGGTAGCACCAGAACAGAGTATGCAAGAAGCTGAGAGTGGTATCAAAAGGCATGCACAAGCTTTATTAGATGTGAAAGGTATGATAGATTTAGGGACTTGGAGGGAAGTTCAGAAGGCAATAAGAGAGAGTTCATCATCTCTTAAACAAGATGTCTATACCATTATTCAACATAAACCAGCACATGTCAGGCCCAATCTGAGGAAGCTATATTCCACTCTCTTTAACAATGTCAGCAGAGTATGTTATGTTTTCTTTTTTATTATTTATTACATATTAAGGGAAATTATGTGTTATGTGGCACCTTATTGGGAAAATGGCAAATTTATCCCCTACTTTTTTATTTTGATTTTGATTTGTCATACAAAAAGAAGAAAAGCCCAACCTGCACTTTTCTTTTATCACTCCAACCGGTCCCACCTGGTTTATAAAAAACAATTTACTTTATTATTATTATTATTATTATTCTCTATTATATATTGTTTGTTTAAATGGACATTTGCAGCTGGATTACGCAGCTAGGGACCAAGATGCAACACGTGTCTTGCAGTGCTACCAGAACATTTTGGTGTCTCTCAATGAAATTTTATCTGGAGTTTGACAACCCCAATTGCAGAAGATGGAACTTTTCTTAGCTTTCTGTTGCAATATTACTTTTTATGTATTTAGCACAAGTTCCTTTTCTATTTTTCTAGAAAGAGAAAAATAATAATAGTACTGAGAGAGTCCAAACGAGAAACACTGGGAGGAATCTTCAAGTTTTACAATAACTTATTTATTTAAATGTACGTTTATATATGAGAAACCACTTTTTGTCGAGACATGCAACTTGACTTTTCTATGAAAATGTACAGCTAATTAGCATCTGTACCAACATACAAAGAGCTCCATGACCATCATCCCTCAAGGTGAGCGGTGACTCCGGGGTAGAGTTGTGATAAGACTATTGAAAACATCCATAACCTCGAACAATATGTAAAGTGAGTGAATTCATAATGAATGCATATTTTAATCAAAATATACAAATCTTTCTTCAAAATCTTTTTCTTTAGCAACCGTTGAAAAAGTTCATCAGTCAATGGTATCTCAAGATGTTCACCTCTGTGGTGTAAATGCCCCCACGTGTTTCTTTAACATACTGATATGAAACACATTATGTATTTGGGGTCAAGAGAAAGAGTCAATCTATAAGCCATTGGACCAACCCTTTCAATGATTCTGTAAGTTCCAAAGAAGCGTGGAGCGAGCTTCATAGATGATCGAAAGGCTACAGTGGTTTGTCGATAAGGCTGTAATTTCAAATAAACATAAATCCCCTTCAAGAAAGGATAGCTCTCATCTATGCTGATCAGCTTGACACTTCATTCGATTATGAGCTTGTAGAAGGTTGTGATGTAGATCACGTGTGATGGTATCACGATCACGCAAGTATTCATCCACAGTTTGGATGTTGGAGGTTCTTGGGATGTAAGCTAGTAGACGTGAGGGTGGAATGCCATACACAACTTCAAATGGAGTCATTTTGGTGGATGAGTGTGTTGAGGTGTTATAGCTAAACTCACCCCATGGTATCCACTCAACCCATTGTCTTGGTTGATTACCAGCAAAGCAATGTAAGTATTGTTCTAGAGTGCGATTGACCTCTTTAGTCTGACCATTCGTTTGTGGGTGGTAGTTGGAGCTCATACACAATTGAGTTCCTTGTAACTAGAACAAGGCACGCCAGAAGGAGCTGATGAAGACCTTATCTCGATCACTTACTATAGAGGTTGGAATGTCGTGTAGGCGCACTACATTGGCTACAAATGCCTTGCTACAATTAGGGCAGTAAAAGGTTGTTTCATAGTAATGAAGTGGGCATACTTTGTTAATCGATCCACCACTACCATAATTACTATGTTTCCCTTTTAGAGTGGTAATCCTTCAATGAAATCCATTGAGATCTCAGTCCATATCTTGGTAGGGATAGGTAAGGGTTGCAGAAAACCTGCTGGTTTCATGCAATCAGTCTTGAACCTCTAGCATACATCACATCTACGCAAGAACTCATTTACTTTTTTGAGCATATTGGACCAACAACAATTCTATTTGATACGAGAGAGTATTTTGTGGAACCCAAAGTGCCCTTCCATTGGTGAAGAATGATAATCAGTTAAGATTTTTGGAATCAAAGAAGACTATGGGCTTAGATAGACTTTATTCTTTTTGAACCATACCCCATTTCTTTGGCATAGTTTGAGGACATCCGAAGAAGAAGTCTTGGCTATCAGTTTCTCATAAAAAGGATCTTGCTGAACTTCCTTCTTGAGGATTGGCTACTCTACCTGATTGTTTGATCCTAGACTAGTATTCTCTTGCACTAGTTGCTTTGACATGCTCTTTTTGTGTGTTTGCCTTGCTTACTACTTCTTCTATGGACAATTAATGATTTTCCTACCTATAGGAACTTATCGAGACATGCAACAAAAGGTTATATGGGATGCCCTATATGTAGTGATGGAACTTCTGTAACTTATCTTGTTCATGGACGAATGTGTAGGACTTTCCAATGGTACATTACTTAATATACCTATAAAAATGAAGGATGAAATTAAAATAAGACTGAATTTAAAGAAACTAGGCATATGGCATGAATTGGCACTAAGGATGGAAAATGATAAGAATCGAACATACTTTCCACCAGCATCATATACAATGTCAACAAAAGAGAAGGATGTGTTTTGTAAATGTTTGGCCAGTGTAAAAGTTCCTGATGGTTACTCAACCAACTTAAGAAATTTTGTGTCTATCATCGATAAGAAATTTTATGGATTGAAATCACATGACTGTCATATCTTAATGAAACATTTATTACCAGTTGCTATTAGATCAATTCTTCCAAAACATGTTCGATCATCAATAATTCATATTTGTTCATTATTCAATACAATATGCAAGAAATCTATATCAATTGGTGAGTTAAACTATTTATAGAAAGATGTTGTAGAGAATTTGTGTCTAATTGAAAAATATTTTCCTCCTTCTTTCTTCGATATAATGATTCACTTGTGTGTTCTTTTAGTTTGAGAGGTTCAATTGTGTGGTCCTACTTACTTAAGGTGGATGTATCCTTTTAAGAGATACATGCTAGTCCTTAAAGGATATGTAAATAATAGAAATTGACCTGAAGGATGCATGGTGGAACATTACATTACTGAAGAGGCCATTGAGTTTTGTTATGAATAATTTGATGATTGCACTGAAATTAGGAATCCTACGCACAAGTTTCAAAAACTTGATTGTCACACATGAAGTGTGTACAATGAATACGCAAATATACATATTGCAACGAGTAATATAATGATAATAAAATATCGTTCCTACGAAGATTATTTTATTAGAAACTAATTTTTAAAACTTAAAAAAAATAAAAATCAATTTTTTTTTGTTTTTATATTTTAAGGAAGAAAAATTAAAATAACTAAAAGTAAATAACAATAATTAATTAAATCAAATTTTGTAACTAAAATGATATATGAGAAAATATCTAAGAATACATAATCCCCAATTTTCTAAGCATGTGAATCACTAAAATCCCCTCAATATAATTATCAATTAATTACATGATCAATTGAATCTAACCTAGCATGTATTCCTCTCTCAAGTAAACTACACACCATATACTAATTAATTTAATTACTCTCATGCCAATTAAATTGCATACTACTCATTAAGTTCATCAAATAAAGATCACATACATAAGAATCATACATCTCTGCCTAGGAACTATGCATGCTATTGAATCAAGACAAACAATTAGATAATTATCTCAAATCTATTTACTTGCTTGTATTGATAAATTGTTGGCCAAACAATTAATAGCATACAAATCAGATTAAATAATACAATTAAATTAAAATTATAATTGGGAAAAAATATTAGATCATCACATGGTGAAAATTGGGTTCATAAGATTCCTAGATTAATAAATTAATTAACCATAATTGTGTTCATAAAGCTCATATTTTTCATAAAGAAAAACATAAAAACTGATAAAGAAAAGAGTATAAAAAGAAATACAATTAATATTTTGAATTGTAGTATTAATCTCCTCTTGAATCTTCACCAAAATTTTGTCGTCTGTTAAAATTTTCTATATTTTTCTCTCTTTTCAGCCCCAAAATATGACAAAAATAATGCTAATGGAGGCCAATTAGGGTTCATGGAGTGATTAGGGGCTTAAATAAAGCTCTGGTACAATCTAAACCGTCTGATTATCTTCAAATCAAGGGCTACAATCAAAACAAGCAAAACTGACAGTTTCAGCCAATCACTGTACAACACGTGGTAGGGGAAATTCATTGGGCGAATCAGGGAGTGATGTGTGGTAGGGGAGACCAGTCATAGTCAACTCTAATTGAGTCAGTGACATGTGGCACGACATGATTTGTGGGAACGGATGGCGTGACACACGGGTGGAACGAGTAGAGCAATGGCGTAGCAACATGTGGCATAACGCGTTGATTGATTTTTGAACTCAAATTGAACGTTGTGTTGACACGTGGTACGTGTTTTGTCCTCCTCACATACGGTGCAACGTGATTCGCTCTCCATGCCTGTGTGATTTTCCCAATCAACTCCTCTACTTACGTGGCATGTCACATGGCAACTTCTGATTGATGCATTAAAAATCATAAAAATTCCAAAAATTATATTTTCACCCCTTTTCACTAAAAAATTTATATTTTAATTTTTTTGCTTGCCCAGTCAACTCCTCTGATTACGTGGCATGTCACAGTCCTCTTCCATGTCTAGCACAATGAAGTTCGCCGAAAAGATGAATTTTTCTACTTTTACTAACAAATCTTCTACCACATCCCGAGGTCTCTTAATCGATCTCTCTACCATTTGTAATGTTACCGAAGTGGGTTTTTCTTTACCAACCCCCAATATCTTGAAGATGGATAATGGCATGGGGTTAATGCTAGAACCCAAATCACATAATGCCTTGCCAAAATGAATGTTCCCAATAGTGCAAATGATGTCAAAACTACCTGGTTTTTTCAGTTTTTGTGGTAGTTTTTTATCGAGAACGAAACTACAATCTTCAATCAAGGTTATTGTTTCATAATCTCTAAGCCTCCTTTTCTTTGATAGTATGTCCTTCATGAATTTGGCATAAGATGGCATTTGTTCAAGTGCCTCTGCAAATGGTATGTTTATGTGCAGCTTATTGAAGATTTCCAAAAAATTTGAAAACTGTGTATCTGCATTTTTCTTTTGCAGCCTTTGAAGAAAAGAAATAATGGGTTTGTAGAGGTTGCTCTTTTTTGGCTGAATTATTTCCTTTCCATTACTCTATTTATCCACTACTTTCTTGTCATCCTTTTTAGTTTTTGGTTTCTCCTTATCCTTTTTAGTTTCATATTCCTCCTTATCCTTTTGAGTCTCATCTCCCTCTAGATTTTTACCACTCCTCAAGGCTATATCACTGCAATGGTCCTTTCCTTCTCTTCTTGGATTTATAATTGTGTCACTTGGAAGGTTACCTTGAGGCCTTTGGCTTATGGCCTGGACAAGTTGAGCCATTTGGTTCTCCAAATTTCAAATCAAAGCCTCTTGAGTGGACACTTTTGTATTTACTGATTGAATGTAGTCTTTCATAATCCCCATTAAGGCATTTGTATTGTCCTCAGTAGGTGACTTCTTCTCTTGGGCTTTTGATTGTTGTGGTTGTTGAAAACTAGGAGGTGGAAATGATTGATGGTTGAATTGTTACCACCTTGAATGTTGTTATTACTCCAAGAGAAATTTGGATGTTGTCTCCATCATGAGTTATATGTGTTCGAATATGGATTATTGTTTCGATTCACATTACCTATATAGAAAATGGATTCAAGATTATTTGGACAATTATCAAACAAATGAGCTCATCCACAAAATACACATGATACTTCTGAATTTTGGACTTGGTTTATACTCGCTGGCGAGTTTTGTACCTTCAAAAGATTAACCATTAACCATTGATAATTATTGCTAACCATTTTCTCAAGTAAATCATAAGCTTGATTGTAATATGCGGCTAGCAAAGCTCCATTAGCAGATGCATCAACAATAGTTCTTATGTGAGCATTGAGACCATTATAAAAAGTCTCCATTTGAATCCAGGAAGGAATACCATGATAAGGACACTTCCTAAGCAATTCTTTGAATCTTTCCCATGCGTCATATAGACATTCTCTTTCGTGTTGTTGGTAAGAAGTAATGTCATTCCTAAGCTTGGAATTCTTTGTTGGTGGAAAGTATTTCATCAAGAATTTCTCCACCAAACCATTCCAAGTTGTAATGAAGATGAAGATCCTCTGTTGGTAATCAATTGTTTGTAGCATTTGGAACATCACTGGCTTTAATTCAAACTGATTAGCTTGAATGTTTGGCCTTATAATACTTGGATTCAGCTCTTCCAACGTAGGTATTGCATATTCATTCATAGCTCTATCTCTATCATTTATCAAAAGCATTTGATTATTCAAGTTTAGCTAGTTATTGTTTATTTCTAGTGGCCATTTCTTCCTCTTAGGTGACTTGTTGTTTTCTAATTAATCTTAAAGTATGCTCAATTTCAAGATCTAAAGGTAAGATTTTTTCTTCACGAACTCTACTCATGCAATTGACTCAACTATGTTTCTACAATACTAAAGGAGATGTCTAAATAAAAACTAAAACAATAAAATTAAATAAAAAATAAATAAATTAAAGTAAAAAAATAAATAAATAAGTAAAGAAAATAAATAAAAGAAATTAACTAGAAAAATAAATAAATAAGTCACTAAAAGAAAATAAGTAAATTAAGATTAAATTTAAAGTAAAGAAAAAAAAATTAAAAAGTAATAATAATAAAAAAATTATTAATTTCTAATATTTATAATCCCGAGTAATGGCGCCAAAAACTTGATCGCCACAAACGAAGTGTGTACAACGAATAAGCAAGTATACGTAATGTAATAAGTAATATAATGATAAGAAAAGATCGTTCGCACGAATGTTATTTTATTAGAAACTAATTTTTAAAACTTCAAAAAAAATAAAAATCAATTTTTTTGTGTTTTTATATTTTAATGAAGTAAAATTAAAATAACTAAAAGTAAATATAAATAATTAATTAAATCAAATTGGATAACTAAAAAGATATATGAAAAAATATTTAGGAATACATAATCTCCCAATTTTTAAACATGTGAATCATAACATTCCCTCAATATAATTATCAATTAATTACATGATCAATTAAATCTAACCGACCATATATTCCTTTTTCAAGTAAACTGCACATCATATAGTAATTAATTTAATCATACTTTCATGTTAATTAAATTGCATACTACTCATTAAGTTCATCAATTAAGGATCACATACATAAGAATCATACATCTTTGCCTAGAAACTATGCATGCTATTTAATCAAGACAAACAATTAAATAATTATCTCAAAAATATTTAATTACCTCTATAAATAAATTGTTGGCCAAACAATTAATAGCATACAAATTAGATTAAATATTATAATTAAATTAAAATTATAATTGGGAAAAAATATTAGATCATCACATGGTGAAAATTGGGTTCATAAGATTCCTAGATTAATAAATTAATTAACCATAATTGTATTAATAAAACTCATATTTTTCATAAAGAAAAACATAAAAATTGATAAAGAAAATAGTAGAAAAAGAAATACAATCAATATCTTGAATTGTAATATTAATCTCCTCTTGAATCTCTACCAAAATTGTGTCATCTCTTGAATTTTTTGTATTTTTCTCTCTTTTTAGCTCCCAAATATGACCAAAATTATGCTAATTGAGGCCAATTAGGGTTTATAGAGTGATTAGGGGCTTAAATAAAACTTAGGTGCAATTTAGACCGTCCGATCAGCTTTAGATCAAGGGTTACGATCAAAACAAGAAAAACTGAAAGTTTAAGCTAATCACATCGTGACACGTGGCATGATATGATTTGTGGAAACGGATGGCGTGGTGCACGGGTGAAATGAGTGAAGGAATGGTGTAACAACACGTGGCATGGCTCGTTGACCGATTTCCAAACTTGGATTGAACACCATGCTGACATATGGTGCTTGTTTTTTCCTCCTCATACGCAGCACAACATGATTCGCTCTCCGTGCTTGTGTGGCGTTCCATATGGCAGCTTCTGATTGGTCCTACATTAAAAATTATAAAAAATCCCAAAAAATTATATTTTCACCCTTTTCACTAAAAAAATTATTTTTTAATTTTTTTATTCATAAAAATACTATTTATTAAATAAAACAAGCAAATATGAAGTAAAAAAAAATACACTAATGACTCTACTTTCATAGAGTCATCAGTAACCCTATTCTTAGTGGAAGTAAGAAATTATTTATTGATCGCACTCGATGGGAAAAAGCACACCAAATCATTTTGATAAATAATAATGAGGCACAACCGTATATAGAATAAGTGATGACAAGTGCAACCTTTTTTTCATTTAAAATAAAATTATTTTCTATTTAACTATTAATGATATCTAATTTATATATCTTTAATAACATTACAGAATGCATTTAAACTTACTGAAGATCGACCCTCGTTATAAAAAAGGAGGAGAAAAATGGTTGTATGATGAACATAAGTGATGACTTATTAATTGGTTTCACAACTATGTAAGTATCATATACAAGAATTCATTAGTACTTTTATGCAATGTTTTAAAACTTTGTTTTAAAACTTTGTTTTAAACACATTTCATATTTTTGTATGCATAGATTTGAGTTAAACTCAACAAACCCAATTATAAAATAGCAGAAATTTTGGAATGGCTTACACATGGTCCAAAATTTGTTGTCAAATCATACTCTAGTTTCACAATTAATGGATAGAGATTTACGACTCAAGCAAGAGACAAATTCCAAGTAAATCAAAATAATTGTGTTAAGATAGTTTCACAAATTATGCAATTTTCCAGTTCAAAATATGGTAATCTTGTACTTTCTAATAGAACGTATTATGGTATAATTCAAGAAATTTAGGAACTTGATTATGAGGTCTTCCATCTCTTGTATGATTGGGTCAAAGATGTTATCAATGTTGGATACAAAATAGATGATTTTGGATTTACCCTTGTAAATTCATCCAAGATAAATCACACTGATGATCCTTTCACGTGAACCGACTTAAAATTTTTAAGTCATAGAAATTGATTGAAATTTGGTTATTAACAAACTTTAAAAGTTGATTTTGGCATAGTGATAAAAGGCCCATAATTAAATAAAAAAACAAATATTACTTCTTAAATAAATCTTTGCTCCCAACTTGATCTTCCAAATTAATACCTTGTGTAGGATCTTGATAATCTATAGAATATTTTAAAACATCAACTTTGTTAGCATCTCAATTTCCGTTATTCCCATCCTCTTCGCTAAGATTCATCTTTGAATCTTAGCTTTGTAAGTAGGTTGATTTGGTATTATTGATTCAGGTATGAAGTCTATTTGATGTTGCATCCCTCACAAAGGATGTAATCCATTGGGAATTTTTTTAGGAAATAGATCCTCAATAAAGACACAACAACACTAGACAAAGATGAGATAAAATCGTTAATAGAAAGATAAATATCCATGTATATAATTTCAAGTACTTTTGCCTTGCCACCATTACACTCCTAATCTCATGTTTTTCATCAAATGCACTCATTCTTTTATTTTTCACTCCCTACTGACTTTTCTCTCTTTTTTGCTCATTTTTCTCTCCTTTGTGCTCGCTTTTCTCTCCTTTTTTATTTTCCTCTTGCTCACACTTTTGTTTTTCTCTTAACTTTCACTCTCTTTCTATCCTAATCTGGTCCTCATAAGCTTGTAAAAGTTTGAGAAGGGCTAATAAAACTTTTCGGTTATTCATTTCAAAAGAGTACCAATTTTTATACCCATCATGCATCACCCTCCTATCAAATTGCCACGGTTGTCCAAGCAAAATATGAGTAGCATTAATGGTGATTAAGGTGCCAATTAAGTTTATTTTTACAAATATTCTAAAGATTCTCAAGATCCTATAAATATTCTCCAAATCCTACACAAGGGATAGATTTGGAATATTAAATTGGATGTAAGGATTAATTTAGGAAACAATATTTTTGTTTTAATTAATTATGGGTCTTTTATGTTTAGCAATTTTTATTTTAGTGAATTGTGGGTTTTTTATTTGAAGTCTTTTATTTTTAAGGTTGGATTAGGCCCAATCCATAACTAAATAGGCCATTAGGCCCATTACATCTAGGGTTTTTTCTTTTAGGATTTCTTACTTATATAGAAGAAGATTTATGTAATTTGGAGGCAAGAACGAATATCATTAATGAATAGTATATTTCATAAAGCTTTTTCTTTGCCTTCTTGTGTTCTTGATTGAATGCTTGAATTTGACTTATCCAAGAGAGTGATCATCCTTTGTAGGGTCTCAAGGATTGGGTTTTAAAGACTTTGTTTCCTTAGAATTCTAATATGATCATCTTCAACACGTTCTTACCAAATTAATCATTTCTATTTCTTTGAGTTTGTGGGTTCCTAGGTTTTTTTTCTAAAGTGTTCGCATCATTTGGTATTAGAGCCTTGGTTGTTGAAAACAGGTTATCTATCTTCATCTATCTTTGCTTTGAATTTAAGATTTTAAAAAAAATCGCACTTTGTCCTTTTGAGTTTTGTGTTTTCTTTCAATTTCTTTGTCGTTGTCTTTGTCTTTAGATTTTGTTTCATAGTTTTCTTTGAATTATACATATCATTTTCTTGTTTTTCATTTTTGTATTCTATCTATCTTTTTCTTTAAAAAAAACATAAGAGGGCTACTATTTGTAGTTTTAAATGTTTTTGATAAATCAAAGTTTTAACTTTAAACGACCACGACTATTACAATATATCAAATTGATTTTTTTTTCGATTTCTATAACTATAATTTTTCTTATGCCTGAATTTTATAATGTTTGGAACCCAAAATTCCATCATTTAGACCACTTACCGAGGAGTTAAATATTTTTCATAACTTTTTGCATTTTTTTTTGTTCTTGTTCATTAGGGTTGTGATTTTTTTTTTTGTGAATTTTATATTCATAGTAGAAGCAGCAATAGTAAAAAGAAAAAAAATAAAAAAATGAAAGAAAAAAAGAAAGAAAAAGAAAAGGATAACGTAGTAGTAGATTATTCAAAAATATAATTCTTTTTTTTACTGAGTTTTATTGTTCTTGTTGAAATTGGTTTTCCTTTATTTTGTTCTTGCTTCCCAAGGCTGATTTAAAAAAAAGGGAATCAAATTTGATCAAGAGTCTTTCTTTAGAGTCCTCTTTGGTCAAGAGTATTTCTTTAGAGTACACATTGGTGAATAGTCTTTCTTTAGAGTCCTCTTTGGTTAAGAGTCCTCCTTTAGAGTCCTCCTTGGTCAAGAGTCTTTCTTTCGAGTCCTCTTTCATTAAGATTCTTTATTTAGAGTCCACTTTGGTCAAGAGTCTTTCCTTAGGGTTCTCTTTGGTCAAGAGTCTTTCTTTAGAGTTCTCTTTGGTCAAGAGTCTTTCTTTAGAGTTCTCCATGGTCAAAAGTATTTATTTAGAGTCCTCTTTGGTCAAGAGTCTTTCTTTAGAGTCCTCTTTGGTCAATAGTCTTTCTTTAGAGTCCTCTTTGGTCAAGAGTATTTCTTTAGAATCTTCTTTGGACTTTCTTTCTTTAGAGTCCTCTTTGGACTTTCCTTTTTTCATACTTTACCATTTAGTTCTTTTAGAATTTTGAATTTTAATATTGTCACCAATTAAATGGTTACTTCTTGAGATTAATTAGATTCTTTGATTTTGGTAAGAACACAAAGGAGGTTGGCGTGAGCTTTGAGTGGTAAAAAAAGAGAGCAAAAATAGTGTTAAAAAAAGAGAGTGATAACAATCTTATTTGAGAGCAAACATTTGAGGGAATGTTAAAAAAAAAGGGTGATAACAATCTTATTTGAGAGCAAACACGTGAAAGAGTGTGTGGGTTATCTCATTTTATTTTAGAGCATGAGAACATGATAATGAAGGAGAAGAACCATAAGAGGTTGACTTGACATTCTTCATCAAATCTGGTAATGACCAATTTAAGAGCATGAATGCAAGGTTGGATGATTTAGAATCCTCTTCCGATTCTTAATCACATAGAAGAAGACATAGAAAACATGATTTTGAGGAAGAAGAAGCTGATTCCAATGTGGAAGAGAGAATCAATTATAAATGGGACAAAAAGACTAACTACAAAGAAGATAGAAATATAGGCAGTGTAAAGATGAAAATTTTGCCCTTTCAAGGAAAGAATGATCATGAGTTGTACTTGGAATGGGAAAGAAAGGTTGAGCATGCGTTTGATTGTCATAATTACTCTGAGGACAAGAAAGTAAAGCTAGCAGCCATAGAATTTACAAATTATGTTGGTATATAATGGGGTCAATTGGTGGTCAATAGGTGAAGAAATGGTGAGAGACCTATTCGGTCATGGGAAGAGATGAATACGGTGATGCGTAAGAGGTTCATACCTAGCCATTACTATAGGGATCTTTGTGTACTGAGATATTTCTAACATAAATAGTTATTGTTTTTTTTATAACAAGGAATAGGAAACCTAGAAATATAACAAAAATAAAAGATAGCAAAACTTATCTTAGAAATAAAGCTCTGATACCAAATGATACAAACCCCACCAATAATTGTGATGAAACCCAATAACAATGATGGATCGAAACCCCAAGATCGTTAAGACAAGATTTGTTGAATCTTAACTCGTCACCTAACAAGATGAAAATCAAGACTACGGATGATTGAAACGCCACATCAAGAAAACCTAAGGATTTTCTCAAGAATTAAAGGTGATAATTTTGGTTGTTTGAATTCCACAAGATTAACTTGATAAGTTCAAGAGTTCTTTTAAGAACTAAGAGGAACACAAGATCTCACAAGAAGATAATTTTCTTAATAATTCCAATCTCTCATTTAAAATTTGTATTACTCATCTTTATACTTGGAGTAGCCATCCAAGAATAAGCAAAGTCATAATTACAGCACAAAAATTAGACTAAACAAGTTCTTGACCTTTTTTAGACCCTTAGTTTTCTAAAGATAGCTAATAAATAGTTATTTATTGAATTTTAAAGATAGCTAATAAATGGCTATTTTGGACTTCATAAGATAGCCAATTTGAACTTCTTAAGACAACCAATTTGGACTTCTTAAGACAGCCAATACATAGCTAAATGACTAGATTCAATGTATTTTAACATACCCAGCCAAGACCAAGTTATTCTCCTATTTAATATTCTTGAAACTCTTCAAATTCACACCCTTTAAAGGTTAAACTATGTTGGCTACGAATTTTCATGCTAATAAACCTTTTCAAATGCTTTGATTACTTGGACTAGACCTTGATTATTATTTGAGCCCATATTTTCCATTTTAGAATCAGTCCAATTGTCATGGATCAGCCCATTTAGTGCTTCCTTGAAACATTTGGATCTAAGTCTTGTAATTAGGCCACTAGGAAGTGACAAAGGGTCTTGTGCAAATTCTGTTCCATTACCACTTGTATGATTGACATGTCTAGCACCTTGGTTTGCATCATCTTACTTTTCATTCATTGCATAGACTATTTTCGGAATGCATGACCTATGTTTTCTTTGGTAGATTAAGATATTTTCTACTTGCACTTATCTTTGGTTGCTCGTGCATTTAGTTTGTTGCATGTTGCAAGATTCACCATGCTAATTTCTATTGAATCATGTATTCACTTTAATCTTATTGCTCCGTTTTAATAGTGTTCGAATTATAGCATATTTGTATGTATTCCTAGTTCTATATAGGGATGTTCCTTTGATTTTCAGTATGAAAAAGAGGGTGCAGTTTCTATACACAATTATATGTTGCTATCCATGTTGTATGTCGCATGGGCTTTGAGTGTAGGATTACCCTAGTTATTGTTAACTAACTTGTATTCATTCAGAGGGAGTATGGCATGAAATCAGGGGGAGTTATGCATGTTTACATTATGTTTGTGTCTATCGGTGTTTAATTGAGTAGGAGAAACATGATAGTATATGGGTTTACTACATGTTTATGCATGATACGTTCATAGAGTATGTGTTTGCTTCATATGTGTAGGTAGTATTAAGGGAATTCTTTGAGATTCAGATATATTATATGTAGTGGTGATGAGATACTCATGTTTTAGAGTGAAGAATTGGATGAGTTTGATTCATAAAGTTGGATGGAGCACTCAAGATGGATGCACTTGAAGTAGGTTTCTTTTGGATTTGGTATGTGTCATTGTTTTCTTCATTGGAACAAACATCTTTATGTATCTTCATGATCATCTCATGACATAATTGAGTATGTATTTAGTTATGTAGTTTTGTAACACAAAAATCTAGAGAAGGAGAATGTAAGTCTCGTTGTACTTATGTCTGTGTGTTGGTTTCCCATGTACAAAACACAATGTGTCTATTTTATTTTACTCAGTGTTGTGTCTACTTTTGTACATTTTGTACGCAAGCATGTTTACACACAAAATAGGGTTGGGTTTCAGAGTGTTACTTATGGTTTTTGGCTTGTTTTGGTTACCGATATTTGTCATTTTTACTGGAATTTTTGGAAACAAAAAATATCACGTTTTACACACCTTGCCAGTAAGCTCACTAGGGATCTCACCACAGGTGGTGGCGAAGTGGTAATGATGTGGCTGGAGAGGTGGAAAATTTGAGTGCTAAAAATACCCCACTCATTTCTCTTCACTTCACCCATGTTTTCCATAGTAAAA
This sequence comes from Hippophae tibetana, assembly GCA_037013495.1. NCBI lineage: Eukaryota > Viridiplantae > Streptophyta > Magnoliopsida > Rosales > Elaeagnaceae > Hippophae > Hippophae tibetana. The sequence goes on from CM072809.1 coordinate 44,015,483, forward strand.
CTCTACCAAAATTCACCTTGATTAATATATATATATATATATTGAAATCATTTTGATAAGTATACAGTTGAGAGTGGGTCATTTTATGAGTTTAGAATCAAATCATAGGCTGTGTGCATATGTGATTTCACTATGTGTCTCCCATACACAATTTGATATTAGTATTGAACTGAATGTCCCTTGAGAGTGTGAGTTGTTACATTTATAGTTACTTGATATGTGGTTTTCAATCACACCATCTTAGGTGGTGTTGGTTGTGGAGGACATTAGAGTTCAAATGTTGAACCAACCAATTACGAAAGCAGCAAGTAAAGAGTAGGAGTAGACAATTTGGACAAAGGTCCTAGATGATATAAGTAATAGTGGTTTGAATATTTAATAGTATTATAATATGTTTATTGCTTAGTGAATTATTTCCTACTGTGGTATTACCATATAGATGCGGTCTCTATACAAGTTTACCTCGTTACATCGATTGTTATGCATGATCTGATATTGTATTAGTATAATCAAACTTTAAGGTGTGTATGTTTCAACATACAATTAGCTTAAACTATGATTAGAGAGCATTTTTATTTACTTGCTTTATGTTTGACATATAATATCTATTATTAAAGTCTTCTACTTTTGATATTATATTTTGTGTGCTTCTTCTGTGTGAACTATATAAGTATTAAACTATTCTATATCTTACGAGTTAGTGTCGAGTCATTTAGGAGTGTGTATCTCCTTACTCTTGTCGTATATTGGGTGGTGGACTCTTTGAAGAGACATATTCTTTGATTTAGGATTTGATTTTGATAACATATTTTTCGTAAAAGATTTTAAAATCTAAAAGTTAGTTCACAAATACCTCAATATTAAATCCAACTTTGACCCATTGAATGAGAGTTAACCTTTTAGATTTGAATGAATGAGGAAAATGTTTTGTTAATTTCTTAGAAAAGAAACATAATTTAATTAAAATTAACTGCTAAACCTAACCTAAGATATTAAGTGGTTTTAATTAATAACCAATGACAAATTCGATCGAATGCACTATTTTTACATATAAGAAAGAATTAATAAATCTTGGTTTATGTTTTATTAACCTAATTAATTTTACCAAACATAATTAAGTAGTTAATTATCCCATTAATTCTCCATTGATTAATGAAGTGCTTGTTAGATAATAGTTTGTGTAAACTATATGTCCTTTATCTTTTATTATTCTATGTGAATAGTTTAAACCCTTCTCAAAACCCGAAACTTTGTTTCAAAAAATTTAGTTTTATTTTTTGTTTTCAAGAATTTTTCTGAGTTATTTGAAAAACATGTACTTTTTCTTGAGACTAATCTTGGAAGTATACTTGTCGCTTTTTACAAAGTGATTTGTGCACTTGTGAGTTATTGAAAAATATACAAAAATTATGTATTAATTTTTTGTGCATCATATCCCATCCTTGAACAATTTGAGTCTTACCTTTTTACAAAGTAAAGTATCCTCATAAGCTAGAAGCTTATCAAAGGCAATGAAAGCATTAGACTCTTGTTGGAAAGTGTCTTTTGAGAATTACTCATCGCTGTACTGATTTTCGATATTTGTAATCTAGCTTTGTTGATTAAATGTTATTGTCTAAGTTACCATATACCTCATGGTTCCATGTTTTATGTTTATAAACTACTATCACAACAGGGTTGGAGACCACAGGTTTTGACCAAGAGTTCCAAACCAACTTCAAGAAGATAAGGTGCTCAACCCATATACCTAATGAGTGCTCAAAAAGCACTAAAATAATCATGATTTTATGCACATTAATTGATTAAAAATATATATATTTATATGTTTTATCATATATTTATATAAATTTGTCTTTTTCGGAATCACGGGTATTTTTATTTTTTTCAGGTATTTTGGCTTAAAAACGTAACTTAAAGACTCAAAGAGGAATACTGGAAGCAATACATCACAAATATATTAATAAATAAATGGGGAAAGGTCAACAAATATGGAAAAATTGGACAAAATGGGTCCAAAAGGAGAAAATCGTGCCGCCCAACCGCGCCGAACCGCGCGCGCGCAATGCCCCAGTCCCGCGCCAAGCTGCGCGCGCCTTCCTCCAGATCCGCGCGCGCCCTGCACGCCGACGCCATTTCGCCCCATTTTTCACGTGCAGCCGCCCCCATGATGTCATGCTGACGTCATCAATGACCTCACCATTTGCACTCCGCGTTTTTACCATTTTTTTTAATCATTTTTTCACTCACTTTTGCTCTCCATCCTCACCTATAAATACCCCTTCCCTTCACTTCTAAAAACACCTTCAAAAAACACTTATCTCTTCTTTCTTTCTCTCTTTTCTTAGATTTTTAGGTTTTTTTAGTTTTTCTTAGTTTTTAGTTAATTTCTCTTAGTTTTAGAGTTCTTCCCTTTTTGGGAAGAACTAGTTATGTTTATGTAATTTATTAGCTTTTTGATTCAATAAATGGGAGTGAAAATTCCGCTTGGAGGTTTTCCAGCAACGGGAATAGCGTCGAAGTTCTGTAAGTATTTTATTTTCTTTACAGTTATTTTTTATGCTTTATTCTTACATGTTATATTTAATTTGTCTGTGATTAAATTTAACCCTGCTGGCTGTTTATAAACATGATGTATTAATAACGTTGTTATGCTTGCGAAATATTAAATAGGTAAAAATCTCTAAAATGTATTGATTTTGTTTTTATTCAAGATTTTATATTAAGAATGTTAGAGAGAAATATATTATTTTTCATTACAAACTTAAACCTGAAAATTAGATTTTAAGGTTTAGTTATCCGGTCTAATTTAGAGTAGTGCTCTTTTATTTGTTGGTACAATCGCCCGATAGTTAGAGTGAAGCTCTATTTCAAAAGTTTTTATAAGAATTATTATCTGAAAATGTATTGACGACTTGTTTTCAGTAGTGGTTTTAAAACTTGAAAGTTAGTACTCGGATAACTAAATTCTTAGGTTTAATTTGGACACCTTGAATAAAGTTTAAACTGTCTAACTCTACCAAAGGTGGCATTTAAATGGTTCATTTTCAATCTCTTAGAAAAAAGAATTAATTTAATTAAGCAAATTGGTTATCAACCCCACCCATAGGTGTTAATTGATTTGTTTAGTTAACAAAGAATATCTAACCCCACCAAAGGTGGTATTCATATAAAAAAGGGAGAATCAATAAATATCAATTCATATCTTTAATAACCTAGATAATATGAGCAAGCATAATTAACTTAGTTATTATATCCATAAATACTCCACCATTATAAAAGATAAAATTTGCATAAATGTTTATTGAATCTATGTTTATTTTTATGTAAGTAGATTAAAAACACAAAAACCCCAAAATATCGTGACAGGATATTTAGGATTTAATTTCGTTTTTAAAAATTTGAATAATAAATTAAAAACCACATACATTCCTTCCTTAGATCTAACTTGGGAGTATACTTATCATTTTCTTCAAAATGATTCGTGCACTTGCGAGAGTTTTATAAATATTAAAACCAAAGTATTGGCAAGAATCGGCGATGCTGGTTTTCGCTCATCAATACCATGAAATTGTTATGATCCAGCTAGGCCCCCTGGGAATAGTATAAATCATAGGCAAAATGAGAGACTGATGACTCTATGAAAATAGAGTTATTAGCGCACTTTTTTACTTAATATTTACTTGTTTTATTTAATAAATAGTATTTTTATGGCTAAAAAATTAAAATATAAAAATTTTAGTGAAAAGGGGTAAAAATGCAATTTTTGAATTTTTGAATTTTTTGGGATTTTTATGAATTTTTAACGCAGTACAAATCAGAAGCGGCCACGTGGTATGCCACGCAAGCAGAGGAGCTGACTGGGCAAGCCACGAGGATGCCACGCAAGCACGGAGAGCGAATCATGTTGCATCGCCTGTGAGGAGGACGAAACACACGCCATGTGTCAGCACGACGTTCAATCCGATTTCAGAAATCGGTTAACACGCCATGACATGTGTCACCGTGCCGCTGATCTGAGCATTCCACTGGTGCGCCACGCCATCTGTTCCCGCGAATCACGTCGAGCCACGTGCTGTTGACTCGGTGAGCGTTGAATCTGACCGGTCTCCCCTGCCACGCATTGCTTCTTGATTTTTCCCAATGAATATCTTATGCCACATGTCGTGCTGTGATTTGCTGAAATGTCAGTTTTGCTTGTTTTGATTGTAGCCCTTGATTTGAAGCTGATCAGACGGTGCAGATCGCACCTGAGCTTTATTTAAGCTCCTAATCACTCCATAAACCCTAATTAGCCTCAATTAGCATAATTTTGGTCATTTTTAGAGCTATAAAGAGAGAAAAATATAGAAAAAGTGAAGAAACGACACAATTTTGGTGGAGATTCAAGAGGAAATTAATTCTACAATTCAAGATATTGATTGTATTTCTTTTTCTACTATTTTCTTTATTAATTTTATGTCTATCTTTATGAAAAATATGATCTTTATGAACACAATTATGTGTAATTAATTTATTAATCTAAGGGTCTTATAAACCCAATTTTCTACATGTGATGATCTACTATTTTACCCCATTTATGATTTCAGTTTAATTACATTATTTAATCTAATTTTTATGCTATTAATTGTTTGGATAGAAATTGATCTATAGAGGTAATTAAATAGATTTGAAAGAATTATTTAATTGTTTGTCTTGGTTAAATAACATGCATATTTTTTAGGCAGAGATGTATGATTCTTGTGTATGTGATCCATAATTGATGAACTTAATGAGTAGTATACAATTTAATTGGCGTGAGAGTGATTAAATTAATTACTATATGGTGTGTAGTTTACTTGAGAGAGGAATACATGATAGGTTAGATTCAATTGATTATGCAATTAATTGATAATTATTTTGGGGGGATGTTAGGGATTCGCATGTTTAGAAAATTGGGGATTAAGTATTCCTAGATATTTTCTCATATATCTTTTTAGTCATAAAATCTGATTTAATTAATTATTGCTATTTACTTTTAGTTATTTTAATTTTGTTTTCTTAAGATATAAAAACACCAAAAAAAATTGATTTTTATTATTTTTAGTTTTAAAATTAGTTTCTAAAAAACTAATCTCCGTGGGAACGATCTTTACTTATCATTATATTATTTGTTACGATACATATACTTGCGTATTCATTGCACACACAATTTGTGTGGCGATTAAGTTTTTGGCACCGTTGTTGGGGACTATTAATATTTTTAATTTTAATCTAAATTTATTTATATTCTTTTAGGGATTTATTTATTTATTTATTCTAGTTAATTTCTTTTATTTATTTTCTTTACTTATTTATTTTACTTTAATTTATTTATTTAGTTGTCAAATTGTTTTATTTTTTTAGACATCTCCTTTAGTATAGTAGAAACATAGTTGAGTCTATTACATGAGTAGAGTTCTTGAGGGAAAAATCTTACCTTTAGATCTTGAAATTGAGTGTACTTTGAGATCAATTAGAAAACAACAATTCACCTAAGAGGAAGAAATGGCTAATCCATTAGAAATAAAAAATAATGAGCTAAATTTGAATAATCAAATGTTTTTGATAGATGGTAGAGATAAAGCTATGAATGAATATGAAATACCTACGTTGGAAGGGTTGAATCCAAGTATTACAAGGCTAAACATTCAAGCTAATTAGTTTGAATTAAAACCAGTGATGTTTCAAATGCTACAAACAGTTGGACAATACAGTGGATTACCGACAGAGGATCCTCATCTTCATCTCAGATTGTTTATTGAAGTTGTAGATTCATTTAAGTTCAATGGTGTGATAGAGGAGGCATTTAGGCTTAGATTATTCCCTTACTCTTTGTGAGACCATGCTCGAGCTTGGCTAAACTCTTTGCCACCTGAGTCCATTACAACTTGGAATGGTTTGGTGGAGAAATTCTTGATGAAATACTTCCCACCAACAAAGAATGCTAAGCTTAGGAATGACATCATTTCCTACCAACAACACGAAGGAGAATCTCTATATGAAGCATGGGAAAGATTCAAGGATTTGCTAAGGAAGTGCCCTCATCATGGTATTCCTTCTTGGATTCAAATGGAAACTTTTCACAATGGTCCCAATGCTCAAACAAGGACTATCATTGATGCATTGGCTAATGGAGCTTCGCTAGCCAAATCTTACAATCAAGATTATGATTTACTTGAGAAAATGGCTAGCAATAATTATCAATAGCCAATGGATAGAATGACAACCACGAGAAAAGTAGCTAGAATGCATGAGATAAATGATATCATAGCACTTACAACTCAAGTTTCATCTTTGATTAATCTTTTGAAGGTTCAAAACTCGCCAGGGAGTATAAACTAGGTCCAAGATTTAGGAGTGTCATGTGTGTTTTGTAGAGGAGATCATTTGTTTGATAATTGTCCAAATAATTCTGAATCCATTTGCTATATGGGTAATGTGAATCGAAACAATAATTCATACTCAAACACATATAACCCAGAATGGAGACAACATCCAAATTTCTCTTGGAGTAATAACAACAATCAAGGTGGTAATCAATTCAACCGTCAATAATTTCAACCACCTAGTTTTCAACAACCACATCAATCGTAGGCCTAAGAGAAGAAACCATCTACTGAGGACAATGCAAATTCCTTAATGGGGATGATGAAAGACTTCATCCAATCAGTAAATACGAAAGTGTCCACTCAAGAGGCTTCAATTTGAAATTTGGATAACCAAATGGGGTAACTTGCCCAAGCCATAACCTAAAGACCTCAAGGTAACCTTCCCAGTGACACAATCATAAACCCAAGAAGAGAAGGGAAGGACCATTGCAGTGCTATAGCCTTGAGGAGTGGTAAAACTCTAGAGGGAGATGAGACTCAAAAGGATAAGGAGGAATATAAGACTAAAAAGGATGAAAAGGAAGTAGTGGATAAAGAGAGTAATGGAAAGGAAATACTTCAGCCAAAAAAGAGCAACCTTTTCAAACCCACTATTCCTTTCCCTCAAAGACTGCAAAAGCAAAAGTGAGATATGTGGTTTTCAAAATTTCTAGAAGTCTTCGAGAAGCTACACATAAACATACCATTTGTAGAGGCACTTGAACAAATTTCATCTTATGCCAAATTCATGAAGGATATAATATCAAAGAAAAGGAGGCTTGAATATCATGAAACAATAACCTTGACTGAAGGTTGTAGTATCATCCTTAATAGAAAACTACCACAAAAACTGAAGGATCCAGGTAGTTTTGATATCCCTTGCACTATTGGGAACATCCATTTTGGCAAGACACTATGTGACTTGGGGTCTAGTATTAACCTTATTCCATTATCAATATTTCATAGATTGGGGGTTGGTAAAGCCAAACCCACTTCAGTAACATTGTAGATGGTAGACAAGTCAATTAAAAGACCCCTATGTGTGGTAGAAGATTTGCTAGTAAAAGTAGACAAATTCATCTTTCCGGTAGACTTCATTGTGCTAGACATGGAAGAGGACCATGGCATTCCTATCATACTTGGTCGTCCATTCTTAGCAACTAGAAGAGCACTCATTGATGTACAAAAATACGAACTTACAATAAGAGTACAAGATGAACAACTAACATTTAATGTGTTCAAAGCAATTAAATTTTCTGATAATGATAATGTTGGTGATTGCTTTTGAATAGATAGCACTGATGAGCTAACCACTGATGTGCTTTATGACATGTACGCTATTAATTCTTTAGAGTCTATGCTTGTTAATGTTGTAAACACACATACTAATGAATACCAAGACACACATGTAGGTGCACAAATTCACGTCAGTAGCCTAACAAGACTTGTTGAATCACCCCCACTTATGACCTTAACATATGATGCTATGAACAAGGAGATTAACTCAATAGAAAACAACTCAACTTGTTTTAATTTTGAAAATATGGAATCAAAGGTTGATTTTTTGAATTGTGTGAACTTTTTGGAGGACACGTCTCTCATGTGTGTATCAAATACAATTATGGAATGTCTTGAAATAAGCTTACGGTTGAAACCATCCATTGAAGAGCCACCAAAATTAGAGCTTAAACCTTTACCTTCTCATCTTCGTTATACATTTTTGGGTGATAACAAGAAACTTCTAGTCATAATCTCAACTGATCTAAGTATGGAGCAAGTGGAAGCACTACTAAAGGTGCTAAAGAACTTTAAAAAAGCTATAAGTTGGTCTATTGTCGACATCAAAGGCATAAGCCCATCAATATGCATGCACAAAATCTTGCTAGAAGATGGGGGCTAAACCCACCAAGGATGCACAACGCCGCTTAAATCCCATTATGAAAGAAGTGATGAAGAAGGAAATTTTCAAGTGGCTGGACATGGGCATTATTTACCCAATATTAGATAGTGAATGAGTAAGTCTAGTCCAATGTGTACTGAAGAAAGAAGGAATAATTGTGGTGGAAAATGAGTCCAATCAGTTAATACCTACTAGGACTGTCACGGGATAGAGAGTATGTATGGATTTTTGTAAAGTAAATAAAGCTACAAGGAAGGATTATTTCCCTCTTCCATTTATGGATCAAATGCTTGACCGATTAGCCGGGCATTCTTTCTTTCACCTTTTAGATGGATACTCTGGTTATAACCAGATTGATGTGGCACCTGAAGACCAAGAAAATACCACATTCACATGTCCTTATGGAACTTTTGCTTTCAGGAGAATGCCTTTTGGATTATGTAATGCATCTGCTACATTTCAATGATGCATGATGGCCATTTTCTCAGACATGGTGGAGAAGCATCTAGAAATCTTCATAGATGATTTTTCGATCTTTGGAAACTCATTTTATGAATGTCTACACTATCTCTCCCTAGTGTTACAAAGATGTGAACAAGAAAATTTGGTTTTAAACTAGGAGAAATGTCATTTCATGGTACATGAAGGTATAATCTTGGGCCAAAAAATCTCAGCTAATTGCATTGAGATGGATAGAGCTAAAACAGAAGTAATTGAAAAACTACCATGACCTACCAATGTACGAGGAGTAAGAAGTTTTCTTGGGCATGTAGGCTTTTATCGTAGATTCATATAAACTCAATGATAAAAATTGGTTGTCATGACTAGGATAAGGAATGTAACATATTTGTTAAGATATTTACATTAATCATGTGATATGCTTGCTAGTTTTGATCGAATAGATTCAACTTTTACGCACATGTTCATGATTGAGTTTGGTGTGCTTATTGAGAGAAAATTTGTAGTGAGTTATGTGAGTCAATTAGATCTACCAAGTTTTAGAATCTATTTGATCATCTCTTGAGGCAAAATCCTAAATAGTATTTAGCAAGAGAAATGATTTGGCCTTATTTGGATTGATTGAGCCTTTCAAGCTAACCATTGTTAATATCTTTAGTCACCCATTTGAACCTAACAAAGAACCTTTCATATCTGTAAGCCATATTTAATTCCTAACTAATAAGTATTACAATTACCCTTGCACCTTTAGCTTGGATGAAAAGAAAAAAAAAGATGAAATCATGTGTTATGCTTTAGAGTAAGGTGAAATGTAATGCACCCCGTAAAAAAAACAAGAAGAAGAAGCAAAACACACAACACAAGTATCCCTATAAAGAAAAATAAAATAGAATTGAAAATACGTTTGGGGGTGTTGTGAAGTAACCCAAAAAAACAGAGAAAAGAGATGTGGAATAAAAAAAATATGAAAAGAATGTCAAAAGAGGGTGCACTAAAATATCAAGTAAAAGCTCAATTGCAGTTAAAAAGTGCATGATGAAAAAAAAGCTAAGGTGTGGAAAGACTCTAAAATGTCTGCATCTATCGACCCCTCACCTAAGCCTTACATTACAACCATGTAAAGTCTTTATTGATCTTAAGCTAAGTGCATATTTATATTAGTGGATAGGGATGTGAAAATTTGACTTATGAGACTTGTTCTTAGATTGAATTGATTAACATGCTCATATAGGTTGATTTCATGAGTGCATTGGATGATATCATGTGCAACACACACACACAAATCAATTTTTCAAAAACCTTGCCTATCCTTGTATTGATGGAACGTTGATTGATTAATATGTGAACATCTTTATCATAGACTTGTATGAATTTTGAGAGGGATAGTTGTCGTGAAATATGTATGTACTAATAGAAGTATATTTATGAATATACTACCCAAGTTAGTTTATTTAGTTACAATTAGCTTTACTTGAGGACAAGAAAATATTTAAGTTTGGGGGTGTGATGACTCTATTTTCATAGAGTCAGTAGCGTAGTTTTTTTACTTAATATTTACTTGTTTTATTTAATAAATAGTATTTTTATAGCTAAAAATTTAAAATCTAAACATTTTAGTGAAAAAGGGTGAAAATGCAATTTTTGGAATTTTTTGGGATTTTTTAACATAGTACAAATCAAAAGATTCCATGTGGCATGCCACGCAGGCAGAGGAGCTGACTGTGAAAGCCACGCGCATACCACGTGTCAAAACGATGTTCAATCCGATTTCCGAAATCGGTCAACATGCCATGACACGTGTCACCACACCATTGCTCCGAGCGTTCCACTGGTGCGCCATGCCATCCGTTCCTACGAATCACATCGAGCCACGTGTTGTTGACTCGGCGAGCATTGAATCTGACCGATCTCCCCTACCATGTGTCGTTTCCTGATTCGCCCAATGAATTTCTTATGCCAAGTGTCGTGCTATGATTGGCTAAAACTATTAGTTTTGCTTGTTTTGATCATAGCCCTTGATTTAAAGCTGATCGAACAGTGCAGATTGCACCTGAGCTTTATTTAAGCCCCTAATCACTCCATAAACCCTAATTGGCCTTCATTAGCATAATTTTGGTCATTTTTTAGAGCTAAAAAGAGAGAAAAATACAGAAAAAGTGAAGAAACGACACAATTTTGGTGGTGATTCAAGAGGAAATTAATTCTACAATTCAAGAGATTCATTTTATTTCTTTTCTACTATTTTCTTTATTAATTTTATGTCTTTCTTTATGAAAAATTTGATCTTTATGAACACAATTATGTGTAATTAATTTATTAATCTAGGGATCTTATGAACCCAATTTACATCATGTGATAATCTAATATTTTTTCCCAATTATAATATTAATTTAATTATATTATTTAATTTGATTTTTATGCTATTAATTGTTTGGCCAATAATTTATCTATAGAGGCAATTAAATAGATTTGAGAAAATTATTTCATTGTTTGTCTTGATTAAATAACATGCATAGTTTCTAGCAGAGATGTATGATTCTTATGTATGTGATCCATAATTGATGAACTTAATGAGTAGTATGCAATTTAATTGGCATGAGAGTGTGATTAAATTAATTACTATATGGTGTGTAGTTTACTTGAAAGAGGAATACATGCTAGGTTAGATTCAATTGATCATGTAATTAATTAATATTGTATTGGGGGAATTTTAGTGATTCACATGTTTAGAAAATTGGGGGATTAAGTATTCCTAGATATTTTCTCATATATCTTTTTAGTCATAAAATCTGATTTAATTAATTATTGCTATTTACTTTTAGTTATTTTAATTTTTTTTCTTAAGATATAAAAACACCAAAGAAAATTGATTTTTATTATTTTTAGTTTTAAAATTAGTTTCTAAAAAAATAATCTCTGTGGAAACGATCTTTACTTATCATTACATTACTCTTTACTTATCATTACATTACTTGTTACGATACGTATACTTGCGTATTCAATGCACACACAATTTGTGTGGCAATCAGAGACATATGATGAGAGTGATCCCTTGGAAGTATACAACATGTGACCATTGACCAAGAGTCTAAGAAAGAATTAGGTTATAAAACCCGATTGAGAAGAGACCAAGTGTAAGAGGTGCCACCTTTGAAATAAGTATAAAAGGGACCCTAATGACCAATGTCAATAAGATCACACCAAGAGATGAAGTTGTTCAAGTCCCAACTAGAAATGGCAAACAGAGAGGTGGTAATAGACTCTTGAGAACCCAAAAAGGCATTGAAATCTTCAATCACCAACCAAGATGAGTAAGTCTCTTATAGACTTTATAAAGTCCCAAAGATCTATCCTTTTTTATGTAAGTTCCACTATAATACAAAAAGTAAGGAGGTGAGCTGATTGACCCCTTCTGTTAACCACAATAACATGTTACTGATCCTGAAGTAGCAAAGAAGTGTCTGATGCCACAATAGAAGTGGCAAAGAGCCAAACGTGGGTATAAAAGTTCTATTTTCACAAATAAAAGTATAAAAAAACATTGCTAATATCTACTCTCAATATTCTGGATATAAGTCATAGCCTTAACAATGTAGAGAAAATTTAGTTTTTCTGTTTTACAAGAATGCCTCAAAGCTCATTGAGTCTCTTTGTTGGAGACCTACAAAGAGATCCCTCTGACGGTTCCAATAGAGTACTTTCATTAATAACCATAACCCATAACCCCTCTCAAGGGTACAAGATATACTCTTAATATTACACTAATCCTATGGGTTCAAGAGCTCAACAAACAATATACGAACATAATTTATGTAAAGAAGAAAAAAAATAGGTTCGCATATGATTATATATAAAAAAAAAGGCTCAAATGTGTATAACATAGATATCGTGAAATGGATCAAATGCTTGGATTAAGAAGACATCATATTGCTCATATCATACTTCAATCAAAACCAATACGCATGAAATATCAAATATGTGCCTATAGATGAATGAAAATGGATTTCACTTCAAGGGATTATTCCTACTATTTTGCAATGACCACATCACTACTTTCAAAATTACAGAGTCATAGAATATAGTTAGACCATTTTTCTCTTGTTTTTCTTTCTTTCCCTTTTTTAAGAGAATAGAACCATGTATATATATGTATTATGAGGAGTTGCTAATATAGCTTGTTCTCTTTTTTCCAAGGGAACCCATCAGTATCATTTTCTATTATCATTTTTTACTAGAAGTCAAACATGAAATGAAGATAGGCACATAGTTTCAATTACTACTAAAATCATTTCATCAAAGAATAAAAGTAAATGATACTTCATTAGATGTTTAAAATCCTTACATTTAATGAAAAATCTATAGAGATCATCTAACGATTTAAAATAATAGGAAAAGTGTTAAAAGAGTATAAGAAAGATTATCACTTAGAATAGAACGCTATGGGCTCAATAATCATCTTACAAGGTAGTCTACACTATTTGATTCATATACACCAAATTTGGGTTTATCTCAATTTCAACATCCAACCATGAAACATAAACTATGAATAGAACTAACTTTTACAATAATCCTTTAACATGTTTAAGACATCAAACAAAAAATTATAGACTTAATTAATCACTTTAAATTAAGTAAAAGCATGATAATTTTGTGTCAAAAAATTCTTTATTGCGTTCATTTCCACCACCACAAACCTAAACTAAACATTATCCTCAATGTTTTCAACTATGCATATATTCAAAAAAGCAATTAAAAAGAAAAAATAGAAAATTAATTACTCTACAGTCAGGTTCTCTTAAAACTTGGGAGACAGTCTATGAAATTTTTATGGGTAGGTTCTATTCCCATCAAAAGACTATTGATCTAAGAACAAAGATAGCAACATTTTCTCAAATGTATGAAGAGCCCTTTCATGAAGCTTGGGAATGATTCAAACTCATTTTCATTCAATGTCAAAATCATAGCTTTCCATTATAGCTACAAAACCAATTCTTTTATGATGGATTGACACTGCAGAGTCAATACATGGTTGATAATGCTGCTGGAGGTGCTGTAGGAGAAAAAACCGCAGAGGAAACCTATAATCTTTATGAGCTATTGGGTTCTAATTCCCAACAAAGAGGTGGTAGAAGGAAAGCAAGGGTCAATGAAGTTGGCTCTGATAATGAGATAACCTTGCAACTTGCTGAATTGACTAAACAAGTGCAATTTCTCACTACCCACCAAATTTCAAATCAAGAGGTATGTGAAGTGTGTTGTTCAATTGGGCATGGTACTCATAATTTTTCAAATACTTGTGATTCTAGTGTCGATGCCATAGAGGAAGTCCAATCTTTTCAAAGGTATCATCCAAACACCTATAATCACCCAGCCTACACCCAATATCCAACACTAAGGTCGGATAACAACCACCCTTACCCACCAAGCCAATCTTTTAAGCCAACCTTAGAAGATAGCTTGAATGCTTTTATTCAAGTTAGTCATGACAACCAATTGATGACTAATCAAAGGTTGAACACCATGGAGGCTTCGGTTAAAAAGATTGAATCTAAAGTTGGGAAACTGGCTGAACAAATGCAAAAGAAAGAACCAGGAAAATTGCCCAGTCAACCAGAACAAGCAAAGGATGTAAGAACCCTTCGAAGTGGTAAGGTAGTCAATACCAGTTTACCTGAAATCTCTAACAATCTACCTTGTAGTTCAGGTAACAAAGAAGGCGATATTCTAATCTCGCAAAAAGGAGAAACAAGTGTTAAACTTAACAAGCCTTCTGAAAAACTCATTGGAGGGTCATCTGACACCCCCAAAATTCAAAAGACAACAGAACCACACCAGATGCAAGTACCTTTTCCCACTGGTTAAAAGAATCCAAACAAGATAAGAAATTTATGATCTTTTTAATATGCTCTCTAAAGTAAATATCAATTTACCATTATTAGAAGTGATCATGAATGTGCCCTCATATGTCAAGTTTTTCAAAGAGTTGAACACTAAGAAAAGGAGGTATGAACTGAATAAACGAGTAGTAATATCAGAAATTTCTAGCGCTGTACTTCAGCACAAACTACCCCCTAAGTTGAAAGACCCTGGAAGTTTTATTATAAACATAACTATGGGGGATAGGAAGGTTGCTAAAGCAATGCTTGATTTAGGTGCTAGTATAAATTTGATACCCTACTCTATATTCTTACAGCTCAATCTAAGGGATTTAAAACCCACAACTATGTCCCTTCAACTTGCAGATAGATCTCTTAAATATCCAGAGGGAATAGTTGAGGATGTGTTGGTACAGGTAGACAAACTGATAATACTTGTTGACTTTGTGGTTCTGGATATGCAAGAAAATCCAGCATTGGACAAAGAGCACACAATATTGCTTGGTAGACCATTTATGGAAACTACTAAAACTATTATTGATGTCCAAGATGGAAATTTGACAATGACAGTCTTAGGAGAGACTGTTCATTTTAAAGTTTTTGATTCTTCACCTTTTCCTTCTATTTCTGCCATTGATGAAATATTCGATGTTGACCCTTTGGATAATCTTGTCCAAAGCACCTTTTTCCAAACCAGAATAGAAGACAAGCTTGAAACTGTTCTTACACTTGAAAAGGTCGAAGAAGATTTAGATGAGGAAATTAAGGGGTACCTTAAACAACTAGACAATGATGAAGTAATGACAAAATCTAGTACACTTTTAAATCTACCCAATTCTTCATCTAGTAAAGAGGCCAATCCACTTGAACTTGAACTCAAAGACTTACCTGAGCACTTAAAATATGTGTTTTTGGGAGAAGGAGAAACTTATCTAGTGATAATTTCTTGAACCTTGACCAAACCACAAGAAAAGGAACTCATCAAAGTGCTTAAATAGTTTAAGAAATCTATAGGTTGGAGTATAGGGGATATAAGAGGCATTAGTTCAACAATGTGTATGCACAAGATCAACTTGGAGAATGGTGCTAAACCTGTACGAGAGGCCCAAAGAAGACTAAACCCAAAGATGCAAGAGGTAGTTAAAAAAGAAATTCTTAAATTATTAGAAGAAGGGATTATATATCCTATTGCGGATAGTAAGTGGGTTAGTCCAGTGCATGTGGTACCAAAGAAATCTGGGATAACAGTTGTTAAAAATGACAAAAGTGAATTAGTGCCCACTAGAATAATCACTGGATGGAGAATGTGTATAGATTTTAGGAAACTAAATTCATATATGAAAAAGGATCACTTTCCTCTTCCATTCATTGATCAAATGTTGGAAAGATTAGCTGGGCATGAATTTTACTGTTTTTTGGATGGATTGTCTGGATATTATCAAGTACCCATAGCACCAGAAGATCAGGAAAAGACCACATTTACATGTCCTTTTGAGACATTTGCTTTTCGCAGAATGCCATTTGGGTTATGCAATGCCCCTGCCACTTTTCAAAGATGCATGATCTCTATTTTCTCGGACATGGTGGAAAAATTCATTGAGATTTTCATGGATGATTTCTCTGTCTTTGGGAACTCATTTGATGATTGCTTACATAAATTGACTTTGGTTTTAGAAAGATGCATTGAATGCAATCTCACCCTTAGTTGGGAGAAAAGTCATTTTATGGTTCAACAAGGGATAGTTTTAGGACATATAATTTCAAACAAGGGTATTGAAGTTGATAAGGCAAAAGTTGAATTGATATCCAAACTACCTCCCCATACATCTGTGAAGGGGATAAGAAGCTTCTTAGGACATGCAGGATTTTACAGACGATTTATTAAAGATTTCTCTAAAATAAGTCGTCCCTTATGTAACTTGGTATCCAAAGATGCTTATTTTGATTTCAACAATGAATGCCTTATTTCCTTTAATACCTTGAAAGATAAACTCACATCTACCCCTATTATTATGGCACCAAACTGGTCTTTACCTTTTGAAATAATGTATGACGCTTATGATTATGCAATAGGAGCAATCCTGGGACAAAGAGTGGATAAGCATTTTCATGTCATCTACTATGCTAGCAAAACACTCAATGATGCCCAAATGAATTATACCACCACTGAAAAGGAATTCTTGGCTATAGTGTTTTCTTTAGACAAATTTCGGTCTTATTTAGTAGGATCTAAAGTGATTATGCATTCTGATCATGCTGCTTTAAGATACCTATTAAGTAAACCAAATGCCAAGCCAAGATTAATCAGGTGGGTCTTACTCTTACAAGAGTTTGATTTAGAAATCAAGGATAAGAAAGGCAGTGAAAACTTAGTAGCTGACCATTTGTCTAGGTTGATTTCTGACTTCAATTCTCTTAAAGATGAGAGTAATGAAGATATAGTTGAAACCTTTCCTGATGAACAGTTATTTTTCATAGATCCGAACCCATGGTATGCTGATATTGTAAACTATCTTGCCACTGGTGTTTTGCAACCTAACACTTCATATCAGGATAAGAAAAGGTTTTTTTAAAACTATTAAGGACTATTTCTGGGATGACCCTTATTTATACAAGATTGGACAAGATCAAGTCATCCGGAGATGTGTACCTTAAGAAGAACATAAGAGCATTCTAACTTTTTGTCATGAACTTCTTGTGGGGGTCATTTTGGTGGTGAAAAGACAGCCCGTAAGGTATTACCGTCTGGATTCTTTTGGCCCACTCTTTTTAAAGATGCTCATATGTTTTGTGCACAATGTGATAGATGTCAAAGAACAGGAAACATAAGCAAAAAAGATGAAATGCCTTTGACATCTAATTTAGTTGTTGAACTCTTTGATGTATGGGGGATTGACTTTATGGGTCCTTTTCCCCCATCTAATGGTTTTCAATATATTTTGGTTGCTGTGGATTATGTATCCAAGTGGGTAGAAGCTATCCCCACCAAAACCAACGATGCTAATGTTGTTGTGAAATTCTTGAAAGATTTAATATTCAGTAGGTTCGGAACGCCTAGAGCTATAATAAGTGATGGAGGTAGCCATTTTTGTAACAAACTCTTTGACGGAGTACTAAACAAGTACAACATCACACATAAAATAGCTACTCCATATCATCCTCAAACTTCCGGTTTAGTGGAAGTAAGTTATAGGCAAATTAAGGAAATATTGGAACGCACTGTGCGTCCTTCAAGGAAGGACTGGGCATTTAAGTTAAATGATGCCTTATGGGCATACCGCACCGCTTACAAAACACCTATTGGGATGAGCCCTTACCGGTTAATCTTTGGGAATGTGTGCCACCTTCCAGTTGAACTTGAACACAAGGCTTACTGAGCAATTAAAGAGTTAAACATAGATTTAGATAAAGCAGGTGAAAAACGATTACTCCAGCTTCATGAGTTGGAAGAAATTAGGAATGAAGCCTATGAGAATGCCAAATTATACAAAGAGCGTACTAAGCGCTATCATGACAAGAGGCTAGTTCCTAAGACTCTTCACCCTGGAATGAAAGTTCTTTTATTTAACTCTCGTTTGAGATTGTTTCCAGGAAAGCTGAGATCAAGATGGGATGGACCATTCAAAATAGTTCAGGTATTTGAACATGGAGTAGTAGAACTATTGGACTCCAAGACAGAAAAAATGTTCAAAGTCAATAGCCATCGTGTCAAGCCTTATTTAGAAGAACCAAACAACATTGCTGAAATGGATTGCATTTGGCTGAGTAACCCTTAGCACCAAAAAGATACGTCTTGCTAAGACGTTAAACTAAGCGTTGGATGGGAGGCAACCCATCATTTTAGGTAATTTTTTGTTATTTGTTTTATTTACTTAATTTTATTGTTTATTTTAGTTTAATTATATGTGAATAATTTTTAAAATTGTTAAAACTAAAAATATTTGTTGAGATGTTAGAAGTTCACAGCGATCTGTCTGTATACACTTTAATGATGAATATGATGGATGCACCTGCATTTCTTCATTACTACTTACACATTCTCAAGAAATAGGTAATCTTTCTCCTCTTTTCTCTTTATCTTTAATTTGCAGTTGTTACATTGAGGACAATGTAAGTTCTAGGTTGGAGGTGGTGAAAAGTTAACAATTTAAAAATAAAATAAAAATTCTCACAAAAAATTATCATTTCTTTAAATCAAATTTAAGTAAATAGTTAAGTCTTTGGTACTGTTAGATTAATTTTTGAAAACATATCATGAAATATTTTGTAATTATTTTTGATAATTAGTTAGTTTTTGTCATAACTAGTATTTCTTGATAAAATGTGGAAATTATATTAAACCCAAAATCGGTGTTTATGAATTTTTTTTAGTGGAGACCCTTGTGAGATATAATTGGAGCCTAATTTCTTTTATTCAGAGTGAAATATATATTTTTTCTACTCCAAACACATTTCTTATTTATTCAAATTTTTAGATGATCTCTATAGGTATTAGCATTGAATGTATGGATTTTTTCTCATCTTAATAGAGTATCATATATTTTTTATTATTATTTTTGTTTAGATTAAATGATTTGAGTAGAAATTGATAGTATATGCTTATATCTCATTTATGCATGACTGCTACAAAAACAAAAAGACATATCTGGGGTTACCTAAACCAAGATCAAAGAGAAAAGCCACAAAATTAACCACTCACCAAAATAAAAATAAAAAAAAATATACAATCTGTACATCGGTTGACTCTCTAAAAAATACATATATTGAAAAATATCTACAGAAAAAAATAGAGAGATAAAAAATATATAGTATCATCTACATACTATGACCCACATTCCCTACAAAGTTGTAGTACAGGCGAAAAGAAAGATATAGGAAGTAATTCCCTAAAAAGTCATTGCAATTTCTTCATTTGTAAAAAGCATATATCTTGAAATTATTTCTTAATGAGTTTGATTTATGCATGAAAATAATTTTTATATATGATATCTTTATAATTTATACATTCGATTCCTTTCATGAGATCAATGTTAAAATAACACTTTGAGCCTTTATTCTTTATACATATGCGAACATATTAGTTCATTTCTATACATCAACTCTTTTGCATATAAATTAGTATGAGTGTTTGAACCCATAGGATTCAGTGTTTTGAGAGTATAGACTTGTGAGGAATATAGTCAAAGCGAATTCTGATTCATGACACTGAAATTGGGTAAAAATAAATTGATACATTTTTTATAGGAAATATGAAAATGATTTTCGACTAATTATTATAATAAATCATGATTGTTTAAAGAGATTAAAATAACTTATGCTTGAGATTTTAATTATGATCTTAAAGGAGATTAAAAAGTATGAGACATTTTTGTGATATGTTGTTTTCTTTTATTCTTAAATTAATTTTTGAGTTTGTTGTAATTTTAGTTTTTGATTTGATTATTTTTATTGTTTCTTTTGATTTTTACATTTAGTTCAATGTTTGTGGGTATCATTACTGAAAACCCTCACGAGACTCAAACTCGTCTACTAGGGCAACCTAGGGGTTTAAAGGCTTGTTGCATAGGCTAAATGCAACCGTTTCAATCCACGAAAGTGATTTAGGATAGTTTAATTTTTAGTTTTTATCGCTTCTCTTACTAAGGGACTAGCAAGAAGCTGGTTGGGGGTTGTGATGAATGCTCAAAAAGCACTAAAATAACCATGATTTTATGCACATTAATTGATTAAAAATATATATATTTATATGTTTTATCATATATTTATATAAATTTGTCTTTTTCGGAATCACGGGTATTTTTATTGTTTTTCAGGTATTTTGGCTTAAAAACGTAACTTAAAGACTCAAAGAGGAATACTTGAAGCAATACGTCACAAATATATTAATAAATAAATGGGGAAAGGTCAACAAATATGGAAAATTGGACAAAATGGGTCAAAAAGGTCAAAAATATCAAAAAGGAGAAAATCGCGCCCAGCTGCCCAGCCGCGCGCGCCAGCGCCCACACCCACGCGGGCCTACCTCCCAATCCGCGCGCGCCCATGCACGCTCAACTGCCTCCGTGTGCGCCAACACCCATTTCGCCCCATTTTTCACGTGTAACCGCCCCATGACGTCATGCTGACGTCATCAATGACCTCAGCATTTCCATTCCTCGTTTTTACATTTTTTTAACATTTTTTCACCCATTTTTTCTCTCCATTTTCACCTATAAATACCCTCTTCCCTTCACTTCAAAACACACCTCAAAACCATTCTTCTCTTCTCTTTCTTTCTCTCATTTCTTAGTTTTTAAGCTTTTCTTAGTTTTTAAGATTTTCTTAGCTTTTAGTTAAATTCTCTTAGTTTTAGAGTTCTTCTCTTTCTGAGAAGAACTTGTAATGTTTTTGTAATTTATTAGCTTTTTGATTCAATAAATGGGAGTGCAAATTCCGCTTGGAGGTCTTCTAGCAACGGGAATAGCATCGAAGTTCTGTAAGGATTTTATTTTCTTTACAGTTATTTTTTATGCTTTATTCTTACATGTTATATTTAATTTGTCTGTGATTAAATTTAACTGTATTAGCTATTTATAAACATGATGTAATAATAACGTTGTTATGCTTGCGAAATATTAAATAGGTGAAAATTTCTAAAATGAATTGATTTTATTTTTATTTAAGATTTTATATTAATAATGTTAGAGAGAAATATATTATTTTTCATTACAAACTTAAATCTGAAAATTAGATTTTAAGGTTTAGTTATCCGGTCTAATTTAGAGTAGTGCTCTTTTATTTGATGGTACAATCGTCCGGTAGTTAGAGTGAAACTCTATTTCAAAAGTTTTTATAAGAATTATTATGTGAAAATGTATTGACAACATATTTTCAATAGTGGTTTTAAAACTTGAAAGTTAGTACTCGGATAATTAAATTCTTATGTTTAATTTGGACACCTTGAATAAAGTTTAAACTATCTAACCCCACCAAAGGTGGCATTTAAATGGTTCATTTTCAATCTCTTAGAAAAAGGAATTAATTTAATTAACCAAATTAGTTATCAACCCCACCCATAGGTGTTAATTGATTTGTTTAGTTAACAAAGAATATCTAACCCCACCAAAGGTGGTATTCATATAAAAAAGGGAGAATCAATAAAATATCAATTTATATCTTTAATAACCTAAATAATATGAGCAAGCATAATTAATTTAGTTATTATATCCATAAATACTCCACTATTATAAATGATAAAATTTGCATAAATATTTATTGAATCTGTATCTATGTTTATTTTTATGTTATTAGATTATATTTATTGAATCTGTATCTATGTTTATTTTTATGTTATTAGATTATATTTATTGAATCTATATCTATGCTTATTTTTATGTTATTAGATTATATTTATTGAATCTGTATCTATGTTTATTTTTATGTTATTAGATTAGAAACACAAAACCCAAACTATCGTGACAAGATGTTTAGGATTTAATTTCGTTTTTAAAAGTTTGAATAATAAATTAAAAACCACATACATTCCTTTCTTAGATCGACCTTGGGAGTATACTTATCATTTTCTTCGAAATGATTCGTGCACTTGCGAGAGTTTTATAAATATTAAAACCAAAGTATTGGCAAGAATCGACGATGTCGGTTTTCGCTCATCAATAACCACATGTGTAGCGTCGATTGACACTTAGAACAGACGCTACATCCTACATGTAACGTCGGTTTTACGTGTCAACTGGCCCTACAATCTATGTGTTTTCAATTCATTTTAAGTCGGTTTTTTAGTGAACCAATTTTAAATCTCGACTTAAATAACCAATTTTGTAGTAGTGATTATGTAAAATGATAACCATCAATGTAAGACACTTGAAAGCTTTGAACAAATAACAATTTGGATTATGCCCTAATAATATTAAAAGGCTTGAGGAAAAATTGATGAACTTCAATAAAAAGAATGCAATCATACTGAGAATTCCATATGTCTAACTTTACAGGCACAATTATAGGAACAACTTAATAGAAATGACTTTAACTTTAAAAAAATCAAGAAAAATCTGAGTAAAAAAAGAAGGTCAAAACACGAAGTTTTTTTATTTGTTTACTTTTTTTAAAAGAAGGGAAAAACATTATGAATTTTACAAGATGAATTTGGGACTTGGTTGCATGGTAGGAAAAACTTAGGGATCATATAGTCCATCATTCCTAAAGAATGTTCCCGAGTATAAATCCTTAGAACTTCTCATCTCTATATAACTTGTTTCACTCAATTATCCAACTAGAGGAAAATGTTGAACCCTGTAAGATTCTCAATTTAGAGGAAGTCAAAACTACTATATGGAGCATTTATAATCTCAAATCTCTTGTCTAGAAAACATGACTATAGGGTTTTTCAAAAAAAAAAATTGGAACATTGTAAGAGAAGACATTAAGCATTTTGTTTAGGAATTTTTCTCAAATGGGTATTTTTTATGTAAGATTAATGAAACTGTGATAGTGCTACTCAAAAAAATAAATCAACTAACACATATTCATCACTAACATCCCATAAGCCTATTCAATGTGATTTATAAAGTGATTTTCAAAATTATAGTTACAAGACTAAAACTCCTCAATAGATTTATCTCTCACTTCCAAACAACTCTTGTTTCAAAAATGTGGATAGCAAAAAAATACAATTTTAACTCAAGAAGTGATACACTTGATGAAAAGAAAGAAATAAAGAGGAGTAGTAATGGGACATTAGTTGACATGAACAAGGCATGTGATGAAATGTAGTGGAGGTTGATCATTTATATTGTAAAGAAACTGTGATTTTCTAAGAAATTTTTCCAATTGATCAAGTAATTTTTATCTTATGTATCTTATTCAACCCTTTTAAATGACTCTAAATATGGGAGATTTTCACCTACAAGGGATTTATGAGAAGGAGGTCCTATATCATCATATATTTTCGTTATAGCTCTTAAAGAATTATCAATACTTATTACAAAAGTGAAGGAAAATAATCAACTTCATGGAATCAAAGTTTCAAGAAATACAATACCAACTACTCACCTCTTTTATGTTGATCATGTTCTCCTATTCAGTAAAGCTAATGAAAAGGAACCCAGAGTTTTAGTGAATATTGATAACTGCTTGAAAAGTACTCATATTTCATGGTTTTAATGTGCTTATTTGAATGAATAGGTTTAATTATATAATTTTACTTAATTATTTATAAAATTTTATATTTTCATAATTATAGATATATTTTTATGTATTTTAGGTGTCTTTAGCTTCAAAATAGATGAACATTTCAACATATGAAGACAAAATATGTGTAGCACCCAAATAGCACCTTAAGAGCTAAAAGACTAATCCATGTAAGCCTTACATCAAGAATCAAGGGCTATGAAGTATCACAAGGAAATATCAACAAAAACATGCATGATGTAGAGTAAAATGAGTGTGATGCGACATGAACCTCTCGGGATTTCTTACTAGAACTGTTAAACTTTGCATGCCTCATCGAGATAAAATGTGTATTGAGGCATGGTCTTCTCATGTTCTATTGTGTGAGTGATATTTAACTATGTGTCATGGTGGGAAATAAAGCATGACGTGGCTCATGTACTGAATTTTTGATTCTAACCTTTCAATAGTCATTTTCTTATAAATAGTATATGATGTTTGTTAGATTAATGAATCATATATATATAATAGAGTTCATATTTTTATATTTTCATAGATAAAATATAAATTAGACTTAGAACATATCAGAGGCACCTCTTTTGGAGCTTTTCCATATCTAAGAAGAGAAAAAAAGATCTCTAAAGATTTTAAAGAGCCCTTTAAAGATCATATATATATAATATAGCCGCTCATAGAATAGAGTTCATATTTTATATTTTTATAGATACAATATAGATTAGACTTAGAACATATCAGAGGCACCTTTTGGATCTTTCCCAGATCCAAGAAGAGAAAAAGCACATCTCTAAAGATTTTAAAAAGCCCTTTGAAGATAAATATGACAACTTTTGGACAAGGAGTATTTTATTTCTAAATTTATCCTCTTTTTATTTTCTTGATTGAGTGTTTAGATTTTATTTTCTGTTAATTGATTGTTCAAGTTTTTAAGAAAAGCGAAAAATTATCTAAAACCACTGTAATTCCTTGAGAGACTAACCTTGTGAGTATACTTTATCGCTTATTATAGGTGACCTATGCACTTGCAAGATTTTAAAACAAATTTTGTGCATTAGGTTTTTTGCACAGTTACTGGAGAATTGGCATTTTAGATTGCTTATCAAATTTCTTAAAATCTCATTGTGAATATTTGTGATTTTATTTTTTAATTTTGTGAATATTTATGGTACTTTTTAGCTATTTTTGTTTATTTTAATAAGTTTTTTCTTGTTCATTTTTATCTCTTTTGTTAGTTTATTTTAGTTGTTTGATTTTTATTTTATTTTTTTTATTTGTGGTCGAGTACTTTCTAGAACTTTAATTCAACTCTTATTTTCCTTAGTATATGCGAGGTAGGGGATCCCTTGGGAATTAACTTGTACCTTTCATAGATAATGTTAAGAGATCTAAATAGCACTTGAAAGGATGGATATTTCAATCCAATAGCCTTTACTAGAGCCTATAATTGAACCACTACTAGAGCCTATTTTAGAACCTTTAAATATGGGAGATGTTTTACGAAGGGGGATTGCTATAAAGGAGTATGCAAGGCCAATCATTGGCACTGCTACTACCTCTATACAATTGGGAGAAGCATCTAGGAAATATGAATTGAAAAACAATCATTATTCTATGTTTTCCTTTTTCTATGGAATTCCTAATGAAGATCATTTATCTTTCATTAGAGATTTCTACTCAACTATTTAGACATTCTCATTAAATGGGCTAAATGAAAACCAATTGAAAATGAGATATTTCATATACACTCTCAAAGATAGAGCAAAGTCATGGAAAATGGTTGTCCTTCCAGGTTCCCTAATAACTTGGGTGGGAGTCAACAATAAATTCATGAGAAAATTCTCTTCCCATCAGAAAAATTTTAATTTGAGAACTAAAATTGCAACATTCTATCAAATGGAAGGAGAGTCATTCCATGAAACTTGGGATAGGTTCAAACTTTTCTTCATTAGTGCCTACACCATAGCTACCTATTACAGTTGCAAAACCAACTCTTCTATGATTGGTTGACACGATAGTGTTAATTCATAGTTGATAACGTTGTAATGGTGCTATAGGGAAAAATATTACCTTAGTGTCACGACCTTATTTTTCAAGTAACGATCGTGCGGCACTTAGCACCGTCCGTTGCACTAAGCCTGCCTTTGAAACCGAATGAAACTCCAAAGAGAATAGAGAGAGTTTGCAAAGAATGCTTTGTATTGCTCTAGAGAGAGTTTATCTTACAATTTCCCAAGGATGAATACAAATGAAGACCAATGGGTCTATTTATAGTGTGGCTCTAAGCTTAAGGCTATCCACCACTTTCTAGATTCTTCCTAGTCTAGAATGTACAAGAGAATTCTAGAATTATGTACAATATGCCACAAGGGTCTAGGACCTTCTAGCCAACTATAGAGTCTTCTAGGTTTGTCTAGTTCCTTCATGCACCTTCCGGGATGTTCCATAAGCTTCCAGCAGCTTCTACATCCTTTCCGAACCATCCAGCACATTCTAGAACATTCCAGCCCATTCTAGCACTCTCCAGCGTGCTCTAGAACATTCTAGGGTCTTCTAGCTTGAGTTGAGTCCATCCAACTCTAGCTCTTTCTAGACATCTCTAGGCAACTCTAGAACTTTCCTTGTAGGATAGTCTAGATCCTTTAGGCAACCATCATTTGTTTGGATTTTTAGGGACAATTTGAGCGGGACGTGACATTAGGGACTTATAAGCTCTATGAAATGTTAAATACTAATTCCTAACAAAAACTTTCAAGAGTGAGAAGAGTCAAAGTTCATGAGATACGTTCTGTTACTAAAATGTCTATGCAAATTGGAGAATTGACCAATAAAGTAGCACTTCTAGCCACTAAGGGAACTCTAAACAAAGAAGCATGTGGAATGTGTAGTAATTATGTACATGGTGCTAAGATATGTCTATTTCAAAGAGAAACAATTATTGGTCCTAAGCAAGTGAATGAAATGGAGGTTTATCAACCTAGATTAAGAATGGCCCTCATGCAAACACTTACAATAAAGGATGGAGAAATCATCCTAATTTTTATTGGAAAGTAAACAAGCTTACCTATGCCCCAAACCCAAACCATACGAAGGGAGAGTAATTTAACCAATACATGCCACATAATCCTTTAAATAAACCAACTTAAGAGGAAAAATTGAATGCTTCATTCAAGCTAGCAAAGAAAACCAAGTACAAAATAATCAAAGGATGATACTTTGGATGTATTAGTGAAAATAATGGAAGTGCAAGTGGGGAAACTTGTTGAGCATTTGCAAAATTAGGTAAGAGAAGAGTTGTCTAATCCAAATGAACATATGAAGGCTATTTAATAGAGATTGAGGTACTAATCAAGTTGATGTTTTCAAATATTCTTAAGATATTTTGCAAGGAATTGGCAGTCCAATGACTAGGGATAAGTTTGGAAGATCAATTTAGGTGCAAAGGTTACTTTAGGAATGAATTTTTGTTATAAGCCTTTATGTTTAGCAATTTTGTTTTAGTGAATTGTGAGCTTTTTAATATCTTATTTATCATAAGTTTTTTTAGTCTTTTACTTTTAAAGGATGGATTAGGCCCAATCTATAACTAAATAGGCCCATTTCATCTAGGGTTTTTCTATTAGGGTTTCTTGCTTATAAAAAAGAGAAACTATGTAATTTGGAGGCAATAATGGATATCATTCATGAAAAGTATATTTCAGAAAGCTATTGCTTTTCCTTCTTGTGTTCTTGATTGAATGCTTGAATTCGACTTATCAAAGGGAGTGACCATCCTTTGTGTCATCTCAAGATTGCGATTTAAAGGACTTTGTTTCCTTAAGGTTTTAATCTGATCATTTTCAACCCGTTCTTATCCATTCAATTATTCTTATTCCTTTGAATTCATGGGTTCCTAAGGTTGTTTTCCTAAAGGTTTCACATCATTTGATGGAGATTGAGGTGCTGATCAAGTCGATGTTTTCAAGTACTAATCAAGTCGATGTTTCCAAATATTCTCAAGATCTTTTGTAAGGAATTGATGGTCCAATGACTAGGGATAGGTTTGGAAGATCAAGTTGGGTGCAAGGGTTACTTTAGGAAGGAATATTTATTTTATTTAATTATGTGCCTTTATGTTTAGAAATTTTTGTTTTAGTGAATTATGGGTTTTTTATGTCTTATTTATCATAAGTATTTTTAGTCATTTACTCATTAAGGATGGATTAGGCCCATCCTATTGAATGCTTATTTCATCTATGGTTTTTCTATTAGGGTTTCTTACTTATAAAAAAGAGCAACTATGTAATTTGGAGGCAAGAATGGATTTCATTAATGAAAAGTATATTTTAGAAAGCTTTTGCTTTGCCTTCTTGTGTTCTTGATTGAATACTTTAATTTGACTTATCAAAGGGAGTGATAATCCTTTGTGGTATCTCAATATTAGGGTTTTAAGGACTTTGTTTCCTTAGGGTTCTAATATGATCATTTTCAATATATTATTAGCCAATCAATCGTTCCTATTCCTTTGAGTTTGCGGGTTCCTGGGTTGAATTCTTGAACTCGACTTATCAAAGGGAGTGATCATATTTGTGGTGTCTCAAGATTGAGGTTTTCAGGAGTTTTTTTCCTTAGGGTTCTAATTTGATTATTGTCAACACATTTTTAGCAGATCAATCATTCCTAGATTTTCTAATTATTTACCTAATGATGCAGGAAACATAAATAATTCAAAAAAGCTACATCCAAGGACCTAAAAGCTATAATGTCAATATCATTATTGGTGATAAAAATGAGTTTAATACTATGTTAGATCTAGGTTCAAGTGTTAATTAATGCCTTATTCTTTATACTTGTAGTAACGAATGAGTGAGTTGAAACCCACAACCATGTCCTTACACTAAGTTGATAAATCTCTAATTCATGAAAAGGGCATAGCAAATGACTTAATGGTACTGATATATAATCTTATCGTACCTATAGATTTTATGTTTGTTGACGTTCATGAAACCCTACAATTATTAGAAAAATGAGATAGGATGATAGTCAATGAATTTGATAATATTATATGCTATAACAAAAAGTGGCTAGCATGTTTTGTTCATACAACTCATTATTATCATGAAAGACATCTTTTCTAGGCATACTTTAGTGGTTTAATATCTAATTATAATGGTATGTGGTTCCTAGTTGGAGACCTTGATGAAATCTTTTATGGTGATGAGAAAAGTGGTGGTAGATTCTTTTATCATAATTATAGTTATCTAATATATTTAATGGATGCTAGTGGGGCTTTAGATCTTTCTAACAATGAATATAATTTACATGGAAAATCAAATTTAGAGAATAGAACATCATTAAAAAAGGTTAGATCAATCAATTTGCAATACTGATTGGACATCTATTTTCCCCAATGACTAGGAATAGGTTTGGAAGATCAAGTTGGGGCAAGAGTAAGTTTAGGAAGGAATTTTTGTTTTAGTTAATTATGGGCCTTTTATGTTTAGTAATTGTTGTTTTAGTGAATTTTGAGCCTTTTTATATCTTATTTATCATAAGTCTTTTTAATCTTTTACTCTTTAAGGATGGATTAAGCCCAATCCATACCTAAATAGGCCCATTAGGCCCATTTTATCTAGGGTTTTACTATTATGGTTTCTTGCTTATAAAAAAGAGTAACTATGTAATTTGGAGGCAAGAATGGATATCATTAATGAAAAGTATATTTCAGAAAGCTTTTGCTTTGCCTTCTTATGTTCTTGATTGAATGCTTGAATTTGACTTATCAAAGGGAGTAACCATCCTTTGTGGTGTCTCAAGATTCTGATTTTAAGGACTTTGTTTCCCTAGGGTTGTTCGCTTAGAGGTTTCACATCATTTGATGGAGATTGAGGTGCTGATCAAGTTGATGTTTTCAACTGCTAACCAAGTTGATGTTTCCAAATATTCTCAAGATCTTTTGCAAGGAATTGGTGGTCCAATGACTAAGGACAGGTTTGGAAGATCCAGTTGGGTGCAAGGGTTACTTTAGGAAGGAATATTTATTTTAGTTAATTATATGCCTTTATGTTTAGACATTTTTGTTTTAGTGAATTATGGGCTTTTTTATGTCTTATTTATTATAAGTATTTTACTCTTTAAGGATGGATTAGGCCCAATCCTCAACTAAATAATCTCATTTCATCTAAGGTTTTTCTATTAGGGTTTCTTGCTTATAAAAAAGATCAACTATATATGTAATTTAGAGGTAAGAATGGATATCATTAATGAAAAGTATATTTTAGAAAGCTTTTACTTTTCCTTCTTGTTTTCTTGATTGAATACTTGAATTTGACTTATCAAAGGGAGTGATCATCCTTTGTGGCATCTCAAGATTGGGTTTTTAAAGACTTTGTTTCCTTAGGGTTCTAATCTGATCATCTTCAATATGTTCTTAGCAAATCAATTGTTCCTATTCTTTTGAGTTCATGGATTCCTAGGGTTGTTCGCCTAGAGGGTCCACATCACTATTATAGTTATTTATACTGGTGAGTTGGTAGATGTTAAGTTCCCAAAATTTTCAGATTATTTACCTAATGATGCAGGAAACATAAATATTTCAAAATCTACCTCCAAAGTCCTAAAAATTATAATGTCAATATCATCATTGGTGATCAAATGAGTTAAATATTATGTTAGATCTAGGTTCAAGTGTTAATTTAATGCCTTATTCTTTATACTTGTAGTTAGGAGTGGATGAGTTGAAACCCACCACCATGTCCTTACACTAAGTTGATAAATCTCTAATTCATCAAAAGGCCATAGCAAAGGACGTAATGGTAATAATAGATAATCTTATCGTACCTATAGATTTTATGATATTAGATGTTCAAGAAACCCTACAATTAGACAAGGAGCAATGTAATTATTGGTAGGCTATTAATGGCCTCAACCAAAATAATTGTTGATGTCCATAATAGAAGTCTATCAATGACAATCTTGAGAGAGACTCTACATTTTCAAGCACATACGTACACAAAATCATTGATGAGGAAACATTGAGTGAATTAAGGTCCATAAATCACAACCCCTAAAGAAACGTCTTGCTTAGAAGTTAAGCTAAGATTTTAAACTAAACTCTAATTAGAGGTATCCTATTAAACTTTATTATTTTGTTTTTATTTATTTATTATTTGATTTGTTAGTTATTGATATTTTTATTTTTTTTTATTTTTATCTTTTCATTATCTAGTATTTTTCCTTAATTTATTCTTTAGTAAAACTTTTGTTTAATTTTTAAAAAATTGAATTCGGTTATGGCAAGAAGTTTATATGAGCCGTGGCATGGGGCTATGGAATGAAAATTTGGTTGGAGAAAGTTAAATCATGCCGTGGCATGAATTCTAAGTGTGTCATAGCATACTAGTCATGGGTAGTATATGATAAGCATTTTTTCTATAAGAGTTGCGGCATGAAACATTATACGTTATAGCCCATGAAAACTTTTTGCCCTAAAAATCCCCAGAATACGTACCATGCCAAATTTAAACGCAAAAATTTATCTTCTTCAACAACCCTAATTTTCTGTCCCCAAATGCCCACTTTTCACCAAAAAATCATCTTTTCTCCAAATTTCTAATTTGTACTCACCTTTTCATCCCTAAGTATTTTCAAAGCCATCTTTGCAAGATTTTTCTTCAAAACTTTATCAAATTTACATCTTCAAAAAGGTACCAATATCAACTTTATTATCTTCAAAGGGGTTTGCTAAAAATCAATAGTAAGTGAACAATATTCTCAAGAAAATTACTAGATTTTAAGTTATTATGTTTTTTGATTTAAAACAACAAAATCCTAATTTGGTTTAGAGATGGGTGAAGAGGATATTTTTGGTATATTTTCTGAAATATTTTATGGGTATTATTTATTTTTAGAACTTGAAAATGGTACTTAAGAGAAAAAATAATGATGGGAGAAAATAAAATGTATTCATCTATTGATGAATCATCCTTACTTATAGTTTTCAATTGAAGATGCAAATCTATGATCCTAGCATAAAAGGAAGTTGAAAACATATGTTCTAAAGACCTCCATTGTTGAGCTACAGAAGTTCTATGCTTCAAATACATATGCATACTAGGTGTAATATAAGCATAGAATGAACTCCTAATGAGACTATTAAGTCTATTCCAGTGAGTAAAATTAGGATTTATTGTAGAAGAATTAGTTAGAAATGATGATGGTGGAACAATATGTGGATCAATCACCATTATACCCTCGAATGGATATTGCTCAAAATCTAATCCCCTTTCCACAATAAATTTTTTATTAATCTCGATTGCTTTGCAAACCTTAGTTTAGCCTTATGACTAATAAATTTAGCAGACTTTGGTTAGAGACATTTCATTAAAAAGTTAGAGGCTATTGTTATGACAATAGTATGGGAATTCTATGCTAATATTCTTGTGCTATAAATAATCAAGCAATGGTAACGGGTGCATTTGTCCTAATTTGGCCCTTCTGATATTAATTCCTTCTATGAAATGAGAGATGTTGGTCAAGGGGAGTATAAGGACTATTTATAGATTATGGATTATGAAAAAGTAATAGAGGCCTTAACTATGGAAGGGGCTGAGATATTGCCAAAATCCTTTGATGTTAAATATTTAAAAAAGGTCTCCCATATTTGGAAATATTTTATCTACTCTAGATTGATTCCCCCACCGTACATTATAGTACTATAAATAAAGAATGTGATATATTATTCTTTGTCATTTTCATCTAGCAAACTAATGGATGTTGGGACAATAATAAACTAGGGGATTAGACTATTTGCAAATAATCATCGATTAAGTTATTTTCCTCAAATCATTACATCCCTTTGTGCTAAAATAGGAGTGAAATTTCCCAAAGGTAAGGTTTCTCCACAACCTAATCACTTATTGACCACAATATACATGAGAGACATCATGAGTGGGACTAAAGCTACCTTAGGGAGCAAATGAGTCACATATTCTTCCAAACATTCAATCAAAGACCAGGCTCAAAAGTTGCAAGAAGAGGTTTATTACATGAAAAATTATAAAAAGATTACCATACTCAACAAACTAAATGGAAAGTGGCTAGATACGTTTTTATGGGGAATACATGCAATCTTTCCATGAGATGCAATGTATACAACTCTACCATTTTAAAATCAACCACAGTCAAGTAAGAGTACCTAAATGTTGGGATTTCATGTGTATGTCTATATGGTGAGAATTTAAAATTTTCTTATCAACACTTGGCTCAATACACAAAAGGACCTCATTTGTATGACAATTGCAAGCATGATTTTCTCTTAAGCATTTCAACAAACGCCTAATATGCACTAGATAAAATAAAAAAATCTCATCTACCTTATTTCTAGAGATGAAGAAGAATATATTTACCTTAAGAGATTGTCAAATCTCTTGAGTAGAGGGAAGTCAATTTCCCTTTTAGATCTCTTAAAAACCACCTCTCTTTTGGTAGCACCTCTTGGTTCACATTGAACCTAAATAATAAACAACCACACATCTCAGATAGATGGATGTAGAGTTCAAGACTTAGATCTAACCACCTAGAAAGAAGAGATGAGAGAAGAGACTTTTGGCCTTGGGATGAACCACCTAGTTTTTGGCCTTGAGCAAGCCTTTCCAAGTTTTGGCCTAGGAGAAGGAAAAACTTGGCTGCTGAAAATGGCAGATTTTGGCTAGGGTTTTGGAGGCAGCATATTAGCTCTATTTTCCTCAATTATGCCTCCTTAAATAGGAAAGAGTTAGGGCAACTCTTTGTGTAAGGTTTAAATCAATTACATAAATGCCACTAACCTTGTTTATCCCTCTTATGATCTCTTTAATATCAACTTGTGATTGGTTTAATAAATTAATTTATGAACAAATAATATTATTCATATTATTCTATTATACAATCTCTCTATTATCCTTATAATGCATTCAAACATTATACCAAATAATATTTGCATAACTTCACAAAATTATTTATGGTCTAAGCATGTCATATTATGACATTTTATTTTAGCATTTCATCTCATGTATTTTATCTTATACATCATTATGAAATGTAAAATACTCGTTGTTTCTCTTAAGTTGGTGTGACCGTATAGAGGATCTAAATCATCTTGGCAATAATATAAAACTTTATTTTATTGACTATAAGAGGTTCTATCATTACATTATAGTTGTCCAAATGACATAGTAATTATTTATTCGATCCACTAATTTTGTATCTATCCTTGTCACATGATATTATGAATTATATGCAAAATAAGATCATGTCACTTTTGCATTATATTCGTTTTCGTGGTCTCTTAAGTGAATTATTACTATAACTAGATTAGTTATATTGCATGTGATATAATTCCACTTTACCAAGGGGCCTAATAATATCATAACTCAAAATCGAAGGACAACGATAATATTAACATATAGATTTCTTCTACACAGGTTGTACACAACAAACTACTATTTCATTCCTATCATAAGATAGCATTTAAATAGAAATCACATTATATATTTCTCATGTGAAAAACATACACATTTCATATCTAAGATTCTAAAGACATAATGGAAACATTAATGACACAAAACACAATTCATATAATGTTCCATCTATTTAGGTCATGTTCAATATATAAAATATACATTTTATATACTCATGTCATTAAATGATAATCCCTTATCAACATTTATATAATTACAATGTACTTTTAATTGATACGACAATCTTTCAGGGTAATTAATGTTCCTTCTTAATTTACACAATTGTGAACATATTTAGGATTACATGTTTCTCATTTTAAGAGTTCTATGGTTCAAAACCAAGTGCATCTTCTTGAACACTACCAAAATATAACATGTTAATCTCAAGGAACAGGAATACATAATATTCAAAATCATGAACAGTTCATTAATCTTTATAAAAAATTAACTTTTAAAACACACATCCTTCAGTCTCCCACTTGTTTTTAAAGTTTCTCATATATATAAACAATGCATAAACTCTAAAACTAGAATTCCCTTTTAGTCTTCAAGCCACTCCTCATGGTATTTTAGACTCATGGACTCGAAATGAATTTCACTTTTTGCTTAGGATAAGGGCTTAGTGAAGGGATCAGTTGTGTTATTGTTGGTGTCAACCCATAACAATGAAATTTTGCCTTATTCGATGAAGTCACGAGTTACAAAGTACTTTCTATTCTTGTACTTTGTCTTATGATGTGACTTTGGCTCCTTAATTTGCAAAATAGATGCACTATTATCAAAAAATAGCTCTAAGGGACCTTCATTAGATGAAACGACATCTAGTTCCTCAAGGAAATTCTAATCCAGACTCCTTTTTTACTTCCCTTTATGGCCACCATAACTTCTGCTACGGTGGTTGAGTCAGCCATAGTTGATTGCTTCCAACTACACCAGCTCACAACTCCACCATTCAGAAGAAATACGTACTGAGACTGATATATTTTGTCATCTAGGTCTGTCATAAAACTAGCATCAGTGTAGCCCTTTACAATGAACTCTCTTTGACCACCATAGATAAGAAACTTGTTCTTGGTCCTTTTCAGGTACCTAAGAATATTCTTGATCGTAGTCCAATTATCAAGACCAGGTAAAGCTTGATGATGACTTGTCATGCTCAGAGAATATGCAACATCGGGTCTCGTGCTAGTCATATCATACATGATGGAACCTATGGCTGAAGTATAGGGAAACATTTTCATGTATTCAATGTCTTTGTATGTTGTGGCACACTGTGACTTGCTAAGTTGCACAGACATACTCATTGGTACATTTCCTTTCTTGGATTTTTCCATATGGAACATTTCCAAGATTTTGTCAATATACACATTCTCACTTAGACCAATGAACCTACAAGACCTATCTCTATATATCTTAATCCCTAAGACATATTGAGCCTTTCCCATGTCTTTCATTGAAAAAATCGCTTTCAATGAGTTCTTTGTTTGCTCCATCAATGTTTTTTTAATACCCATCAGAAATATGTCATCAAAATATAAGACCAAGAACATAATGTGGTTCCCACTATCCTTCTAGTATACACCCTCATCCAGCTTCCCATTTAGGAAAGTTGTTTTGACATCCAATTGCCATATTTCATAATCATCAAATGCGGCAATAGCTAGCATAATCCGAATACATTTAAACATAGCAACTGGTGGAAACGTTTCATCATAGTCAATCCCTTGGATTTGACTAAAACCTTTTACTATATGTATTGCCTTGTAGGTTGTCATGTTACCATTCATGTCCATCTTCCTCTTGAAAACCCATTTGTTTCGAATAACTTTCAATCCTTCAAGAAGATCTACCAAGTTTCATACTTGGTTGTCATACATGGATTGTATTTCGGATCCCATGGCTTCCTACCATGCTTTGGAGTCCTTTCTTTCCATTACTTCTTTATAGGTCAAGGGGTTATCGGTATCCATTACCAAGACCTTATGAAGACCCATATAAAATTTGGGTCTTCTCCTTTCCCTTATTAACCTTCTAAGCTCTATTTTTTCTTGTGACACATCTTGAGCTTCCTAAACTTCTTCCATAATTTCTTGTGGATTAGATTCATGCTCAATTCGAGTTAGAAGAACACTAGGTGGAGAAGTCTGAGTCTCTTCAACAATTCTTGGTGAAGCTTAACTGCTTGTACTCCCACTGATTAAAAGAGCTTCGTGTGATATTTCACGATCATCTTGAATGTCATCATTCATCTTATGATCACTTGCTAGTAGGTCCTCTTGAGTTTCCTCAAGTGTCACCCTACTTCCACTTCTTTTGATTCTTTCGAGAAACTCCTCTAAGAATACTGCACCCTTCTTAACGAATATAGTATTCGTTGATTTGTGCCAAAATCTATACCTTTTTTTGTTTCTCTTGGGTATCCAATGAAGAAGCACTTATCCTCTTTAGGTTCAAGTTTTTTTGACATAATTCACTTGACGTATGCCTCACAACCCCAAACTTTGAGAAGAGATATGTTGGGTAGTTTGCCTATCCACAACTCATGTGAAGTTTTCTCAACGGATTTTGATGGAACAATGTTTAGTGTGTGAGACAAAGTTTGGAATGCATGACCCAAAAAATATAAAGGTAGTTCCATTTGACACATCATTGAATGAACCATATCAAGCAAGGTTCAATTTCTCCTCTCAGAAACACCATTCCATTATGGTGTCCCAGGTGGAGTGAGTTGTGGTATGATGCCACACTCTTTCAAGTATGTGTTAAACGTATTGCTCAAGTATTCTCCTCCACGATCAATTCATAGGGCCTTAATTCTATTGTCAAGTTGGTTCTCTACTTCATTCTTGTATTCTTTGAATTTCTCAAAAGAATCACTCTTGTTCTTCATAAGATACATATAGCGTTATCGACTATAATCGTCTCTGAAGATAATAAAGTACCTATAACCATCTCTTGCACTCGTACTCATTGGACCACATACATGGGAATGTATCAATTCCAATAAGCCACTCGCTTTTTCACCTTTCTTCTTGAATGGTGATTTGGTCATCTTTCCAGTTAAACAAGATTCATATGTTTCAATTACTTCACCATCAAGCAAATCTAGAAGATTTACTTGCTACAATTTCTTTATGTGTTTCTCATTTATGTGACCAAGGTGATAGTGTCACAAGAGTGTCTTATTTGTACGATACATCTTGAGTCTCTTATTACTAATATTCAATAAATGTTTATACTCATCTAAATCAAGCAAAGATAATCCATTTGAAATGACAACATTTGCATAAAATAGACCATCATTCTTAATAACCGTACATGAGTTATCTATTACAAAAAAAGCCTTCTACATCCAAGCATGATACAAAAATAATTGATCGGTGCAAAACTACAAGTCCATAGTATCGTAGTTTTATAACAAAGTGATAAGAAGAGTATCGTCCTCAAGGATTGTTAACTTATTTTTGACTAATACCAAAATAATATTAATCTTAATTTTAACTAGAGAACTCATTAATTTTATTGTAATTGAAATTTAAAATAAAATCAATTTAAAGAAAATGCATAAAAAGAAAATAAAGATATTATTAAAAGATCAAATTAACAGGAAGAAAACTTCTAGGAAATCGATTTCACCTAATCTAACACTATGTTTTACACATCTAGTTAATTGAATTTAGTTCTCTCTATTTGTTAACAATCTTCAAAAATATCCAAAAACCTCTTCTGATAGTCAATTGGAAATAATCTTGTTCATTAATTTACACAATAGGTTCATACAAGTCTTTCGATCTCTATATTTACCTATGTTGAAATATTCCAAATCTGTCCTATAATTCCCTTTTTTCGATAGTAAATCATAAGACTAAAACATCTAATTAATGGCTAGTTAATTGGAAGCATTAAACTCAAAAATAAATCAGATAAACATGACGAGAAATAATTCAAATTAACATAAAAAAAAATTAAGCATGGTTCAGAATTAAATTATATATTTTTCTTAAAATAAAGAAAAATTAGTTCATACTAAAAATTAAATTTAACATAAACGATTTCAC
Organism: Hippophae tibetana; assembly: GCA_037013495.1. Classification (NCBI taxonomy): domain Eukaryota; kingdom Viridiplantae; phylum Streptophyta; class Magnoliopsida; order Rosales; family Elaeagnaceae; genus Hippophae; species Hippophae tibetana. Next base: position 44,053,820 of record CM072809.1, read on the forward strand.
CATAATTTTCTAAGAGAAATCAAAAGAAAATTGACTCGCAAAAAGAATCTACTTTCACGTAAATTTGCTCCAAATTTTTCTTCAATTCGGCATTCCCTTTTTCCAACTTTTTCTTCCAGTTTATGCGTTTCTCTCTGTTTTTTTATTTTTGTTTTATTCTTACCGCGTCCCTATAGTCTAGCAGCTCCATCTTATATATATATATATATCCAATCCTCCTCATTTCTGTCTCTATTTTATATATATAATATATATCTCCAAGGGTTGTTGTTTACTTTATATATATATATATTAATTTAAATCTTAATTTAAATTTTATAGTCCATAAATCATATGCTTTTAAAATTTTGGATCTTCATTATCTTAAAATCTGCAATAAATTTAAATAATAATAATGAAGTCTAAAATCAATAAAAAATAAAATTAGAATAAAGATAAAGTTTAGAAGTGATAAATTATATCAAATTATTCAAGTCATCAAATATCCCCAAACTTAAAACTTTGTTTGTCCTAAAAAAAGAAAATACAATTGTAGGTAGTGTCAACAAGAACCCATAGAGAACTACCATCACTCACCAAGCCATGATTTGAATCTATATTTCATCACTAATAACTTACTCTTTTTACATCAAAGATGATAAGAAAATCAATCAAAATTCAGCAATTTTTCAAGTAAAAGTTAAGCATTTACTTCAACCTAAAGCTAAGTCATTGAGTTTGTGTGTGTGAATAGTCAATTTAAATTCATACCACCATCAAATTCAGATAAAAGTATAACAACTGAAATTAGAAGAATTCTCTCAAAACTTAACTCCATAAGTCCAATTTTCAAAAATCCTCTCCACTAATGTAATCAAATACCAAAATCAGAGATCTAAAAGTCTTTAATTAAGGTTGTAATGATATGCCATAGGGTGGGGGCTAAAAAAGAAATGGATATGGAAAATTAAAACAAATTGAAAAAATACTTGGTAGAAAGAAACAATAAAAAGAATATCCATAGAATTCACACTAAAGCTCTTTCTTGACAATATGCTCATACTGATGGCAATATTGTTGTCATATTCAATAAGTGGAGTACTCTTTTTTTCATTTTTTTCATTTATTTCAAAGTTACAGTGAATTCAATCATACTTAAATACATGCTTGATAAGATAATTCAACAACTTAAGACTATAAGAGTTGGCATCCCCAAACTTAAACTAAACAATGTCCTCATTGTAAATTTAAAAGTGAGATAGAAGAAATGAAAGAAACTTCCCTGGTTTTATGGTGGATCCACATTAGTTTGTAATTTTCACCTTTTTATTCCTATAAAATAAATCAGCATCAAAATCCAAATTATTAAAATAGTAATAAAATAAAAGAACAAAAGAAAGTTTTATGGGCTGCCTCCCATAAGCGCTTGTTTTATAGTCTACAGTCAGACTTTTTGATCTTCATCAATCAGGATTTTGAAGAGGAATAAATGTAGAATTCCTCTCCACTTGTTCTCTATAATAATGCTTCAATCTATGACTATTAACTCTGAATATATTCCATGCCTTGTCCTTCAAGTCCATTGCTCTAAAAGTGGAAATTTTATCAATTGTATAAGGACTTGTCCATCTTGATCTTAACTTGCCCGAGAAGAGTTTTAGTCATGAATTGAAAAGGAAAACCTGTTGTCTTGGGAGCAAACTCATGCTTAAGAATCTATTTGTCATGCCACTTCTTTGTCCACTTTTTTTAGATCTTTGCATTTTCATACTCATCATTTTGAAACTCATCTATTTCATTCAATTGAGAAGGTATTTTTTCCCTGCTGCCTTCAAATCAAAATTAAACTTCTTTATAGCCCAATAAGCTTTATACTCCAACTCAATAGGGAGATGATATTCTTTTTCAACTAAAAACTCATCCATGAAAATTTCCATTATATTTTCCACAATATCAGAAAGAATAGCCATCATGCAATGTTGAAAAGTTGTTGGGGCATTGCACAATCCAAATGGAATTCTTCTAAAAGAAAATTCTCCATAGAGTTATGTGAATGTAGTTTTCTCCTATTCTTCGGGGGCTATGGAAATCTGGTTATACCCTGAATAACCATCTAAGAAGCAATAATAGGGATATCCATCCAATCGATCTAGCATTTCATCAATGAATAAAGGCGAAAAATGATCCTTCCTTATTGCTTTGTTCAATTGCGGAAATCTAGACATACATGCCAACCCATGAATGTTCTTGTAGGAATAAACTCATTGTTGTCATTTTTCACCACCATCATTCCATCCTTTTTTGGTACAACATGCATTGGACTTACCCATGAGCTATGTGAAAATAGCATAAATAATTCCAACATTCAGAAGCTTCAAAATTTTAGCTCTCTTAACTTCCTTCATTGCTGGATTTAATCTTATTTGAGGCTCAATTGATGGTTTTTAAGGTTCCTTCATTAGAATATTGTGTATATAAATGGCTGGACTTCTTCCTTTTATGTCAGAGATAGTCCATCCCAAGGTTATTCTATACTATCTTAACACACGTAGTAACCTTTCCTTTTCTCTGGTTGTAAGTGATTCCGCAACAATCACTAGAAAAGTGTAATTATAACCTAAGAACGCATAGTTAAGATGCTCAGGCAATTGCTTTAACTCTGGAGTTGTAGTTTGTTGCACTTTTCTATAGAGATTATAGAATCCGTCTTTGTTACCATTGACTCTGGCCTCTCCACTTTTGTGCTACATAATGTAACCTACTGCAATGCTTCCAAGGAAAATACATAGTGGAGAAATTATTCACTAATAAAAGGTAAATCAGGTTCACAAATAGCAGAATTGTTGAAATCATAAACACAAGATGAAGTGGTGATACATCGTTCTAGGCGATTAGCTGGCATATCTTCTTGAAAGGATTTTACTAAACAATGCTCAATGACATCTACCTGAAAGCAAGTACTTGGATCTTCTAGAAATCTAACTTCGTAGATGTTGAATGTAACCTCTTCCTTATTCACTCCCAATGTTAACTCACCCTTTTGAACATCTATTAAAGCCTTTCTCGTAGTCAAGAATGGTTGGCCAAGAATTAATGGGTCATCTTGATCTTCATCAATATCTAACACCACAAAATCAGCAGGAAAAATAAATTTATCCATCTTTACCAATACATCTTCTATGACTCCATGTATATACTTGATAGATCAATCTACTAGTTGCAAATAAATTTTTGTTTGTTTCATCTCTCCAAATACTAATTTCCTATAAACATAAAGTGACATAAGATTAATGCTAGCACCAAGATCACATAAAACTTTCTCAAAAAATGAATTTCTAATAGTGCAAGGCAAAGTGAAACTCCTTGGATCTTTTAATTTTTTAGGCAATTTCTTTTGAAAAATGACACTGCATTCTTCAAAAAGCTTGACTGTTTCAAACTCCTTCAACCTTCTCTTCTTGGAAATGATGTCCTTCAAAAATTTGGCATAATTTGGCATCTATTCCAAAGCATCTACAAAAGGAATATTTATGTGAATTTTCTTAAAGATATCCAAAAACTTAGAAAATTTCTTATCTAATTTTTGTTTTTAAAAGCGTTGAGGATAAGGAAGTGGAGTAGAGATAATATGAGGATTGTCAGGAAATGAAATTGATGGAGGCATGTCCGCCTCTCTTAGTGTATCATCAACAATCTTTTCTTCTTCTACTTTATGATTACTTTGGCCATTGTTTGGAGTTGTAGGGGTGGACTCAGTTTTCTTGGATGATGATCTCTCAATTTCTCTTCCATTCCTAAGTGTAATGGGATTGAATTGTTCCTTTGGATTCGCTTCTGCATTGCTAGGAAAAGTTCCTCTTGGTTGGGCATTAATGGTTGTGGCTAGTTGCCCAATTTGCACTTCAAGATTTTTCGTAGTGGTTCTCATATTACTACAAATGAGTCTCAATGTTATCCAGTCATGAATCATTCTTTTTAAACCTTGATTTGGTCTCATCAACAACATAAACCATGGCATCCTTAAGTGACATCTCCTTTATGCTTGGTTGACTATTAAACCCTAGAGGAGGTTGCATCACATTCTTTGTATTTCTATAAGAAAAATTCTCATGATTTTGAAACCCTGGATGGTAGTAATTTGGCATAGGATCACCATGATAATTGTAGTTTCGATTGTTGATGCATTAAACCTGCTCTTGACTTGATTCATTCATCGGAACTGTCATACTTGAAGTTGCAACATATTCTACATTTTGTGGTGTTCTTTGAGTTGTCAAGGCTGAAATTTGATGAGATAAAGAAGCTACTTGAGCTGAAAGGGCAACAAACAACTCCAATTCATGAATCCTAGCAACTTTCTTAGCCATAGATCTTCCAGTTGGTCATTGATAGTTATTTGTGGCCATATCTTCCAAAAGAGAAGTAGCACCTTCAACTATCTTTGACATCAAAGTCCCACCAGAAGCAGCATCAACTATTGTTCTAGTTTGCCCATTTAACCCATTATAGAACATCTGAATTTGCAACAAATCTGGCAATCCATGCTAAGGGCAATGCCGAATCATATCTTTATATCTTTCCCATGCTTCATAGAGTGTCTCAAAATCATTTTGTTTGAATTGAGCAATCTCACTCCTAAGTTGGGTTGTTTCTATAGGTGGAAAGAATTTAGCAAGAAAAGTTTCTACCTTGTCCTGCCAACTAGTGATGCTTCCTAGTTGTAGAGATTGTAGCCAACCTCTAGCATTGTCTCTCAATGAAAAATGAAACAATCTTAGTCTAATGGTGTCTTCAGTAACATCATTCATCTTTACAGTGTTACAAATCTCCAAAAACATTGCCAAATGAATATTTGGATCATCAAGTGGTGATCCACAAAATTGGGCTTGTTGCACTATGTTGATTAATGCCGGTTTGAGCTCAAAATTATTAGCATTAATAGTATGACATCTTAAACCTGAGTAGTTTTCATTCATAATTGGTCGTACATAATCCATCAAAGTACATGGCTATGCATTCTATTCTCCTTCAGCCATGGCTAGTATTTTCTTATTTCTTCATGATCTAAAGGTTTTTTCAATCTTCGGATCAAAAATAATAATGTTTTGAGTTTTAACACAGTGCATCCAACGTCAAAAACACACCTAAAGAAAAAATAAAAATAAATAAATAAATAAAAATATAATATAATATAATTCTAAATTAAAACTAAGATTACTATGTATCGATATTGACAAAAATAAGAAAAAATCAATCCTCAAAAATGGCACCAAAAACTTGATTGGTGCAAAACTACAAGTGCATAGTATTGTAGTTGTATAATAAAGTGATAAGAAGAGTATTGTCCTCAGGGATTGGTAACTTATTTTTGAAAAATACCAAAATTATACTAATCCCAATTTTATCTAGAGAACTCACTAATGTTATTGTAATTGAAATCTAAAATAAAATCAATTTAAAGAAAATGTGCAAAAGAAAATAAAGATATTGTTCAAAGATCAAATTAACAGGAAGAAAACTTCTAGAAAATCAATTCCACCTAATCTATCATTATGATTTACTCATCTAGCTAATTGAATTTAATTCTTTCTGTTTGTTAGCAATCTTCAAAAATATCCAAAAGCTTATTTCGATAGACAATTGGAAATAATATTCTTCATTAATTTACACAAGAGTATGCAATTTAATAAAGCAAGAAAACATTAAGACCAATTATTTTTAAAACTACACAGGTTTATACAAGTTTCTCAATCTCTATATTTACCTTTGTTGAAATATTCCAGATCTATCCTATAATTCACTCTTTCGATAGTAAATCACAAGACTAAAATCATCTAATTAATGGTCAGTTAATTGGAAGCAATACACTCAGAATAAATTACAAACATAAAGAGAAATAATTCAAATTAACATAAAAAAATCAAGCATAGTTCAAAATTAAATTACATCTTTTTCCTAGAAAAATTAGTTCCTGCTAAAACTTAAATTTAACATAAATGAATTCACCATAATTTTCTAAGAGAAATTGAAAGAAAATCACCTCACAAAAAGAATATGCTTTCACGTAAATCTGTTCCAGATTTTTCTTCAATTCTATGTTCCCCTTTTTCCAGCTTTTTCTTCCAATTTTTGCATTTCTCTCAGTTTTTTTATTTTTGTTTTATTCTTACGGCGTCCCTATAGATTGAAAGCTCCATTATATATATATATATATATATATATATTTTTAAATCCAAACATCTCTTTCGATTACTTTATATATATATATTTATTTAAATCTTAATTTAAATTTGATAGTCCTTAAATGATATGCTTCTAAAATTTTCGATCTTCATTATCTTCAATTCTGCAGTAAAATTTAAAGAATAATAATGGAGTCTAAAATCAATAAAAAATAAAATTAGACTAAAGTTAAAGTTGAGAAGTGATAAATTATGTCAAATTATGCAAGCCATCAATAATATTTCGAAATACAGAAGAAACATGATAAACATCCTTTAAACTTAAACATAAACCACTAGATAAATGAAGATTAATGGTGCCAATAGTGACCACAGGGAAACTTGCACCATTTCCAACTTTCAACACAACTTCTTCTTTCAAGAGAGGTCTCCTATCCCTTAGTGCCTGCACATTAGAGATTAAGTGAGCATATGATCTCGTATCCATTACCCAATATTGGATAATTATGGCTAAATTTAAATTTAGTTCAATAACAAATATACCATTAGAGCGCTTGCGTTCAACCTTACCTCCATCCAAGTCATGCTTATACTTGGGGCAATTCATTTTGAAATGTCCCTTCTCGTGGCAATAGAAGTACTCTGTGTCAGAGTTAGGAGCATTTCCTTTCTTGCTTCCCTTATAGGTGCTCGCATAAGACCCTCCACTCTTGCTCTTAAGCGAGGAATGCACCTTACTTGTCTTTCTCTTTGCCTTACCTTTATTCTTGGCAATCTTTTTTTTATTTGACGCGATGGTAAGGATAGATTTCTCCTATCTTTCCCATGTCAACCTCAGCAGTCTTGAGTGCATTGTGGAGCTCATTCAATGTCATCTTCTTTTCACGCATATCATAATGCATGATAAAATCCTTGTAGGAATATGGAAGAGACCCAAGAATGATATCCTCAACAATGTCCTTAGGTATTGAAGAATTCAATTTCTCCATATAACCTTGTACTTTGAGAAAGTGCATTGAGACAGATCCACCTTCCATCATCTTGCACCTTGTGAGTGCGATGGTGGTTTTATAGCGTTCCTTGTGGACACTATCATGCAGTGAACATTTTCTCTAGTTATGCCACAATTTCCTTGGTTGGAGTATCAAGGAACTTTCTTTAAAACTGATTGTCAATATTGGCCAAGATCAGTGTCTACACAACTCGTTGTTGATCTTTCTATTTCTTTTGTTCCTTCTTTTCTGTAGTAGTTGGCTTTCCTTTCTCTTTCTCTTATAGGGAACTACATCCAGAATGTGTGAGAGATCCTCTAAGTGCAACACGATGTTTAGTTTAAGGATCCAATCGTAATAAGTTAACCCATCATTAGTATGAGGGTGTTTTTGGACCATAGAATGCAGAAAATTAGGAAGTGTAGACATAACTACAAAATTTATTTAGGGATATGTCAGTGTTTATGTATTTAAAATTTGTACTAACAAAAATTAAAGTTTGTCCATTTTGTTAGTCACACAAGACCCTTTTCAAATAAATAGACTCATCTAAAATATTTGTTCAGGTAGGTATCATTTACCAATCATAACCTTTAAGTAAAACTTAACTTTATGACTCTTGTCATTTTCATTAAGAAAGAATAATCCAATTTCTTAATAAAACTCTCTTTCCCAAAACCCAAGCCTAGATCTTGGTGATTTGTATAAGAAAACTCATTTTATTGGTCAACAAGTATGAATACGTCATTCCCACATAATGAGTAAGAAGATGTGCCACACATAACTCCCACTCACTTATGGCTTAACAATGAATTCATGCCAGTTCCAGAATTTCTAGTAATTCAGATCACACTCATGCTTATTCCTAGTTACTAGCTTAAAGTGGATAAAATAAGAAGGAAAGATACTCTCAAAATTTTCATGGACATAGCAAATATATGATGACTCTCATAATTTTGGAAATTTTGGTTGGTCATGTATTCATACAATAATACCTTATCCTAACCATTAAAATTATCACATATATTATTAAGCTTTATGGGTTGTATGGCTCCCACTTGCATTCTTGTAGCTCCATCAATCACCTTAATGAAAGATACAATTCTAAGCTATAAGCACCCACCCAATTCTCATTCTATTTTCATAACTATGCTAAAATAAAATGAAAATTACATTTAGAATCACCCAATCCTAAATCTTATGTGGCATGCAAGCCATGAATTAATACATGAATGACAAGCTAACATTTTTGCCATAATTTAATTATTCTAATTAATTTTCAGTGGCATCTTAGGCCGCATTACAAACATTCATGCACATCATTCATTACAACACATAAGGCATTGATAATCTTGAGCCATACTAACCCACAAACCTCCTGCATAGCAAAATTAGTACACATGTGCAATCTTGTCACACTTATTCAATCTTATTTAGTAAGCCTATGTTTATCAAGTTCTCAATCCATCTAAATCATTTTAAATCCCAAAAATGATTTCTATTTCTAATATTCATATACCCCATTTCAAATTTTTGAAACTTATATGAAACTTTTAGAAACCATAAAATTATTTTTTAATTGTTATTATGCCTAATTAAAATTAGCATTCACACAGTTAAGACTAATCTTAACTACTTATCACTTTTAACATATTTGGATGAGTAGTTTGTGAGAAAATTAAATTTGAATTGATGGTTCCAATATTGGAGACCTAATCGTAGTACTTTTTTAATTTTAATTTTCACACAAAATTAAATAGTCTAATTGTCACAAAATCAAGCCATAGCTCTAATACCACTGTTGGGATTTCATGTGTATGCCTATATGGTGAGAATTTAAATTTTCCTATCACCACTTGGCTCAATACACAAAAAGACCTCATTTGTATGACAATTGCAAGTAAGATTTTCTCTTAGGAATTTCAACAAACACCTAATATGCACTAAATAAAATAAACAAATCTCATCTACCTAATTTCTAGAGATGAAGAAGATTATTTGTACCTTCAGAGATTGTCAAATCTCTTGAGTAGAGAAAAGTCGATTTCCCTTCTATATCTCTTGGAAACCACCTCTATTTCGAGAGCACCTCTTAGTTCACCTTGAACCTAAACAACAAAATACCACACCTCTTAGACAGATATATGTAGAGATCAAGACTTACATCTAACCACCTAGCAAGAAGAGATGAGAGAAGAGACTTTTGGCCTAGGGTTGAACCACTTGGGTTTTTAGCCTTGAGTAAGCCTTTCCAAGTTTTGGCCTAGGAAGGAAAAACTTGACTATTGAAAATGGAAGATTTTGGCTAGGGTTTTGGAGGCAGCATATTAGCTCTATTTTCCTCAATTATGCCTCATTAAATAGGAAAGAGTTAGGGTAACTATTTGTGTAAGGTTTGAATCAATTACACAAATGTCACTAACCTTGTTTAGCCCTCTTATGCTCTCTTTAATCTCAACTTGTGATTGGTTTAATAAATTAATTTATGAACAAATAATGTTATTCATATTATTCTATTATACAATGTCTCTATTATCCTTATAATGCATTCAAACATTATACCAAATAATATTTTCATAATTTCACAAATTTATTTATGGTCTAAGCATGTCATATTATGACATTTTATTTTAGCATTTCATCTCATGTATTTTATATTATACATCATTATGAAATGTAAAATACTTGTTGTTTCTCTTCAGCTGGTATGACCGTATAGAAGATCTATATCATCTTGGAAATAATATAAAACTTTATATTATTGACTATAAGAGGTTCTATCATTACAATATAGTTTTCCAAATGACATAGTAATTATTTACTCGATACACTAATTTTGTGTCTATCCTTGTCACATGATATTATGAATAATATGCATAATAAGATCATGTCACTTTTGCATTATATTCGTTTTCTTAGTGTCTCAAGTGAATTATAACTATAACTATAACTATAACTATTTTAGTTATATTACATGCGATATAATTCCACTTGACCAGGGGCTCACTAATATCATAACTCAAAATCGAGGGACAATGATAATATTAACATATAGATTTTTTTCGCATAGGTTGTACACAACGAACTATTATTTCATTCCTATCATAAGATAGCATTTAAATAGCAATCATATTATATACTTCTCATGTGAAAAACCTACATATTTCATATCTAAGATTCTAAAGACATAATGGAAACATTAATGACACAAAACACAATCCATATAATGTTCCATCTATTTATGTCATGTTCAATATTGAAAATACACATTTTATATACTCACGTCATTAAATGACAATCCCTTATCAACATTTATAGAACTATAATGTACTTTTAATCGACATAACAATCTTTCACAGTAATTAATGTTCCTCCTTAATTACCACAATTGTGAACATATTTAAGATCACATGTTTCTCATTTTAAGACTTCTATAGTTCAAGACCAAGTGCATCTTCTTGAACACTTCCAAAATATAACATGTTAATCTCAAGAACATGAATACATAATATTCAAAATCATAAACAATACATAAATATTTATCAAAAAGAATAACTTTTAAAACATACGTCATTCACTAAGAATCCTGGTTATGATTTTATCTACAAACCACTTGAATATGCACTTGAATATAAGAATGGACCAGATGATATGAAGAATTGAGCTCCAACCTTCTTTGTGGATTATTTTTATGTATTTTTGTTCTTATTATGTTTTCTTTTGTTTTACATTTGATTTACTTTATTTTATTTTTATTTTAGCATTGTGAATACTGTTTATGTTATTTAGAATTGTTAATTTCATAATTGTTTGGTAATATGTGATTCATATGTACATAATAATTCTCTCTATGTGGAAGAACTTGAAATGATGATGGATATAACTAGATTAGTAATCACATAAACCTGCCTAATCACATTGCACTATTACAATTGAGTAATTTTCTTCTTTTTTTCTTTGATTTACATTTTAACATTGAGAACAATGTATACTCTAGGTTAGTGGTGAGAAAAAAGTTCCTTATGAAATTGATCTTTGAATTTTATCAAATATTTGTTTGCTATTGTTAGTTAATTAAGGACATTTGGCTCCAAATCATTTTAAAAATAAGTTATCATTCTTTTAATTAATTTAAAGTGCTTAATTGAGTCTATGTAATTTTTTTGATGTCTTAAATATATTCAAGGATTATTATAATAATTAGTTCTATTCATAATTTATGTTTCATGCTTAGATGTTGAAATTGAGATAAATCCAAATTTTGTGTCTAGGAATCAAACTGTAGAGATTGCCTTTTAAGATAATTATTGAGCTAATATCATTTTATTCTGAGTGATAATCTTTTTTCTACTCTTTTAATATGTACTAAGTAATATGGCATGAATTTGTGATGTGTAACTGATTTATATGATGAACCTTGATCCTTTTAGATTTTGGATGAACTTATGCATGAGATCTTAATCATGAACTAATAAGAAACTAAAGTATGAGAATTTTTGTTGATTTAATTTTTTAAGTTTGGTATTAATCTTTTTATTTTTAGTTTTTGCATATTAGGATGCATGTTTGTAGGTGTCATCACTAGAAGCCCTTACGAGACTTTAACTCATCCACTAGGGACACCAAAAGGCTTAAAGGCTTGTAGCATACACAAAATCCAACCTTGTTAATCTAAAATAATTATTTAGTTAATTATATTTTAGTTTATTTATTTTTCTTTTGGATTTTAGATTACTTGACTTGAAAGAAACTAGCAAGACACTAGTTGGAGGTTATGATAAAAGCTTGAAAAGCACTCATATTCTATGATTTTACTATGCTTATATGGAATGATTAGGAAAGAATGATTATTTCTTTTTTCAATGTGAATTTGACACAGATAGGGTCTACTATTAAAAATATTCTTTATATTTGAAATTTCTAATTGAAAAGTGATTAAAAAGAGGTTACATCCTATTTTAAGATATATAGCGAGGTGATACTCTAGATTTTCACAGAAGATAATTGTTTTACTTTCAGCACCTACTTGTTCTTAATTAATAACTTTAGCTATTAGATTTGGATTTATATTCTTATTCTTATTCTAATTAGAATATTCAAATGATTATTATCAAATGACTATTCATCTATTGTTTTCATGCAAATAGGGGTAAGAAAGCTCTATCGAAAAATGGTTGCTCGATTTGATGTTATTTAGAGGGAGGTTAGAATATAGATGTTGGTTAAGTAAATCAATGGATAGTCGTAGTGGTCTTATTGATGAAAATGGTAGTATAAATTCTAATTCACTTAAAAATGAGATAGGCATTCCTAATGGGATTGAGAATAACCATTTGTTATAGTAATGTTAATCATTTAGTTGGTGCCATGGACATTCAAATTTTGATATCTAATAACATTATTTTAGTTAAGGATAGTAATAAGGACATTTATTCCATCTATTTTGATATTAAAAATCAAAATTTTGAGATTGATAAAAATCATCCTTTTCTAAGTGAACGGGAGAGTTCTTTTTATAGTTATCAGAATTTTAGGGATATGAATAATGTATCTTAGAATAACAATCCTCATTATGATCATTACATGTATGATACTAAATCTAGTTGGAATAATCACATTAATAGTTGCATTGATGATTTTCTTCGCTCTCAATCTGTATTGACATTACATTTTAAGTAGTTGTAACAATTACAATGACAATTCCATTTATAGTTACATTTATAGCAAAAGAGGGAAAGTAAATAGTAGTGAAAGCAAGAGTTCTAGTGTAAGAACTAGTACAGATGATAGTGATTTAACTATAAGATAAAGTTCTAATAATTTAAGAGAAGTTTCTAATAAGTTAAATAATTTAAGAGAAAGTTCTAATAAGTTAGATGCAACTCAAAAGTACAAGCATTTGTAGGTTCAATGCAAAAGTTATTATGGATTAAATTATAAGAAACTTTTTAAATTAAAAAGGAATATTTGTGAACATTGTGTATGTCATTTGAAAATGATTAGCTCAGATAGAATAGAACTTTCGATCGATCCAGGTACTTAGGATCTACGGATGAAGACATGATCTCTATGGATCCTATTGAATTTCATTCAAAAGAGGTGGCTTATAAGGATCATATTCATTCTTATCAAAGAAAGACAGTGTTAAATGAGGCTATTTGAACAGAAATAGATTGATTAAATGGTATTCCTATCACAATTGGGGCTATGGATTTTTAATTTATAGGGGTAGTATAGGATCTATAGTTGGTGAGAAAATTACACGTTTTATAGAGTCTGTTGGAAATCAATTTTTACCCTTTATTATAGTGTGTGCTTCCAGATATTACCTGAATGGTATTTTTTCCTATATTTCAAATTCTTTGTACAATGAAATTACTGGGGTTTCTTTTAATGGTTTCAATACCTATGGGATTATTAAAAGTACCCTCTTTGGAGAATATTAATAAATTCCACAACCCATTTCATCGTTCAGTAGCGACAATCATTTTTTATTGGTATTACAGTAGCCCTTTAGTTAGGTATTTGGGCAAAATTTCCTATTTATAAATCCCTAACTTTAGGTCTTTTTAATTTTTATTTTAAATAGATTCTATTGTGAAATAAAAAAAGTATCATGACATATGTATCTAGGGAATAGTTGCTTCAAAGTGAATTTTCCTTAGATATATTTTTTATAAAATGATCCATTAAACATAAAAATTTATGCTAAATTTCTATTAATTTCTAGAATGTCCAATATATGTTTTCCATATCCTTTTGTAAAGTTGTCAAAGTAAAAAAACCTTGCCTAAATAAGATGGCAAAAGACAATAATAAATTAAATAGAATTAATGATGGATACTAAAATCCAACTCTTTCTTATGTATCGAGGATCATCAAAATAAATAAGAATAATATTTCTACTAAAAATACCATTTATTGGTATTTCAATCAAAATATTGGAACAAGGAATTATTTTCATTTTCATCTCGTGTTCTTGAATCAATTGGAATGGAATGATGAATCTATTTATTTACATCTTTTCCAATAAAAATAAATCAAAATTCTTATGAAAATACAAGGAAATAGAATATTAGAATGACCTGTAAATAGGATTCGATTCAATTTTGAATAATCAGGACTCCTTCTTTCTATTCTTCTTGAAAAATGATCTGGCTTGGCCTATTTCTCAGAAAAGAAATTACAGGAATCTCTATCTACCAAAATTTTAACTTTTGGTTCTTGTGAATGAATAATCATTAAATACTCCTCTTTCTAGACAACATATACAAGATAAACCTGCCAATAATTAAGTAATTGGTGAAGCTATAAGAGATATTTAAACTTAATTTTTTATCATATATCTCCCACCTATCTCTTTTCTTTAGTTATTCACTAAATCAATTATGATCTGGAAATTTATCCGGGGCAAGTGTTCAGATCGATTATGACATAGTCGTGGGGCACTTAACAGACCTTTTTAATCTTATAAAACCTTTTTTTAGCTTTGGATTGATGCGATATAGCCTAGTATATTCATATCTCAACTAGAAGTTCCTAAATGAAGCTATTTTATATCTTATGTAGGACATATTATTATTACTAAATTCTAAACTATGTAAGCAGTCATTACTAAGAGAGACCCTCATATTTCTATTTAGTCAGTCAAGGGTCTCTTTTTTTGTTTCTTTTGATTATTATCTACTTTATCTGTATATTGTTTATCCCTACAAAATACTAGATGAAATAGAAGATCTTATAGGGGATATAATGAAATTTTAGGGTTGGTTTTTCCCAAAGAAATGATTTGTTTTATTTGGCTGAGAGAGACAACAAACAATTAATTATAACAAATAATTGATTATAAAAAAAATAGAAACAATTATAAAAAAATCAATTAATATTGAAACTAAATAAAAAGAAATTATAATATAAAATTCAATGAAAATATAAAAATAAAAAATATCATTCTTACTCGAAATGCCCTGTGATTTTCAACCAATTTTGCACTTCAATATATTTACCAATAATAAGTGTTGTAGCTTGTTTCTAATACTCGGTAGCTTGATCGAACCAAGCCTCTACAATTTCTGAATCTCCTTGTCGAATGGTATGTTCTCCCTAGTCGAAATAAGGGCTAAATTCCTTTTTTAGAACCATACTTAAAAGTTTTCGACCTCATACAGCTCATTAATCAAATTCTTTTGGCACCCTCTCCTTTTTTCTTGAATTTACCAAAAGAAAAGATATTATGAGTTTTAAACGAAAAACTTGCTTAATAATTCAATCAGTTTTATCCTTTTTTCTCACCTTCCAAAAGTATAGGGATTTCTACTATTATTAGAATTTTATGAAAGGTAAATATCTCGGTTTTATATATAAATTTATATAGGATCTTTGAAAAGGACTTTTCTTCATAAGAAGGAAAATATTTACTATCTTTAGGATCTGATGCTACACCGCTGCTCAATACTTTAAGTGATCAATTCTATTACATAAGTTAATTCCAAATTTTTATCTTATGATATGAGATAAGTAAGCAGTTCTTATTGTATTGACCCATAACCTCACGAATTGGTCTTTACAGTGCTTCCTCTTCAATTAGACCCTTTTATCTATAGAATAAAGTATCTAGGCATACCTATTTCTTCATATTCATATTTTGGCATCTATAAAATGAAAATGAAGTTTATTTATTTACCATAGTTGATAAAAATCATTGTTTTGAATTATACATATATAGAAAGCCTGTTTTTGTTTTTTTTAGTATTTATTAACTTGCTCTTCCTTTTTCATTTTTATAGTAGAGATAGTCGTATATAATGATAGATCATGGCTATATTATTAAAAGCTTATGGTGAGAATGGGTTCTATTCTAGTGCACAGAAATAATACTCCAAAGCTTTCATATATTCATCATTTGTCATGTGGATAAGTCTTATGTTATAGAGTATATAACTTCGATCACATGGATTAATTTCTAGTAGCATATCTTCGTAATGATTCTATAAAGCTTCTGCATAACTTCCTTTGGATTGAGCCGATATTTGTTTTAGTCATCTTTTGATTCAAAGATTGAAATAGTCTCATTATAAACTAAACAAGGATGGTGTTTTTACAATAAATAACTAGCCAACCTTCTTATAAAAGATCTTTCCTCAACATCATGAATGTTGGTACTAGATAAAAAAGGGTGACTCAAATAATTTCTTTGTCTTGAACGCCTATGAATTTATGGGAATTAGTCACTTCAACAATCTAATGATTATATGGGTATGCAAAATGTGAACAAGATAAATTCTTGTTGTCCCAACCATCCTTGTTAACCCCGATCTTGATAAGGAAAAGGTATAATTTATAACAAAGTTTTGTGTTATTGATTCCTAGAAGTAGTGCCTCTTCCTCTATACATGCTATTGGTACTAGTGGACTAAGTTTGACCTAACCCATAGGTTATAACCTCTTGTTTAATACTCTTGAATCGATAATTGAAGCATCTGGGGTTGCATTAATCGTGCTTATTCCTCCCTTTTTCCTTACCATGTCAAGTCTTTGTGAAATAATTTTGATGAAAAGAAAAAAGAAGGCGTTATGTTAAGAGACCCTAATAGCCTAACCTAGATACTTTAAGATCCTTTTCCAAACCTTTATTAGCCTAGGATTCATCCTTTTAACCATAGGTATTCTTTCAAAATTTGTATGGGCTAATGAAACATGGGGATCGTATTAGAATTGGGATCCCAAGGAAACTTGGTCATTTATTACTTGGACCATATTTGTAATTTATTTACATACTCGAACAAATAAAAATTTTAAAAGTGTCAATTTCGTAGTTATGTCTTCGATTATGTACCACCTAGTTTGTCAATTTTTTTTTGAAATTCTAGAAAAAAATGTCTATATTCACAACAAAAAAACCATCATCTAAAGAATTAGATAATACCTTTTGAAAGTATATGAGTTAAATTATGGTTCTTTATGATTCCTAAATCAAATCAAATACACTTTTTAGTGTAATTATTTTTCTTGCTCTATAAATAGAAATAAATTATTGTAATATGTGTAGGAATAATTCTTATTAATATTTTCATATTTTGTATCTTCGTACAATTTTATTTAATTATTTATATTTTGAAAATTATCAAAGTACTTATTTAGTTCAGAATGTCATTTTTTATAACAATAATTTTTTTTCTTTTTTTATAAGGATATGCAAACAAGAACCAGTCTCAATGAAAAGGAAGACTATAGCTCTTAATATAAGACCTAATTTTTTTATAGTTATTGGAATTCTAGCGATCTGAATAACGTATCTAAGAATACCAATCCTCCCTATGATTATTAGAAATTGAAAAATTCCATATGTAGGAAAAATTACATAAAGGTCAATTATTATGCCAACTAAAATAGGCAACTAGGACCTAGACAAGGGGTGAAAATCCCAACCCAAAGAATTTTTTTTGTGAGCTCTATTTCAACTCGACTAGGCAAGTCCCACAAAAAATGAATTAAGCAAACAACATAGCAAAAGTACAAAACAATATACTTAATTCAACACACAACAAAAAATAACCAGCAATAAGAAGAAAAAAATGAGATTAACACACTAGTGACGGTGTGCCTCACAAGCTCTTGCCAGGCTAGTAATATACATAAACATACTAAACATCACACGATATATTGAAAAGTTATACTGGATTTCCAATCACTTCAAGATCTCATATATGTGAACATATTTGGTAAATGATGGTTGTACTCTCATAACATGTAATCAAACAAATACAACATACTAAAAGATAGAGTTTGACACTTAGAACACACCAGGGTAAGGAGATATTGACTCCTTAAAGAATCATACCAAACTCGCATGCATGTTAATTTAATACAATAGAAGAGTTAGTAACCCAGTACTTAACAAGGATAAGAATATACAGACTCTTAAAGGACTTACCGCCACAAGTAGTGGAATAACAAAAAAACTACTACAACAATACACTAATATCAAACTGGTAGTTTATTTTAATAGTCAAATAAATTAGTCACAGGCTACACAGATAGGAAATAAAGCATGCAAAATAGAAAGTAAATGGCTTTTCAATCGGAGTCTCTAGCCTATATGTGGTAACATACAATATCACGATTTAGATTGTATTCATAGAAAATAGATCATTTAGATACAATCATATAATGAGGTAAACTCATATAGAACCCATACCTATATGGTAACATCATCGAGTTGCCTATGGTAACCACTTCGTAGCAAAGAAACCACTAAAAACAAAAAATAGATACAACTTAATAGAAATATAAACACAAATATCTCTATCAGTCGAGATATTTGTCCTAACTACCTATTGCTACCCTTGCTTGTTATCACAACAACTTAGTCTGACACATAAACCCGAATTTCCTCCAAAGTCAATACCACTTAAATTAGTGAGATTAGTGATCAAAAATCAATAATGTGAATAAAAAAGAGAACTACAAAACATGGGAGACACACTTGACTACAAAACCACCAACAACTAATCATGAGAACAACACTCAACCACGAACCACCAACAACTTATCATGGAAAATACATTCAACCATGAATCCGCAACATTCAGCCAAACACAGCTCACCACCATATAATCTCTTTACCTATGAAAATTTTGCTACATTGTTCACATTACCAAACACAAGAAGAGAAGGGGTATTTATAGAAATAATTCAAGCTCATGGGGTACCTAACCGAGGGTCATACCGACCACCCTCGTTGATCCCTCATAGAGGGGTTTGGTGAGGTGGTATAGCTAGGAGTCTAATAAGGCACACAAATTTCATTTTTTGTTTCAAAAATTGTTAAGTAATTTTCATAAATACCCGTACACATAACTCAATAACAATGATGGAAACAAAAATCACACTGCAACACCTAACATGTATTCTATGAAAATTAATCATGTGGTGTGTGTAGATAGGCTTGCATACAAAGTATACCTAACTATATGCCTATGTACATTATTGATTATTAGTAACTAACCTTACATAAAGAAAGCCAGATACACTAAATAAAATAAACAGACTCTGTGCACAAAAAACCAACAAAGACACAAAGGACTATAGGACTTACAAAAATGTTAGACCTCAAAACATCACTAATAATATAGTTAACTATATCAGTATATCATGAGTTTGAACCTATAGTAAACAAGTGTTCATCAAGAAAGTCTCAACAATGTCTTCTCCATAGTTACCCTCAATAGTGTCAAAGTTAGAAATTAATTTAGACAGATAATCAATTACTGCATTTTTATTTCCTTTCTTATCTCTAATCTCAAGGTTGAGTTCTTGGAAAAGAAAAACCCATTTAACTAGTCTTAGCTTAGCATTCGATTTACTCAGTACATATCTCAAAGTAGTACAATTACTTTAGAACCTACTAAATAAGATCTAAATTTTTCCAAAGCAAACACAACAGCCAAAAATTCCTTTTCAGTGGTAGAATAATTGAGGTGAA
The DNA here is from genome assembly GCA_037013495.1 of Hippophae tibetana. Taxonomy (NCBI): domain Eukaryota; kingdom Viridiplantae; phylum Streptophyta; class Magnoliopsida; order Rosales; family Elaeagnaceae; genus Hippophae; species Hippophae tibetana. The sequence goes on from CM072809.1 coordinate 44,073,457, forward strand.
CATCAATGATGAGTATCTTACTAGCATAATAAATAACATGCAAATACTTATATATTCTTTTTCCCAAAACAACTCTTATAGCATAATCAAATACATCACACATAATCTTAAAGGGAAATGGCCAATTAGGTGCCATGATAATAGGTGCAAATGTAAATTTCTATTTTATAGTATTAAAAGTGCCACGAAAATCATTATCAAACACAAAGGGAGCATCTTTAGTCAATAAATTACATAAAGATTGACGTATTTAAAAAAAATTAATAATTATTCTATAGAAATTGGCATTTCTTAATAAGCTTCTAATACCCTTAATAGAAGTAAGGGGCAATGGTTTAGCAATCCGTTCAATTTTGACTTTGTCCACTTCTATACCCATACTAGAAATAACATGTCCTAATACAACCATAAAGTGACTTTTTTCCAATTAAATGTTAAATTTCATGACATGCATAACACAAACCACTTTAGCTAGTGATAGGTAAACCCCATGATCAAGCACTAAAGAAATTTGCAGTGGTTTTAAAACTCTACTTGTTCTCATAATGAATTAAATAAACAATCCTAAATACGTGAACAATTTTGTTTGAAACGGTTGTGAATTTTCAAATACTTAAACAAACTAAAATGAAGTGGATAAATTTTTGTAGTGAATTAAAATGGTTGAATAAGTATAGGAGATTAGCTAGCTAACCATTCATGGTAGAACATATTGAATGATTTTCACATAGACTTTAGAAGTTGAAATTATTGATTTTTCCTCTTTAAATAAAAGAACCCTCAATGATCACGATGAATCCTTAAAATATAAATTAAGCAATTAATTCTTTGATTGGATTTTAATTAGTAAGTTACCTTTCTTAAGGAAAATAATTTAACCATTTAATTTAACACAAGTCAATGTCATTAAATTAGAATGTTGTTCATAATTGTACAACTTAAACATAGATGATATGTCTAATGTCTCATTCTAAAATAGTCATTTCGTTCACAAACTAAGATGACCAATAATAATTTATAGACCTTTAGTAAGAAAAACTGTGAACAAGAAATAATTCAATTTTATTAAAATAAAATTATTCAAATGTTCATCCACTCATGGAATATGGAAGAAAAACTAATATCTTACACAAAAACTTAACTTATCATAATCAAATTAATTACAATGAATTTAATTATACAAGTCATAATTAAAATATAGAGACAGGTGAAATATTATAATTAAAATATCCTTTTTGATCACATATCACCTAATCCTTTGAAGTTAGTTGATCTCATTCTTCAAGTTTTTAGAAAAAGCTTCAAGAATGTGAGTTCTCTTTCCATTTTTGTGTTTAAAGAGAGGGAAACTCTACTGATACATTTTAAGAATGATTTATGATGTATTTATATTTTAGGCTTTAGAAAGAAATTTAAAAAGGAGCGTAACTTTTCACGAGGGGTTTCTGGTGAGAAAATGGACACGAGTTGCAGCATGGATGTTTCAATGCCTCATCTTAGGACAAATTTCAGCACCCCAAACAAAAACACGTGACTATGATGTTGTAGCATGTAATTCTTGATGTCTCGACGCGAGACAAATTTCAGCGTTCCATACAAAAACTTGTGGCTATAATGCAATGACATGCAATTCTTGATGCCTCGGCACCATGTTTGGCTCAACATGGTTGGATTCTTTTTCGTTTCGACTCGTTCAAGTTGCTATTTTTTGCCCCATTTTTACTTTTTTTCTTCGTTTTAGTCTCATATTCCTCTAAAAGCTCGTGAACTTACTCAATACAAAAATCTCTTCCAAAGTAACAAATTCTTAGAATTACATATAAAATTATATGCTTAAAAGAATAACAATTTTAAGTCAAATATAGGTTTATCATGAACATCAGAAGATTCTTACAATTATGTTTGAACCCTTTAAGATCCTTTATAAAAAATACTGAGATGAAAAAAGATATCATTTTCACATTATGTATAACTTGGAATGCTATTTGGAAAATCATACATGATAAAGTCTTCAGAGGAAAATCCTAAAATTTACATAATTGCATTAATTATATGAAACAATTTATTAGTGAATTTAAACAATGAACAATTTAAAAATAAAGAAAGACAACATAATTCAAATGCTAGTATAAAACATACGTGGATAAAACCTTATTTTGGTTTTGTCAAATTCAATTTTGATGACAATCTGGATAAAGGAGGTTATAATTAAAGATAATTGTAAATCATTTATAGATCATACCAACAATCAAGATAATATTCTAAGATGGAAAATAATTTTTAGATGAGTAACTAATGTTAATTAATTTCTTCACTTGGTTAATTGGGTTCTTAAAAAGAAGCAATACTTTGGGCTCATGAAATTGCTAAGGGAAAAGATTTTCATCAGCTTCAAGGAAGCTTTTATAAATCCAATTGTCCCAATTCTTATTAGTAACATGATATTAATGAAAACTTATTTTACTTTAACATATAATATGAAGACTATTTAAAAAATATTACTTAACAGGAGAAAAAAGAAAAAAAAAAAAAAAAATCACATCACACAAGACACAAGTAATATTCGTTTCTTCCACTTGCAGCTCTTTCTCTCCCTTGTTCTCTGTGGTTTGGCTTTTCGCCTTTTCCTAGCTTAGGGTTCTCTCTCAGTTGTTACTGAGATTTGAAACCGGAACGTTGTCGTTTACGCCTTTTATTCTTGCGACAAAATGAAGCTTACTGTGAAGACGCTGAAAGGCAGCCACTTTGAAATTAGGGTTCAGCCCTCCGACACCGTGAGTAGTTCATTAATTTCTTCTCTTATGTTCATATTTTAAACTTTTTTTTTTGTATTCAACTCATTTTTTCTCCATAAAATGAAGCTTAAAAGAATAAAACTAGAAAATTTGTATAATTTGTCTTCATTTTACGTTTTATTGTTGTCTTCGTTATTATGAAAGGAGTCTATTTCAATTTTTGTTTTCGAAATTTATTTAATATAAGGGCTGATTGGAATGGAAGAGTCAAGTTATTCATGTACTTTTGGGAACTAAATAAATGGTATTTTCGTCTTCGATTTTGCCCTTTTTTGTTAAATAATAAAAAAAGAAGAAATTTTTTCTTTCATCTAACGTGAATTTGACACACATAGTTTATTTCTCTCATTTGGTTCCTTATATATTATAGAAATTTATTTAGTAACCATATATGGAAACGTATAATATATGCACTGCTATTTTTGGTAACTAAACAATGCCCGTTTCTGTCCACCAAAAACGGGGACAAATTTTTTTTTTGGAATGAATTTCTGTTTTAAAATTGAATATCTTTGACCTTTAAGAATTTGGGTTTACATCAGTCTTGTATGTACACATATGAGTTGGTTGAATTGCAAATATTTTTCATGTAAGGTTATGGCTGTTAAAAAGAACATTGAAGATGCACAGGGAAAAGACAATTACCCTTGTGGACAGCAATTATTGATTCACAATGGGAAAGTCTTGAAAGATGAAATTACACTGGCTGATAATAAGGTTACCGAAGATGGTTTTCTTGTTGTCATGCTCAGTAAGGTACTTTGTTTTCTATGAACTGCTATACCTGTTTGCTTTACTCTTACTCCCTTCCTTTCAAGAATTGTAAGTGGCATTTAGGCTTGTGGTTGTTTCCTGCTTCTACTCTTTCGTAAAACTGTGTATCCTGGGAGATGTAATATAGTTTGTTCTCCAACATGTGAAACAACTGAGTAATGATGTTTCTTACTATTCCCTAGAAGCATTATGTTCCATTTAGTGTGTCTATACATTTGAAAAGAAAATTATTCTTTGCTATGCTTGAAAAAGGAAATAAAAAGAATTTACGTGACTGATAATGGTAATGAAGTAAATGTCTTCTTATAGGATGAGTTTTCATTGATGAGAAGTAGTTTTTGACAATTTTCTGTGAATGTTCTAATGACTTTTAACCACCTACCATGTAAAAAATATCGGCAGCTTAATAAGCAAAAGCTTTCAAAAGTAAAAAATAAACACTGTTTTTAAAAGAAAATATTTTTACTGAGTCTGTGATTTTAGTAAAAAGAGTTAATTGAATAATCATGCACTTGAAGAAATGTTAAAAAATTCCGGCTTGCAAGAGAGAAGTGGATTGTTCCAGTGTATAATCTCCTCTAGAACATTTTTTGGATAGTGTTGAAAATAATTATCAACAGTATCATTTTTTCATAATGGTATGGGTCATTTATGTACTTTGTTACTAAAGCTTCAATAATATATCATAGTTAATAGTACATTTGAGAGGCTTCAGCAAGTTTTTTGCTTTTGATTTTGTATGAACTCCTTTGGAATGTCCCAGTTCTTTTAAATTACGTACTTATTTTTATTTATTTTTTTGCTTTATGTAGACTAAAACTTTAGGCTCAGCAGGGGCCTCATCCACTCAGGTATTCTTCTTACTCATTCATAAGGATCCTTCCGTACGTATTGTAGTACATATTGTGACAAATTGTAACAATTTATGACAGATTGCTAATGTAATGCCCCCAACCACTGCACCCCTCTCAAGTTCTCCAACTCCACTTGTTTCTTCTGTTCAAGCACTGTTAGTTTTGATGAAGACATCTTTAGCATTTGTCTCTTTCCTTTTTGTTATTGGATTTGCTAGAATTTTTTATGGTTGTTGACATACATATTTTCTATATTACAGGCCTTCTCAGAGTAACACATCTGGTCCAGAAATTGCCAAGTATGATTTTGCTTCAGTACCATTATATGTCTCTCAGTGATTTGCAATAGTTAGTCATTGAAATTTTTCCAGTATCAAAATAATTGATTGAATATTTTTAAAAAAATAATTTTTTTTACCTATAAATTTGGAAGATCTTCATACTTGGTTAGCACTGCTTTGCAAAATAACTTGCAACCTTTGGGGGATAGGGGTGGGAATTAGGGTTCTGTACATGTTGGACTCATCTCTATGTTCCTTGACTTGGCTAAAAATACCCAACATGGAACAGGTAAGTGTCTAGAGGTAAGGCTTGTAGTCTGCAAAATTTTAGGAGATGTGACATGAATAATAAGTGTACGATTCTCAAACATGGGTATTCGAAATCAACAATTATATAAATTATGCTTAGTTTATTATAGATTCAATAAGTATGTTATTACTATCAATTAAGGTTTAAGACTTTAAGCTACACGTTATATTAGTCAGGTCATGTTTTCTATTTACTATGGTGTAAATTATGTAAAAATGGATATTTTTTTTATTTATGAAGCTTATTGTAGTAACCAATAGTATCTATAATAGGGTTTCTAATCCAGCCCAGCCAGTATTAGTTTGAAATGCATAAGCTATTTATCTTGACTGTTCAGTATTCAACTTTATCAATGTTTATTAGTTTCTTTTCCTCTTCCTTTTCGTTTTCCCTTCCCCTCTCAGATACTCTAAACTTTTCTATTCCAGATAATTCTTTTTACATTGTCTCCATGACTCCTCTCTCTTTTGTTTGTCACAACTCTGCATTTGCAACTTCAACTTCCGATGACTTTTTCTCATTTACTTCTCTGAAATGTTGAGAACCATCCTAATTCATTCAATCAGTGTTGCGTCCAACATTGTTTCAAAAGGTTTTTCTAAGGCTCTAGCAAAGAAGATGCGAGGCTCTAGCCATAGTTTATGAGGTTTATGTCTCAAATTATACAATTTTCTCACCGTGGTTATTGTCTATTCCTTTGGAAAAAAATATTCTTGGTGGTACATCAGTTTTTGGGTAAATTTTGAAGTATATTGATGAAACTTCTTCTCATATAATTAAAAATGTTAATTGAAGTATAAAGTGGTTTGTAATCCACGTACAAAAGGGATTAGTAGTCCACTTACAAAACAGAGCACCAAATTATATTAAATACTAGCTTAATGCCATATCATTTTCAAAGTCCAACACCTAACTGTCAGAAATAAGTCAAATGTTGTATGAAAATGATCGAATGATTTGGTCTTATGATTTCTTTCTATTTATAGACTTTACAAAATACAAAAAACTTACAAAATACAACAAAGATGTCTATGGACAGCTGTAGACAGCTGTTTATGGACAACCATTGATTGTTGTTTATGGACAGCTTGTGGACAGCCATTGATTGCTGTTTATGGACAGTTATTTATGGACAATTATTTACAGCTAAAAAGACTATGGACAACAGCTGTGTACAACTAAATGAATATGGACAACAAATTACAGCAAAGCTGTCCATTGATAGCCCCCCTCAAATTGATGCAAGTTGATCAATAAGCATCAATTTGCGACTTAGAAAGCAATGTCGATGACGAGTGAGAGACTTTGTGAAGATATTAGCAATTTGTAGTTCAGTAGAAATATGTGCAAGAGTGATAACACGAGCTTCAAAGGCTTCACAAATAGAGTGACAGTTGACTTCAATATGCTTTGTGCGCTCATGATAGACAGGATTGGCCGTAATCTGAATAGCACTTGTATTATCGGCATGTAAAGGTGTAGGATCGGTCTCAGAGAAGTCTAACTTAGCTAGCAAACCTCGAAGCCAAATAATTTCGAAACAAGAGACATTGCTCGATACTCAGATTATGTAGATGACTTAGAAACTCTGTCTTGCTCTAGGAGATCAATGCATTACCTAAGAACATGCACCAACTAGTGATGGAGCGACGTGTATCAGGACAGCCAGCCCAATCAGCATTGCTATAAGCAACAAGATGAAATGAATTTCCTGAAGGAAAGAATAAGCCACGGGCAGAAGTTCCCTGAACATAGCGTATGATTCGACGGACAACAGCCAGATGAAGATGACGCAGTTCAACTATAGTCACCAAATCACTAGTATATTTGTGTTGATTGAGGGAAATACCAGAGGGTCTACGATACACCTCAAGACCAAGAACAAACGAAAATAGGGGATTCCATGTGCAAAACTTGGGAAGGTAAATGATTAATCAAGTGAGTAGCAGTCTTAAGAGTCTCAACCCAGAACATGGATGGAACAGAAGATTCTAACAAGAGAGTACGTACCATATCAAGAAGATGACGATTTTTGCGCTCAGCTACTCCATTTTGTTGAGGAGTAGTAGGACATGAACGTTGATGAATGATACCTTTAGAAGCCAAAAATACCTGAAACTTAGTGGATAAATATTCACCACCAGAATCTGCAAAATGTCTTAATATTTGCAGAAAATTGATTTTCAACATATGTTAATATTTAAATTTTTCATGTGAAGTAATCGGGGAAGGTCCCTAAACATCACTGTGAATAAGATCAAAGCAGTGAGAAGCTTTACTAGCATGCAAAGGAAATGGAAGAGTTTTGTTTTTACCAAGTTTACAAGAATCACACTCAAAAGATAAAGAAGAACGTTCTTTATTACCAAGAAATCTTGAGTTCAATATATGAGATAAAACTTGAGTATTAGGATGGCCTAAACGACGATGCAACACCATACTTAGATTAGGAATATTATTACAAGCAAAAGACTAATAGAAGGAATTGGATAAAGTGCTAGAATAGGTAAAAGTAATGGAAACAAATGTCCCACTTTAGGTCTCTTCGCGATCGGCTTTCCTGTTACCTGGTCCTGCATAACATAACCATCACCAGAAAAGTTAACAGCACAATTGTTATCAACTAATTGACCAATAGAAATGAGATTTGTAGAAAGTTGAGCAAGAAACACATCAGTAAATGTAGAAGTACTTAGACGTTGTATTTCGCGAAGTAACTCACCAAAACAAATATCCAGAGCAGGAACAAGAGATCTGTTCAATAGAAAAGAGCGAACTAATTCATATTCCGTGCGTAATTTCATAAGAAATTGATCACGCTGACTAGTCCTGTGAAGATTTTGAATAATTGATATAGCAACAACAAGAATATTTGTTGTAACTAAATCAGCATATTCATGCCAAAGAGTCAAAAATGTCGAGTAATAATCTTGGATGGAAAGACTACCATGTTGGAACATGGCTATTGCATGTTCCAATTGAAAGCGACGAACAACATTGTCTTGATGATAAACTTTCTTCAAATAATTCCACATGGAGTGAGCAGAGCGATGAGCCATCAAGTTGGTGACGATATGTGGTTCCACCGAACTAAGAAACCAAGACATGATTTGAGCATCAAGCACAACCCAAGAAGGAGAAGACACGACTTCCCTAGAGTTGACAATATCAGATGTTGGTGTAACATCTGTGCCATCAATATGGCTCTAAAGGTCTTTTCCCTTGAGGAAAAGTTCAAACTGGAAAACCCAAGTAGAGTATTTTTTTCCAGTAAACTTAACACACATTGTTGTAGTGTCCATTGCAAGTAAATGAAATCCGAGAAATAGTCAAAAAAATTAAAGAAACCAAGATAAGGACTTTAAACAGAGATTGTCAAAGAACACTTGTTTGGCAAAAAAATGCTAGAAAATATCAATGAAGATTTTCTCAGAAATATAATGCTAAAATTAAAGAAACCGAGAAAATGACTTTAAACAGAGATTGCCAAAGAACACTTGTTTAGCAAAAAACACTAAAATATATTAATGAAGATTTCCTCAAAAATAGAAAACCGAATTTTTTCTCAAAGAAGCTCTGATACTATATCAAAAATAAGTCAAGAATGTTGTATGAAAATGACCAAATGATTTGGTCTTATGATTTTTTTCTATTTATAGACTTTACAAAATACAACAAAGTCGTCTATGGATAGCTGTTTATGGACAGCTTGTGGACAGTCATGGATTGCTGTCTATGGACAGTTATGGACAGCTGTTTATGGACAATTATTTACAGCTAAAAAGATTATGGACATCAGATGTGTACAACTAAATAAATATGGACAATAAATTACAGCAAAGCTGTCAATGGAACACAACAAAGTTGTTATGGACAGCTAAGCTGTCCATTGACACTAACAAGGCTATACAAACTTCTTAATTAAAATGTACGAGAAATTGAGAATAATCTCATAGTTCTTTAGAAACTGAAGCCCAATGAAGACTTCAAAAACAAAATTTACTCCCTCAAAATTGTGATCATTCTCAATATTGCCAAAAAAATTCTTATTCTTCTCCATCCATATGACTCAAAGAATTACTCTACACTGCCTTCACAACACCTTTGCCTTCGAAGCTTTACTACTCTTCCATACATATAGAGTTTTTCCATAAATAACGATTGATGTCATCTTGGAGTAGCCCATAAAAAAGAACTTTATTTGGTATTCACTTATTGTGACTTACATTATAAATATTTGTGGGTTCATTTGTGGGTTCATTTGTATTTTATATATACTTATTATTATTTTTAGTTTAAAATCTGAGGCATAAACCTCTTTTCCTCCTTGACACTTACGCCTTGTCTCGATACTTAAATTAGCCTTTTCGAAACATTGTGTCTAGTAGTCGTTTTTGCTTGGTGACTCAGATCCTACACCCGTGTCGTATTATGGTGTCCAAAAGTTCCAAGTCAATGTAACGGAGGTTTTAATAACCACAACTATACCCTGCCCTGGCTTAAATCTAATTTTTAATTATTAGTATAGTTAGCCATGTTTCTTCAAAGTTTATATTATAATTATTGCAAGTATTTGGCAAAATACAAAAATTACTTCTTGTTTAGTCGAGTCCTTGTCATATCTTTCTTGTACTTTGACAAAATTGAACTTTATTGCTCATTCTCTCATAAACAGTGCAAGTTTTCGTGGATTTTTACTATAGAATGCTTTTATTAAATCCAGGTAGGTGAATGTAAAATTTCTTGAACTTTGGCTGACCTCTCCCTTTTATCTTGCAAGGAGCTGTTGTTTCACTTGTCAGAAAATGCTTCTTTCTTTTTGTGCATTGCATTTTTAGTCAAGTATTGGAAGTCACCACATCTCTTTTAATTAATATTGAAAAACTAATCAATCATGCCCTTGAGTGAAATGCCTTATAACTTTTATAGCCCTGCCTGTTGTGTCCTTGTGCCTGTTGAGGAGAGTATATTTAATGTGAGGTCACAAACATATCTATTTCTGGCTGTTGAATATGCACTTCTCTAACTATGGGGGACAAGTTCTAATTCTAGTACCGTTAGGTGCAAAGCTTATTGCATAGAGGATGGTTTCTTTTTTGGTTAACAAATTTAAGGATTTGTAAGGGTCCACTAAAATAAGGATTTCTTTCCTGTTTTCTATTTGAAAGTTTATGAGAGCATTCTACAAATTTTTCCCGATCCAGGAATTTTAAATAAAGTATTTCTTAAAATCAGATTTCTATTTTCTTTTCCTCTTATCGTCCAACACATTGATATTTTTAAGATCTAATACTAAAAGCAAATGACAAAACCTATACATTGGGAATAAAGTGTAGATAAATTTAAAGTTTTTATAAGAGACAAATATCAAACAGGTTTTTAGTATTTCAGTTTCAAGTTTTTGAAAACAATTACCAGTTCGGATTGTGTTTCCTTACCATAATTCAGAAATTGTAATCAAGATGAAAAATAAAAAATAAAACATACAATTCAAATAAACTGGCTGTAAATAATGTTAAACTACACTAATTTGTGTTGTCTGGAATCTGCATACTTGACCTTCTTGTTGTTGGTATTTGTGAGTTTGAAAGTGAAAGGGCTGGTGCATTAGTGAGTGAAGTAGAATCACAAATTCTGGACATAGAAATCCAATTATCTTTATGATTTCCTTGTAGTGTCAATTGAAGAAGCTTAATGAGTCCTTATATTTGCATTAGGTATATCCAATCCAAATACCATATAGGAAAATGTCCAATTTCGTTCTTTCACCTTTTCATTTAACCAATCTAGTCCATAACGGAGCAAATTAGTCCAAAATATATTATTTTTACCAATTTAGTCTATAAACTTTAAAAAGTGAATGGGCCCAGTTAGAAGATTATGCACTAAATTGCTCAGTATTTGAAAGTTAGGCACTAAAATGGTTAGTATTTGAAAGATTGTGGACTAAATTGGTTAGTATTGAAAGAATATGGACTAAATTAGTCAGTATTTAAAAGAAAGGACTAAAAAGTAATGCAAAAAAGATAAATAACCAAAATTTTCATTTAGCCTACACCTTTTTGGAAATGAATTCTAATAAGTAATATCCAAAGAAGAAAACTCGATTTGAATTAGTTATTACAAAATGGATTCTAATATAGCACTTTATGATCCAAAGAACAAATTATGTAGGTCCACATAACCAAATATCCTGTATTCGGGTTTATTTAACCAAAGAAATTAAGTGAAGAACTGTGAAGTTCTGTTTATCATTTATCCACTATATTGCTGCTCTCGCTTGTACTCTTAGTAATTCGTCGGTGGAAACTACATATTTTTTATATGCCTTCAGGCTGATATTATTTGTGATGAAATTTTTTTATTGCAGTCCAACTGCAGATACTTATAGCCAAGCTGCTTCAAACTTAGTTGCTGGGAACAATCTTGAACAAACTATCCAACAATTAATGGATATGGGTGGTGGCAACTGGGACAGGGAAACTGTTGTACGAGCACTTCGAGCAGCTTATAATAACCCAGAAAGAGCTGTGGATTACCTTTACTCAGTATGTCTACAATTTCATTCATTAGTTGCTTTGTTTTCTTGGTTTAGCTGCTGAATTTTTTTTCTATAAACAGGGTATTCCAGAAGCAGCAGAAGTTGCGGTTCCTATATCTCGCAGCCCTGCTAATCAGACAACCGAACAAGGTGCAACTGCAGCTGGTCCTGTTGTTGGAGGACCTAATTCAGCTCCACTGAACATGTTTCCCCAGGTATGGACTTTCAATCTGAGTGCAGCTTTCTCATGTTTACTTATGGTATAACACACACAAACACACATGTATATATAATATTGGATTTTTCCAGGAAACACTTCCTGGTGCTGCTGGTGAGGGACTTGGATCTCTTGATTTCCTTAGGAACAATGCACAGGTATAATTCCTGCAGCAGCTTTTCATCTTTCTTTAGTTGTGGTAGTTATTTATTTAAGGTGTCCTTCAATTAGGACATACTACTTTGTTTTCGTATTTATTCTGTTCAATTGTTTTGGTTTGGTATCCGTTGAGCAATTATGTATTAATCCACTTTGAAGGATTTGGGAGGGCATAGAAATGCAAATACTTTTGAGTTGTGCTATGTCAGTGCTGTTTTTAGATGGCATAAAATGAAAGAAATAGGAGAATGTTTGCAGTAAAGAAGAGGTATGTGGAAGTGATCATGAAGTTTTGGCTAGCTTTTGTGCTTCAACCTCTTCAGGCTCAAAGAAAATTTGATTTTGACAAGTATTGCTGAATTGTGTTTTACACATAGAGAGTTGCTGGATCGCCCATCTTATTTTAGGGTGTTCGTGAAATTATTTGTTTCCTATTGAAAAGGAAATTATTTGGTGGGAGATGATCATGATAGTTGGAGTCAAACTGTGTGCTTGTGAACATTGAAATGATTTTTTTTTCCTTTTCTTTTCTCTCACATTAGTTCCAAGCGCTAAGGTCAATGGTGCAAGCCAATCCACAGATTTTACAGGTTTGCCTGTTTTCTTATTTAAATTCTGATGATTTCTGGCATTATCTGAGAGTTTGCTGTTGCTTTTGTTATAGCCTATGCTTCAGGAACTTGGAAAACAAAATCCCCACCTTTTAAGATTGATTCAAGAACACCACCAAGAGTTCCTTCAGTTAATAAATGAACCCGTTGAGGGTTCTGAAGGGTGAGTGTTAATCTAATGGTGGTTTTCTAGTTGATTGATATTTTTTTTTATTTCTAATTAATTTTATTCATTGAATTGTATGGAAGTTAGTGTCCGTTTTGGGTATGTAGCAAGAGGTCCGACTTGGATATACACAGATGAAAACATAAATCTCTGATACATGAAACCTTCTCATTTTCATTTTTGTGTCCAACTGATATGACAGGATTCTGGGTATGGATACTTGACACTCCAAACTAACAAGTATCTATAAATTTTTACTTGTTAGTTTGGAGTGTCAAGTATCCATACCCAGAATCCTGTCATATCAGTTGGACACAAAAATGAAAATGAGAAGGTTTCATGTATCAGAGATTTATGTTTTCATCTGTGTATATCCAAGTCACAAATGTCTGCATAATCCACTGTGATCTACCATGTCGATGGAGGGTTTCTTCCATAGCATAAAAAGTTCATCGCATCCATATTTTGGTAGTATTTTCTAGAGCCTTGGTACTCCTTCAAGAGACTTTGTTAATGACAACCTTTGCAATCATTTCCAAAAGTGCCGAATATAACCAGTACACTTTAGCTGCTACTTGTAGTTTGAAATCACAGGTACCAGATAAGTTCGAGGACTGGTAGTAGCAAAAAAAAGTTTAGAATATAATTTTGGTTGATATAATTTCTTTTCCTCAGGGACTTATTTGAGCAGCCTGAGCAAGAAATGCCCCATGCTATCAATGTCACCCCAGCTGAGCAAGAGGCTATTGAACGGGTATGTACCCGTCTTGCAATGTTTGTTTTTTGAAATAAAACTATACAACTTACACATACAAGGGATGGAACCTTAATTTTGGTGGGTGCCCTCACAAGGAGGCTCTGTTGAAGTATTAGTAACTGTTTGATGTCTTGATCCTTCTGCCACCCTTTTTGCTTTTTTATCAAGTGTTTTTTGTTCTCCCTCTTAAGCTTGAGGCAATGGGATTTGATAGAGCGTTAGTGATCGAAGCATTTTTGGCATGTGACCGGAACGAGGAATTGGCGGCAAACTACCTATTGGAGAATGCAGGAGATTTTGAGGATTGAAGGGCCTTACCTGATTGGATTCATAGTTTTATCATTATTATTTTTTAGACCAATGATCTTTTCTGCAATTATTTTTTCCCTATCTTTTATAAGGGTAAAAGTTGGTTTAAATTATGTAACTTACTGGATTTATTTAAATTTAATTTTTTTGTAACTATTGTTCGAGTCCATTGCTAATAATTTTGCTTTTAAAGTTAATGCATAATTTTATTGTTATTATTAATTTTTGCTAGGAAAAGTAACATAATTTTATCCTTATGAACCTTTAATAAGCGTTAATAACGATAATGTCTCGATCGATTAATTAAGAAGCATTTGGAACTAAATCAAATAATGTTATATTTCTACTTGCTAATGTCTAAATTTATATTATATTATATTATATATATATATCTCAAACTATATGCTATTTTGTATTTTTATATTATAAAAAATTGAATTTGCACTTTCATGAGTACAAGAATCCTAACCTCGATAAAATGTCTAAAATTGGTTAATGAGTTGAAATTTTAATATTTACTTTTAATTTTTTGAGATTTCTATATTCAATATGTTTTAGGTAAGGGATAATTTTAAATTAATTAAAGTTTGACATTCGTAAAAGTTGTAATATGATTATCCTTAAATAAGGGTTATTATTATAATTATTTTTGTTTTATTATAATAAAAGTATATATAATGAATTTTTTATTAAATTAATTATATTTTATTATCATTATAATTGAATAAAATTATTACTTTTAATAACAATAATTTAAGTTTTGATTATATTATCAATCTTAAATAATTATCTGTTAATTAATTTATCAATATTTATCTAACTTTTGTGTTTTACTCATTTGATAGGAGACTATTTAGCTTGGTTGGAAGAGCACTTTGGTTAAATTTCTTTTTGTTGCTAAATGTTACTACCTAAATGTTGAACTATTGACTACTTGTTCGGATGGGTGTTCACCCCAAAGTGTTCTCAGCATGCATACATCTGTAAGGAACTTAGTGCAACATGACAAACTTCATTTAGAGGAATAAGCAAATAAAAGAAAAATGAGTCAATATTTTAATGTGTATTTGAGAGGTTGTACTAGATACTTGATTATTAAGTTAAAGAAGTTTGATGATCAGAGCCAACAAGTAGCTTCCAACAACAATTTATGAGAACTTACTAGGTATTATTCATCTTCTTTGCGAATGTGTGTACTACTCAAAAATGTCTGACTTCTTGGACTATAGATAAAAGTCTAAAGTCTAAATTCTATTGGCAGCCTCTCCAGACAACACAAGTGCACAACAAGCTCACGCAATGGGTTAAGATATGTCAGATTCCACCAAGTATAAAAATGGAACCTAACCATACATGCCCTCCAATTATATCTTCTAAATCGTCCACACTAACAATCCACCATTCTCTTCCAAAGAGGGATTTTAGTAAATAACTAAATATAATACTTGGGCTAAGGGTCAAGTTGGTAATTTTTCTTACATCTCCCCCTCCCGGTATCATATACACCCCCAAAATAAAGAGCCTTGAAAACTAGAAGAAAAGCACCTATATCTAACAAGATTAAGTGAATACAAAAAATTGTAGTCATTTTCTTTCTATCTTTCCATACATAACCGAAAAATGGAAAAGATTCTTCAAGAGTCCCAGGTCCTAAAAGTGCAGGAAAAATACCACCAAAGCCAAATACTGTAGAGGAAATTAAGTGAAGTACTCCAGACACAAAGTATGGAAAGGTGTCTAGAACTTCCCCCCCGAGAGCTCAACCAATAGAAAGAGGAAAGTAAGAAAGAGAAGAACCTGTACTTGATGGGCTCGAACGAAAGCCTTAACAACCGGTAACCCAGAACTCATTATTTTTCTTGCATCCTATGAAGGCATCACCGATCTTTAACCTCCCAGCTCTGGCTCAACGGGGTCTATCTACAGGCAGCTCGAAGACAAGAAATGGAAGAAAAGACCATCGTTGGACACAATCAATGTTCAAGCTTTGAAAAAAGGGCTCACCCAACTATCTAAACCCAAGCTATGATATTTCTCTTATAAGTTTAAGATCCACTCTTTTATAAAAGAGTTCTTTGATCGGGATTAGACATGCTTTTCTTAGGAGGTCGTGTACAAAAAACCTTAACCGCACAGGCCTAGGTTGGGCCTACCTCCATCCCTAGAGGAGCCGTATGAGGCGGAAGCTCCATGTACGGTTTTGAAGCCGAGCCTTTCCAGTAATAGGGCCTAGGGACTGATATGATGATTGGTTTAAGTACGGCGGTTGGCCTACGATGGGCACCTATAGGGATTAGTGCGTGAGGTTTGGGAATGAAGAGAGGAAACATAGCGTGTCACAAGAGCGATGCAAGGTTTGGAACCCTACTGCGAGAAGGTCGTGGGTGGCCAAGAGGGCCCACTTGGAGACTTGGGATCTCAACAAGAAATGCAAAGGTTGCTTAAAGCCGGCTGGCCGATAGGTGAAAGAGAATAAACTAGTTGAGTTCTCATATAAGTCCCACCCACAGAGGTGTTTCTATTGAAGGGGTTCCCTTTCTTCTATGTGAGATGGGGCGTACGTAAGAGTGAAACCTAGATAGAACACGGTGGGGAATACGTAAGAGCGGAACCTAGATAGAACACAGAGTGTTCTCCCCAGCTACCGATATAGTTACCTTGGTTACCAGCTCTTACCATTGCTGCCTATAAATATATATGAGAGTTGCTTCTCTTCTCCTAGGCTACTGCACATATTATTCGCGAAGAAAAGGTAGCGAGCGGTTCTTCGCTTAGTAGAAGGCCACTGGACGACGACTACTTCTTGTTCTCGCCCAACCGCTTCTTTTGATTTGATTATTATTTAGAATCCTAGACTAAAGAAGAAGCTCCTGAATCAGCACAGGACCAAATCAGCAGCATGAGAACTGTACTAACCTGTCACCGGTGACTTTCTCAAGGCTCCGTAGGGGGTCAAATTTCTAATGAAGTGAAGGTCTCCCTTACTTCTTATTCTCTTAAAGCTTTATAAAGGCCGACGAGAAAAGGGTTGGTTAAGAACTATTGACTGTAAACCATAGCAAGTCACTCAATGGAAATGTTAGCCTTTGGAATGAAGATGGATGAGTAGGCACTTGAGTCTTGAACTGATGAAATTCAGGGAAAACATGGAACCGATCACTATACTAGGGTGAAAGACATGACCGCGACTTAAGATTTGAGTACCGTTGAAAAGACTTTCATAGATATATATTTCCTTGTTTTTCAAGATAACTGCTCTGCAATGTGAGAGTTATAAAGAAATATAATTTCATGGGTAAGTCGGGGGCAGCTTGAATATTAACTAATACTCAAGAAATTGAGTATTCATAATATATATGATTGGAATACCATATAAATACTATATGACACTATAACTAGTTAAATAAGATAAAGTCAAACTCAAAAAAGCAGAAATAGAAAACTACAGTGCGCTAACGAGCGCAAGAAAACAAATAATAAGAAAGAACATCATCGACTACTCAGATAGGAAAAAAGAGAACTACTAGGATAGCAACTCAAAACTAGCTACTAGTTACTGGGAGAGGAAGTCCCACATCCAAGAAAAAGAGCTACCTAATCTGTTCCAATTTTTCTTTGCTCTCATTTCTTCCCCTTGAGAAAGGAAAGGAAGGGAAGCTACATCTAGGAAGTAGGAGATATATTCTATACTACATGCAACTAGCAACAAAAAATCAAATAAATGATCGATATAATAACATTCTTATATAGCCTAGGCTCACCAACCAACCTGGATTTTGATTCTTATTATTCCTACTGGATATCAAAACCATAAGGATTGTTTCCAACCATGTGTTCCCATATGACATAAGCACCCTTGGATGGGTTGGGCCATTCCATCAAATCTTTGAGAAGGGGCTCACCCGATCTCATATTTGATGGTCGGCGTGGCCATAGGCTTGGCTTTTATGACTGCCTCCCCAACTATTGCAAACATTGAGCGAGAATGATAAAAGGCGCACAAACAATGTCGTTGTGTGGGGATGTGATTCACCAAGCTCGGGTAAACAAAGTCATCTGGCCCCCTACCAGATTAGGAATGTGAAGGTCTTTCCTTCGCCGGGAATGAAAGAGTTATGCTATTAATTGACCCTTTCCTAGTGACTTCAAATCAATAGGCCTCTTTTTTTTATCATTTTGTCTCAAAAACCTTTACAAATAGATAGAAGGGACAAATCATTAGTGATTGCACATCCTTTGGGCATAGCCAAAGTCAATCATAGAATATAACAAAGGAATAGAGAAAGGGATCCCTCCGGAGCACATAAGACCTTTTGCTAATATTTCCTATCCCTCCACACCTCTTATGACTTGACTCAAATGGATCAGATTGGGAATCCAATTCAACGATCCTTGGTGCCTCTTTCTGAATTCATATTTTTTTCCACATCAAGGTGACAGGATTCGAACCTATGGCCCTCTGTACCTAAAACAGATGCGCTGACCAGACTGTGTTACACCTTGTCTCACCCCTTGAAGCATATAGATCCACCCGATCAATGAACACTTGAACCGAACTAGCCCATCCTTTTGGGCACATGGATGCGAGAACCAATCCGAGTAATCCACCGTTTTTTTAGAAAATATGCATCCTACACTATACGACTTTTTGGCTTCCTCTTTCACTTGAATTTCGAAATCTGGCTCACAAATTCACCGCCATTGGGGCGAAAGACTACTTGGCTTTAGCAGCATATGATTTGGCCTTTATGGATGCAAAGAAATTGGAATTCCAAAAGGAATGAAACAGAGCCGGACATGTATATAAGGGTGGGTTAAAGACCTATAGGAACGCCAATGATAGATGAAAGAATGCTTGAGAGACACCTTTTTGGATCTCTGTATTAGAAAGACTACGGAGTCAAAAAGCTTGAAGATAGCCTTGACTTTAGGGATATAGACATCCATAGGTTTGATTTTAGGAATCCTCATAGAGGGTAGCCTTTCATCGATGTTATTGGAGCACAATGCTACAACGTCATCATAATCGGTATTGGAAACAAAGGTAGAAAAACTATTTTAAGGCCTTCAGACTCCATTACCCCATCTAATCTATGACCATCCTCAATAGAATTTTTTAACATGGTAACATCACTTTAAACATAATAAGAGGATTTTGTCTCATAGGTGAGGATAATGTTTTTTAAAAAACCGAATTAAATGATTTTCAATGAAGTTAGTATTATTGTGTAATTTCATAATCAAATATATATTACACGATAAAGTACCTGGTGTCCATCGCCTTTTAGCCAAGTTTTTTCCAAAGACGCAAAGTCTACATTGGAAAAATCCACATGAGGGAATCGAGCAATAACACTAGGCACTTTAGGTGTGTGTCGACCATGCACTCTCGCGTCATGTAATGTCGTATGTATGATAGAGGTGGTGTGGTGATTTACCTCAATGCTAATAATGGTTATCCCCAAGGTTCAATGAATGAATGAAGTTATGATCGTACCCGGATAGAGATGATGGTATTCCTCTAATGTCTCCAAGCCGACCATAATAGAATCGATAGGCGAAGCAACCCATAACAGTCTGTTCTCTCCTATAGATAGATAGTAGGTTGCTTCCATGCTTAAACCATTTGAAACAAAATTGCTACTTTGTTGTTGTTATTGATAGAGTGGTAAAGCCCTTCACAATTTCCTAGTTTCCTGAATCTTATCCTTGAGGAACAAGGTGTGACGGGCACGTTCCAAGATCTCCCGCAACGAGTACCTAACATATGGTTTCTTTATAGTAAGCTGATTAAATAAATGAATCATAGGTTGATTGAATATTGAGTTCCGTTTAGGCTACGTGTTCACACACTACTAAACCACACACAAGATCTTAGACAGGTTTGGCCTCCTCTGACTTTAATAGCTTAAATTCTATTCAATATCATTTTGGACGATATTGATCAGGAAATAGAAATACGATTGCCTAAAAATATGCACACTATCAAGATGAGATATTCATTCCCATTTATCAAAAAGAAAAAGAATTGTATTATAACAAAGCTTTGAACGAAATTTTCAAAAAATGCAATTTCCTTTCGCCTATCTTAGAAGGTGCTGTTAGGGGAGGGGATCCTATCCCTTTCTCATCTTTTCATCATACCCTGCGAGCTTGAAGTCCTTTACCTCAAGAAACTACTTGACCCTCAAAATCTTTATTTCTAACCCAAATAAGCTATTACCTATAACCCTTCTTGTCTATTTCAAGGAGGTGAGGTAAGAACTTGGAAGAGGCACAACTCAAAAAAGGTCATCTTCGAATTATTGACAGAAAAGAGAATGCGGTTTGTTTCCTATTTATTGAGATGGTGTTTAGTATAGTCTCGAGCTTCTTAACCATGGTAATATTGTTCATAACCTCCCAATGTAAGCTTGTTTTTCAATCATCAAGGGGTCCAATCCTTCCTCCCAACACTTGCTCGTATGTCACTCTTATAGGAAATTCAGGAGAAACCACTTGTTATAGGATAGCAAACCACGAAATTGATCATCTCAAGCCACGTGATAAGCTAATCAACTTATTTGTGAACGAGAAATGGGTTCCGTATCGATAGTGGAAGGTTCTTTCTTTAGGAAGGATATGGGCTTTATTTTCTAGTTAGTGTAGCCCTCTTATGCTTGCACGAATTAGGGCATCTTTCCGTTCAATGGGGCTTGAAAGCCCTGCCCGTGTGCACCTTGCAAGGCTAAATACTCCTTGGTGACCGATATTGAAGTAGTACCGTGAGAGAAGGGTGAAAAGAACCCTCATCGAGGAGTGAAATATAAAATGAAACTGTAAGCTCCTAAGCAGTGGGAGAAGTTCAGGGCTCTAACTGTGTGCCTGTTGAAGAATGAGCCGACGACTCATAAGCCATTGCTCATAAAAATTTGCCTTTCGTTGTTTTCAATTTTTTTATCAATAATAGTGATTAACTATGTATTTGATTTTCAAATCTTAAAACAAAACTTCAACTAAATTATTTTTCTATTTTATTTTTATGCATGTCCCATGCGATTTCTTATTTGATTGCTTCCAAGTACACTAAATAAGGATTTTTTTATTTAATTTATCTTATAAGGTAAGGTAATTTTAACCCAATAATTATACTTTTAAATTTTATAACATTTTAGTTGATTTCATTAGTAATCAATTAAATTAAAAAAAATTAAATATTACAATTATTTTGAAAAAAAAGTAAAAATTACATACTTTATTAATAAAAAAAATATTAAAATAAAGCTCGTCTATCCTTGTTATCTTTTTCTCTCTCCCTTCTTTATTCATTATTTTATTAATTAAAATAAAATTGAAAGTAAAAGAGAATAAGTGAGCAAGATACAGAGATATTAAGTAAGAAGGAAAGAGTGGAGATAAAAAGAGATCATTATTTTATTAATAAAAAATAAAATTGAGAAAATGAATGAATAGAAATTAAAGAATGAGTAAGAGGAAAAGAAAGGAAACATATTGAGAAAAATAGTGAGTAAGAGGAAGAAAGGGTGAGAACGTAGTTAGTTTCTTTTTTTTTAATTATTAATAAAATATATTATTTTATTTTATTTTTGAAAAAAATTCAAATTCTTGAAATTTTTTATCTAATTAATTATACTTTTAAATTATAGTTACATGACTTAAAAAACCCAATATTTTATCTTATATATTCACTCATTTGACTATTCATAAAAAAAGCTAAAAATTAACAGGAATAAAATGCATAAATTACATAGTTACATACTTGAAAAACCCAATATTTTATCTTATATATTCACTCATTTGCCTATTCATGAAAAAAAGCTCGTGGAAGAGTATAATGAAATTTAAATATTTTTTAAAAAAATGATTTTTCTTTTTTGTCTTTCAAGAACAAGAATAATATCTACAGTTGATCTGACAAGAAGTTCCCTTATTTTCATTGAATTTTCACTCGTGATGAGTTGAAGAATAAAGAGGAGCTATATACAGGATCTTATTCAAACTTCTCCTTATTACTTGGGTAGTTAATTCTTGCATGTAGTCAAATTTTATATATAAACAATACAAAACTTCGTAATGCTCAATATTATATAATTATAATTAGGTAATTGTAATTTGTGACATCATATTCCATTAGAGGTTGTAGTTTTACTGTACAAAGAACAAACATCTTAATATAAATTCTAAGGGAGATCAAAGACAAATGTGTTGAAATGCCTTTTAATTAAATATATAGAAAAACACTAAATGTACAGGTCGGGGTTAAACACGACAATGTTACTTTGATTAGTATACGTCTTTTACACCCATGCAAGTCATGTACATAATTTACTCGAGTCTAAATATATATCTTCGTAGAGAGTTGAAGGGACATCAAAAGCTAATTTAGTTACAGAAAAGGTCTCAATGACACTTATCACTTCCCCCTATTATAATATATAATCACAGGAAAAGACTACACTTATTGAACCATATGTATTTAAGGAATCTGAAAAATTTATAAGGTCATTCTGTATTGCCAAACATATACTAATACGTTATTTTCTTCTTAACAAGAAATTCATTTTGAAATGATCACCTTAATATATTTGCATTACTAGCATACAATAGGTTTCACATGTACATGAGGAATTTCAAATTATATATATATATATATATATATATATATATATATATATTTACTTATTTATTTATAAAGACAACTTAAAATAGTTACCACCTCGATCCACATATGAATTCTTAAAAGGGTGAGATGGGCTTGCTATCTTTAAAATAAGTATAAAAATTGAAAGGAAAACCGTAAAAAAATGATAGAAAATTATTCTACCATTTGAAATATATATAATTAATTTTTTTTCGACTCACACATACAAGATAACTTTATTGTATTGAACATACACAATAATATATGCTCCTAAATAATAAATACACATACAGTATATTTCTTAAGAGAAAAAATAAATATAATTTTAGAAAATAATTAAAAATTTAATTCACAATCCATTATTGACTTAACAAAGAAATTAAACGAATTAAAGCATGACTGTTTCTAATTAAAGATTAAGTTCTCACGGTTTCCCACCTAGCAACCCGTAATATATACAATTTACAAAGAGATTTGACCAATGCATTGACTCATGCATATAGAATCAATTCATTTTTTCATGATAGTATAATCGGTAAGACGTCTCAACCCACATCCAAACCCAAAAATGAGTTTTTATTGTTTGAACTAAAAAATAAAATAAAAATTGAATATTTTATGACAAATTTTCAACGACCTTATTTCCTTTTGACGTGGGAAATATTGTAGAAGATGTTGAAATAATGAATGATTAAATGTTGTTAATGTTTGAGTATAAAGTACAAGCTAATGTCATGTATCATATATAGCCTTGTGATTTATCCATGGCTACCACTTGATCTGATCTCCACCATCTAGGGTCGATCAGAATCAGTGCGAGCTAGAGCATGGGTCAATTCTTATGGTTGTGTTTTATTGTCTTTTATGTAGTTGTTTAGCATTTTGACATACACTGATATGGAACCCCTATAATATCCGCACATATCCATATAAATGCTTTATATATACATTGATGGTCTTGATCCATATAGAGTCTATATAATTTATTTCCTCTATCTAAAATCGTATCATCCCTAACATTTTGACATCTATCATTGGGCCTAGGGATTAAAGGCACGTAACACAAATTTTTGATACCTCTCATTAATAGGAATCACCTCATGTTTAGAGGAATAACTTGAGCGAGTTATATACTTTAACCACCAGCTTGATCACTTGCTCAAACATGGTGGGTACTAGAGCTCTAAAGAGAACAAGGTTAGTTGGAGAACAATCTGGGATCATGCCACCTCAAGAAGAGGTAGTCGAAGATGGAACAAATTCTAATGATAATATCGAGATAAACCTTGATATTTCTCAATAGTTGCTTGATCTAAGAAGAGAGTTAGAGGAGATGAGAAGAGAAAATAGAGAATTGTGGATACAAGAGAATAAACATAACAACAAAAGATCGAAAGTTACTTTCCCATTATTAGATGATGTAGTGGAAATCAAGGATGAAATAAGGAAGGAGGTTGATCATGATATGGAAGAATGCCAAACACATAAAGAAGAAGATCATAGGACATGAGTAATGCCCCGAAATATCTAGCTTGATAGTTCACCTACTCATTTAGAGTGGGAAACCCTCTTATATGATAATGAACTATTGATTGAAGAAAGGAAACTATGGAAAGCACATTTTCAAGCCTTGAAGGAGTAAACTAGGGAACAAGATACGGGAAATGCCCAACACAACATTGAATGAGATTGTGAATAGCTCGTGATATCTTCATTCTAAAAAAAATAGAATAGAGTGAGCTTCTCCCAAAGTTCAATGCTTCTAAATGCTCGAGTTTCAAAGGAACAATAGATCCTGTGACCTATGTACTATATTTTAAAATAAACATGGTACATGTGAGCATTAATTTCTTGAGACAAAAGAGATTCCATTATGTGTAAATTATTTATAGCAACCTTGCGCAACAAAGAGCAAAAATGGTTCAACAAATTGGCACAACATACCATTGCATCATTATATGGATTTGCAAAGATGATCATCACAAACAATGTAAGCAATAAGCCTATGAGAAAAGAGTATCATCGCCTCTTTTCCATCACTCAAGGAAATGATGAGACTATTAGGGAATACATGAGAAGATTCAGGGAGAAAAAGATGGAGATCATTGATTGTCTTAGTTCTATAGTAATTGACGCATTCAGAAGGGGTTTGTTGAGAAGTTTGAGTCTCTTTATAGAGATAATGAAAATGGTTCTCCATACCATGGAAGAGACTTATGGGGAGTCTCAAATTTTTGATAACTTAGAGGCAAAAGGCTTTTTAGTCCTCCTAACAAGAGAGGAATTTAATGGCCTAGAAAACCAGACTCTTGGGGAATTGGGGAAGAGCATTTTTACCCTTTAATAGACCACCATTTAGGGTAAGTTGGGCTGATGTCATGTTGAGAATAAAGGGTAAGAAAAATGTTAGATGGATACCCAACATGAGGGTCCCACAAAGAGACACAACCAAGTGGTGTGCATTTTACAATGACATAGGAAATGAAACACAAGACTATCAACATTTGAAATAAAAGATCATAGACCTATTATCAAAGGGTTACATGGGATACCTCATAAGGAACAATAACAAAATACCAAACTAGAGGCAACAACATGAGGTATTGAGGTTACCATCCCACTAGCGACCAGGCAGAAGCTCGTGCTGAAGGCAATGTGAAAATCATACACTCATTACAAGAAGGATCCAAGCTTAATGGTAAATCAAACAATGCAAGTAAATGATATTCTAGAGAGGTCCTAGGTACATATGGCTCTAATATTTACAACCTTTATGATAGAATATTATCTTTGCCTATAATATTTTGTTATGAAGATGAAACGACATCACCGCATGAGGAACCTTTGGTGATTATATTGAAAGTGGGGTACAAAATGTGGTTTTTATTTATTTATTTCTCAATGTTCTGTTTTCCTTTATGTAAGGTTAGTTACTACATATCAATAATGTACACATGCATATAGTTAGGTATGCTTTGTATGTAAGCAGGTTAACACACACCATGAGGTAGGTTTTTGTACTATACATGTTAGGTTGAGTGTTATGGTTTTTGAGGAGTGAACGTACAAGTGATCGACACACAAATTATGCTCAATGAATACGTAAATATATGTATCATAACAAGCAATATAATGATAAAAAAAATCGTTCCCACGAAGATTATGTTTTTAGAAACTAATTTTTAAAACACAAAAAATAAAAATCAATTTTTTTGTGTTTTTATATTTCAATGATGCAAAATTAAAAAAACTAAAAATAAATAACAATAATTAATTAAATCAGACTTGGTAACTAAGAAAATATATGAGAAAATATCTAGGAATACTTAATCTCCCAATTTTCTAAACATGGGAATCACTAAAATCTCTCTAATATAATTAGAGATTAATTACATGATCAATTGAATATAATTTAGCATGTATTTCTCTCTCAAGTAAAATCATACTCTCATGTCAATTAAATTGCATACTACTCATTAAATTCATCAATTATCGATCACATACATAAATATCGTATATCTCTGCCTAAAAACTATGCATGTTATTTGATCAAGACAAATAATTAAATAATTATCTCAAATCTATTTAATTGCCTCTATAGATCAATTATTGGCCAAACAATTAATAGCATAAAAATCATATTAAATAGAATTCATAATTGGAGTAAAATATTAGATCATCACATGATGAAAATTGGGTTCATAAGACCCTTAGATTAACAAATTAATTAGACATAATTTTTTTCATAAAACTCATATTTTTCATAAAGAAAGACATAAAAATTAATAAAGAAAGAAGTGGAAGAACAAATACAATTAATGTTTTGAATTACAATACCACTCTCCTCTTGAATTTCCAATAAACTTATATCTCTTTTTGAATTTTTCTATATATTTTTTTTCTCTTCTTAGCTCTAAAAACTGATAAAATAATGTTCATTATGACACATTAGGGTTTATGAAGGTGATTAGGGGGTTAAATATTGTTCATATGAAATATGGATCGTCAAATCAGCTTCAGATCAAGGGCTGAGATGAAAAAAGGAAAAATAATAGTGTCATCCAATCAAAAGTAGACATGTGGCATCCGAGATTTAGAGGGAAAATCAGAGAGTGACAGGTGGCGAAGAAGACTAGTCTTCATCACAGGTGGAATGAACGGACGAATTAGGTGAAGTCGTATGGAGAAAGCATTGACCAAGTGTGGAACTCGAAATGAACATCGTGTTGGCATGTGGCTTGCTATGTCAGTTCCCTACTCACATGGCGTTCACATGGTAGCTTTTGATTGGTCTTACATTAAAAATTAAAAAATAATCTATAAAAATTCTAGAAAAATCCCAAAATTTCCAAAAAATATATTTTCACTTTTGTTTCACTAAAAAGTTTATATTTTAATATTTTCAACACTAAAAATAATACTTATTGAATAAAATGAGCATATATTAAGTAAAATGTGCACTGATGACTCTACTTTCATGGAGTCATCAGTAAGCAAGGTAACATTGACATTCGTCTTTTTGTTTCATTTTTGGTATGGTTATTTGAGGAATTAACTCGACACATTTTGAAAACAAAAAATATCTATTTTAGCACCTCGCCACTAAAATCCCCACCACCCTCACCACCACCTTCGTCACCACCTTTGATAAGGTGGCTAGCATAGTGGTCGACTGAGTGCTATAAATATCCCTTCATTAATTATTTAATGAATTCAAAAATTATATCAAAATACTACCACAATTTCCAATAATTTCAAATTCCATTTTTACTACTGTATTACAATATTAGTGATACATTTAAGAGAGTATAAAATAGTGAGGCAAACTATTTTTTACTGAAGTGTGAGAATCTCATTGTGAGAATGAGTAAAGTTAAATTCATTGATTTATCGTATCTCTTGTTGTGTATAATAAGAGATAGGTTGTTTTGAGTTTGAGGGTAGTTTTCAAGATTGTGAGTTGTTACACTTCTTATTTATCTGTGGCTACATATCACACCACTTTATGTGGGGCTAGCTGTGGAGGAAGTACGGTTCGTGTGTCGAACCAGGTTATTACGAAAGTAGTAAGCAAGGGCAGTAATAGATAGTTTGGACCGAGGTCTTGATAGATAAAGTTAGTGCTGGTTTTATTTCTTTAAGAGTTTTAGTTTTTTATTTCTTAGTGAATTATTTATTATCAATTGTTTTCTATAAGAAACACGATGATGTTACCATATAAATACGATCTCTATGTGGATTTACCTTATTATATAGCTTGTTATGTATGATCTACTATTATGCCAGTATAATATGAGTTTAAGATGTGCATGTTACAACATATTAAAACCTTAAACTCTAATTAGAATTCTTTTATATTCCTACTTGCTTTCTATTGAATATATTTAATATCTATTGTTCAAAGTTATCTACTTTTTTGATATTATATTATTTTTTCTTTTGTTGTATTGTCTTGTTAAATGTGTAATTTTCTATTCGCACGAGTTAGGGATGAATCATTAAGGAGGCTATATCTTCTTACCCTAGTTATGTACCCATCGTTGAGTCTTGCAATTGGTATCAGAGTCAGTGCATCCTTTTAGAGCATAACCACTTCAGTGTTAATTCATTTAACTTGCTTTTCACACATATATTTGGATTTAGGAGAATGAGGTAATGTATGTAGGCCTTTGATGTTCAATGGTATAAATTATCTCTATTGAAACTCTCAAATGAGGGCCTTCTTGTTGTCTCTCAGTGATTGTGTTTGGTTTCTAATTGAAAATGGCTAGACGTATCCAACCAAAACCCCTCATGATAATATCGTGATTCCTAAACCTATGATTGAGTGTAATAATGTTGAAATTAAGGAATCTAAATGGAATGGCAAGGGACTTTATGTAACTATCAGGATAGTTATGCTAGATGAGTATAAAAAAAATTGAAAGTTATACATCTTCAAAACAAGCATGAGACATTCTAGAGACTACTCATAAAGGTACTTTTGCTGTAAAAAAAGGTTCAGAATTTTGAAATTGAACAGAGATTTTGAACTCTGTATCATGCAAGAGGATGAAATCATTGACAATTTGTATACACATTTTCCCACCATTGTCAGTTGTTCCTACAACTTGGATAGACCTATTAGCGAGGAAAAGTTGACTTAGAAAATCATCGTTAGCCTAGCCTATCGGTTATATGCCAAAGTTACCATGCTTGAGTACATGTATACTATTAATGAGTTAGCTGTTGACCTATAAGTATTTGAACTTCATCATCTGTCTCCCTAACAAGATCAAATTATTGCTGAGAAAGGAAAGAGCTTCATTCTCAAGACCACCAAAGGTAATAATCGAAGTAAAGAGGTGAATGACATTATTGAGAATGATGATGATTCTAACCTTGATAAGGAAGAAATGACATTATTTTCCAAGAGATTCATTAGATTTTTCATATAAAAGAAATCCTTTTCTAGGGGTGTTGGAAAAGCACTAAAGGCTCGAAATCGATTAAGCTTGATGAAGACTCAGATAACGAAGTACATAAACCTAGTAATGAACATTGTGGCTAATTTTATACATGAACATAAATGTGGGAACAAGTGTGCTATGAAGTTCAAGATTACTATTTTGAAAAGTACCAATATTAGATGAGGATGACTCTAACTTTCTAGCATTATTTGCTTCGAGTAATGTCATGGAACTTCTGACTGCTACCTTAGATGCTCAAGGGGTTATAACTAAATATGAAAAAGATGAGTAAGATGAGTTTCTTAATTCATACAATGCGCTCTTATTAGAGCATATTAAATCAAAAAAGCTAAGAAAAAGGATTTGGGGAGCTTGGATGAAAAGGAGTGCGAGATAAGTGCTATGAAGAAAACTCTTGAGGAAAGGAAGTCCCCAATTGATGGTTAACTAATAAGTGCTCAAAAGCTCTTAATATATCGTGAGAGATTAGCATTCTAAAGAAAACTCCTTAGGAAAGGAAGTCATCAATTGATGGTCAACTAATGAGTGCTTAAAAGCTCTTAATATATTGTGATTTAATATAGATTTGTATTTGTTTATTTTTATTATCATTTTAAATAAATATATTTTTTCATAATCATGGATATATTTTATTGTTTTTCAATTTTTTTTAACTTCAAGAAGATATAATTGATCAAGAATTGAAAAATATATCTTAAAGCACTCCATTACAATATGATAGCATATGTAAGGCTTTACATATGTTGAAAACCATGAAAAAGGATATGCAAGAAAATATGGGTTCAAAGTTAATGAGATTAACATGGGTCACGACATGGACTTTTATTGTGTCACGATGCAAGGCTAAAGAAGTGAAGATCACACTTCCCAGAAATTGTTGCAGGTTGTAACGTGAAAATATTATGTGTCATGACACGATTAAAATGGATAGAGTTCCAACCATGTACAATCTGCGTATTCTCTCAATGTGAAAGAAATTTATGACATGGCATTAGTCTTATGATCCATATCTTTCTCCTTTTCAAAACCTGTAAATTGGATCCCAATTGCATTGTGAAAATATATCCCTTAGATCCTTATCCTTTTAGCTTTTTAGTTTTCTCTTAAGCTTTTTTAGTTTTTCTTTTTAGCAGTTTCAAAGTTCTTCTCTCATTTGAGAGTTCAACAATTCTAGTTTATGTAATAACCTTAGTTTCAATATAATAAACGGTGTTGGTAATTTTGTTAGGAGGTTTTCCATAATAGAAACGATACTAAGATTCTATAAAGATACAATTGAGGTATATTTAAAAGTATTCTTTTTAGATTATTTTTATGTGTTGTTTTACATGCTATATGTTTAATTTATTGATAATTTGTTAAAATATACATGTGTGGCTATAAATAATATGGGATGTTAGTAATGATACTCTTAGAGAATAAGCATAATTTAATTAAGAATTAACCTGTCAGCCTCACCAAAAAGGGCAAGTTAAGGTTTAATTAATAAAGAATTTTATCCTTATCTTAGGATATTTTCTTATAAAAAATGGATAATTAATAATCTTAATTCATATCTTCACTATCCTAATTAATAATGAGCAAACATAATTAATTAATTAATGTATTCCATAAATTATCTACTTCATGATAAATATTTATTTGCCTTAATGAATTTTGAATATTCCCATACATAAGAATAATTACACAAAGATTAATTGTTCTTCTGACTCAAATAGGTAATCAAGAGAGGTGGACACACCATAAAATCTTTTCATGAGCTCTATATAAATTTGAGCAAGTTGGCACACTCCTAATGATTTAACAACCTTTCCTCAAACATCAATGCCATTTAAATGTGTCAATGAATCCCTAAGAAGAAGTTGATTAGAAGTCCAACAATCTTCCAAGTTGGCACACTCCTATTGATTCAACCATCTTCCCCCAACAACACTTGGGTGTATGAAATCTTGTAACCTCTCCACTTATTATGCACACACATAAGAATGACATCTCATTCTACCAAAGAAAACATGTGTCATGCATTCCAATGACAAATACCAAGTTGTCAACTATATTAAGGATGCAGGTACAC
The DNA here is from genome assembly GCA_037013495.1 of Hippophae tibetana. Classification (NCBI taxonomy): domain Eukaryota; kingdom Viridiplantae; phylum Streptophyta; class Magnoliopsida; order Rosales; family Elaeagnaceae; genus Hippophae; species Hippophae tibetana. The sequence continues at coordinate 44,104,416 of CM072809.1, forward strand.
ATATAACAAGACATGTGAAATAGAAAAATGCAAACTATGCATACAACATGTCATACTAATAGTCCTATTTATGTAAGATTCATACAAAATGATGTCAAGAATAAAAAGGCATAGCAACATAACATAAATTCATAAATAGAACAAATAATAAGATTGTAGAACAATCATAACATTCCTCTTGCTAACATGCATTTTACGCATAATCTCCCCTTAAAAGTATGCATGTAAAGTAACAAAAAAATTTTGCATTCTACACACAGTATAATACAAGAAATACAGTTTGAAGGAAGTAAACAACATGCAAAAAACAAGTAAGGATAGAGGAACAGAGAGTAAGAAACATAACAAACTCAATCTCATTAAGTAAACAATATTGTACGAACTATTAAAGGATAGAGTTGAAACAAACTAAAGTAACAAGGAAAATAAAAGAAGTTCAACACACGTTATCTCCCTATTTTGCAACAACATTCCCAAGACCACCATAGTGAGAAGACTATCTAACAACGATAGAAGTAGAATGTGGGGAAGTAGGATGAGGATTAAGAACATTGGCATCTAAATTTTCAAAAGGAGTGGTTAAGATCAAAGAGAACATTGTGTATGTCTTCACCAAACAAAGAAAGCATACAGACCAACAAGCCAATAGAAGAAGTACTAGAGTGAAGATGGTTTCTAGAACCAGTAGGGCAATGTCTAATTGAGGCAAAAGAAATGAGTGAACCATGAATAAGAGGTACATATGGATGAAAAGAAGCCACAACATTCTAATCAAAAACTTGAAATTGAAGTGAATCTAAGATATTTTTAGACTCAAAAAGGACAACAAGGAAAAAAGGAAACCTGAACAACATGAAAAGATAACAAATTAGCAGTATTTTATGAGAGCAATATCATGTAAGAGACAATAGTATGGTAGAAAAAGAATCTTGAGAGAAGATAAATCTATGTTCCCTAAGCACAAAAGTTGTAGAAAAACCAATGGAAAAACAGGAGGTAGAGCAGGACAAAAGCCAAAGGGCCCTTTGAGATTAACCAAAACATTCAACATAAAATATCCACAAGACAATCAATCCATAACACATTCATGTAAGGGTATGGCTAAATTTTTGATAACATGTACTATGTGTGATATGCTAAACTTGCTTACTATATATGCAATTATGATATGCTTATTCGAACCAAGCAAATAGAAATATAAACTCAAATAGAACCTAACTTCATATCTCCACTTTTAGCCTCTCTTTCCACTAATGTAAGTGCAAACTTGGAAGAAATCAATAAGTCTTTTAAAACTTGTAATGAAAGGTCGAGGATTGGGTAGAAGAGAAGAGAAATTTAAGTTTAGGCACACCTTTAGCTAATCAAAACGTACACCTTAAGCAAATATCTCATAAACAAGTAGTAAACCTTAAGACTTAGTTTCTTTTCCTTCTACTTCTCAAATTTCAAAAGCTCACATTCCCAAGCATGTAATCTTTTGTCTTTTATGTCTTAGCATACATTTGCTGATACCCTTCCTTTTCTTTTACTATTATTTTTTTCATTTCTTTTCTTTTTCCTTTTCTTTAAACACAAGGGTAACATAGACAATCTCATAACAAATAGTTTCAATACTTAATAAAATTGAAACTCAACTGAAGATGTGTAAGGTAAGTGGTATTTATCATTTGGGCTAAGCCAGTAAGTGCAAAGAAATGAAGGAAAAATGTAAAAGCTCAAGAGAAGAGACTAAGGATAAGAAAACATTGATGACTTGAAAGATCCAAATGATCCAAAGATGACCTAAATCCTATCCCTATCCAAGTAACACCTAATATTTTGCCTCAAAAGACAATAAAGTGGATTCTAGAGCTGGTAAGAGACATACAAATCATCAAGTAAGAGATCCACACAAGCTTCTCAAAATAGCCATACAAATTTACAAAGTTATGGCATGTGTAATAAAAAGTTATTTTGAAATTCAACACAAGAATTTAGCCATACATGTGCTTAATGAAAATACATGTCATAAAAATCACATTTCAATTCAAGTTAAATGCATGCCACTCAAAAACCAACAAAGTCCCAATTAACTCCATCTTACAGTAAGAAGATGAATAAAAGAACGTGCAAAATTATCCTAGGAAGAGAGAGAAAGAAAATGTCAAAGGACCATAGACAAATATTATTTTTTTATTTTTTAAATCATTAAGGAAGATAAACATAGTTTTAAAGAAACAGATAGATATCACAACAACAAACAAGTAAGATGACAGATATGGCCTCAAAAGAGATCATAGGCCAAAAAGACAAGGATTTTCATCAAGAGACATCATTAGTACAAATTTTATAGTGTTGCCTCCACAGAGAGAAAGGAGAACAAACTATACATAGTTTCCTCAAAAGAGATCATCGACAACATTCACATCATCTCTAGTCAAGAAAGGAAAAAAATTAACTAACTAGTGAGTAACACAGGTAACACTCCCAAGAGAAAAGAAACAAGGGATTTTACGAAAACATCTAAGCATATGAGAAAAGCTTAGGTTCCAATACAAAAAAATAAGAGATATGCTTAGGCAGGGTTAACACCCCAAACACTAGGAATGTCAACTAAATACACAAGTCTAGTCACAACAATGCATGTAAGTCAAGAGTCTTGAAGACAAGTAAATAATCTATATGATATATAAATGCCCGAACCAAACCCAAACAAGCACAGTATAGATAAATACTCATGTAAACAAGCTTGTAGTAACACCTCAATTTTCTCCAAAGATACATCTAAAGCACAAGAGAAGAAAGAGCAGACAAAAGATGAATATACGAGACTAACAGAGATTCAACACACAACATACTAGGTACAAGAAAACCTAGTAAAATAGGTGAGATTCATTCTATATGACATGACATATGAATGACAAGGCAATAATAAGAAAATCCTAAAACTCAAACATTATATGATGAAAACATGTGACATGATGCTCATGAAAACATCTACAGAAGAAAAAAGCAATAAGAAAGGTAAACACACAAAGAGAGCATCTCAAAGTAACTAACAAGAAAGAATACTAGTAAATGATCAAATAATCGAGCATAGTAGCAAGTAGGATAATTAACATACTATGCAAGATATAGAGAAAAAAATAAAGAGATATGCATGAACAGAAAGCCAAGGAAAATTCAAACAACAAATGTTAATGGAAAAACCAATCTCATAGAACAAAAACATCCCACACTAGTAGAGGTAAAGGGCACAAACATACAAGGTATGTGGATGTGTGGATAGAGTTATATGATCAAACACCTAGGAAGTTAAGCCTAAACAAGGTCGACTCATTCTCATACAAATAAAAATTCCCATATGTAGGAACAATTACACGAAATTCAATTATTCTTCTGACTCAAATAGGTAACCAGGACCTAGATGAGGTGTGGACACACCAACCCATGGAATCATTTTTATAAGATCTATATCGATTTTACCAAGCATACCTCACAACATGAATTGAGAAATTAACATTATGAAAGTACAAAATAACATTCTCAATTTAATACACAACAAAAACAACCCGCAATAAGAAAGAAGAAACTATAGTAAACATACTAGTAATGGTGTGCTTCACAAGCTCATATCCAGGCTAGTAGCATGCATAAACATAGAAAATATCACACCGCATGTAAGAGAGCCATACATACTGAAAAGCCATAAAGGATTTCCACTCTCTTCAAGACCTCATATGTGGAAACATATTCGGTAAATGATCTTTGTAATTTCACAGCATGAATCATACATCACATAACAAACCATAATAAAGAGTCCAACATATAGTACGTTACCAATGTAAGGAGAAACAGACTCCTTAGAGGCCTACACTAAAAATTTATGATTAAAAAAGCATAAGTAATAATTAGAAAGCTATAGGTATGCTATAAGGAAAGAGTAAGCTTTTAACTATGCAAAATAAATAAGTTTACTAATCAGAGTCTAAATCTAGTATGATGGAACATACTCAATCAAGATTCAGATTATATTGACACAAAAACAAATAAGGCATAACAACAGATGTAATGAGCTAAAACCACATAGAAATTCTATCTATGTGGTAACATTCTCAGGTTTCTTAAGACAACTACTTAATAGCAAACAATTCACTAAATAATAAATTAGTTAAAACTCTAAGAGAAATAAAACTATTATAACCTCTATGAGTTGGGATCTCTATCTGAATTGCTTATTGCTGCTCTTGCTTGGTGTTTCAATAACACCCTAGTTTGACTCACAAACCCAACTCTCCTCAAAATCCCACACCACTAATTATGGTATGATCAAAAACCATAGATTAGTAACCAGAAGTATAATAACTCAGACTCTTGAAGACAATCCTCAAATTCAAACACCCTATCTCTTATTGCACACAATGAGAGATATGAGAACATAAAGCATTTCCATAATGAGGTTATCGCAAATAAACAATTGCATCTAAGCAACTCCCAACGGACACATGGCTCACATATACTGGTAATGTATACTTATCATTTCCAATAAGTGATTCATGTATTTGCAAGCTATTTTATAAACCAAACAAAATTTGTATGCTAAAATTTATATCATCAATTTTTTGGCACCGTATTTGGGGAGAAATATCGTTTTTAAGTTTTTATTATCAAAATCTTAAAAAAATTATGTTTAAAATATTGTTTTTTTATTTGAAATATTAGAATATCTAGGTTAATAATTAATTTTAGATATTTTAAATTTTAAATTTTATTTTATATTTTTAAAAAATAAAAAATTCTATTTTATTTTATTAAAATAATAAATAAAGGGATTTTAAATTATAAAAATCTTAAAAATACAAAAAATAGAGTTTCTTTTATTACTTGACTTAAAAAACTTATAACGAAATAAAAAACAATAGCAGTGGGATCTTAATTTCAAGTTCTAGTTTAAATTCAAAAAAACTATTAAGATCTTAAATACATAAATCTAAAAAAGTTAAAAAAAAAAACAAAAAAAGTCTCAAAATTTAATGTCTAATTCATTATGTTGACTTGTGATATTTAAAAAAACAACCAAACATTTTCAAAAATAAAATAAATCTAAAAAATTTATCATCTTTAATAGTTGACTTAAAAATATTTATAAAAATATCTTAGTTTACTTTTTTATAACTATTTTATTTTTATTATCAACTTAATTTCTTTTTAGTATTTTTTATATGAATTTAAATTTTTATTTATTTTTCTTTTTTACTTAGTATTTTTATTTACTAACTTTTATCTAACTAATTTTATTTACTAACTTTTATTTATATTTTTTTTATTTTTGCTTTAATTATCTACTAACTTTATTTATTTTTGTTATATGTTTTCTATTTCTTTTTCTATTATTTTTTTTATTTTTTATTTTTATTTTTGTTTCATTTATTATTTATTTTTATAGGTTTCTTTATTTTTTTTTATTATTTCTTTTATCTATTTACTTTTAGTTGTTTAATTTTTGTTTTCTTTTATTTTTATTACTTATTTATTTTTGTTTAGTAATTAAGTTTTTTAGCATTTAATATTAGATTAATTATAGTATTAAAAAGAATTTTGAAGCTACATTCAAAGATTCTAAAAAATTTAATATCACCATTAAGGATAAAAAGGAGTTAGCTACTATGCTGGATAATGGTACAAGTGTATATTTATGCATTATTTATTATACTTGTAGCTAGGATATGGTAATCTAAAACTTACAACCATGTTCCTAAAATTATCAGATAAATTTCTAGTATATCCAAAGGGCATGATATAATGATTTAATTATACAAGTGGATAACCTTGTCATACCTTTAAATTTTGTTATTGTTTTTGTGTAAGAAACTTCAAATTGGACAAGGAATACAATGTACTTATTGGTAAGCTTCTATCCATGGATGCAGTTGGTGAGAAAAGAATGTTATAAATAAATGAAAAAGATGAGCTATGGTGGAATTCTTATAAGAACATCGAGCTTTACAAAGAGAAGAAAGAGATGGCAAGATAAGAAAATTATCTATCAGACTTTTGAACCAGGATAGAAAATATTACTACACAACTCAAGACTCAAGTTGTTTTCGAGTAAACTTAAGAGTAGATGGCCAGGCTCATTCACCATCACTAAGGTAACAAATCATGGATCCATTGAATTAGAATACAAAAACAAATAATGGTTCATAGTTAATGGGTATAGAGTAAAGCACTATTTTGGAGACCAATTGCCAAATGAAAAGGTTATGATGACCTTAGTGGATAGACCTTAGAAGCTGATATGAATGTCTATCCAAGGATGTTAAATGTGACGCTTGTTGTGAGGCAACCTAATGTTGATTTACTTACATCTTTTCTATTTTGTAGGTGAATAAATGTGGAAGGCAATGGCACAACATAGATTGAACAAGTTTCAATGATAGATGTGGTATGTCAAGCTAAGGGAGTTTTATTTCCTTTCACTCTTTTTCATATTCATATGTGCACATTGGGGATAGTGTGCAATTTAAATGTGAAAAGGGAACTTTGTTCTTTACTTTAGTGTTTAGCATGCATTTTTATTTTTTAGGATATTTTTCATTTTTTTAGGATTTTTTATCATGATTTGGGTAGAAATTGATGAATACATGGAAACCAAATGCATGCATATTTGATATGAAACATATGAAACCAATGATAGAATTGGTTATCATGACTAGGATAACGAATGTAACATACTCATTAAGATACTTACATTAATCATGTGATATGCTTACTTGTTTTGATTGAATTGATTCATATTTTTATGCATATATTCATGTTGATTATGGTATTGTTATTGGAAGAAAATTTGGGTTGATTTATGTTAGTTGATGAGGTCTACCATGTTTTAGAATTTATTTGATAATCCCTTGAAACAAAATCATTAATAGTATTTGTCTTGAGAAATGATTTAGGATTGGATCGATTGAGCCTCTCAAGCTAATCATTATTTATATCCTTAGTTACCATTTTGAGCCTTACTAAGAAGCATTCATATCTTTAAGCTACATTTTTTTATCTTAACTAGTAAGCTACCTTTACCCTTACACCTTTAGCTTGTACGAAAATTGCAATAATGTGTTATGCTATAGAGTAAGGTGAAATGTAATGCACCTTATTTCTTCACATCCACAAAAAAAACTCACAACACAATTATCCCTCTAAACAAAAAATAAAAATAATAAAATTAAAAATAAGTTTGGGGGTGTTATGAGAATAAGAAAAAAGAGAAAGAAAAGAAAGTGAAGATGTGGAATAAAAGAATAAAAATAATGGTAAGATAAGATGCACAAAAATATTAAATGAAAGCTCAATTGAAGTTAAATATTGCACAATGAATAAAAAGAGAGCTAAGATATTGAAAAAATCTAAATATATCTATTTATCTACCCTCGTATAATCCTTACACTATAAGCATGTAAAGCCCTATGGATCTTTAACTAAGTGCATATTTACATTAGTAAAAAGGGTTGTGGAGAATAGACTTATGAAATTTGTTCTAAGACTTCGTTGATTAGCATGCTCATATAAGTTGATTTCATGAGTGCATTGGATGACATCATGTGCAACACATACAAATCAATTCGTCAAAAACATTGCATATCCTTGTATTAATGGAATGCTAATTGATGGATATGTGAAATTTCTTGTCATAGAATTGTACGATTTTTGAAGGGGATAGTTTTTGCTGAATATGCATATACGTATTAATAGATATATATTTATGAATGTGTTACTCATATCATTTTAGCTAGTTAGACTTAACTTTGCTAGAGGGTAAGTAAAGAGTTAAGTTTTAGGGTATGATAACTCTATGAAAGTAAAGTTATTTGGCCACTTTTGAACCACTTGTTTATCTTTTCTTACTAAAACATCATGAATAAGCTTAAGTTGTGTTTAAAATGGTAATGTAGGTGAAAAGATATAAAACAAATAAAAAAAGGCAAAAATTAGGACAAATGCAGGATCAACACTCAATCAATCGACAAAGGAATAGGTTGATCGAGGGTTTAACACTTGATTGATCGACAAGGGAGTAAATCGATCAAGGGTTCATTTCTTAATCGATTGACAATAGGCTCGAACGATCAAGCAATAAGGATTTTAAAGCGTCAGCCTTAAATTGACTTCCAACTTTCAATCTTAACCCTTAAATCAAAGTTATACAAATCTTAATATAATGAGGATTAATTTTAACTTATTTAAAGTACAAAAAAGAGGTCATAAACAACACATAATTAAAAATTACAAAGACCTAGTAGCTGCTAAGAAGAGAGAAACAAAGAAAAGTTAAAGAGTAGATTAAAGAAGACACAACTTTGTAAAGTATTTTAGATAATATTAGTACTACAAATCAATAGATTGAATGCATCTCTCATTCTTCTCCATTCTTTATTATTTTTATGTCTTTTTTATGAAAAAATTGAGCTTTATGAAAATAATTATGTCTAGCTATTTTTATTAATCTAGGGGTCTTATGAACCCAATTTTCTACATGTGATGATCTAATATTTTACCATAATTATTATTGCAATTCAATTATATTATTTAATCTGATTTTTATGCTATTAATTATTTGCCAACAATTGATCTCTAGAGGCAATTAAATAGATTTGAGAGAATGATTTAATTGTTTACCTTAATTAAATAACATGCATAATTTCTAGGTAAAGGTGTATTATTCTTACGTGTGTGACCTATAATTGATAAACTTAATGAGTAGTATGAAATCTAATTGACAAGAGAGTTGATAATTGTATGTTATACAGTTATTTTGTCCAATTTATTAATTATAATTACTATGTTCTTAATGTTTTTTGTTTAATTTTAATTTATTAAATTAATATTTACTATTAGTTTTTTAAGGAATATATTTTCAAAGAAAATTAAAGAATTTGAATTGAAAAAGGACTTAATTGCAAATAATAAAAGCTGAAAATATAATTTAAATAAAAAGAGGGCTTAATTGCAAATATCAAAAGTTTAAAAGTTGATTAGAATTAAATTGGAGGGCTAAAATGCAATTAAATAAAATTTGTTTTTCTGCGTAGGAAAGGGAGGACCAGGCGTGCCATTATCAACGCGTATCATGCACCGTTAGATCGTACAATCAACGGTGAGGATCAGACGAGTGTGATACAAACGCGACATGGGCGATTGGACGCATTTATCGGATTGCACACAACTCAGTGCGTAGAGTGAGGCTCTCTTGATCGCGTAGGCCAGCGTGTAGGATGGGACCCACGTGTCTGCACAAGCAATTTTCCCGTGCGACGCAGTCCATGTAATATGCATGCGCCCTCCCATTCCACCAAATATGAAGCTGCCACATGTCTTGTTATTTCTTCCAACAAATCAAATGTTGACATGTGGCATGAGTTTTGTAAAATGAAAACTCAAAAACGACGCACACTTCCCAGCCGTTTTTGTGTCTCCCACACGTGTCTAAAAATAATATTTTTGATGTAATATTTTGTACCCCACTTTTACACAGGTGATTTTAAAAAATATATTTTTTTAATGTATTTTTTTAGAGTCTTGGAGCTATAAATAGGTGATTATTGTGATAATATTAAGGCGGTTGGATAAAATACTGTGGAACACGCAGAAGCCATTTTTGGCTTCTATTGTGTTTCTGCGTAGGAGAAATTAGAGAATAGAAACACTTTTAATTTTCTTTTTTTTTCTTCATCTAATATTCCTTAAATGCTTTAATATTTGTGTATTGTAATTTTAATTTTTGTTATGAACTAATTTAATTTTTCTAGGGTTGCGTTGTAGCTTAATTTATGAAGCTTGAATAAATTATTTTTGAAAGATTTATGAAATTTTTAATTTGTTTATTCTATTTGTGCTTAATGCTTTTAATTATTGGAAAATTTATCAATTGATCTGTGGCACTTAAATAAACTTGGAAGAGACATTTTTGTGTGTTGCTCGTGGATAGAATAACATGTATATATAAGGGATAGGAATATACATTTATTGTACGTGCAATTATTTGAGAACTTTAAACGTAATGAATCTTAGTGAATTTAATTCTCATAGGAATATAGTGAATTATTTTAGCAAGATGTGTCTATATGGAGCTCGGAAAAGATATATTGATAAAATTAGGAGTTCTTGGTTGACAAATTAAATTCAAAAATATAAATCAAGACAAAATAAAATGATTCGAGTGGATTAATTTGGTGAAACTGTAATCCTCGAATTTTCTTTATTGTTAAAAAAAATTAGTTTAGTTAAACACCTTCCAAATTTCGTTTGTTTGGATAAAATCAGAGTGAAATAATTTTAGTACTTAACAAACTGTAGTAACAAATCTCCGTGGGAATGATATTTTACTTATCATTTTATTACTTGTGACCATGTATACTTGCACGTTTTCATGTTCCCTTAAAGAGACAACAAGTTTTTGGTGTCATTGCCGGTGATTTGTTTACTATTTTTGTTGATATTAATTCCAATCAATTTGATTTTAGTTCAAAAAAATTTATTTTTTATTTTTTATGCTTACTGTTACTTGCTTAGATTTATTTTTCAATTTTCTTGTAAGTTGAGATTTTATATTGGAGGCACAATATTTGAACCTCCCTAAAAGCAGAAAAATAAATGGGAAGTCAAGTTGATGACTTTAAATCAAGCGCTTCTTGGGAGGTAACCCATGTGTTTTAATTTTCTATTTTTTTATTTAATTTAACATGTATTAGTTTTTATATTTCTTTATATTGTTATTTTGTTTTCGTAGGTACAAGTCGAAGGAATTAATGCTATTTTTGGATGTCAATCTTACAAACCAAACCAGGAAGTTTCTTTAAACCCATCTCATTTGTTCTTTAACTTTCACACATTGAGGACAATGTGCATATTAAGTTTGGGGTGGTAGAGAGATTGAACTTAGTTGAAATATTTTTTAGGTATTGTTGCTTGTGAAGCTTTATTTGTTTGGTTGATTGAAGATATTTTTCTTTTCATTGTGATTTATTTTTATTTCTTCATGGCTCCTTGAAAATTTTGAATATTGTCTAAGTTTGTGTGTAATTTTTGCGTATGTTTCATTTTTACAAGAATATATAGCCATGAGCACTAGTCTTAATCTTTGAGTTGTTATGCTAATTTAGAGAAGGTTTATGTGAGTATGCAATTCGATTGATGTTTTTTTGGTGTCACAGTTCTTAGAATTTGTTTGATTTTCTCTCGAGGAAAAATACTAGATAACAATTAATTAAGAAAATGATTTAAGCCATCTTTGGATCATTTGAGCCTTTCTCTCTACCTTCACATGTTTTATTCATAGTATACCCATTTTAAGCTTTTATGTTTATTAATATATTTTTTCTCCTACAACCTATTAAAAAAAGGGATATATATAGATATATTGATATTCATTATCTCACTAACATGTGACAATTGTTAGTAAATTTCTAAAGATATATCGGAAAAAAAAGATACTGAAAAGGGAAAAAATGATTGTTGCATGTGAAGTTAAATCCCAAATTGGGAAGTATTCATTGAGATGTTAGAAGGTATCTTGTTTCAAACCTAAAATGATGTGTTTAGGAAATATTTGAGCCAAATATTATCTTTTATCCTACCTTTACCTAAGCCATACATTACAAGCTTAATAAATTCCTATTGATTTTTGGTTGTGTATTTCTGCATTAGTGGAGAGAGAAATGAAAAATGAACTTATGAAATTTGTGATTTCATTAAAAATTAATTGCGTCTATACTTGCATAAACTCATTCGGATTTCATGTGATGAAATATGAAAAGACTTCACACACACAAGAAAATTCATTGTGAATATGTAACATACTTTTAAATTGATTTCAATGCTTAGATAATTTTTTTGTATTTCTTTGAGTTAAGTTATTTGTATTACCAAATAGAAATGTTTTGAAAATCACTATTTTAAGAGCATGTATCCTAGTTTTATTTCTTTTCTTTTACTCGAGGACTAGAAAAATCTTAAGTTTTGGGGTGTGATAGCTGTATGTTATACAATTATTTTGCCCAATTTATTAATTATAATTGTTATGTTCTTAATGTTTTTAGTTAATCTTAGTTTATTAAATTAATATTTACTATTAGTTTTTTAAAGAATATATTTTTAAAGAAAATTAAAGAATTTGAATTGAAAAAGGACTTAATTAAAAATAATAAAAGCTGAAAATATAATTTAAATAAAAAGAGGACTAAATTGAAAATATCAAAATATTAAAAGTTGTTTGAATTAAATTAGAGGGCTAAAATGCAATTAAATAAAATTTGTTTTTTCTACGCAAGAAAGAGAGGACCATGTTCGCCATTATCAATGCACATCATGCACCCTTAGATCGTATAATCAATGGTGAGGATCAGGCGAGTGTGATACAGACGCGATATGGGTGATTGGACGCGTTTCTCATATTGCATACTACTCGATGCGTAGAGTGGGGCCCTCTTGGCTGCGCAGGCCAGCATGTAGGGTGGGACCCACGTGTCTTCACAAGAAATTTTCTCATGTGACGTGGTCCATGTAATATGCATGCGCCTTCCCATTCCACCGAATACGAAGCTGCCACATGTCTTGTTATTTCTTTCAGCTAATCAGATGCTGACACATGGCATGAGTTTTGTAAAATGAAAACACGGAAACGATGCACACTTCCCAGCCATTTTTGTGTCTCTCACGTGTGTCTAAAAATAATATTTTTGATGTAATATTTTGTCCCACACTTTTACACGCGTGATTTTAAAAATATATATTTTTAATGTATTTTTTTAGAGAGTTGGAGCTATAAATAGGTGATTATTGCGATAATATTAAGGCGGTTAGATAAAGGACTGTGGAACACATATAAGCCATTTTTGGCTCCTGTTGTGTTTCTGCGTAGGAGAAATTAGAGAACATAAACACTTTTAATTTTCTTTTTTTTTCTTCATCTAATATTCCTTAAATGCTTTAATATTTGTGTATTGTAATTTTAATTTTTGTTATGAACTAATTTAATTTTTCTAGGGTTACGTTGTAACTTAATTTATGATGCTTGAATAAATTATTTTTGAAAGATTTATGAGATTTTTAATTTGTTTATTCTATTTGTGCTTAATGCTTTTGATTATTGGAAAATTTATCAATTGATCTGTGATATTTAAATAAACTTGGAAGAGACATTTTTGTGTGTTGCTTTTGGATAGAATAACATGTATATATAAGGGATAGGAATATACCTTTATTGTACGTGCAATTATTTAAGAACTTTGAACGTAATGAATCTTGGTGAATTTAATTCCCATAGGAATATAGTGTATTATTTTAGCAAGATGTGTCTATATGGAGCTCAGAAGAGATATATTGATAAAATTAGGAGTTCTTAGTTATCAAATTAAATTCAAAAATATAAATCAAGAGAAAATAATATGATTCGAGTAGATTAATTTGGTGAAACTGCAATCCTAGAATTTTCTTATTTATTGTTAAAAAAATTAGTTTAGTTAAACACCTTCCAAATTTTGTTTGTTTGGATAAAATCAAAGTGAAATAATTTTAGTTCTTAACAAACTGTAGTAACAAATATCCGTAGGAACGATATTTTACTTATCATTTTATTACTTGTGATCATGTATAGTTGCACGTTTTCATGTTCTCTTAAAGAGACAACAAGAGTATAATTGGATTAATTACTATGTGGTGTGTAGTATTCTTGAGAGAGGAATGCATGCTAGGTTAGATTCAATTTGTCATATAATTGATTGATGATTATATTGGGAAAAGTTTTAGTGATTCACATGTTAGGAAATTTGGGGATTAAAGATTCCTAGATCGTTTTGTTATATATCTTTGTAGTTGTTGAGTCTTGTAATTTAAAATTTGTTGTCATTTATTTTTTTAATTTTTTTTAATTTTCTATTGTCCCAATAGTTTCACAGTAATTATATTAATACTTCGTTATAAGTTACAACACTCATTGTGGGATCGATATCCATATTTAGGTACATTATATTACTCACATGACATGTATACTTGCAGATTGCATTATGTTGATCACTACTATCAATGAAATGATTTCCAATTCCTTGAAATTAAGTGAAATTATCATTAACACAAATTATTTTGGTGAAAAATGTGGTATCAGGTATAATGAAGGGTTTTATACTTCTACTGCCATTGCTCTTAAGTTTGTCAAGTATACTACTAAAGATTCTAAGTTGAATTCAGTTGCTGCCACCCTTAAAGGTAAGTCAATTGCCACGTTCCAACTTGGTTCCTTTAGCAAAGTGAACACTTCACCTAAGGCTAGTTTTTTTTGTCACTCTGGTGGTGGTCTACTATCCCTACTTACTGTTACTCCTATGTGTCACCATTGTAGTGAACTTGGGCATTTAAGACCACACTATGGGAAATTGACTTCTCATCCACATGTGAAAGTCAATGTAATCACTTATTCTTCATTTCCTTTACATGCTACTTTTTGGATTCAATAGGCCCAGATTGTTTAACTTTGATGTTCATGTTTATTATCTTTATGGCAATACTAGCCACTTTTCTAGACAGTATCCTAGATATATGAGAAGTACTTCTCGAAGCTCTTCACCTCATTCATCCCCATCTTCTTTGATAGGTTGTAACTATTGTGGTTCATATGAGCATCTCCAAGTAGGTTGCATTATTTATCCTAAGCATAGTGTGGAAAGAAATAAGTCAGCTTCAAAAAGTCTATCTAGCCTGGTATATGTGGATAACTTGACAGAAGTTTCATACATAATAAACCAACCAAACCTTGAGTATCATATACTCCACATGCTTACATGACTAAGGACAATTTCTTGAATTAGTTTCCCCTTAAAAATTCTTTAAATGGAGGAATGTTGTTTGATCACTATTTTTGAGCGATTTGCTAGGTGTTGAACTATTCATTTCTTTTCTCTCTTATGATTGTAGTCTTTCTTTATGTGACTTTTGTGTTAATTTGTCTACCTTTACTACTTTAATAAAAATAAAAAAAAATATTATAATTGTAGTGTTAGAACTCTCTTTTTCACCTTTCTCCTTCTTCCAAGGATTGTCCTGCAAGTTTCTCTATCCAAATATCATTCTACTTGTGAAATGAACCCTTTAGAGGGACTAACAATGTTTTATATTTGAGATGCTTTTTACATGAATTGAAATATGATGTTTTGACATGTGTATTTCGTGAGAGTATGTATGGCTAAATTATTTTGTTGAATTTGAAAAGAAGATTTTCTTATACATATGCCATAACTCTGTGAATTTGTATAGATATTTTGAAAAGTTTGTGTGGATTTCATGCTTTGATGATTTGTATATCACTAACAAGATCTAGAATCTATTGTCTCTTAAGGTCAAATCCTAGATGCTACTTAGATAGAAAAAGTATTTAGGTCTTCTTTGGATTGTTTGAACCTTTCAAGCCACCTTTTGATTATTTATTTTCCCTTTTACTCCTCTTTAAGCTTTTGTGTTAATCCTTCTTTTCATTGCACCTTTTTAAACCTAACCCAAATGCTTTATCCCATTTTCCATGCATACCCTTTTTTGAGCATGTGTGTTCTGATTTTGTTTTTGTTACCCTCTTAGTTTCAATTAAAAAGGGGGAAGAAAGGAATGAAAAAATGATGATGTTAAAAAAGAGGGGAAAATAATGAGAAAAATGATGTTGTTACAATATATATAAAAAAAGAAGGAAGAAGAAGGGTGTATAAGTTATTGAATATGATGTGTAGCTCTCACAACAACTATATTTATGAATGCGTTTTGAGAATTAGAGAGAAAATGACCTAAGTTTGAGGGTATCTTTGTCATGGACATGAACTTATTAGATTGTTCTTGAATGGATAAAGGTGTGTTTGATCCAAAATATCATCTCTCTCTTACCCATACCTCAACCTATCATTACAAGCTTTAAAAGACCTATTTATTTCTTCTATCTTGGTACTTACATTAGTAGAGAGAGGCTAAATGTGGACATATGAAGCTTGGTTCTACTTGAATCTATATTCCTATTTGTTTGGTTTGTATAAGCATATCTTGATAGTAAACAAGTTTGGCATATCAAACAAAGCGCATGTCATCAAAAATTTAGTCATACCCTTAATGAATGCATCATGGAATGATGGCCTTATAGATATTTATGTTGAATGTATTGATTAATCTTTAAGGATCCTCTAATTCTTTGAACATGTTTAGTTTGCTTATTTCTTTCTGAATTACTTGTTTTCCATTGTGTGATTGATGCTTTTACTTTAGGAGAGTTTTGAGAGTGTAGGATGGATAACATGTTTATTGTCTGACTTGCATACATTTAAGGGGAGAGATGTGTGTATTTTTTTTGTTGTCTGAGGGATTCTTGTGTTTGTTTGGCATCCTTGGTTTTTGTTCTATTTGTGAGTTATTGTTATGCTGATATGTTCTTGTGATTCTCCCTTCTTCTTAACATCACTTTGTTCTAACTATGCATAAATAGGACTGTTAGTATGACATGTTATGTACATTGTATGCAATCCATTCTTTCACATGTCTTTTTATGTATTTACCTGCTTCCATGTTGTAGTGAGTTAATGCTTGTTTATCGCATGTGATTGATAGCCTCATATTTTTTATTGGAATGCATGACATATGTTTTCTTTGGTAGATTAGGATATTTTTCGGTATGTATTTGCATAGTATGGAATGAAGTTACAAGCTTGAATACACCCAAGTGTTGTTTGGCGGAAGATAGTTGAGCCATTATGAATGTGTCAACTTGGAAAATAGTTGGAATCCTATTCAACTTCTTCTTACAATTTCATTGGCACATTTATGTGGTGTTGATGCTCGATCACCTATCATGTCGATGTATTGTAAGCATATTATGAAGCCCCTTATGACTTTCCACAGCACATATAGACATGGGGCTCTATGCTATGTATCGCATTTGGGAGATATTTTTGTCTGCACTTCTCTTGGTTTATATATGCATTTAATGTATTTTTTGTTGAAGCTTATACCTTGCTATTGTCATGGTGTTATTCTTTATGTTTTTCTTATGATTGTATGTGTTACTTCTTATTGTGCTTACCCTAATCTTCTCTACTGTGGTGTATGAGTGTTAGGATTATTGCATTTCTATTTGACTTCTCTCATTCATATAGAGGTGTGGCATGTTGCATATTGTGTGTGTGCTTACTTTCACTTTCCATGTCAAAAAGAGGGAGAATTGTGCACAACTTATGTTTGTTTGTACTTTGTATTTATTTGTTTACATGCTAGTTGTTACATAGGATGGTGAGTATACTTTGTACTACATCATGGTTAATTGATATGCATACACTTAGAGAGAGAGTTGTATATGTTCAAAAGGAGTTTGCATACTTTTGTTGTATGTAGATTATGTTGGTTTATAATATATGTTAACTGTGCTTAGACTATCAATGTGTACATGTGTAGAGCTAACATGATAGTATCTCATAGACTATATGTTTATATATAATACGCTCATGAGATATGTGTTTGTATTGTGTATATCGATTATAGGTGTAGATTGAAATCTTCGAGCTTTATTTATGTTGGGTGTTTTGAGATCCTCGTGTTTCAAAGTGACATAGTGGATGAATTGTTACATGAAGATGGATCGAGCGCACAAGTTGGATGCACTTAGTTTAGGTGTGTTTTTCTAGTTTTGGTGTGTGTTGATGTTTTTTTCAGAGGAACAAACACTTTTAGGACATTTTCATGATCATCTCATGACAAATGTCGGTATGTATTTAGTTATGTAGTGTTTTGAATGGAAAGCCAAAGAGGGAGAATGTAAGTCCTTTTGTACTCTGTATCTGTGTGTTGGCTTCCCATGTATAGAACATAATGTTTGTTTATTTTTACTCAGTGTTCTGTCTTCCTTTATATAAGGTTGGTTACTGTCACACATGCATAAAGTTAGGTACCACATGGTTGGTTTTCATAGTGTGCATGCTAGGTTTAGGGTTGTATTTTCAATGAGTGAGTATGTGAGTGAGTTGACGTTGTAGCTCGTATTTGTGTTTCGTTTTGGTTGCAGGTATTTGTGGAAATAACTCAACACTTTTGGAAACAAAAAGATATATATATTTTTAGCACCTTGCCACCACTCTCACTAGCTTTGGAGAGGTGGTTAATATGATGGATAGCAAGATGGTCGGTTGAGTGCTATAAATATTCCCTTATTAATTATTTAATGAAATCGAAAATTCTACCAAAACTCTACCAAAATTTCCGATCATTTCGAATTCTGTTTTCACTAATGCATTATGATATTAGTGATACATTTAAAAGAGTATAAAATAGTGAGGCAAACTATTATTACTAAAGTGTAGAAATCTTTTTGTGAGAGTGAGCTAATTTAAATTCTTTGAGTTATCATATCTCTTTTTGTGTGCAATAAGAGATATATTATTTTAAGTTGGAATGTGGTCCTCAAGATTCATTAGTAGTAACACTTCTTGTTACTGATATATGGTTATTGATCATACCATATTGTATAGTGTTGGCTATGGAGGAAGCCAGATTCATGTGTCAAACTAGGTTGTTGCAAAACTAGCAAGCAAGAGCAACAATAGGTAGTTCAGTTAGAAGTCTTGGCTAATAAAGGTAATATTTGTTTTATTTCTTTTAGAGTTGTAGTTGTTTATTTCTTAGTGAATTGTTTGTTGTCGAGATATTACCATATAGATAACGTCTTTATATAGGTTTACCTCTTTTTTTTCGCTTGTTATGCATGATCTACTATTGTGCTAATATAATATGAGTTTAAGGTGTGTATGTTACAACATACTAAAAGCTTAAATTTTGATTAGAAAGCTTTAATATTCTTACTTGCTTTCTATTTATTGTATTTAATATCTATTATTCAAAGTTATTTACTTTTCTGATATTATATTATTTGTTCTTCTGTTGTATTGTTTGGTAGAGTGTATACTTTTATGTTCATATGAGTCAAGGCCGCCTTAATGAGTCTTTATTACCTTACCATGTTTATATACCAAGTTGCAGAGTCTTTTAACTTGGAATATAGGGTTCATAAGATGGAGCTATGACTTGATCAAAAGGAACATGATTTGGATTAAACTGATTCCATTCAGGCTTCCTTTACCTCAGAGATGAAAAGTTAGCAAAAGAAAATGAAACAATAGTGATTGTAGAAGTGTAAGTTATAATTCATGTGGACATCTCACCACTAGGAACAAATTTTATGGGTGTAGCACCAAGTTCAGGATAAGCAACATTATAAGCACCGATTGCAACGAACCATGAAAGATGCCAACCCTTGTTGGACATGGAAAAGTCATCAATAAACCTACAGTTTTCATATGGTGGCCTCAAGTTGAACCATCTATGATGCAAGAGTTGCTCCATCTTGTAGACAACGAGGCGGGGTTCTACTCCATATGGCACGATATTGTCTACTTTGGTCCATAACTGAAAGTTTAGTGGTCCCACGAACATGACTTGACAATTCAACGGGATGTCACGGCTTTATTCCTAGGGTTCTTACACATCCCTTATAAGCACTTCCACATTTAGTTTCATAAGAGATATGGGATTCATGCAGTCTTCGCTGCATCATATACCCCCACTTAGGAAGCCTTACGTCCTCATAAGAAGATCGCAAACCCACATGGCCCAGTTAGGTCATGGCTTTGATACCAACTGATGCAGGAGGATTGCTCCATCTTATAGATACTGGGCGGGGTCATACTCCTCATGGCACAATATTGTTCTTTTTGGTTCATAATTGCAAATTCAACGGGCCATTGGCCATGACTTAACAGTTCTGCGGGATGTCATGGCTTTGTTCCTAGGATGCAGTTGCCTAACACCCTAAAACGTGTCATGTCATTTAGAGAGTATCCACCCCTTATAAGCACTTCACCACTTAGCTTTATAAGTGATGTGAGACTGATGTAGTCTTCGTTGCATCAATCTACCACTCACAAAATGGAGATAGTACAGAGAATGAAACTTAGCCAAGGTAAAATCCTTACCATTTCCCTTCCATAGGATGTAACAAGAGATAAGAATTCTCTAGAAATTAAGGGGAACTATCCTGGGGGAGCCCCCTCTACAAAGAAACTCTCGTACCATTTGTGGGAACGGGAGTCTAAGATTGGTGAAAAATTGATTAATAAAAATGGAGATCCTTGATAGAAATTGCTAGGGATCATGCCATGCCTAGGAAGAATGATTCCAATGTTATCAAGAATATCATATATCTCTTTCAACTTATCCATTATGGATTTAGTAGTAATTGCAACCATTAAATTAACTTCATATTTTCTCTACACTTAGGTTCAAATCTTAGTAAGTCTTTAGGAATATCTTTACTAGAAATATATTTAGAAAGTCAACATAATCTATAAGGTCACGCCAAAAAAATGAGTTAGAATGGAGTCTGGAACCAAAACCATCACTGAAAACACCACCAGAGCCACCACCACTACCAAGAAAGGTAGGATTGATCAGCTCCATACTGTCTGTTAGGCCAATCAACCTCCCAGCTAGACCTCCTGACCTTTGGCTATGGCGGGTCATAAATGGCCAATCTCATCCCTTCTCGATTGATCGAGTGGTCGGTCCTCCTAATGTCTTGCCTCTTGGTGGTTTTGCTATTCCGTCCTTTCTTGGCCTACCTACGGGTCCTTTTTGTCCTACCATACATAGTATGAGTCATTTTTGTCTAGGTGTCCACTCCCAATTTTGGATTTTCTTGCTTCTTTCTAGACTCTTTTTTGTTGTGGTATTTATGGGTCTTACTACCAAACATTTTATTCCGAGAAGAAACTTTATCAAAGCTGAAGTAACGGGATAAAAACATTTTCTTCCTATTCAACCATTCTGGATCTATAGAAAGAAAGAATGAAAAAGTTCTAAGAGTACCCGTGTTTTACAAGTTTGAGGGATTCATGCAAATTCAAGGAAAATTGAAGAAAAATGTTAAAGAAATAAAGATATCAATCCACTTACCAAGAGTTGGGTGAACTAAGAAATTGTTCTCTAATCTTTCTCCTTAGAGTTCTAACCTTGATTCCTAACTGAGAGTTCTGAGTGAGGTTGATAGTGACTAGGCCTTTATATAGACTGCCAAGTCCAATCTCAACTTCCTATTAGCCCACAATTCAAAGGCATAGATTGAGAGAATATCAAGTAGAATTAAGCTACAAAGATATTAGATTTGAAAAGTCAAAGCAGAGGTTAGGAGTTGACTTTTGCCCCAAACTTTAACCAATCACAACTTTCCATCCAAACTCTAATTGAGGCATAGTAATAACCATTAGAAAGCTTTTGACCTTAGAATCATGATGGCATAAAAATATATGAGGTACCAACTTCATAACTTAATTAAGATGCTCTAAAACCAACCGTCATTAAGTCATCGTACCTAGGTGAGATAACTAGACTCCCTACCCCTGCCAGGAGTAGCCCAAGCAGCTTAGGGAACTTGTGTTGATCCATAAAGATATTGAAAAGTCAAATAGGTACAGTTAGTGCATGATCAAGTATATCTTTTATTATTTAAATTTGAAAATCAATATTAATGACATCATCTTATTTATAAAATGTTATTAATATTATAAATAATTATATACTAATTAATTCAATATTTAGATATTATAAATTTAAATATTAATTAATCGATATTAGTTAGTTACAATTATGTCAAATGTTAAAACCTTTAAATAGGCCTTTATAACTTAAACGGATTTTGTCCATTTTCCACATGATAGTTTAAAAATGGGCTTAATTATGAATTAGTTTAAAAATAAGCAAAATTTTACCTTAAACTTGAAAGAAAATTTTTTAATCAATTTTATTAAAAAAAGAAGATATATTAGCTCCATTTTATAAAACATAATTATTATAAACATAAAAAATTATCAACATCTTATAAATTTATAATTAATTTTAAATACATAAATCTCTTTTATTATATCATATATTAAAAAATTTATTTTAAAAAATAAAAAATAATTTATTTTATAAAAAAATAAATATAAATTTATACTTATATTTAAAATGATATGCTCAACATTTTGATAATTCATAAATAATATAATATATTATTATTATTATTAAATATAATTATAATTATGTTTAATAAATAATTATAATATTAATTATAATTATGATATAAAAAATAATATTCATAAAAATAATTAAATTATTGAAAAAAAAATTGAAACCTCTCTATCCAACTTTTTACAATATACAATACAAACATTGAACATTATATCGTAAAATTTGTGTGAAAATATTATCTAATATAATATTATTATAATTATTAGCCTAGTTTTTATAATTTATTTTATAATAATAATAATTATTAATTTTGTAATTATTTTATAATTTATTATTATTATTTTAAGTTAATTTATAATAAAATCTTGATAAGTTATTTGTTATAACAAATTATATATTTATTATTAAATATATTTTTGTATTTTATAAATATAAATTATTTTTATTATTTTTTATTCACTCAAAATTTTATTTATTAAAAATTTATAATTTTTTTATTCAGCACTTTAAAGTTGGAAAGGGTAGTTAAAATATTTTTTTGTCTTGTTTTTGAAAATAAGGAGAGAAGAAAAACTGGGTTGAGAATTGAAAAAGGAGAGAAAAAAATTGAGATGGTAATTGAAAGATGAGAGAGAAGAAAAAAAAATGACATGTTACTTAATTGAGAGGTTACAAAGAGCCTATTTTTAAACTAAATTAACAAAGAGCCTCTTTTTAAACTTTTGAATGAGATATACCCATTATAGACAAAAACTCTAACTTAAAAAGGTACATATAAGCTCATACCATAAACCTCTCAAATTCCCTTTCATATTAGTTTTTTTCTCATAAATTAACTTAAGCATCAAAATGGATATAACACCCCCAGGTGGCGTACCTTCTAACGTGATATTCTAATGATGTTTAGGTCTACATGTCAAGAGAACGCAACCTAATAAAAATTGGCTTCACAAATATGATCCCTAATTCATAGACTTCCCAAAAAATTTCCAACTTTTTGTACATCCACGTCACTTCATTCCAATGAGAAATGAGATTGCACGAGTTAGAAACTTATACACATCTTTTTGGAAAGAAGGAAGTCATGTCATCAATAGATCTTGCTAGGATCCTAGTACTATCATCATAAACATAACAAAAATGATCATATTGGTTGGAAGGACCTGACCAACCAATTGTTCTAGACCTCCTCAACTAGAACTTCACGAGCTAGAGATCCATTAGCTAAAGGACTACTAACTAGGAATGGGCAAGCCATGATGTCATGACTAGAATGTCACTGCTTAGGATGTTGCCAAGTAAGAAATTATTAAAATATACATCTTTGGTCTCGAAAATTTATCCATAGTCTTTTTAAGAATTGAGGTTTTAGGATTTTGGTCACAATCTAATAAAATGTGTGACCATAGGCCTTTAATTTTTACTATCTTACACCATAAATTATTAAACATTTATAATTCTCCAATTTTTCAATTTTCACAAAAATTTAAAAAGTACGCCTTTTTTTATACGAACAAAATTGGCTCATTTACTGTCGGGCATTTCAGTGAGCACAATTGTTGCACACGAGGGGTGCATTAGGAGCACATGATTGGCACAACTCGGCATAGGACGTGCCAAGATAGGGACACGAGGGGACCACTACCAATTCTGTTAAAATGTCATAATTTTGTTAGCACATTAGGGCACTACCTTCATGCATTTTCTCTCTTCTTTAATCATTGTATGGTAAGGCTATTTATAGCCCTTAAGAAATGGAATAAAGTATGAAGAATTATACCTAATTTTCCCTTTTCCTCTGCAGCTTCTTCTTCTTCTTTCTATCGTTCCTATCTTTCTCTACTACTAATCGTAACAGTGGTATCAAAGTCGGTTATGAGTATGGATACTCGAGGAAAATTCAATGTCGAATTTCGTAATGATATAATGGAGACTCTCGCACGTCATGATAACACCTTACAGGCAATGCTTACTGAGTTGTAGGCAATACGTGTAACTCGTAACTTACCTAAGGATAACCCTTTTGCTAGAGACGAAACCATCCAATCACAACTTCACACGTCGCGGTTAGCTACGGAGAACAGTCACCCCCACTTGAAGCTATCCTTACCAAGGTTTGCCAAAGAGGATCCTAGAGGATGGATTTATAAGGCCGAGCAGTACTTCAAGTTCACTAATATAGCTATTGAATAACAAGTACAACTAGCTTCCTTCCATCTAGAAGGCATTGCATTACAATGGCACCAGTGGCTCAAAATATTTTGTGGACCTCTCACCTAGAAGAAATTCACCAAAGCTACACAATTGAGGTTTGGACTTACAGACTATGAGGACCCCTCAAAAGCACTATCTCACCTGAGACACACCATGAGTATGGTAGCATACCAGGAATCCTTCAAGAAACTCTCTCATTGTATGGATGGATTACCTTAGGAGTTCCTCATTGGTTTCTTCATCGTAGGGTTAAAGGATGATATTCGAATTGATGTTAAAATCAAGCAACCAAGAACTATGGCTGATGCCATTGGTGTGGCAAGATTAATTGAGGAAAGAAATTTCTTACAAAAGAAATCTACAGCCATCTCTCGTTATCAGCTACCTATCAACCCAACCAAGCCAACAACTAACACTAGCGATGGGTTGTTAGGACCTGTACCTGCTCAGCGCGGTGGTTCAACCCAACCAATAACCATTCGAAGGCTGACCAACCAAGAGGCACGAAAGGGCGAGATAAGGGATTATGTTACTACTGTGATGATAAATTTGTTGTTGGACACCGTTGTGCACTACCATAGCTCTTTATGATGGAATATTTGAATCAAATTGATGTAGGTGAGTATGAGGAACCCACACCACTACTAGACCCTCAAGTAATACTACCTAAAATCTCCTTCCATGCTATAGTAGGAACTGAACATCCTCAAACCTTACATATTATGGGAAAATTGAAGAATAAAAATGTGTTGGTACTGATAGATGGGGGTAGTACCCATAACTTCATCGATCAGGGCTTAACTACCTAATTTGGCTTACTTATAGCCAATGGAAAGAAACTGGAAGTGATGGTGGCTAACCGTGAGAAATTAGAGTGTGTTGGACAATGCTACAACCTCACTCTCATCATTCAGGGACATCTAGTAGAGGCTAATTACTATATGTTACTGGTGGTAGCATGCGAACTAGTTCAGGGGTTCAATGGCTAGAAACCCTTGGGCCTATTCAGATGGACTATAAGAAACTTACCCTAAGTTTCAATTTAGAAGGAAGTTCACACACCTTCCAAGGGTTGGGAGAGCCAATATGACAGCCTTAACCCCTAAGGAATGCCAGAGTTTACAAGGTGTGGGGTTACTTCTACAAATAAGACCAACAGAGACAACCATTAGAACCCTCCCCAGACATACTCTCCTAAGATAATTAAGCTACTGACTAAATTTCCTAAAAATTTTGAATCAGCCGTTAGCTTACCTCCTGCACGGGTACATGACCACCGAATTCCCCTACAACCTAACTGAGAACCAGTGAATGTTAGACCCTATCGATATCCACACTATCAAAAGATTGAGATTGAAAAGATAGTACAGGAGCTCTTGTAATCCCAATTGATAAAACCTAGTAATAGTCTATTTTCCTCACCTATGTTGCCTGTGAAGAAAACAAATGGCACCTGGAGATTCTATGTGGATTATCGAGCTCTAAATGCCCTTACTGTCAAGGACAAATACCCTATACCTACCATTGATGAGCTGTTAGATAAACTACATGGATATAAGATTTAATCCAAGCTAGATTTGTGTTCAGGATAGCACTATATAAGAGTTCAGGAAGAGGATACACATAAACCTGCCTTCAGGACACATGAAGGTCACTATAAGTTCCTAGTAATGCCGTTTGGCCTCACTAATGCACCAACCACCTTCCAAAGCCTCATGAATGATATCTTTTGACCCTTCCTTAGGAAATTTGTCTTGGTTTTCTTTGATGACATATCGGTGTATTCTAAGTCTTAGGAGAAGCATAATTGGCAACTACAATCTATCTTTCAGTTGCTAATCGATAACCAGTTATTTACAAAAGAATCCAAGTGTCAATTTGGTGTGTTGCAGGTGGAGTACCTGGAACACCTTATCTCTTAGCAAAGGGTCTCAGTGGACCCTACTAAAATCCATGCTATCAAATAATGGCCTATTCTTACCACAACTAAAGGTGTTCGGGGGTTCCTTGGGTTGGCAGGCTACTATAGAAAATTCATTCGACACTTTAGAGGATTAGCTACACCCTTAACTCAACTATTGAGGAAAAAAGGTTCTACTAGAGTGAGGCAGCTGAGATGGCTTTCCAATAGTTAAAAAAGGCTCTCACATCTCCCCCTATCCTACACCTACCTGATTTCACACAACGTTTTGTGATTGAATATGATGCCAGTGGTATTGGTCTTGGGGTAGTTCTCAACCAAAAGAACAGGCCAATGACATATTTTAGTTCAACATTCAAGGAATCGACCCTAGCCTTATCAACTTATGAGAAGGAAATTTTAACTATGGTCAAGGCTATTAGATTATGCCACCCCTACCTATTGGGAAAACCCTTCACCGTACGAACCGATCAAAGAAGCCTTAAGTATTTACTAGAGCAGAGAATAACCACCCCAGCACAGGCACGTTGGTTGCCTAAACTAATAGGCTATGATTATGTGATCGAGTATAAAAAATGATCTGAGAATCATTGACCTGACTCCCTATCCAGAGTAGTAGAATTCCAGTACCTATCTATCTCACAACATCTAATAGCTTAGTGGCCAACACTCCAATAAGAAGTTCAACAAGACCTTTTTTATGATAAGTTGAGAAATATGACTTCTTCAATAGATACTTCTCACTTACACCATCATGATGGCGTATGGTTCAAAAGGAACAAGGTTTACCTAAGCTCCAAGTCAGCCTTGATACCAAATTTTTTGATAGAATGCCATTCATCACCTATTGGAGGACATTTTGGATTTCAGAAAACACTGTCTAGGGTTAAGTAGAATTTTTGTTGGCTAAACAGGCACCAGAAGGTAAAAGAATTCCTGCGAGAATGTGACATATGTCAATGGTTCAAAAATGATTGTATAACGCCAGTAGACTTGCTACAACCCCTACCAATTCCCACCAAGATATGGTTTGATATCTCAATGGATTTCATTGAAGGATTTCCCCTTTCCAAAGGCAATACCGTGGTTATGGTGGTAGTAGATCGATTGAGAAAATATGCACACTTTATTGCTATGAAGCATCCCTTTATTGCCCTAGGTGTTGCCAAAATATTTGTGTCTAATGTAGTAAGGTTGCATGGCATTCCCACTTCTATAGTGAGTGATCGAGATAAAGTCTTCATCAACTCTTTTTGGAGAGCATTATTTCAGTTATAGGGTACACAACTATGTATTAGTTCCAGCTATCATCCACAAACTGATGGTCAGACTAAGGTGGTCAATCGAGTTTTGGAACAGCACCTATATTACTTTGTTGGTGATCAACCAAAATAGTGGATTGAGTGGATACCGTGGGATGAATTCAGCTACAACACCTCAATACATTCCTCCACCAAAGTCACTCCATTTGAAGTCATTTATGGAATTTCTTCTCCCCATCTTGTAGCTTACATTCCAAGTACCTCAAACGTCCAAACTATGGATGAGTACTTGCGTGATTGTAACACCATCCTTAAAGAACTACGTCACAACCTTCTACAAACCCAAAATTGGATGAAGTGTCAGGTCGATCAACATAAGAGGGAGATCACTTTCCTTGAAGGGGACTATGTTTATCTAAAGCTACAATCATACAAGCAAACTTCTATAGCATTTTGCTCATCCATGAAGCTAGCTCCACACTTTTTTGGACCCTACAAAATCAGGGGAAAAATTGGTTCAGTAGCCTACCGGTTAGCACTACCCCGTGCTCTCAGATACATGATGTGTTTCACGTTAGTCTTTTAAGAAAACACATTGGAACCACAATACCTATCAACTAGCAGCTACCCTCCACAACTGATAACTCAATAATTATACCATAACTTGAAGTCATCTTGGATCGTCGAGTGATCCAGAAGAGAAGGTACCGATCAAAAGTAGATATTCTGATCAAATGGGTTGGAACCCCAAACACAGAAGCTACCTGGGAAAATGAAAGACGTTTCTCTAAGTCCTACCCGGAGCTCATCCTTGTGGACAAGGATTCTAAAAGAGAGGGAGGAATGATACGAACAAAATCGGCTCAGCGACTGTCGAGCGCTTTAGTGAGCACGAGCATCAGGAGCACATGATTGGCACAGCTCGACGCAGGATGTGCCAAGATAGCGACACGAGAGGACCATTGCCAATTATGTTAAAATGTCATAATTCTGTTAGCACATTAGCGCACTACCTTCACGCATTTTCTCTCTTCTTTAATCATTGTAATGTAAGGCTATTTTAGCTCTTAAGAAATGGAATAAAGTATGAAGAATTATACCTAATTTTCCCCTTCCTTTGAAGCTTCTTCTTCTTCTTCTTTGTATCGTTCCTATCTTTCTATGCTACTAATCGTAACATTTTATCAATTATAAAATTTAAAAAAGTAAGTGAGAAAGCATATGGTTACAATTTGTTATAAAGGAAGGTAGATAGGCATATACTCTCGAAGGTATGAATTAAAATCTTAAGCCTTAATTCTCAAATCTCACTCCATAACTGATAACTTATTTTAAAACTTGAAGAAAAAGGTGTTCAGTTGTAAGGAGAATTATAATAAAGTGCAATTATTTAAAGTGGCAATCAAATTGCTACAAAGATGAAGGAGACAAAGAGCAAGACGAAGTAGTAAAGCCAACCTCAAAGACCAAACCAGTAACCTCGACTACTAACAATGGCAACCACAATCTCAATCTATGCCTTAAGTGCAAATCACAACTGCCCATGTCCTCATGTGATTATGGGATTGGTAATGATGCTCGGTTTTGTGGAGATTGCTTTTGGGGTAATCTGTTTAGGAAGTTCAGGTTTGCAATTACCTTACACGTGATGATAGCTCCAACCGATAAAGTCCTTGTTAATTTTTCTGGTGGTCCTTGTTCTAGGTCCTTCTCTCTCTCTCTATGGCTCTTTTTTATTTGATTTTATGGGTAAATTGCTCGAGTATGTGCTAGGTTGATACGAATGAGAAAAAAAGACTAAATTTTGGCAAGTATTTTATGTTTTTCTTACGTCTAAGCTTGTTTTTTAACTAAAAGCTAAACGATAATTTTATTAGGACTTGTCATGAGCTTTGAATTTTATATGTCTGTTAGTCTGTATGATGTGTACTTAGTTATGGTAGATATTAAAGAAAAATAGCTAGTTTTAGTGTTTAAATTTTCATTAATTAATTGTATCATTTGATAAGTTTGTTCATATTGTTAATATTATTGCCTTATTGATAACATTGGCAACCAAAATTGTTTATTTAAGCTATTATAGATGTTTCTTGAAAGGGAAAGGGAAAGGGAAAGGGAAAGGGGGGGGGGGGGGGGGGGGGGGGAATAATTACTTCTTTATTATCAGAGAGCTTCGCTTATTGGATTTGTTACAATTTTGAGATTGGTTACTATTTTATTGTTCAAGTTTATACAATAAGAGGCTCTGAATGTATGTTCATTGCAGGGCTGCTTTACAGTTTGTACAAGAGATGCAATAGAAAGCACAAAAGAACTTTGATGTGAGTAGAGATAAATCATTGCCAGTTTTTAGTGTTGGAGTTGCTATTATAGATGAAAATTCTATTTATGATGTGACTTCTCATGAAGCTGATCAGGACATCAAAATGATCGTGTCAAATCTAAAGCCCACCAACAAAAGATTTGTACATTGTTCCTATTGAAGGTATATTTTCTTCCAAATCCAGTGATGGAAAGGAAAGATTGAGAAAGTTACTAGATATTGTTAGTGATGCCACTGGTAAAAAAGATCTTTTAGTACATCTACGAATGCTTTGCTTGCAAAAGGTTTGCCTAGAGAACCAATGTTTATGTAGAAGTATACAATAAAGGCTTAGAGAACTTGTCGTTCATAACATATTGTTTATATTGCAGATTACAGTAGAAAATGGATACAACAGACTTATACTTGGATTGTGCATCTTGAGGATTGCTTCTCGTGTCATTTCTACAGTAGTGAAGGTTATTTTCCAAATTTATTTCAATTTATGTTCAATTCTTTCCACCCAAAATATAACATTTGGTCCTCTCTGTCAATATGTAGATTTTTTTGGATGGAGGCATTATATTTTAATATTATGTTTAACATTAACAAAAGAAAGCATATATGGACTATTAAATGTTGGCAATGCATTCACACATAGATATAGATTATTATTGTTTTTGTTGTCCACTATCTCCTTTATATAACCCTTTCAAAGTTGAATCCTTGATTGTTATTCACTTTATTGTTTTTCCAAGGAGGAAGCTATCCGCACAATTATAGAGTTTGTAAGGCTCTAAACATATTCCAAGTACTATGAGGCCGAGGAAACTTCAAACACTTCTGTTTTCTTGTACCTTATAAATTGATTTTGTAGATAATTATGTATATTAAAAAATCATTCAAAATAATATAAACATAAATTGTAAGCCACATGTTTTGATCAAAAGTGATATTAAAGTTTTTCACTTAAATTAGGTGTATCAATGAACTTAAATTAATATTTTCATTAATATGATAGATCTTGTTCATGAAAATTGTATCACTAAGATGAGGTTGATGTCATTGATGGATCTTGGCTCGGATGAAGGTGGAGTAATTCCTTACAATCTTATTAAAGATACACTTCATGTTAGTTTGCATTTCCTTTCAGTTACTCTACGTTTACTCATATATTTATTTGTTAATTAAATTCTAGTTTTAATTTTGATTTCAATTTTTTCTTTATCAAATAGGTGATTAACTCATCTCCAACCATTTTCGACATTTTAAGTATTTCTCTAACTTGAATTAGTGAAAAAGTACAAAAATCATATATCAACTTAATTTCTTTCCTTCCTACCTTCGAAGTAGGATCATAGAATTTGATACTATATTCTTAGCACTTTTGGTTGGTTAACAAGATTGAATATTGTAACTATTTTTTGATTTAGAGGTTTAGTGAAAGACAATATGTTAACTAACAATAATTTAAATGTATACATTGTAGTTTAATCATAAAAGAACTTACATTGATGGTGAAATTGATGAAATGCAAAACGAGTGGGTAGAACTTAGGCCATTTATGCACTCTTATCTACTTTTTTATTAGATTGATTTAGATTGTGGACAATTTGATTAGTATTATTATTGATAATTTTTTGCATGTATTTCATATTTTGGAACACTTTAATTAGCTAGCTAGTAAGACTTTATTATCTTTTAGTGAATCAACTTTTAAATGTAGTTGCACTCTTAATTTTAATATAATATGACTTTTAATATTATAATTGAAAAATTTATATTACAAAATAGGGTTAATTGAGATATATATGGTCCAGATTTAAGTGTAGCCGAGGTAATAGATATATCATTTGGTCACGATCTTATAAAAGACCACAGCTATAAACATATCATTTAGTCTCAGTCTTTTAAAGACCATGACCAAATGGTATGTCTCTGACTTTAAATTTTTATAAAACTGAGACCAAATATATGACTTTGGCCTTAGTCTTTTAAAGACGGTGACCAAATGATATGTTTATAGCTTCAATTTTTTATAAGACCGAGACAAAATGTATGTCTATGACCTAGTTTTTTAAAGATTATGATCAAATGGTATGTCTATGGTTTGGTTTGGTCACGGTTTTATAAAATTCCAATACCAAATGCCATGTTTATGGCCTCGATTTTTTATAAGTCTGTGACCAAATGATATGTCTATGGCCTAAATTAAAAATCGAAAACATATGTAAGAATCAATGGTCTCTCCCATTTAGGTCTTGGTTTTTATAACCGTGGCCATAGATCTAGGATCACTTATAAAAACCATGGTCATATATAAATTTTGTAATAGTGAGATATCATCGTCTAGAACATCGCAAGCCAAAACTTCACTATTAAGGACTTTGTCGGGCATGACTTCGTTGACTAGGACTTCGATAGCCGAGACTTTGTTGGCTAAGACTTCATTGATGATGAACTTATGCTGCCCATATGATGAGTGCTTAAAAATACTAAAATTATCATGATTTAATGTATTTTAATTGATTAAATAGATTTATATTTGTATAATTTTATCATATTTTTATAAAAATTTGTCTTTTCAGAATCACGGATATTTTTATTATTTTTTAGGTATTTTCATTAAAAAATAACTTAAAGACACGAAAATACTAGAGGCAATACATAAAATATATTGAAAAAAGAAATGAGGAAAAGTCAAAAAGATGAAAAATATTTTGGACAAAATGGGTCAAAACGGTCAAAAATGACAAAATGGTTGAAATTTCGTGCACATCCGCCCATTCCTATTGAGTCCAGTGTGCACCAACCCATTTGCACCAAGTCCCACACGCAGCAACCCATCCTTTTCGTGCCTTGTGTGCACCAATCGCCCGTCTACCAATATTTTCGCGCCCCATACACGTGCTAATTTATCCAAACACAACCAAATTCAAATTATGAAATATCCCCCCTCCCCCTTTTTTGCCTTTTCTTCACCTATAAAAGAACCATATTCTCCCATTATAAAACACAAAAAGTTTCTAAGCACTTTCTCTCTCTAATTTTGTTTTCATTTTTTTAGTGTTTTTATAGATTTTTTTAGTTTTTGATTTAATAAGCGAGATGCAAATCCGGTTGGAGGTTTTTTAGTAATAAAATTAGCATCAAACTGTTATAAGGATTCTTTTAAGGTATTATTTTAATGAATTCTTTACAGTTATCTTTTATGTTTTATTCTTATATGTTATATTTAATTTGTTTGTGATTAAATTTAATATGGTTGGCTGTTTGTAAATATGATATAATTATAACGTTGTTATTTCTTGCGAAATATTAAATAGGTAAAATATTTCTATAAAATAAATTGATTTTATTTTTATTTAAGATTTTATATTAAGGATGTTAGAGAGAAATACATTATTTTTCATTACAAACTTAAATCTAAAAATTAGATTTTAAGGTTTAATTATCCAGTCTGATTTAGAGTAGTGCTATTTTATTTGTTGGTACAATCGCCGGGTAGATAGAGTGAAAATGTATTGACGACATATTTTCAATAATGATTTTAAAATTTGAAAATTAGTACTTGGATAATTAAATTCTTAGTTTTAATTTGGACACCTTGAATAAAGTCTAATTATTTGACTCTGCCTAAATATGTGATTAGATGGTTTTCTATTTTCTTAAAAATAAAGTTGAAATTTAATGCTTAATTAATTAATAAGTCCCGTCTAAAGATATTAGTTAGTTAATATTAAACAAAAGAATTTGGCCTGCCTAAAGACAATTTCATACCAAAAAGAAAGAAAGTCAACAAATATCAATTTATATATTTAATAACCTAAATAATATGAGCAAATATAATTAACTTAATTATTATATCCTTAAATACTCTACTGTTATGACCGATAAAAATTTGCATTGTTTTTTATTGAATCTATATCTATGTTTATTTTTTTATATTATTAGATTAGAAAACAAAACCAAAACATCGTGACAGGATATTTAAGATTTAATTTCGTTTTTAAGATTTTGAATAATAAATTAAAAACCACATATATTCCTTTCTTAGATTGATCTTGAGAGTATTTGTAATGCCAGTCTTGTGACTCATTACCACACCGACCCATGTCTTCCTCGACATACACCCATTATTGATAGATCAATTCTTAATGGTTGAAGAAATATACAAGTACAACTTCCAATTCATGGGAAGATGGAAGACAATTAAGGTGAGACTTTAAAGGCTTAGAAAAGTCCTATCACTCATACATTTTCTACCCAAACCTGAAGAGTCTAGTAGGCATATCAACTAGACAAAAGGTGAAAGACACGATGAAACCCCAGGGTTGACTTCATAAGTGTCAACATTTATGTTGACATAACTCCTTAACGAGGAGTTTGGTTGGAAATATAGAAGCATTACCAACGATAAAAAGTGGTCACACATGTTTTGATTGGCCAGACACGTCACGAAGAACCTCACTCGGGCTAAAAAAATCACATAAATGTGTATTCAGTACTATTAGTGTGATTAGAAAGAATCATGAACTTAGGTATCGAAAGAAATTACAATAAAACCTTCTTGTCCAAGGGCTAGAAAGTTTGGGTATTAATATTGGGTGTAATTTTATACATTCCACATGGCAAGCAAAAAGTGGTCCTAATCAACAAAAAGTCTTATGCTTTAAGCCTAATAAGAATTAAGCTATTTTATAAGTATGGCCATAAGATAATTATTCCAAAGAGGTAAAGGCCCAATAATTACCTTTAATTATCTTAAAGATATAATTAAGGATAAATGTCTATAATGCTATAACAAGTGAATCATATTTGGACAAGGGATAACCATTAGATTAACTCTTTTCCCTATATATGCTCATATATGTATACAATCATAAGGACTTAAGATATGATATCTCTCACATAATAGAGAATCATAACAAAATACTATATTTTCTCATAATCATAGAGCGAGACCATAGATCTCCTCTAATTTTCATCATCTCATTATTAATTTAAGTATCGAAAGGCTAAAGACCAATTCTCACTTAGTCATCCTAAGTTCTAATGGTTTGTTCATCTTGTAGATCTATAGAGGACAGTCCTACATAATATTGACAAAAATCGACATCAACAATAACTTAAAAAAATACATCATGATTTTCATTTATTTTGCAAAGTCATTTCAAGGCTAAAAAATCATGCATCTAGACCTATAACTTCCATGGTTCCTCAAAACCTTAGGCGTGGAGAGAATAAATATTGATGTTGATAGCAATGACAAATCTACAATTTTAACTCATAGGCATTATAAAAATAATATTATTTGTTTCTCGTTTATTAAAGATGTTTATTGAATTTATAATGAGCGTTTAAGTGATAAAAACTTAAAGTTTAAAATCTATTGGAGTACAGTTTTATTTTATACATTATTTTATATATAATTATATAATTATTAGACATACAATTTTTTTTATCAAAAAATGAAATGGGTATTCGCACTACCTCATCTTTTTATACACCTATCATTAATTGATACTTAAAAATAATTATTTTATTCTTATTTTTTATAATTTCTTTTTAACTTTCATATTATTTTTCGTTTTTAAATTTAGTTTTTATTTTTATTTTTAGTGATTATTTTATTTTCAATGTTAATCTTGTAACTATCATCTATTTGTTGCAAAATGAATATAATTAGAAAATGTTAAGCCAAGGTTTGACAATGTGTTTCATTGGAAAAGAATTTGATAATATTTTTAGTGCTCGAGTTATATATTATTAAAAAATTACATTAAATAATACTTTTAAAATTTATAAGAATAAAATAACACTTAATAATATTCAATTGATTTCAATTGGTTAGAGTTCAACGTTAAACATATTTAATCTTGAACGACATCCGACTAAATAATATTTATTGTAAAACTTTTGCTATGATTTTAAAAATAAATATATATAAGTTGAACATAACACACAAATATTTTATTTTATAGTTATAAGTTCTAATGAGTGTTGTAAATGTTGTTTTACTATTATGAAAAAATTAAATAATGGGTTAATTTTATAATTGTTTAGGCTAAATTTCATACTAATTCTTCTTTTATTAAGTTTAAGGATGAAGGGTTGTTCAAGTACGTTACTTTTAACGAAAATGTACTTTAGATATGTATCTATTAGATGAGACATCACAAGTTCGTTACCTTTATAAAAAAGTCATAGAAATCTATTTTGTAAAGATTATGGACTTATATAGCCCTATTTTTTTTTTACGAAAGTAAGGCAAGCG
This sequence comes from Hippophae tibetana, assembly GCA_037013495.1. Taxonomy (NCBI): domain Eukaryota; kingdom Viridiplantae; phylum Streptophyta; class Magnoliopsida; order Rosales; family Elaeagnaceae; genus Hippophae; species Hippophae tibetana. The sequence continues at coordinate 44,140,445 of CM072809.1, forward strand.
TAAGTCCATTGTCTTTTCAAAATAGATTTTTACTACTCTTTTTTGTAAAGATAACAAATTTGTACTATCCTATCTAATATGTAGGGGACTAGAGTACACTTTCTTTAAAAATAATGGATTTTGATTATATTTTTTACTTAATATATATCTTTTCTTCCAGAGGTGGTATTTTTTGATTTGGATGATCGTAAGTTTTGATATGAATGATTCTAAGTTTTGATATATTTATTTTAAAATAAAGAAAAAATAATAGTCTAAGTCCGTTAATTTTAATAAAAATATACTTTAATCATTTACTTATTAGGTGTAATATAAGTTCGTTATTTTTACAGAAATAATTGTATAAATCTATTTTGTAAAGTAATGAATTTGTTATTTTTATAAAGTTAATATACTTATGTTATTATGTTTAATAGTTACAGATTTAAAGTATAATTTTATTAGAGAACATTTGAATAACATTAATGTTGGTTTTTTCAATTAAATAAATAAATAAATATAATTTTGAGCATAGGAGGTATCATCACTTCTCGTCACCACTGAAATAGTCATTAAGGGAATATTTTACTCTGTTTAGACTTAAGTGCTTTTTTGGAAATACATGGAAGCCTCGCTACATGTCACTGATAATATTTTCTCTTGGGGTGTTGGTGATATTATGCTAAATCTTGAGGGCATGAATAAAATTTACTCAATGTAGTTATGTAGATATAGAATAGACTCATTTGTTTCCCAAGAAATTCTAAACCCCGACTCCAACAATCGGAAGTCATGGCCGTAAGAGCCACAGTATCGCGGTTCCCAATAGACCCAGAAGCCCAAGAGAGCTCGGGATTGCTATGGGGCTTGACAGTGACTCCCTTCGCAGCCAAGGACGAGAACGGCAAACCACCACTGTACGGATTGGATGGTCACCTTCTGCCGCGGTGCGAGAACTGTTGGGCTTACTTCAACACTTTCTGTGAACTCGATCAATGGAGTTGGACTTGTAGTCTTTGTGGTACGCTTAATGGCATGTCATCTGCGGCCATTTCTCGCTACTCTCGTCCTCAGTCATGTCCTGAAATGATGTCCTCATTCATCGATCTCGATCAACCTGGTGAGTCTTCTCATTTTAGTTTCATGAATTATTGGAAGTTTTGCATGATTATTGATTTGTATTAATATTCGATCTTTTTTTTGCAGGGGAAGAAACGGATGAAGCAATGCAACCTAGGCCTGTGTATGTTGCGGCTGTTGATTTAGCATGTAAGGTTTTATTGTTAAGAAACAACAATATATGTTGTATTAAATTCTTTTTATAGGGCTTATTTTGTTAACCATTTTAATTTTTAATTTTCAATTCCTTCAAATCTATATTTCTAATCAATTTTGATAAAAAAATGAAAAGTTGTTTTATAATTATAATTTTGAAAGTTAGAACTTGAAAATTGGATATTGCTGAAATCTCGTGAATTAAAAGGAAAAGGTTTGGTTCTAATTGTATATTGATTATTAGGAAATATTTTCCTTGTTTAGCTGGTTAAAATTAGAAACATTATCTCATTATTAATTAGGATGTTTATTTCCTTTTCTAACGAATTAAAAGAAGATTTGGTTCTAATTGTATATTGATTATTAGGAAATATTTTCCTTTTTTAGCTTGATTAAAATTAGAAACATTATCTCATTATTAATTAGGATGTTTATTTCCTTTTCTAACCCTAATTTTTTTCATGTAAATTGTAATTATAGATACAGTAAAAATTCAATACAGTTTAGTAAAACATATTTCACAAATCACAATGTTCTCATGATATCATAGCAAGTTTCTCTTATAACCAAGATATGAATGATTCAACTCCGAATGAAGAGTCAGAAATAGTGTTAAAAAATACCAGTTTAGAAGCAAATATCATATCCACCATGAATTCTGGTGGATTGGATGATTCCCCACTTTAATTTACTTTTGAAAAAGTAGATGGTAAAAATTGCAGACAGTGGGCTCTATAAATAAATCTAATTAACAATAAAAAGGGTAAAATGGGAAGCTTGATCGGGGAAACAAGAAAACTCGACTCAACTAAAATCGATGCAGTGCAAAGGTGAGCTTGAAAAACTCCTTGGTAATGGCATGGCTCGTCAATTCCATGAAACCCGTGATTGGAAAAACATATTGATTCCTAGCAAGAGCAAAAGAAGTTTTAGAGGTTGTTAAGGAACATATTTTGATGGAGAAGATTTTTCAGAGATATTCAAATTAAAAACACGTTTATGAGGAATGAAACAATCGATTACTATATAAGGATGCTCAATATCTTGCGTGTTAAGAGAACATACTCTGATGGAGAAGACTAAGAGTGCTAGTAAGAAAAAGAAAGGGTGTTCGAGTTCCTTGCTGGACTCAGTTGCGATCTCTATGATGTGAGAGGAAAGATTCTCAGACAAAAATAACTACCCACCTTCGTCGAGATAAGGAGAGAAGAAAATTGCCAAAGAGTGAGGCTGGATGATGTCAACCATGGCAACGTTGGAGGCCATATCCTCTTTGGTAGTGGTTCACGAGAGGTTGTCCTCTACCCTAGCTACGAACTCTTAGAATCTCAAAAGATTTGGAGCTGGTTCGTGAAAACAATAAGGGTAGAGTTATGCCTGAGGAAGTAGTTTGGCTTGGATGGCTAAATGGACATGATGGGCCCACGTTTCATGTTACGTAGAATGGCTTTTGACAAAATGGATTTGGCTCTAATTTTGATTAGAATATTGGCCTTCATTTCGAATATGGGCCCTTTAGTTAATTCTACACACAGACCCAATGGAAACCAATTAGGACATGGCCCAACTTCACCGTGAAAAAGGATTTTTTGTAACCATAGTTGTAAAGCTGGCCACACAAGAGATATTTGTTGGTAATTCACGGTAAATTAGTAGATTGGAAAGCAAGACAGAATCAACCTCGAAGTTATCAGGTTTCATTTGATTACCAACCCTAAGATGGCTCAAGCTCTGAGGAGTGTTTAATTCGGAACAATCGAATCAATTCTACAAACTTTTTTCTAGCATGCAAAATTTTGGTCAGTTTTCCCCAAATATTTTTCTTAGCCTATAAAGGTATTTACTTAAATGCCTTAGTTACCATCTCATGGTATAAAATTTCTTGGATGATCGACTATGGTGCATCTGATCATATGATTAATGCCCATCACTTATTCACGACTTATTCACCATATGTTGGTAGTTTTAAAGTTAGAGTGTCAGATGGATCTTTCTCAATTGTTGTAGGAAGATGGAGTATCCAAATCTCCAAATTTTTAACACTCAAAATATATCCTTTATGTCCCAAGTCTATCATGTAATTTAATATCCATTAGCTTGCTAACAAAAAATTCAAATTGCAGAACTAAGTTCTTTCCATTTCATTATGTATTTTAAGACCTCCCATCAAGGATGACGATTTACAGTGCTAAGAGTGTGAAAGATTGTATTACTTTAACGAGGACAATGTGAATAAAAATAGTCAATTACAATATGTGATTTTGTATTTGTTTTTTCGAGTAATGAAATTTTGTTATGGCATTATAGAACGAGGCATTATAATTTTCAATATTTGAAACATTTATTTTCATCTATGTTTTTAAATAAAAGCATTAATTTTTAGTGTGAGAGTTATAAATTGGCTAAATATCAACATATTTCTTTTTCAAATACTCAGTATAAATCATCTAAATCTTTCCCTAATCGTACCCACTCTAAATAGTTTATTACCTTTATTGATGATCACACTAGAGTATGTTGGGTTTATTTATTAAAAGAAAAAACTAAGGTCTAAGATGTTTTCAGCATTCGTTGTATGTCCAAAAGCATGAGATAATTCATCAAAGTTTTTGTGTTCACACACCCCAAGAAAATGGGGTAGTTGAACGGAAAAATTGACACCTCCTTGAGTAGCTCGAGCCTTAATGTTTACTATAAACATGCCCAAACATTTATGGGGAGATGCCATTTTAACCATCACATATCTTATCAATCGAACGCCAAGTCGCATTCTTTGTTTTGAAACTCCACTTTAGAAATCTAAAAAAAAAAATTTCCTTGTTTCACACTGTCAGTCTAAACTTACCTTTCGAGTATTCAGATGTACTGCCTTTGCTTCCATTCACTCTCATGATAGATCAAAATTAGACCCAAAAGCAAGTAAATGTATTTTTATTGGGTATTCACCAACTCAAAAGGGATACAAGTGCTATGAACCCTCCACAAAAAGAGTTATTGTTAGCCGGGATGTCACTTTCTTTTAAAATATTCCTTACTACCAAAAACCTCATCTTCAGGGGGGAAATTTGAGTGAAGATCACCATGTTGGTCAAACTTAGACCTAAATATGAGTCTTTTTGAGTTCTTTGATAACCCAAACAGCCAACATCTTGAGTCAAACCAAAACAATTCAAATCATGAGCCTACTACCCCTTTTTGTTCTATTTTGCCATCAATAGAAGAAAATTTAAACAAAGAATAGGGTATGGAAAAACCAGTGATCATTTACTCATGAAGTTCAAAGTTTAAGAAAAAACGATACCCTCACACTTGATGCACCAATAATGTCGAATCGATGATAGTTTCTAACACTCTAGAGTCTATCTCAAATACAGGTAATTCTGATTTGCTCATTGCTTTGAGAAAACAAACTCGATCGTGTACATTTCATCCTATTCTTCGATTTGTTTTATACAAAACTTTGTCAGCTTTCATGCTTTTACTTTTAATTGTGATAGAATAGAAATTTCAAAAAACATCCATGAAGCTTTAAAGATCCTAAAATGGAAAGATTGTTATGGAATAAATAAGGGTACTTGAAAAAAATGAAACTTAGGATGTAACAGAATTACCAAAAGGAAAAGTACCAACTGGTTGCAAATGAGTATTTACAATAAAATACAAAGCTGATGGGTCAATAGAGCGGTAACAAAGTCGATCTAGTGGCAAAAGGGTGTACTCAAACCCATGAGATTGATTATATAGAAACTTTTGTACTTGTGACAAAACTAAATACTATAAGAGTATTGAGTACATAGAATGATTTCAATACGAGAAGCACTTAAAGAAATCTCCCTTGGCATACTTTTGCAGTTTGCTTTATTGTTATGTAATTCTTTTCTTTCTTTCCTTTTCTTTATATATATATATATATATATATTTTCCTTCCTTATCCTTTGCAATTATGTGGTTAGCTTAACAGCTTTATTCCTTTGGAGCCTCTAATAATATTACTTTGAATTTATTGTTCCAAATGGACTGGACTTCATCAATGCACTATCTGGATGTGGGCTATTTGCTCATTGTTCTATCTTGACAAATTATCAATACCGATGACTTGACTGACGTGTGTTGTGCTTTCTCAATTTAACTGCTGCAGCATCTGAAGAATTTTTGGAACTTACTAAGAGCGCGCTTCTGGCATCTTTGGAAGGTTTATGGTTGATAGATTAATACTGTGCTACGATTTATCTTTTGCATGCTTTTTGTGCAGTGTGTTAGATTTACTGGTTATTTTCATGCAGCTCTTGGGCCCGGATCGCTCTTTGGGATTGCTACCTTCAGCCACAAGCTTGGATTATATGATGTTCAGGGGCCTATACCAGTAGTGAAGAACGTTTTCATCCCCCCTGATGCAGAGGGCACCTTACCTGTTGAACTTGAAGATGTCATGCCTTTGTTACAATTCTTGGCTCCAGTATGTCTGGTGACTTTTGGTCTACAATGCAATATTTTCAATTAAGAAATTGTTTTTTTAACTACCTAATTCAAATCTTGCAATAATTTTTTTGTTCAGTCCTAAATGAATCACTTTGCTGCAGGTAGACACTTGTAAGGACCATATTGCATCTGCGCTCGAAACGCTTAGGCCAACAACTTCATGGGAGAGAACTACTGCAGCAGGTCAAGGAATGGATGGTGTTCTGATTGGTGGGCGAGGTTTTGGGGCTGCAATGGAAGCCCTTTTTAATTACCTTGGATCAGAGTATGGAAGTACTTTTGCATTAGGTTTGTGAGGAATTTCAAAGTCCTTATGAGTTAATTTTGTTAATATATGTAATTATTTTCGTCAATATCTATTTTAAAAGAATGACATAATTCATTGTCTCCTTTGGACATAATTGCAGCTAGAGTCTTTGCTTTTCTTTCTGGCCCTCCTGATTATGGTCCCGGACAGCTAGATACTAGACGATATGGTGAACAATATGCTAGTAAAGGAGAGGATGCAGATCGTGCTTTGCTTCCGGAGCAGACACCATTCTACAAAGATCTGGTAACATAATCTTTCTTTTGTTGATTATATTTTGCTCTCTTAACGTTTCGTGGAATGTAATGATTACAATATGTTTTCCAGGCTGTACTTGCTGTCCAAGCAGGTGTTTGTGTGGACATATTTGCTGTAACAAATGAGTATACAGATCTGGCATCATTGAAGTTTCTTAGTATAGAAAGTGGAGGCACATTATATTTGTACTCAAATACTGATGATTCAACTCTACCTCAGGACATGTATGTAATTCATAGTAGATTAGTTTTATTTTTTCTAAGGTATTATTTGGTCTATCATCAGAAGATGAACCCTTTCCTTGTGACCAAGAAAAAGTTTTGAGGTTTAGTTCAAGATTCTACCAAAGGAAATCAGATCACTGTGGCTTCTAAAGTATGTATAGAAACAAATTTTCTCGAATGAAGATGATTGCAAGCTGACAAAGTTATTTAAAAGATTTGTATACAATGCCTGGAATAAGTATAGAGATATGTTTACTATGACATTTTACTTTAAAAGATAAAATGTATCTTTCATGATGTCGAATTTCTTATTTCTAGTGTGTAGCTCATAATATTATGTGCACTCTTTGCAGATATAGGATGCTAAGTCGACCATATGCTTTTGGTTGTATATTGCGATTGAGGACATCTTCCGAATTCAAACCTGGAAATGCTGTGAGTTTGTTTATTGGTTGACATTTAATTACAATATATGCCATTTTCTTATTGATTTTACTTTATTATTTTGCAGTACGGTCATTTTGTTCCTGATCCGCAGTATGAGAATGTTCAACATATTATTTGTTGTGATTCTTATGCCACATATGCTTATGACTTTGAGTTTGCCAGCACTGATGGTTTTTCAAGGTAGTAAATACTTTGCATTGCCATGTCTATATTGTTTCTCTCAATAACTTCTAATAAAACTTAATATCTACTACATGGTATGGTAGCATGAGTGCATGACCACACAAACACGGCAAGGAAATTCAGTTTGTCATTGAATAATATAAATGATTTATCTGGATAAGTTTTTCTGCCACATTGTTGCTTCTTGTTTTGTGTTTATTCTAAAACATTTATAATACTTATCTGCTTTACATTGTTTGTATTCAGTTAATGGTTTTACTCCAAGGATGGCAAAATTTGAGTTATATTCCTCCTTTTAGTGCACTAAAACAAAGGAATATACCTCTTTTAGTTGTTGTTAAGTAAAAATTTCTTTTTAATATAATGCACACTTATCACTCTTCTTTCCCTTTAAAAGGGCAAGGTTGATCCTATTATAGTAGTCAACATGGATATTAGAGAAATAGAATTTGAACCGTAACTTTGAATTTCAAAAGAGACCTTTATGAATCTAAGTGCACATTGGGTATGCTTGAGTATTTGTTGATGGTAAAACAAGATTGGATTACTTATCTCTTGGAGTTTGAATAAGAGGCATGGAAATAAGAATAGTTTCTCCTAGTCGATTCTTTGGTTGTAGCAAGGTGGTAAAAGTAGAAATGTATACTATTCCTATAAAAAGAAGTATAAATGTTTATTATTTGAGCTTTTTGTCGTGTTTTCCTTTTTTGTATCCTATGGTTACAAGGCATGCTCATGCCTTCACCATTGGAGGACACTTATTCCTTAATTTTGGAGTTTGCAATTTCTCAATGTATTTAGGGTATCATGACATTCATGTCACATCACTTTTACAAATTTGGTATATTAGTAAGTTTTCTAAAATTTAGCACATTCATTTTTGGACAATTTAGTTAATTTTGTCAATTTTGGTTTTTGAGACATTTGTTTTTGTTGGGGGGAACTCAATTAGAATCGATTTGAACTTTATTAGTAGGGCCTGATAGATGCTTGATGCGAAAAATGTTCCAAAAAGTGGGAAAACAAATTGAAAATAAAGTGACTAAAATACCAAAATTGGAAAAAAATGTTAAAGTGTTAATAAATGTAACAATACGGTGATCTTTTGGGTTAGAATCCTAGGCCTGATAAGTGGTATTAGAACCAAGGCTCAATTTGCATTGTGTGGGTGTGCAGGCTCAAGTCTAAACGAATGTTAGGCCTCCTGTTGGATCACGATAAGGAATGTGCAATATTATTCTAGACTCATTGAACTCTCAAGGTGTAATTAAGTTAGTGTGGGTTCTTTGGTCCTTTCTTACCAAGTTGATGCACTCGATATAGTAATGCCCAATGAAAGAAGATACTGCTAAATGGTTGGTTCTTTATATAGGGAGCATAGTTTGAGTCTAAGAGGGTCGATGTGTTCTCATTTGGGGGGGGATTGTTGGGTTTATGAACAAGTCTTTCATTGGAAAAATACGGTAGCAAATTGGATATATAGTTGGGATGAGTTATTCCTCGTAATGAGTTAACCTTTTAGATTGGAATCCTATGTCCAACAAACAAATGTATCGGTTTAAAACAAGGTGCTTAATGTGTCCAATTTATAAAAGTAAAGTGACTAGGTGGACTTTTTTCATGTATTTATGCTGTTAGGAAGATATGCACTAGACAAAATTATAAATATTCTTTTAGAATATCTGTTTCTACTTCTACCATTGTTCCCCGATGGTTGGAATTCCTTACCAATCAACGTTAATCAGCCAAAAACATTCTTGCATATCCTTTTCAAACCCTAAATCTTTCAAGCTTACAAACCACTCACCTAACCTCTGGTAACCCACTTTAACCTCCACCATTTGTCATTTCTGACCACCATCGTTTTGTTCGTCGGTTGGAAAACTTTTCAGGTCATCGTAATTCTAAATTGGGCTTTTCCTTCTCCTTTAACCCTTTTCCGACCTTAACTGCTTTCTTTCCGACAAATTTTTCTGACCTAAACTCACTTTTCCCTGACTGCCTCTCTTATCGATAGCCATCGGCTTTTATTTTATTCTTTGAAAATGATCAATTTTCATCGGTTCTTCCATCAGTCACCTTAAACCATTGTTTTTATCCCTTTGGGTTGTCGGTACCTGTTGCCACCTTAGTAATTGGTTGCTCTTTATGCTAGTTTTTCTAGCAAGCTTTCCTCTTGTTTGCCTTGATATTTTGGCAGTTATTTCGTCTTGTTGGCCTCCTTTTGAGTAGAATTGATTTGTGTTCAAAGAAATGTTAAGGGAACTAATCGGTATGGTCATTTAGCAAGAGGTTCCGATTTTGTAGAAGTTGTTTATTGTTGAAGTAGATGATTTATCTTTTGGATCTATGGTGTTCTTAACCGAGAGATCATGATTTGCTAGTCATTTGTTGAGATGTGGGTTGGGAGGGTTGAGATGGATTATAGATTGTTTATTTGAAGATATTGATATGAAGGAAGGTGTAAGATTTTTTTAGAAGCTAATAGTTTATAATTATTGGTTGAGCTTTGAGGTCAACAAAAACAAAGGTGGTTGCTTTTGCAATTTTATCTAGATGGGTAATGAATGGAGGGAGAGACACAATCACTTTCCTTGCAAAAAAAGGACAGAACGTTGGTGGATATGATGAATTTTTATATTGTAGGATTCTTTTGGGGAAACCTTTTCTTCCCTGTAAGTTCATTAAACGAAGAAGGATGGATAATTTTGAAATTTGTTGGTTTGAAGGCCCAAAGTTTAGAGGGAGAGATTTGAATTTTGCTTTATTTTCTTGTAGGTTTAATATTTGGCAGAGTTGGCCTTTTTTTTCGAAAAAGCCTAGAGGAATGCCTCATGTGTAAACTTATTTTATTGCCTTTCATGGTAGATAAAGCATTGGTTTTTTTGTGTCATCTGAGGTTTTCAATGCTTTGAATCTAGAGAAAAAATTGTTTAATTTGTTTGTGATCTTAGAGAGTTGGAAAGAGGAGCGTGTGCTTTTAAAGAGATAAAGTTGTTTTGCCGAATGATTGGTTGGTTATAAAAGGTCTGGTTTTTCATCTGTGGGAGTAGAATGTATTTCATAGAATTGGAGAATTGTTTGTGAGACTGTTGGAAGTTGATGTTGAAACGACGACTCACTCATTTTTGTTGTATGCAAAGATAAGAGTTAAAGGAAGTAGAGGTCAATTCTTTAACTCTTCCTTTGACTTTTGTCTTAATGGTAATGTTTACAAGTTGATGGCCAGGAATGCTATCAAAGACAATTGTTGTTTCTCTCGTACAAGTGGTGGGAAGAGATTTTTAAAGGCTCTTGAATTCTTGCATGGTGGGAGGAGACTTTCTATTCCGTGGTACAGATGGATTTGGGTTTGGTAAGAACAAAATTTGGTTTCCTAAGAAAGTGAATGTTAAGCCGTTGTAGTGAAAGATTTGGGTTCCAAAGAAGGTGCAAGTTAAGTTATTAAAGAGGAAGATTGGTATTTGTGAAAGCGTGGTTGAGTTTGATAGATCCAATTCAAATGTTTTAAAGGAGTCATTTTGTGAAGAAAAGATTTGAGAAGCTTTTTGAAAGGATTGAATACAACTTTAACTTGTAATTTGGAAGAGTCAAATGAAATCCTTGAAGAGCTTTTTCAGCTTGAAGATATTAATTTGGTTATGGGTAGGGTAAATCTTTGACTCTCAATGTAAAAGGGTATTTGGGGATGTTTTGGGGACCAAAGAGGCATAGAGTTACTTAGGGATCATTGGCATCAAGGATAGAATAGGTGAAAAACGCTTTAAGGGAAATAATTCTATCTTTGTTTGGGTTTAACCCAAAGTAATGTGGTTTTTCGCAGTATGCTACTACAAACAAATCCGTGTGTACTAATTATTGTGCTACTATTTTAAAGGGTAATGAGGTGGAAAACAAAGTAGTTGATAGTGATTCTGATTCTTAAGGGGGAAAAAGTTGAAACAGAGAGGATGCTTGAAGGAACTTGCTTTAGAAATGATTGTTCTTCAGAATGTGTAGTAGAGACACCTAATTCTTGTAATATTGAGGATTATTTTGAAGACTTGGTGGATCTAAACGAAGTTGAGGTTGTAGTGGTCTTAGATGATGAGGAGTTTGATTTTACTCAAGATGCTGTTAGTGATTTTAGCACACAATTGGGAGTAAGTGATAATGTTACTAGTGATGATAAGAGGGTTGAGACCCTTAAGAAGGTTTTTGTTGATATTCAAAATTTGTTTTCAAATTCTAAGCATATCTTTGATGCACATAAAGATGTTTTACATTTTGAGTGAAAGAAAGGAGAAATTGTAAGCTTAAAGAAGCTCAAATTCCTAGGTGTCATTTGAAGGGTACACAAAGAGGGATAACATGGATGAAGGAAATATAAGGCCTTTACTTGATTTGGCAAGAAAAATGGATTTGAGTTTGATTCGTTTAAGTAGGGAGGAATCAAGTAAGAAGAAAAAGAAATTTTTAATGGAGTTACGAAGGTTGAAAACTGAGATTAATTATGGAGGCAAACATGAGGATGCTACTTTGGGTGAATCTTTTTCTTTATGAAGATTTTGAGAACAAGAGGTTTGGGAAAGTGGAGAAGTGTTCTTAAAGAATATGTGAGAAAGTTGAATCCTCTTTTGCCTTTTTCTGTCATAATGGTTGTTGATGGATTGAATAGATTAATGGAAACAACAAAGTCGTTCAATTTGGTGGAAGGTCCGAATATTAGGGCAAATAGTATTGAAGTCTCTTATCTCTAATTTTTGGATGACACTATTTTCTTCTGCTTTAGTAATGAGGAAAAGTTTGCTAATTTGGATAAGGTGATTGAATTATTTTGTTATGCATCGGGTTTGTAGTTAAATCTATTCAAAAGTTGCATCTTAAGTATTAACTCTGCTAAAAGACAAAGTTGTCTCCTTAGCCAATTCTTTGGAGGTGTGAAGGTGCGATGTGGCCATTGAATTATTTGGGTTTGTCTCTTGGAGGTAATCCAAGAGTTGCACATTTTTATTCAACAGTTATGTAAAGTTTTGAAAAAAGATTAGCAGAATGTAAGAGAACCCATTTCTTTAGAGGGACAAGTTAACTTTGATAAACTTAACTTTGTCAAGTCTTCTAATTTACTACTTTTCAATTTTCAAAATTCTAGAAGTGGCAAAGAGATTAGAAAAACTAAGGTGGGATTTTCTTTGGGAAAGTGTTAGTGAAGGAAGTAAATGTCACCTAGTAAACTAAGAGATAGTACAAAGACCGAAGAAAAAAAGAGGCAAGTGGCTTTGGAGATCCCCACTTAAGGAAAACTCTATTTTGGCAGAGTTGTCAAAAGTATAGGTTGAATGAGAATGAATGGGATGTCGGTTGTGGGGTTTGCAAGGTTGTGTATGTAGTCCTTGGATGACAAGTGCTAAGGAATTTAATTTTTTCTTTTCTAATTTGAGTTACAAAGTGAGGAACTGAATAAAAATTCGGTTTTGGGAATTTTTGGTTGGATGGTAAGTCTCTTTTGACAATATAATCAATGTCGTATAATCTTTGTCTAGATAAAATGTCCCAATAAACATGTTTTCTCCGGAGGTTTAGAATCTCAGATTTAGGAGAAATTTAAACAGTTGGGAAGTTGATTTTGTAAGTTCAAGTTAGGTTTGGAAGGAGTAACTACCATAACTAATAGTATTGATAAAAGAATATAGATTAATGAGACATCTGGTATTATTTTGTAAATCTTATTTTGAGCTCCTTGTGGATGATCCCAATTTACTAGATTTTGATCACTTTGATTTAGTTTGAAAGTGTCCCTGTTTAAGTAAAGTTAAGGTGTTGAAGTGGTTAATTGTTCTTGGTAAGGTTAACACTTTGGATTGAATTCAATCAAAAATTTCTAAGCTTTGTCTTTCCTAGAATTGATGTGTTCTTTATAAGAGAAGTTCAGAAGATAACAATCCTTTGGACATCAACCACGATCCCTTCAACTGGCAACATGTATTATTTTTTAGTTAAAATAACTATTTATTCTTTTGTTCTAGTAATTATATTGAATTTTTTACCATTATAAATAAATAAATTAGCTAAAAACAATTTAATTTTTTCATAATATTAAAAAATATGTAAATTTAGGTCAGAAAATAGGAACTTAAATATGCACAAAAAGAACAAATATAGCATAAACATGCACAACCTGTATTCCACCCCTGGCTGGCATGGCAAGGACTTGTTATTTGCTAGAAACGTGAACAATAATTCAATAAAAAATAATCAAATATAATTTCTTTCCAGTCTTCCAGATACTGCATACATATACTATTCCCAAATCACCATATTCTATTTGACTGACTATTTACATTACTTATCCCAGCTCGTAGTTTGTGCTTGATGTGTAGTGATATTTGTAAACTATATTGCGTCATAACAAAGGCTTAACCTATGTGGCTGCTATACTTGCAGGCATGGATCAGAACCTCCTATTGTACAAATTGCCTTTCAGTACACAGTTGTTGTTTCACCTGAGGAGCTTTCTAACTCGGGCCCGGTTTCTTCAAGTAGGTATGGTCATCTAGAAAACAAGTTTTATCCAGGATTTCCTCATTTCAACAGACAAAACACAACATTCCGGCTTTTATTTCACACATTCTGTTCAGTTAATGTACGGTGCAATTACTCTTCAATTGCCTGATGTATCAAACATGAAATATAACTCCATAAGATGTGGGTTGACACTACCCATTTTAGATTTGGGCTGGCATGAGTACCATGAACTGCCACCTCTTGCCTATAAGGATAGTGCTTCATATGCATTACTTTTTTATTAATCTGTCCAAGAGTCTTAGTTATGCATGAATTTGCTTTCCAGTCTTTGATTTTCATTTTAATGTCTTATGCTACATCTACATTTTGAGGTCTTTTTCTCAAAGTCATTTAACTTTTCATTTCTGTCAACTTCCTAACTTCCAGTGCCCACACCCCTCTAGTAGAGGTGGTTTAATTAGGTCACACCCATGTAGATGCTTATCGTTTTGGGGAAAAAAAGAAGAAGAAAAACTTCTTGACCTCCAATGATGACAGTTTATGGTTTGAGCTTGTAAATATTTATGCAGGAGCAAACATTCCCTCAAACGTAGACTAAGGATTCGAACTTTACAGTATGGAACTGCTCAACATATTAACGAGCTATATGATAGTGTTGATCCTGAAGTAGTTTTGTCTCTTCTTGTTCATAAGGTGATTACTTCATTGATACCATTTAATTCTTCTACATCTGGAATTATCCTATTTACTTGATCTTTATTGCCTAGAAGTCAGACCCGGTTCTATGATATATTAGGAGTGATTTCAACATGGATATTTTTGCCTTTCTTTGCCATATCTAGTGGACAATCAGTGGTAGTTCTCCAATATTAGTAGGTCTCCAAGAATGAATGATTTATTCCAAAATCATAGCTATCCTACACCACTACTCCACATGGTTAACATTTGGCCGGAAAGAGTAAAAGGTGTCCAGCTAACGTGGAATTGCATCACATTGGATTTTTGAACTTTATGTTTATAGCTTTACTAATAACTTTCTATTTCTCATATGTAATGGATGTGAGAAATTCTGCCACCCGTCCCCTTTCCCCCTTCTCTCACTCATTCACTTACTAATGCATACAGAAAATAAAGGTTATTGGGTGGAATATAGGGGGGGAAAAACTAAAGAGCAATACGGCTCTATTAATGAGCAACATCTCGGAGAAGCTTACAATTTAGGTATCGACTTACTAATTGCTTGGAAAAGTCATGGTGTTTTAGGTGCATGTGTTCAATATGGATTTAGAGCTACATGTCCAATGCGTGATGTTATTCACATTTTGTATTTAAATCTACTGATTACCTTTGTTACCTGGACTCGCAACTTTTGGCAACCACATCCGTGTCAACACAACACAGAACACGGGTGTGGTCAGACTTGTGAGTAGACCACCGGACACGTCGGAAAAGAAAAACAGAAGAAGAGACACAGCGGTGAAGAAGAAAGGGAAAAAGAGGTGGGAGGGAGGTGGCTTTAAAAGAGAGAAAAATTGGGGCATCACTTCTTAACTCATGTGATTTGGTCTTTAGGTTTAATGTAATTTGGGCCCTTGTCTTTCCTAAATGCAATATGGAATTAATTAGGCTCTATTAATTTGGGCTTAGAAATTGAGAGGACTTATTCAAAATTAAACCTGCAAAGTTAGTTATAGACAATCTTTTATTTAATATTTACAAAGGAAAATCCACTTAAAACAAAATTATGATTAAAAAATTTCAGAAAAAAAAATCATAAAAAAATAAAAATAAAACTCTAACCATTATAATTAAAAATAATCTTAATTTTAATTTACACTTATAAACGTAAATATTCATCATGTACTAAACATTATTTATATAATAATTTGTAGTGTCTATGTACTCGTGTTCAAAAATTGGATGCTCATTATCTGTGTGCCTGTGTTCTAAAATTTTAAAATTTACAAGTCCGACCTCCAAATACGACCATTATATGAGTCCAGGTAACATACCTGATTAATGGTCACTGTTTTTCTTTCCCGAAAGATCTAAAAAAACCTTAAATATTACTTTCTTGGCTCTATCCTCTGACAGTTGAAAACCTATTTTTGCTTTATTATTAGTTTAGTTTAACTGATCAAATTATTGAAATCTGTTCTCCCTGCAGAGCATCCCACTCTATCTTGGTAATAATTTTCTTTAATTCTCTAGGTTATATTAGCCTCCTTGGAGCAAGGCGTTCGGGAGGGCAGGATATTGCTTCATGATTGGCTAGTACTCCTCACAGCTCAATATAATGATGCATATAAGCTTGTTCAGTACAAAAACGGAAGTTCTTTATCTTCTCAGATTGATGTTGCATTCTCACAGTGCCCAAACTTGCAGCATTTACCTCGCTTAGTTTTTGCTTTGCTTCGAAATCCTCTTCTACGGTTTCATGAAGAAGGTGTTCATCCTGATTACAGAATCTACCTGCAGTGCCTTTTCAGGTAACGAGTTCTAACCAAAACTCAAGATTCAGTTTACACATTATGCCATTGTTGGCTTTATTTTGCCAATCATTTATATTTTCTTCTGTATTGGTGTACTTATTTTAGTTTGTAAACCTACAAAAATACTATTGAATTATTGCATTTGTTTTGTTCATACCATCGAACTATTTTTTGTCTTGTTTATATCATCCAACTATTACATTTGTTCCATTTATACCATTCTATTAGTCTCCGTCTAACGACGTCATTCGTCAGATAGTTAAATGGTAGATTTGGAACAACTCAAATAGTTTAATGACATATTTGGAACACATTATTGTTACAAATATACCGGTTAATTATGTGAGTTGTTTCAAGTCTAATAGTTAACTATCTGAGTTGTTTCAAATCTATTACTTAAGATGAACTAAATGGTATAAATGGAACAAATCAAATAGTTGGGTGGTATAAATAAGACAAAAAATCTCCATCTAACGATGTCATTCGTCAGATAGTTAAATGGTAGATTTGGAACAACTCAAATAGTTTAATGACATATTTGGAACAAATTATTGTTACAAATATACCAGTTAATTATGTGAGTTGTTTCAAGTCTAATAGTTAACTATATGAGTTGTTTCAAATATATTACTTAAGATGAACTAAATGGTATAAATGGAACAAATCAAATAGTTGGGTGGTATAAATAAGACAAAAAATATTTTGGTGGTATGAATGAAACAAATGCAATAATTTGGTAATCTTTTTGTAAGTTTACCCTAGTTTGTATCTGAAATTATGTAGTGAAGGGAACATCTTTTCTTTTCTTTACCTCTTGTGCAACGAGTGTGTCTTTTGAGGCCACATTTTTTGCCTAGTTTTTATCCTTACATTTTTTGTTTTCCATGGGGAAATTCTTGATTCATAGGTGATAATTCATACGAATGAAAATCCAATGTGTTGCTGTGCAATGTATGTTCCTAGGGTCGATGCTTTAGGTTCTTTCTGCTATATGAGACCCTCTGAACTCTGATATGATCTCAAACGTGCAATTATTGTTGTGTAGTGCATTGGAACCAAGCTCGCTTCACCAGGCTGTGTATCCCGTGCTGACCTCATACTCCACTCCAGATACACTGGCATATCCACGCCACTCATTAAGTCGTGCTGCACTAATTACCAGTGGTAGTCCAATATTTTTCCTTGACGCATTTACTACTCTGATCGTGTTTTATTCTTCAACTGCGGACCCTACTCTTCCTTTTCCTCCACCTCATGATTGTAAGCATGCTTTCCTTTGCTTCTTGACGTGAAGTACGTTGTTTATAACAGTTAGGAAAGAATCTGGTTGTCTTCATCTAATATGGTATAATTTTAGGTTTACTGCGAACCACAATCAACAAATTGAAGCAAGAGAGATGTGTAACTCCTAAACTCATTTTTATTCGAGGTGGGCAAGATGATACTACAGCTTTCGAGAACTATCTCATTGAAGAACAGGATGTTCATGGAAGTGGTCTAACAAGTGTAATGGGTTTTGTTTCCTTCCTTGAAGATATCACACACAGTGTGTCGGACTACCTGAAATGATGCGGGATAAGGTAATCACTAAACTAAAATGACAAAAATATTTGGCATGGTGCTTGATTTAGCTTGATGATTAAATCTCTCAAGTGCTTGCTAACTGTTTCTCGTTAAAAGGTTCGTACGTTTTGTGGAGAATTTGTGTTGAAATTTTGCAAGTTGTACCCTTATTCCTAGATCCGTCAATGTTTTAAGCAGCAAAAACAACAGCATAGATCCCTTGTATAACAAAGTTATAGGGCGTGGAATAGTTGCCAATTTTTATGTTAGGTCATGAATAACATGTGATCAAATGGGAATAATTTTTTTTTTTTAGATCATAAATTCCATCAACTATAACTGATTTGAGCTTTTAGATGAAAATTCTACCAACATTTCTTGAATAATTTGCTCGTGGATGTTATTAGTTGCTATTAGAGATGTAAATTTGGGCGTGGGCTCAAGCCATACTTTGTAGGCCCATATATATTTTTGGGGCAAGTTAGGCTAGATTTTTCAAATTAAATTGAAGTCCAAACCAAGCCCTAAAATCATTCGAGCAGCTTCAGGTTTGATCTTTTTAAACTTTGAAGTGTTAAATTGTTCCCTATGTTTTATAAAATTCAAACTTTATTTAAGCTTCTGGTCGGGTTTGAGTAGGAATCATTATAGAAATATTTGGACTTGTAAGTTTGGGCTTGAAATTAATAGGGTTGGATTGTTTGGGCTTTTGAGTGGAACACTTTAAATTTGTACGCTAGTTACCATTTGCTGATCTTTTTATTACTCTTTTTTTTTTTTTTGAAGTCTTCAAGATATGAAATCTTGTGTTGAAATTTGTAACTGTACTTGTATGCTGTCAGTCATAAATCCGTCCATGTTTTAAACAACACAAACGTCATCGATCTCTTTTTTTCTTCAACATATTACAATTTTTAGATTTAATCCACATTTTTTTTATTTGAAAAGAATAAAAGCAGATGAAATTTAGAGGACGTAAGTTTTATATATAGATTGTGAAGACTTTCAAAATGCTAGAATTATTAACTTACCTATCCATTTGGAAGATATTTAGATTTGGTTCAAGAATTTTCGATTCAACTTACAAACGTTTTTTAATATAATAGATTTAGTCAAAAGTTTTAATTTTCATCAAATTAATTTAATGATATTATATTTAACTATTATAATTGAGAGAGTGCAGACAAAATTAAAAATGGTCATAGGTAAAGACCAAATTATGTATATTGAAATAGGTTGAGGATTAAATAAATTGAAAAAAATCCTACCCACATTATAGGAAACTGTAATGACAAAATTAATTTGACATAAATTAAATTTCTTTTATCAAATTTGAAAATATTAGAGACTAATTTGTAATATCATAAATTTATATTGAGAGTTTCTCTTTTAGTAATGAAGATAGGTGAGGTGTGAAAACTTACTATAATTATAGGGTGAAGAGTGATCACGGTTGTATAGTTTTTTACAAAGGAGTACTAAAGTCTTATAAATATTTAAGCATGTAATTAGCACATGACCAAATTTTTTAATGCAATTTTGGAATTATTTTTTTTTAATCAAAACACGTTAGTTTCCAACTATCATATGCACGGAATTTAAAAACAAAAAACTAGATACATAAGTTTTGACGCTGAAAAAAACCTCACGCGTGAAACATCAATTTTAAAGCTGGAAAAAAGTTTCATTAAATGACATTCTTTCATCCATCATCCAATCTCCACAACTAACACTCTAACTTGCATCTTCTTCCCCATTGAATACCTCGGCCATTAATGCAACATCACTCCTTAAAATTTAACTTTATTCAGTTTCCCCATTTATAGAGAAAAAATAAAAAGCAGGAGGCAATGTAATATGTGTTGGTTTTGAAAATTCTTTTAAAACAACGAAAAATAGTGGAAGCGGTTTGCATTGGTCAACAAAAAATTGCCTAAGATCTTTGATAGTAATAATTTAATTATAATACAAAATAACAAGAAACATACTTTTATAATTTGTGAACAAACGGTTGAAACTTTCAACTTCAAAGACTTGTCTTCAAATGAGCAAGAACAAGATTGGTGGGATTTGGCAATCCTTGTATACAATTCTCCAACTATAATAACCTCTTATTGCGTGAAGCCTATTCTAGAAGAATAAAAAATTGTCTATCAACAAGAACATCTTGAATCAATGTAACATTGGGTTGAATTTTGTTATATTAAAATTCTCTCAGCTCTCAATTGAATGTTAGAAAAATTCTCATTTTCTATGTGTTGGTTGGCCGCTCTTTTGGGGTTTAAGCTGTGTATATATCTCATTTATATTATATGAGCTAGGTCTGGAATCAATGGAATCATATTCCATTTAGAATTATTTCTTATCTTGTATCAATTCTAATTAGAATTCAATTAGGAAACTCCATTCCTTTCTCTACAAGAAAAAAACGAGATAATTTCTTCTATAATTTTATCAATTCTTAACCATTAAGAATTGTATTTTGCAAGCCAAGTAAATAAAACCAAATCCAATTTAGATTCTCACTTGATTTTGAATAATCAATTAAATCGCTATTTAATTATACTTGTAATATTTAATTTAATTCCTACATCATATCAAATTTGATATTTACAAAATTGTCCAAGCTTGTACAACAAGCCTACTACACGCCTACCAGGGTGCAGACAATTATAGTTGTACCTTTCATTAATTAAATACTAATTATTTAATCTAATAAAATAATATAATTTTTTTAATTATTTTTTTAAATTAAATATGGCCTTTCACATAGTACTATTTAAACCTTGTATATTTATTTCACATTTATGACCATAATAAAATGCCACCATAAACAAATATGTATTTTGATGATATAATATAAATAATTTCAAACTAATTATTCATTTTTGAAAGCAATATCGTTTAATCATTGTTATGAAACAGATTTGGAGATTGATAAAAGTATGAATACAAGTTTAATAAAGTAATGATATGTTAATTAACCCCTTAACTAATTATTATTCTTTACTTATATTAGAGCTACTTAGTTATAAATTTGAGACTAAAATCTCTTGAATATCATGTATGTTATTTACTCAACATAATGCATATGAGTAATCCATTGATACAAACATTAGGTGTAGCTCAATCTCCTACATCTAATTCACAATATGATCAAGGTCATTAAATCTGTTTTACCTCCTCTATCACCTCTTTTCCTTGAGTACCTGTAATGTGCATGAATAACTAACTATAATCATATTATAGATTGCGTGCATGCACCCATTCAAGCTCTAGATTGCTAAACAAGGAAACTGTTATCTAATATTTACGAATAGATGGAGTGGATTTCATTTCTTATGAGATAACCTCATAGCTTACCAGAAATATTGAGATACCATGATACAAGGTATTGTAGCCCGAAACTTTGGGCATCACTAAGTAAGTCAAATACTAAGGTGATACAACAAGAGTTTAGCCAAATCACTCAAGATTAAGATCGTTCACACATGGTAATCGAGTGATATAGGGAAACAACTATGAGTAAACATATATTAATAGAGTTTCTAATATGTCTAGTCTAGTCTCATAGAATTAACTATTATACAAAGTGCTCTCAACTAGATGTCTTTACATCAATCATCTTGGATAATGGTCATTCAATTCCAAATGGATATGGCTCTTACTACTCACTTAATTAAAGATCTTATTATATAAATTTTAATTTATTGTCATAAATAATTTGATTATTTCACTCAAAATCAATTTTCCTATATATACAATAATATATTGAGTTTTAAGTAGACATGAACAATCATGTATTTTTATGATTTATTTGAAGAATAAAATAACACATGTAAATAAATGAAATATTTCTTTTATTTATTCTAATTTGAACATAAATTTAAATACAAATTCTTTTGCAGTTAGGGCTATATCCTAACAATCTCCCACTAGTACTTAAGTAAAAGGGATGTCCTTTAACCCCATCCCTTCTATCCCTTCTAGGTGACCCTCAAAACTCTTGGTAGGTAGTGTCTTGGTAAACCTTTCAGCAAGGTTGTTCTTAAAAGCTATCAAATAATACTTGCACTCTATATGTTTTTCTCATTTGTGGCTACGTAGTTCCTTTGAGTTAGCCACTGATACACTATTATCACAGTACAATGTTGCTAGTTGGTCCAAATTTTGAACAACTTCCAAATTTTCCAAGAACATACGAAACTATACGCCTTCTTTTGCTACTTCACAAGAGATAACATATTTGGTCTCCATTGTGGAATCAGCTTTACAACCTTGCTTCACGCTTTAAGCACTTATCCATATATATATATATATATATATATATCTTTGAGAATCTTTGTCAGCTTGAAAGTT
Source organism: Hippophae tibetana (assembly GCA_037013495.1). NCBI lineage: Eukaryota > Viridiplantae > Streptophyta > Magnoliopsida > Rosales > Elaeagnaceae > Hippophae > Hippophae tibetana. The sequence continues at coordinate 44,162,515 of CM072809.1, forward strand.
AGAGTCTGTGTATCCTATGGGGTTCAAATATCCACTAGAATATATTAGCATATAATTTCTCATTCTCTTAAGATACTTGAGGATGCACTTGATTGCAGCATAATGATCCAATCTTGGGTTGGATTGATATCGACTAACTATGCTAATGACATAACAGATGTTAGGCCTAGCACACAATATGATGTACATTAGACTACTGATGCGCATGGTGCTCGTCTTATATCCTCTATCTCTTGAGGTGTCTTCGGACACTGCTTCTTAGATAAGGTAATCCAATGTCTAGTAGGTAAGGTACCTTTCTTGGAATTTTGCGTTGAGAATCTAGACAACCCCTTGTCTATATATAATGCTTAATACAGGGTTAAGAGCTTGTTCTTACAATCACGAATGATCTATTTGCCCAAAACATAGCTTTCCTACCTCAAATCCTCCATACAAAACTACTTAGCTAGTCACTTATTTTTATTTGACAACATCTTTACACTATTCTAAATAAGTAGAATTCCATATATGTAAAGAACCAGGAAAAACACTTTGCCATCCTTGATGAGTTTGTAAACACAAGGTTCATCAAGGTTCTTCTAAAATCATAGGTCTTTATAGTTTTATCAAACCACATGTTTTTTTATCTTGATGCTTACTTGAGTCCTTAAATGGACCTCATAAACTTGCAAACCTCTTGGTCTTAGCCTTCCACTATGAACCCTTTTAGTTGGACCATATACCTGGTCTCTTCAAGATAGCCATTCAAGAATGATGTCTTGATGTCCATTTCCAAATCTCGTAATTCATAGCTGCTGTTATGAACAAGAGTATCTAAATGGATTTAAGCATCACTACTAGCAAAAAGGTTTCCTAATTGTCGACCCCTTCCTTTTCGGTAAAACTTGGTGCCACTAGTCTACCTTTGAAAGTGTCCACTTTCCCATTGATGAGCGAAAACCGGCATCGCCGATTCTTGCCAATACTTTGGTTTTAATATTTATAAAACTCTCGCAAGTGCACGAATCATTTCGTAGAAAATGATAAGTATACTCCCAAGGTCGATCTAAGGAAGGAATGTATGTGGTTTTTAATTTATTATTCAAACTTTTAAAAACGAAATTAAATCCTAAACATCCTGTCACGATAGTTTGGTTTTTGTGTGTTCCTAATCTAATAACATAAAAATAAACATATATACAGATTAATTAAATATAATCTAATAACATAAAAATAAACATAGATACAAATTCAATAAATAATTATCTAACAATAAATACAAATACAGATTCAATAAATATTTATGCAAATTTTATCATTTATATTAGTGGAGTATTTATGGATATAATAACTAAATTAATTATGCTTGCTCATATTATCTAGGTTATTAAAGATATAAATTGATATTTTATTGATTCTCTCTTTTTTATATAAATACCACCTTTGGTGGGGTTAGATATTCTTTGTTAACTAAACAAATCAATTAACACCTATGGGTGGGATTGATAACTAATATGCTTAATTAAATTAATTCCTTTTTCTAAGAGATTGAAAATGAACCATTTAAATGCCACCTTTGGTGGGGTTAGACAATTTAAACATTATTCAAGGTGTCCAAATTAAACATAAGAATTTAATTATCCGAGTACTAACTTTCAAGTTTTAAAACCACTATTGAAAACATGTTGTCAATACATTTTCACATAATAATTCTTATAAAATTTTTTGAAATAGAGTTTCACTCTAACTACTGGGCGATTGTACCAACAAATAAAAGAGCACTACTCTAAATTAGACCGGATAACTAAACCTTAAAATCTAATTTTCAGGTTTAAGTTTGTAATGAAAAATAATATATTTCTCTCTAACATTCTTAATATAAAATCTTGAATAAAAATAAAATCAATTCATTTTAGAAATTTTTACCTATTTAATATTTCGCAAGCATAACAACGTTATTATTATATCATGTTTACTAAACAGCCAGCATAGTTAAATTTAACCACAGACAAATTAAATATAACATGTAAGAATAAAGCATAAAAATAACTATAAAGAAAATAAAATCCTTACAGAACTTCGACGCTATTCCCGTAGCGAGAAAACCTCCAAGCGAAATTTGCACTTCCATTTATTGAATCAAAAATCTAAATTATTACAAAAACATTACAAGTTCCTCTCAAAAAGAGAAGAACTCTAAAACTAAGAGAATTGAACTAAAAACTAAGAGAAAAACTAAGAAAAGCTTAGAAACTAAGAAAATCTCAAAAACTAAGAAATGAGAGAAAGAAAGAAGAGAGAAATGTGTTTTGAAGGTGTGATTTGAAGTGAAGGGAATGGGGGTATTTATAGGTGAGGATGGAGAGAAAAAATGAGTAAAAAATGTTAAAAAAATATTAAAAAATATAAAAACGCGTAATGGAAATGCTGAGGTCATTAATGACGTCAGCATGACGTCACGGGGCGGCTGCACGTGAAAAATGGGGCGAAAAGGCATTGGGCGCGTTGATGAGTGCTCAAAAAGCACTAAAATAACCATGATTTTATGCACATTAATTGATTAAAAATATATATATTTATATGTTTTATCATATATTTATATAAATTTGTCTTTTTCGGAATCACGGGTATTTTTATTGTTTTTCAGGTATTTTGGCTTAAAAACGCAACTTAAAAACTCAAAGAGGAATACTGGAAGCAATACATCACAAATATATTAATAAATAAATGCGGAAAGGTCGACAAATATGGAAAAATTGGACAAAATGGGTCAAAAAGGTCAAAAATGTCAAAAAGGAGAAAAACGCGCCGCCGCGCCGCCCGGCCGCCGCGCCCCACCGCCCGGCACCGCCCCAAGCAGCAGCGCGCGGCACTGTTCATCCACGGGTACTGTTCATCAGACTCGGCACTGTTCATGAGACGCGGCACTGTTCATCAGACTCGGCACTGTTCATCAGACTCGGCACTGTTCATCAGACGCGGCACTGTTCATCCTCGGCACTGTTCATACCCGGTACTGTACAGACGCGGTACTGTTCATACCCGGTACTGTGCAGCCGCCCCATGTCATGCTGACGTCATCAAATGACGTCAGCAATCAATAATACGCGTTTTTTTCATTTTTTTAACATTTTTTTCTCTACTTTTTCTCTCCATCCACACCTATAAATACCCCCCTTCCCTTCACTTCAAAATCACACCTAAAAACACCTCCAAATACATTCTTTTCTCTCTTTTCTTAGATTTTTAGGATTCTTTAGTTTTTCTTAGTTTTTCTTATGTTTTCTTAGTTTTTAGCTTTTCTTAGTTAATTTCTCTTAGATTTAGAGTTCTTCCCTTTTTTTTGGGAAGAACTAGTTATGTTTTTGTAATATTTTAGCTCTTTGATTCAATAAATGGGAGTGCAAATTCCGCTTGGAGTTTTTCCAGCAACGGGAATAGCGTCGAAGTTCTGTAAGGATTTTATTTTCTTTACAGTTATTTTTATGCTTTATTCTTACATGTTATATTTAATTTGTCTGTGGTTAAATTTAACTGTGCTGGCTATTTAGTAAACATGATGTAATAATGATGTTGTTATGCTTGCGAAATATTAAATAGGTAAAAATCTCTAAAATGAATTGATTTTATTTTTATTCATGATTTTATATTAAGAATGTTAGAGAGAAATATATTATTTTTCATTACAAACTTAAACCTGAAAATTAGATTTTAAGGTTTAGTTATCCGGTCTGATTTAGAGTAGTGCTCTTTTATTTGATGGTACAATCGCCCGGTAGTTAGAGTGAAGCTCTATTTCAAAAGTTTTTATAAGAATTATTATCTGAAAATGTATTGACAACATGTTTTCGGTAGTGGTTTTAAAACTTGAAAGTTAGTACTCGGATAACTAAATTCTTGGGTTTAATTTGGACACCTTGAATAAAGTTTAAACTGTCTAACCCCACCAAAGGTGGCATTTAAATGGTTCATTTTCAATCTCTTAGAAAAAGGAATTAATTTAATTAAGCAAATTAGTTATCAACCCCACCCATAGGTGTTAATTGATTTGTTTAGTTAACAAAGAATATCTAACCCCACCAAAGGTGGTATTCATACAAAAAAGGGAGAATCAATAAATATCAATTCATATCCTTAATAACCTAGATAATATGAGCAAGCATAATTAACTTAGTTATTATATCCATAAATACTCCGCCATTATAAATGATAAAATCTGCATAAATGTTTATTGAATCTATGTTTATTTTTATGTAAGTAGATTAAAAACACAAAACCCCAAAATATCGTGACAGGATGTTTAGGATTTAATTTCGTTTTTAAAAGTTTGAATAATAAATTAAAAACCACATACATTCCTTCCTTAGATCGACCTTGGGAGTATACTTATCATTTTCTACGAAATGATTCGTGCACTTGCGAGAGTTTTATAAATATTAAAACCAAAGTATTTGCGGGAATCGGCGATGCCGGTTTTCGTTCATCAAGTTTTTGGCGCCGTTGCCGGGGAAGGAATAACGGTTTTTAAATTATTTATCAAAATTTTAAAAACATTTTTGTGCTGTAAATAATTGTGATTTTTTTTTTGTTTTAATAGAAAACATAATAATCAAATTTCAAATTTCATAAGAAATAAAAAAAAAAATTAAAAAACAAATTAAAAAAAATTAAAAATTAATTTTTTTTTAATTGTAAAATAATTTAGAAATTTGAAATTTGAAGTAAAAAATTTACCATTCATGAATAGTAAAAAAAAAACAAAAAAACAAAAAAGATTTTAAGTTAAAAATAAATAAATAAAATTTATAGCGTAGATAGTAAAATAAAATTACCGTTCATGAATAGTAAAAAAAAAAAATTAAAAATTAAAAACTGAATTTTTTTTAATATAATGTAAATAGTAAAATAAAATTACCGTTCATTAATAGTAAAAAAAAATTAAAAATTAAAAACTTAAAAAATTTTAATATAGTGTAAATAGTAAAATAAAATTACCATTCATGAATAGTAAAAAAATTTTAAAAAAAAATAAAGCTTACTTTTTAATTTTCATTTAAATTTTTATTTAAAATCTTAATTTTATTTTAATAAAAGTAATAATAAAAATGAATAAAAACAAAATAAAAAAAAATCAATTTTTATTCTTATTTTATTTTTCTTTACCTTTTTCAATTTTATTTTATTTTTATTTTATTTTTATTTTATTTTATTTTTGTTTATTTTATTTTATTTTATTTTATTTTACTTTATTTTATTTTATTTTATTTTATATCAATTTTAATTTAATTTATTTTTATTTTTATTTTTTTATTATTTATTATTTTTTATTATTATTTTTTTATTTCTCTCTTAATTTTTATTTAACTGAATTAACTTAGATTTTTAATTAACTTAATTAACTTAGATTTTTAGTTTACTTAACTTAATTAACTTAACTTTTTAATTAACTTAGATTTTTTTTTTAACTTAACTAACTTAGATTTTTTACTTAGCTTTTTAATTAACTTAACTTAATTAACTTGAACTTTTTAATTAACTTTGATTAACTTAGTTTTTTTTAATTAATTTAGATATTTTTTTTACTTAACCAACTTAGCTTTTTAATTAAATTAGATTTTCATTAACTTAATTAACTTAGATTTTTACTTAACTGAAGTTAATTAACTTAATTTTAATAGCATGAAAAGTAAAGATCTAAGGGAGTTCTGTCTAGGAGACTAGTTCTTGGAAGCCTTTGTGCCACTAGTCTTTCCTGGGAACGTTGCTCTGTCTAGGAGGATGGTATTTAAGGAGCCTTTGCCCCACCATTCTTTCCTGGGAGCACTCTTGGTTAATACTAATTATGTTATTTTAACCTTAAAAAAAAAAAAATTTGAAACTATCTCAAAAAATTTAAAGTTTTAATCTCAAGAGTTAGTTTCTTTGCTTGATCTAGGTACAATTGTGTTATGATGCCTTAATTATTTGATTTGCACCTACATGTGGGTTATCTAAAACCCTCAAGCATGCCCTTAGTTTTTGGTACAGAAAAATTTAAAAGGCAATAGGGCATGTTTGAAACAGTATAGGTAGACAACATTGTCTTACTTGTAGGTATGATTGACTCAATGATGAGGGGACATTGAGTTTACTTAAGAGGCAATCCCCAAGTTACGTCTTGCTAAGACGTTAAACTAAGCGCTGGATGGGAGGCAACCCATCATTTTAGGTAATTTTCTGTTATTTATTTTATTTACTTAATTTGATTGTTCATTTTAGTTTAATAATTTTTAAATTGTTAAAACTAAAAATATTTGTTGAGATGTTAGAAGTTTACAGCGATCTGTCTGTATACACTTTAATAATGAATATGATGGATGCACTTGCATTTCTCCATTACTACTTACACATTCTCAGGAAATAGGTAATCTTTCTTCTCTTTTCTCTTTATCTTTAATTTACAGTTGTTACATTGAGGACAATGTAAGTTCTAGGTTGGGGGTGGTGAAAAGTTACCATGCTTAATTAAAAAAAAAGATTTAACAATTTAAAAATTAAAAAAAAAAAAAAATTTAAATATTTTCTCACAAAAATTTATCATTTCTTTAAATCAAATTTAAGTAAATAGTTAAGTCTTTGGTACTGTTAGATTAATTTTTGAAAACATATCATGAAATATTTTGTAATTATTTTTGATAATTAGTTAGTTTTTGTCATAACTAGTATTTCTTGATAAAATGTGGAAATTATATTAAACCCAAAATCGGTGTTTATGAATTTTTTTTAGTGGAGACTACCCTTGTGAGATATAATTTGAGCCTAATTTCTTTTATTCAGAGTGAAATATATATTTTTTCTACTCCAAACACATTTCTTATTTATTCAAAAAGTTTAGATGATCTCTATAGGTATTAGCATTGAATGTATGAATTTTTTCTCATCTTAATAGAGTATCATATATTTTTTTATTATTTTTGTTTAGATTAAATGATTTGAGTAGAAATTGATAGTATATGCTTATATCTCATTTATGCATGACTGCTACAAAAACAAAAAGACATATCTGGGGTTACCTAAACCAAGATCAAACAGAAAAGCCACAAAATTAACCACTCACCAAAATCCAAAAAAATGTACAATCTGTACATGGGTTGACTCTCTAAAAAAATACATATATTGAAAAAAAAAAATATATCTTCAGAAAAAAAAAAAAAAAAATAGAGAGATAAAAAAATTATTATAGTATCATCTACATACTATGACCCACATTGCCTACAAAGTTGTGAGTAAAGGCTAATTACAAAAGAAATATATAGGAAGTAATTCCCTAAAAAGTCATTGCAATTTCTTCATTTGTAAAAAGCATATATCTTGAAATTCTTTCTTAATGAGTTTGATTTATGCATTAAAATAATTTTTATATATGATATCTTTATAATTTATACATTCGATTCCTTTCATGAGATCAATGTTAAAATAACACTTTGAGCCTTTATTCTTTATACATATGCGAACCTATTAGTTCATTTCTATACATCAACTCTTTCGCATATAAATTAGTATGAGTGTTTGAACCCATAGGATTCAGTGCTTTGAGAGTATTGACTTGTGAGGAATAGAGTCGAAGCAAATTCTGATTCATGACACTGAAATTGGGTAAAATTAAATTGATACATTTTTGAAATGAAATATGAAAATGATTTTCGACTAATTATTATAATAAAATCATGATTGTTTAAAGAGATTAAAATAACTTATGCTTGAGATTTTAATTATGATCTTAAAAGAGATTAAAAAGTATGAGACATTTTTGTGATATTCTGTTTCATTTTATCCTTAAATTAATTTTTGATTTTGTTGTAATTTTAGTTTTTATTTGATTGTTTTTATTGTTTCTTTTGATTTTTACATTTAGTTCAATGTTTGTGGGTATCATTACTGAAAACCCTCACGAGACTCAAACTCGTCCACTAGGGCAACCTAGGGGTTTAACGGCTTGTTGCATAGGCTAAATGCAACCGTTTCAATCCACGAAAGTGATTTAGGATAGTTTAATTTTTAGTTTTTATCGCTTCTCTTGCTAAGGGACTAGCAAGAAGCTGGTTGGGGGTTGTGATGAGTGCTCAAAAAGCACTAAAATAACCATGATTTTATGCACATTAATTGATTAAAAATATATATATTTATATGTTTTATCATATATTTATATAAATTTGTCTTTTTCGGAATCACGGGTATTTTTATTGTTTTTCAGGTATTTTGGCTTAAAAACGCAACTTAAAAACTCAAAGAGGAATACTGGAAGCAATACATCACAAATATATTAATAAATAAATGCGGAAAGGTCGACAAATATGGAAAAATTGGACAAAATGGGTCAAAAAGGTCAAAAATGTCAAAAAGGAGAAAAACGCGCCGCCGCGCCGCCCGGCCGCCGCGCCCCACCGCCCGGCACCGCCCCAAGCAGCAGCGCGCGGCACTGTTCATCCACGGGTACTGTTCATCAGACTCGGCACTGTTCATGAGACGCGGCACTGTTCATCAGACTCGGCACTGTTCATCAGACTCGGCACTGTTCATCAGACGCGGCACTGTTCATCCTCGGCACTGTTCATACCCGGTACTGTACAGACGCGGTACTGTTCATACCCGGTACTGTGCAGCCGCCCCATGTCATGCTGACGTCATCAAATGACGTCAGCAATCAATAATACGCGTTTTTTCATTTTTTTAACATTTTTTTCTCTACTTTTTCTCTCCATCCACACCTATAAATACCCCCCTTCCCTTCACTTCAAAATCACACCTAAAAACACCTCCAAATACATTCTTTTCTCTCTTTTCTTAGATTTTTAGGATTCTTTAGTTTTTCTTAGTTTTTCTTATGTTTTCTTAGTTTTTAGCTTTTCTTAGTTAATTTCTCTTAGATTTAGAGTTCTTCCCTTTTTTTTGGGAAGAACTAGTTATGTTTTTGTAATATTTTAGCTCTTTGATTCAATAAATGGGAGTGCAAATTCCGCTTGGAGTTTTTCCAGCAACGGGAATAGCGTCGAAGTTCTGTAAGGATTTTATTTTCTTTACAGTTATTTTTATGCTTTATTCTTACATGTTATATTTAATTTGTCTGTGGTTAAATTTAACTGTGCTGGCTATTTAGTAAACATGATGTAATAATGATGTTGTTATGCTTGCGAAATATTAAATAGGTAAAAATCTCTAAAATGAATTGATTTTATTTTTATTCATGATTTTATATTAAGAATGTTAGAGAGAAATATATTATTTTTCATTACAAACTTAAACCTGAAAATTAGATTTTAAGGTTTAGTTATCCGGTCTGATTTAGAGTAGTGCTCTTTTATTTGATGGTACAATCGCCCGGTAGTTAGAGTGAAGCTCTATTTCAAAAGTTTTTATAAGAATTATTATCTGAAAATGTATTGACAACATGTTTTCGGTAGTGGTTTTAAAACTTGAAAGTTAGTACTCGGATAACTAAATTCTTGGGTTTAATTTGGACACCTTGAATAAAGTTTAAACTGTCTAACCCCACCAAAGGTGGCATTTAAATGGTTCATTTTCAATCTCTTAGAAAAAGGAATTAATTTAATTAAGCAAATTAGTTATCAACCCCACCCATAGGTGTTAATTGATTTGTTTAGTTAACAAAGAATATCTAACCCCACCAAAGGTGGTATTCATACAAAAAAGGGAGAATCAATAAATATCAATTCATATCCTTAATAACCTAGATAATATGAGCAAGCATAATTAACTTAGTTATTATATCCATAAATACTCCGCCATTATAAATGATAAAATCTGCATAAATGTTTATTGAATCTATGTTTATTTTTATGTAAGTAGATTAAAAACACAAAACCCCAAAATATCGTGACAGGATGTTTAGGATTTAATTTCGTTTTTAAAAGTTTGAATAATAAATTAAAAACCACATACATTCCTTCCTTAGATCGACCTTGGGAGTATACTTATCATTTTCTACGAAATGATTCGTGCACTTGCGAGAGTTTTATAAATATTAAAACCAAAGTATTTGCGGGAATCGGCGATGCCGGTTTTCGTTCATCACGCGTGGAGGGGGGCTGCTGGGCGCTGCGTGCGCGCGCAGGGGGCTGCTGCTGCGTGCAGCTCGGCGCGCGTGAACAGTGCCCGCGCGCTGGGGCACGCGCGGCTGGGCTGCGGGGCGCGATTTCCGTCTTTTTGACATTTTTGACCTTTTCGACCCATTTTGTCCAATTTTTCCATGTTTATTGACCTTTTCCCACTTATTTATTAATATATTTGTGATGTATTGCTTCAAGTATTCCTCTTTGAGTCTTTAAATTGCGTTTTTAAGCCAAAATACCTAAAAAACAATAAAAATACCCGTGATTCCGAAAAAGACAAATTTATATAAATATATGATAAAACATATAAATATATGTATTTTTAATCAATTAATGTACATAAAATCATAGTTATTTTAGTGCTTTTTGTGCACTCATCACAACCCCCAACCAGCTTCTTGCTAGTCCCTTAGCAAGAGAAGCGATAAAAACTAAAAATTAAACTATCCTAAATCACTTTCGTGGATTGAAACGGTTGCATTTAGCCTATGCAACAAGCCGTTAAACCCCTAGGTTGCCCTAGTGGACGAGTTTGAGTCTCGTGAGGGTTTTCAGTAATGATACCCACAAACATTGAACTAAATAAAAAGAAACTACAAAAACAATCACAACACAATCAAAAATTAATTTAAGAATAAAAGAAAACAACATATCACAAAAATATCTCATACTTTTTAATCTCCTTTAAGATTATAATTAAAATCTCAAGCATAAGTTATTTTAATCTCTTTAACAATCATGATTTTATTATAATAATTAGTCGAAAATCATTTTCATATTTCATTTCAAAAATGTATCAATTTAATTTTACCCAATTTCAGTGTCATGAATCAGAATTCGCTTCGACTCTATTTCTCACAAGTCAATACTCTCAAAGCACTGAATCCTATGGGTTCAAACACCCATACTAATTTATATGCGAAAGAGTTGATGTATAGAAATGAACTAATATGTTCGCATATGTATAAAGAATAAAGGCTCAAAGTGTTATTTTGATATTGATCTCATGAAAAGAATCGAATGTATAAATTATAAAGATATCATATATAAAAATTATTTTCATGCATAAATCAAACTCATTAAGAAAGAATTTCAAGATATATGCTTTTTACAAATGAAGAAATTGCAATGACATTTTAGGGAATTATTTCCTATATCTCTTTTTTTTTCAATATATGTATATTTTAGAAAGTCAACCCATGTACAGATTGTACATTTTTTTGGATTTTGGTGAGTGGTTAATTTTGTGGCTTTTCTGTTTGATCTTGGTTTAGGTAACCCCAGATATGTCTTTTTGTTTTTGTAGCAGTCATGCATGAATGAGATATAAGCATATACTATCAATTTCTACTTAAATCGTTTAATATAAACAAAAATAATAATAAAAAATATATGATACTCTATTATGATGAGAAAAAATTCATACATTCAATGCTAATACCTATAGAGATCATCTAAAAATTTGAATAAATAAGAAATGTGTTTGGAGTAGAAAAAATATATATTTCACTCTGAATAAAAGAAATTAGGCTCAAATTATATCTCACAAGGGTAGTCTCCACTAAAAAAAATTTCATAAACACGATTTTGGGTTTAATATAATTTCCACATTTTATCAAGAAATACTAGTTATGACAAAAACTAACTAATTATCAAAAATAATTACAAAATATTTCATGATATGTTTTCAAAAATTAATCTAATAGTACCAAAGACTTAACTATTTACTTAAATTTGATTTAAAGAAATGATAAATTTTTGTGAGAATTTTTTTTATATTTATTTTTTTATTAAGCATGGTAACTTTTCACCACCCCCAACCTAGAACTTACATTGTCCTCAATGTAACAACTGCAAATTAAAGATAAAGAGAAAAGAGGAGAAAGATTACCTATTTCTTGAGAATGTGTAAGTAGTAATGAAGAAATGCAGGTGCATCCATCATATTCATCATTAAAGTGTGTACATACAGATCGCTGTGAACTTCTAACATCTCAACAAATATTTTTAGTTTTAACAATTTTAAAAATTATTCACATATAAGTAAACTAAAATAAACAATAAAATTAAGTAAATAAAACAAATAACAAATTTTTTTACCTAAAATGATGGGTTGCCTCCCATCCAGCGCTTAGTTTAACGTCTTAGCAAGACGTATCTTTTTGGTGCTAAGGATTACTCAGCCAAATGCAATCTATTTCAGCAATGTTGTTTGGTTCTTCTAAATAAGGCTTGACACGATGGCCATTAACTTTGAACGTTTTTTGTGTCTTGGAGTCCAATAATTCTACCACTCCATGTTCAAATACCTGAACTATTTTGAATGGTCCATCCCATCTTGATCTCAGATTTCCTGGAAACAATCTCAAACGAGAGTTAAATAAAAGAACTTTCATTCCAGGGTGAAAAGTCTTAGGAACTAGCCTCTTGTCATGATAGCGCTTAGTACGCTCTTTGTATAATTTGGCATTCTCATAAGCTTCATTCCTAATTTCTTCCAACTCATGAAGCTGGAGTAATCGTTTTTTACCTGCTTTATCTAAATCCATGTTTAGCTCTTTAATTGCCCAGTAAGCCTTGTGTTCAAGTTCAACTGGAAGGTGGCACACTTTTCCAAAGATTAACCGGTAAGGGCTCATCCCAATAGGTGTTTTGTAAGCGGTGCGGTATGCCCATAAGGCATCATTTAACTTAAATGCCCAATCCTTCCTTGAAGAACGCACAGTGCGTTCCAATATTCCCTTAATTTGCCTATTACTTACTTCCACTAAACCGGAAGTTTGAGGATGATATGGAGTAGCTACCTTATGTGTGATGTTGTACTTGTTTAGTACTCCATCAAAGAGTTTGTTACAAAAATGGCTACCTCCATCACTTATTATAGCTCTAGGCGTTCCGAACCTACTGAATATGAAATCTTTCAAGAATTTCACAACAACATTAGCATCATTGGTTTTGGTGGGGATAGCTTCTACCCACTTGGACACATAATCCACAGCAACCAAAATGTATTGAAAACCATTAGATGGGGGAAAAGGACCCATAAAGTCAATCCCTCATACATCAAATAGTTCAACAACTAAATTAGATGTCAAAGGCATTTCATCTCTTTTGCTTATGTTTCCTGTTCTTTGACATCTATCACATTGTGCACAAAACATATGAGCATCTTTAAAAAGAGTGGGCCAAAAGAATCCAGACTGTAATATCTTACGGGCTATCTTTTCACCTCCAAAATGACCCCCACAATGAAGTTCATGACAAAAAGTTAGAATGCTCTTATGTTCTTCTTCAGGTACACATCTCTGGATGACTTGATCTTGACCAATCTTGTATAAATAAGGGTCATCCCAGAAATAGTCCTTAATAGTTTTAAAAAACCTTTTCTTGTCCTGATATGAAGTGTTAGGTTGCAAAACACCAGTGGCAAGATAGTTTACAATATCAGCATACCATGGGTTTGGACCTATGAAAAATAACTGTTCATCAGGAAAGGTTTCAACTATATCTTCATTACTCTCATCTTTAAGAGAATTGAAGTCAGAAATCAACCTAGACAAATGGTCAGCTACTAAGTTTTCACTGCCTTTCTTATCCTTGATTTCTAGGTCAAATTCTTGTAAGAGTAAGACCCACCTGATTAATCTTGGCTTGGCATTTGGTTTACTTAATAGGTATCTTAAAGCAGCATGATCAGAATGCACAATCACTTTAGATCCTACTAAATAAGACCGAAATTTGTCTAAAGAGAATACTATAGCCAAGAATTCCTTTTCAGTGGTGGTATAATTCATTTGGGCATCATTGAGTGTTTTGCTAGCATAGTAGATGACATGAAAACGCTTATCCACTCTTTGTCCCAAGACTGCTCCTATTGCATAATCAGAAGCGTCACACATTATTTCAAAAGGTAAAGACCAGTTTGGTGCCATAATAACAGGGGTAGATGTGAGTTTATCTTTCAAGGTATTAAAGGAAGTAAGACAGTCATTGTTGAAATCAAAATCAGCATCTTTGGATAGCAAGTTACATAAGGGACGACTTATTTTAGAGAAATCTTTAATAAATCGTCTGTAAAATCCTGCATGTCCCAAGAAGCTTCTTATCCCCTTCACAGATGTAGGGGGAGGTAGTTTGGATATCAATTCAACTTTTGCCTTATCAACTTCAATACCCTTGTTTGAAATTATATGTCCTAAAACTATCCCTTGTTGAACCATAAAATGACTTTTCTCCCAACTAAGGGTTAGATTGCATTCAATGCATCTTTCTAAAACCAAAGTCAATTTATGTAAGCAATCATCAAATGAGTTCCCAAAGACAGAGAAATCGTCCATGAAAATCTCAATGAATTTTTCCACCATGTCCGAGAAAATGGATATCATGCATCTCTGGAACGTGGCAGGGGCATTGCATAACCCAAATGGCATTCTGCGAAAAGTAAATGTCCCAAAAGGACATGTAAATGTGGTCTTTTCCTGATCTTCTGGTGCTATGGGTACTTGATAATATCCGGACAATCCATCCAAAAAACAGTAAAATTCATGCCCAGCTAATCTTTCCAACATTTGATCAATGAATGGAAGAGGAAAGTGATCCTTTTTCGTATATAAATTTAGTTTCCTAAAATCTATACACATTCTCCATCCAGTGATTATTCTAGTGGGCACTAATTCACTTTTGTCATTTTTAACAACTGTTATCCCATATTTCTTTGGTACCACATGCACTGGACTAACCCACTTACTATCCGCAATAGGAAAGATAATCCCTTCTTCTAATAATTTAAGAATTTTCTTTTTAACTACCTCTTGCATGTTTGGGTTTAGTCTTCTTTGGGCCTCTCGTACAGGTTTAGCACCATCCTCCAAGTTGATCTTGTGCATACACATTGTTGGACTAATGCCTCTTATATCCCCTATACTCCAACCTATAGATTTTTTAAACTGTTTAAGCACTTTGATGAGTTCCTTTTCTTGTGGTTTGGTCAAGGTTGAAGAAATTATCACTGGATAAGTTTCTCCTTCTCCCAAAAACACATATTTTAAGTGCTCAGGTAAGTCTTTGAGTTCAAGTTCAGGTGGATTGGCCTCTTTACTAGATGAAGAACAGGGTAGATTTAAAAGTGTACTAGATTTTGTCATCACTTCATCATTGTCTAGTTTTTTAAGGTACCCATTAATTTCCTCATCTAAATCTTCTTCAACCTTTTCAAGTGTAAGAACGGTTTCAAGCTTGTCTTCTATTCTGGTTTGTAAAAAGGTGCTTTGGACAAGATTATCCAAAGGATCAACTTCGAATATTTCATCGATGGCAGAAATAGAAGGAACAGGTGAAGAATCAAAAACTTTAAAATGAACAGTCTCTCCTAAGACTGTCATTGTCAAATTTCCATTTGGGACATCAATAATAGTTTTAGTAGTTGCCATAAATGGTCTACCAAGCAATATTGTGTGCTTTCTGTCCAATGCTGGATTTTCTTGCATATCCAGAACCACAAAGTCAACAGGTATTATCAGTTTGTCTACCTGTACCAAAACATCCTCAACTATTCCCTCTGGATATTTAAGAGATCTATCTGCAAGTTGAAGGGACATAGTTGTGGGTTTTAAATCCCCTAGGTTGAGCTGTAAGAATATAGAGTAGGGCATCAAATTTATACTAGCACCTAAATCAAGCATTGCTTTAGCAACCTTCCTATCCCCCATAGTTATGTTTATAATAAAACTTTCAGGGTCTTTCAACTTAGGGGGTAGTTTGTGCTGAAGTACAGCGCTAGAAATTTCTGATACTACTACTCGTTCATTCAGTTCATACCTCCTTTTCTTAGTGTTCAACTCTTTGAAAAACTTGGCATATGAGGGCACATTCATGATCACTTCTAATAATGGTAAATTAATATTTACTTTAGAGAGCATATTAAAAAGATCATTGAATTGCTTATCTTGTTTGGATTCTTTTAATCGGTGGGGAAAAGGTACTTGCATCTGGTGTGGTTCTGTTGTCTTTTGAATTTTGGGAGTGTCAGATGACCCCCCAATGAGTTTTTCAGAAGGCTTGTTAAGTTTAACACTTGTTTCTCCTTTTTGCGAGATTAGAATATCGCCTTCTTTGTTACCTGAACTACAAGGTAGATTGTTAGAGATTTCAGGTAAACTGGTATTGACTACCTTACCACTTCGAAGGGTTCTTACATCCTTTGCTTGTTCTGGTTGACTGGGCAACTTTCCTAGTTCTTTCTTTTGCATTTGTTCAGCTAGTTGCCCAACTTTAGATTCAATCCTTTTAACCGAAGCCTCCATGGTGTTCAACCTTTGATTAGTCATCAATTGGTTGTCACGACTAACTTGAATAAAAGCATTCAAGCTATCTTCTAAGGTTGGCTTAAAATATTGGTTTGGTGGGTAAGGGTGGTTGTTAACCGACCTTAGTGTTGGATATTGGGTGTAGGCTGGGTGATTATACGTGTTTGGATGATACCTCCTCTATGGCATCGACACTAGAATCACAAGTATTTGAACAATTATGAGTACCATGCCCAATTGAACAACACACTTCACATACCTCTTGATTTGAAATTTGGTGGGTAGTGAGAAATTGCACTTGTTTAGTCAATTCAGCAAGTTGCAAGGTTATCTCATTATCAGAGCCAACTTCATTGACCCTTGCTTTCCTTCTACCACCTCTTTGTTGGGAATTAGAACCCAATAGCTCATAAAGATTATAGGTTTCCTCTGCGATCTTTTCTCCTACATCACCTCCAGCAGCATTATCAACCATGTATTGACTCTATAGTGTTAATCCATCATAAAAGAATTGGTTTTGTAGCTGTAATGGAAAGCTATGATTTTGACATTGAATGAAAAGGAGTTTGAATCGTTCCCAAGCTTCATGAAAGGGCTCTTCATACATTTGAGAAAATGTTGCTATCTTTGTTCTTAGATCAACAGTCTTTTGATGGGAATAGAACCTACCCATAAAAATTTCATAGACTACCTCCCAAGTTTTAAGAGAACCTGACTGTAGAGTAATGAACCATGACCAAGCTTTATCTTTGAGAGTGTAAGGAAAACACCTCATCCTAAGTTGATCTTCATTAATTGCATGTAGTGGAAAGGTTTGGACAATAGCATAGAATTCTCGAATGAAATGCAAAGGGTCTTCATTAGGGATACCGTAAAAGGAAGGCAACAAAGAATAATGAATCTTTTTCAATTCATAATTCCTTGCAGCCTCTTGTAATTGGATGCCGGAAGTTACATTGCCAATGATTGGCATTGTATAGTCTTTCATCTTTTTCCGCCTATCTTCAGCATCTCCCATGGTTGTTTGTAGTTGAAAATGATCCTCCTCCTATTGTGTATCAACATTTTGCTCTTAAAAAACAATAGTAGATATCTCTAAGAAATATTTATAACTTGATAAAACGTAAAAGCAAAAATATGCAAGGAACCTAATTTTTTTTTAATTTTAATTTTAACGAATGGACATAATTTTTGAAACAAACGAATTTATTTCATTTGAATTTTATTACACGCAAACTAAAACAAAGGAAAATACAACAATGGATGACCTCCTATACAAGACTAAAATTTATCGTCTTCTAGTAAGACGTTGCTTGGAGATTGCAGAATGAAAAACTCAATGTCTCCTCTTCATTGAATTCATTTAAGTATCAAATTAGTCTTTGCTCTTTTGCAAATGTTCAACTAACTGTTCAACTTGAACTTCCACCTTTTTGATAGAAGCTTCCACAGAGTCCAACCGTTGATTGGTTTTAGATTGGTTATCCCTACAGACTTGAATAAAAGAATTCAAGTTGTCCTCCAGGGTTGGTTTATTGGGAATGCTTCTTGGAATAGGTGGGTGGAATTGCTGGCCTGCCTGGTTTGAGCTTTGAGTGAAAGGAGGGTTGTTTTGCCTCCAGGAGAAATTTGGATGACTTCTCCACCCAGGATTATAGGTATTTGAATTGGGATCAAACCTTGGTCTCTGTTGATATGCTCCCAACACATTAACCTGTTCAGGTCCAGTTGTTTCTCCTTGATATGGAAAGGCTTCAGTACCATGTCCCATGTTGCTATACAAACCATATTGTTCATTATTGGTGTTGGTTTGTGTAGCGAGAAGGGCAACTTGCTTAGTCAGTTGAACAAGTTGTTGTTGAACTTCATTACTGGAGTCGATTTCATGAACTCCAGCTTTTCTCACTCGGGAGCTTTTCTGTTGGGAATTAGCACCCAACATCTCAAAGAGGTTATACGTCTCTGAGGTAGTCTTTTCTCCTATTGCTCCTCCTGCAGCGTTGTCGACAATGAACTGACATTGTTGTGTAAGTCCATCGTAAAAGAATTGGTTCTACAACTGTAGGGGAAAGCTATGATGGGGACATTGAGTGAGAAACATTTTGAACCTATCCCAAGCTTCATGGAATGGTTCTCCTTCCATCTGAGAGAAAGTAGCAATCTTTCCTCTCAACTCTGATGTTTTTTGATGGGAATAGAATTTTCCCATGAACTTATTGTAAATGTTACCCCATGTCATCAGAGAACCTGGGGGAAGTGACATCAACCAAGCTTTGGCCTTATCCTTTAAAGTGTAGGGAAAACATCTCATCCTAAGTTGATCCTCGTTTAGAATACCGAGGGGGAATGTTTGGACCGTAGCATAGAAATCTCTCATAAAGGAAAGAGAATCTTCATTAGGTAGCCCATAAAAGGAAGGAAGCATAGAAAAATGAATATTTTTAAGGTCATAATTCCGAGCAGCCTCTCCCAACTGGATATCGGCAGTTGCCGTGCCTATTACCGGTCTTGCAAACTCCTTCATCGTGGTTTCCCTAACATGTTGGTTTTCCTCCATTTCTTTTGGTTCTAGTAAAGGATTAAGTCTTGGTTCTATGTTTGGCTCAAAAACAGGTTGATGGGTGGAATCCAGTGTTGTTGACACTTGTTTAAATTTATGAATATTATTTACATATGGTGTAAGGGGGTTTCCTAAGGATCTCCTACCACGCATAGACTATTGTAAACGTAAATTTAAAACTTCTGTCAACAAAAATAACAAATTTAGAGAAAATTTATAGGGTATTTAATACAAAACACTAGACAAAACTAGTTAAACCCTAAATTTTTTTTTATTTTTTTTTTAATTTTAAATTTTTTTATATATATATATTTTTTAAATAAAATAATCAGTATTAACCAAGAGTGTTCCCAGGAAAGAATGGTGGTGCAACGGCTCCTTAAAAACCATTCTCCTAGCCAGAACAACGTTCCCAGGAAAGACTAGTGGCACAAAGACTTCCAAGAACTAGTCTCCTAGACAGAACTCCCTTAGATTTTTACTTTTCATGCTATTTAGTTAATTATGTATAAATTCAAGTAATGTTTTTTTTTACTATTCATGAACGGTAATTTTATTTTACTATTCACGCTATATTATTTCTTATTAACTTAAAAATTTTGAAACTTAAAAATTCTCTTTTTTTTTATTTTATTTTTTATTTTATTTATTTTTATTTCTTATGAATTTTGAAATTTGATTATTGTTAAAATATCACAATTATTTACAGCACAAAAATGTTTTTAAAATTTTGATAAATAATTTAAAAAACGCTATTCCTTCCCCGGCAACGGCGCCAAAAACTTGATGAGCGAAAACCGGCATCGCCGATTCTTGCCAATACTTTGGTTTTAATATTTATAAAACTCTCGCAAGTGCACGAATCATTTCGTAGAAAATGATAAGTATACTCCCAAGGTCGATCTAAGGAAGGAATGTATGTGGTTTTTAATTTATTATTCAAACTTTTAAAAACGAAATTAAATCCTAAACATCCTGTCACGATAGTTTGGTTTTTGTGTGTTCCTAATCTAATAACATAAAAATAAACATATATACAGATTAATTAAATATAATCTAATAACATAAAAATAAACATAGATACAAATTCAATAAATAATTATCTAAAAATAAATACAAATACAGATTCAATAAATATTTATGCAAATTTTATCATTTATATTAGTGGAGTATTTATGGATATAATAACTAAATTAATTATGCTTGCTTATATTATCTAGGTTATTAAAGATATAAATTGATATTTTATTGATTCTCTCTTTTTTATATAAATACCACCTTTGGTGGGGTTAGATATTCTTTGTTAACTAAACAAATCAATTAACACCTATGAGTGGGGTTGATAACTAATATGCTTAATTAAATTAATTCCTTTTTCTAAGAGATTGAAAATGAACCATTTAAATGCCACCTTTGGTGGGGTTAGACAATTTAAACATTATTCAAGGTGTCCAAATTAAACATAAGAATTTAATTATCCGAGTACTAACTTTCAAGTTTTAAAACCACTATTGAAAATATGTTGTCAATACATTTTCACATAATAATTCTTATAAAAACTTTTGAAATAGAGTTTCACTCTAACTACCGGGCGATTGTACCAACAAATAAAAGAGCACTACTCTAAATTAGACCGGATAACTAAACCTTAAAATCTAATTTTCAGGTTTAAGTTTGTAATGAAAAATAATATATTTCTCTCTAACATTCTTAATATAAAATCTTGAATAAAAATAAAATCAATTCATTTTAGAAATTTTTACCTATTTAATATTTCGCAAGCATAACAACGTTATTATTATATCATGTTTACTAAACAGCCAGCATAGTTAAATTTAACCACAGACAAATTAAATATAACATGTAAGAATAAAGCATAAAAATAACTGTAAAGAAAATAAAATCCTTACAGAACTTCGACGCTATTCCCGTAGCTAGAAAACCTCCAAGCGGAATTTGCACTTCCATTTATTGAATCAAAAATCTAAATTATTACAAAAACATTACAAGTTCCTCTCAAAAAGAGAAGAACTTTAAAACTAAGAGAATTGAACTAAAAACTAAGAGAAAAACTAAGAAAAGCTTAGAAACTAAGAAAATCTCAAAAACTAAGAAATGAGAGAAAGAAAGAAGAGAGAAATGTGTTTTGAAGGTGTGATTTGAAGTGAAGGGAAGGGGGTATTTATAGGTGAGGATGGAGAGAAAAAATGAGTAAAAAAATGTTAAAAAAATATTAAAAAATGTAAAAACGCGTAATGGAAATGCTGAGGTCATTAATGACGTCACGTGGGCGGCTGCACGTGAAAAATGGGGCGAAAAGGCATTGGGCGCGCGGAGGGGGGCTGATGGGCGCTGCGTGCAGCTCGGCACGCGTGAATAGTGCCCGCGCGGCATGGGGCGCTGGGGTGCGCTGGGGCGCGCGGGCTGGGGCGCTGGGCTACGGGGCGCGATTTCCATCTTTTTGACATTTTTGACCTTTTCGACTCATTTTGTCCAATTTTTCCATGTTTATTGACCTTTTCCCACTTATTTATTAATATATTTGTGATGTATTGCTTCAAGTATTTCTCTTTGAGTCTTTAAATTGCGTTTTTAAGCCAAAATACCTGAAAAACAATAAAAATACCCGTGATTCCGAAAAAGACAAATTTGTATAAATATATGATAAAACATATAAATATATGTATTTTTAATCAATTAATGTACATAAAATCATGGTTATTTTAGTGCTTTTTGAGCACTCATCACCCATCTACTCATCTTTCCTCTTGTAGAGCCATTTTCACTCAATACATCTAACCTCATCTGGTTTGGTTATAAGCTCTTAGATAGATTTGGAATACATCGATTCCATGTTGAGGTTCATGATTGTAATCCATCTATCTTCGACAATATCCTTCATTTCTTATTTATAAGACATAGTTATCTATATGATTATTAGGCAAAATCACTTGTGCTTTACCAGCTATCATGTATTGGTCAGGTAATCTAATTAATCTCCCATTATGACAAAGCTATGATAGATCTTGATTTTGGATCTTGATTTCCTAGTTTAGTCACGTATCAACATTAATAAGTGATGGTTATATGATCCTATTAGACTCTAATTCCTTGAGCAATGTCTTGCTTTGAGGTTTTATTATTGTTCCTATAATCATGTTCAAGAAATATGGTATTCATTGACATGATCACTTTGTTCTCTTAACATGTCTACTTTTGTTTCTTTATAGTATCCAATAAACATGCATACTTTTGACCATCGTTCCAACTTTTTAGTCTTCCTTTTAAGCACATATGTTGGAGATCCTTAAATGTTGAGATGGCACATGTAATATGTATACAACTATTTGTAGGTAGGGATGCGTTACACATAATTAACCTAACCATCTCAAGCAAGCTTCTATTACTTCTCTATACAACACCATTGTGCTGCAGTGTACTAGGTGCTGTGAGTTGTTATAATATCTTGTGCTCCTACAAGTGGTCCTTGAACTTTGTGTCAAGGTAGTTCTTGCCACAATCCGATTATAGTGTCTTTGATGACTTACCTAACTGCTTTTTAGCCTCAATACAAAATTCCACATAGTCGAGTAGTTTTCTAAAAGCATGATGAAGTACTCATACCACCTTTCCCTTAAACCTTCATGGGTCCACATACATTCGAGTGTACTAGTTTGAGTGATGTGTTCTTTCATCTGTCATTAAAAAAGATCTTTTGATCAATTTACTTCTAGGAAATATTTAGAGAGTGAGAGAGTACCAACACTTAGTTCTCTCAAAGTTCCATCCTTTACAAGACTTTGAATCCACTCAAGGTTGATATGACCAAGTCTTAGATGCCTCAAATAGTTATCATCATAAGGAGATTTTTTTTTTACTTTTTTGATATGGGTTCTTGTACTCTAAATATTTCAAAGTTAAGTGTTGTTTCAGGTTTAGCATGTAAAGGTTACTTTCTAAAATTATAGCACAAATATATCTTTCTTTCTTTGTTTTTTTGGGGAAAAATAGTCATACTATTATTTTTGAAAGAAATCTCATATTCTTGTTTGTAAAACATCAAAATAGAAATAGAATACTTATTATTAATAGCATTGTATTTATTTTTCTTGAAGAAAGTCCGAATTTCTCCCAATGCATTAGCTGAAACAATGTTTGTATTTCCCATTCATATGGTGAGGTGTTGACTCTTTTAGATCAACTGGTGAACTAATCAACTATAGATAAGATTATACATGATTATTCACACTTGAATCAACTATCTAAAGTGACATGATTTTCATTAAACAGGTTTCTAGGACAAGTAAATCATATTTACTATCCATCTTGTTTATGGGTTGTGAGACATGTTGAGAAATCTTTCTTACATTGTTCCCAACTTTGCTACAATGGAAACCATTTCCATGTGTACATTTATTCTCTTTTCCCTTCATGCTCTTATTGTAATTTCATATTTTACGAGAAAACCATGTTCTATCTCTTTAGAACTTATAATAACCTTTTATAGGTTCAAGTTATGATAGGTTGATCGCACTTCATAAGAAGTGTTGAGATTGTAATATCTCATATGGGGTCATTTTGTTCTCTTGCATGAATTTGATTGTATCATCTATGCCAACTATCATATAACTACCGGCTATGTCATTGGATCCAATTCAATGATTATAGATCATTCAAAGGCAACATTCTGTATTTCTGACATTCTAGCTAGATTTGAGCAATCATAGTGGATCAAATCCAATGACTATATGCATTTCATACACTACAAATCAAATTTTTAAGGAGATTTGGAGGACATTCCTCCATAAGTCCACTAAGAACATTTATGGTCCCAAAAGAATGCTCAAGTTTCTTTTCTATTGGTTAAAATAGTCAATTTCTCATTTTCAAGTAGGGTTAAAATAGCATATTAATTTTTATGTCGAAATAAAAAATAAAAAGAAAATTAAATTTACATGCTTATCCTGCTATTAATTCATGCATAGTAAATGATGAGTATGCATGATATATAATTTTATATGTTACTATGTGTAAATCCTGTAAGTCTTTGGTGTCTTTGTTGGAATTCCTATGAGAAAAATAAGGAGTCTACTTTGTTTAATTAGTGCTTTGTCATTTTCTATGTAAGTTCAGTTATTAATGGTCAGTACTACACACACTCACATATTTGGTTACACTATACATTCTTGCGTGTTTTATACATATCACACCGATTTGTTAGTTAATATGCGTGCTAGGTCAATTTTTCATTTTTTTTGTTTAAGTTGTTTTTTGAGTTTGTGAAAAATTACTACATAAATTTTATAAAAAATTGGAAATTTTGTGTGTTTTTCGGGGGTCTCGCCACCCTTTGTTGATAAGCGTGTAATGGCTATTACCCTAACTAGGTATTAGCTAGTACCCTTACCACTATGGGTAGCAACTAGGGTAGCGAGAGGTCGGTGAGGTAGCTAAACATATTGGAATTCTCTATAAATACTCGCTCTATTAATTATTTGAGTAATTAGAAAAACATGGGAAAACTTTGGAAAATTTGAAAATTGTAGTTTTTAAAAGTAAACCATTTTCAATTTTGGATTATTAATACCTTAAGTGTGGTTTTAGTATTAGTGATTCATGACATTTTTTAGTAAAAAATGATTTATTGAGATTAGGTTAATTAAAAGTACATTAACATATGAGGCTTAGATTTATTTTTAGGTTCTAGTGTTTTGCATAATCCTACCCATAAGATTACACATATTGAACGTTGGTGATTGATCATGCCACCAGGTGGTGGTAAGGTTCAAAAGAAGAATTGGATCCAGCTTGGATCATAGTACCTACAGAGGTAGCTAGCAAAGGTAGAATAGGAGTAGTGAAGGCATATGTCTTGAATGATAGAGGTTTTAGAGGTATAGTTTTATCGAGTTATAAAATATTTTTTATTTTTTCAATGGATTGCTTACTGTAGAGTGATTTCCATATTTAACACAATGATTTTATCACATAATTAGGGTCTATATGGGTTTACCTCGTTATTTCATTGTGTTTGCATGTTGTGTTTTTGGTTATTACAATCATTATTCTATCCAAGTATGTACAAACATATGCGAATCGTATTGAGATTGAACAATATCTTCTTCTATGTCTCTTTCTTAATTTAAATTAATTTATCTACTTTTCTGATTAATTTACTCTGTTGCTTTCTATTGTGTTACTTGTCTTATATGTTTTTCTATAAAATATTTTTCTATTGCTGCATGAGAGTTAGATGTAAGCCTTTCAGAGTCTTGGACTCCTTACCTTGGTTGTTTATCAAATAGTGGACTTTCTCAATTGGTTTTAGAGTGAATACACCTTTTTTGGGCTTAACTACTCCGATAATGGTTCTTTCCTCTCTTCTAGTGTGTTTAACTTCTTATTTCTTTCGTGATGTATAATATGTAAGGATCGGTATATAGACCTCAGTTTAATGGAAATTTTTATTATTTTTGGAGATCTCATATGTTCTTTTATATGAGATCATATAATGATGATGTTTGGTGCTTCATTGAAAATGGATTGAAGTTCGCTATGCAAGTTTTAAAAGATGATATGCATGAACCCAAGTCCTTTGCCAACTTGAGTAAAGAAAAGCATTTAGTTAGTGAGTTTAAGTGTAAAGGGTTGTATATCATCATCAAATCAATTCCTACTAGTGAGTCTAAACGTATTGATAAGTACAATTGCTCTAAAAGAGCTTAAAACTTTCTTCAAAGAAAGTATGATAACTGTCTGTTTAGTATTGATGAAGAAATATCAGTGGGTGAAAGGTTGGTGTTTCTATATGCTCAATTCTTATGGCTTCTCATTCTAAGACCAATTTTTCAAAGAACTTTTATTGGACTCATGCTACTAGTGACAATGACTTCTCTCTTCAATATTCATATGATCAGTTGGTTTGAGAGAACTTACAATAGGAATAATTTGATCAAGATTAATGATATCTTAAAAGAAAAAGATAAAGATCATTTATAACTTTCGACTGAACTATTGAATCTCTATCTCCAAAGTGAGAAGGAAATGGAAAAATTAAAGATGAGCTTAGACAATCATATCAAGTCCTTTCAAATTCTCGTATGGGATAATAAGAAGTGTGTCAAATGTTAAGGATCTTAAGAATTCATTTCAAAACATTGAATTGAAAAATTTGGCTGTACAAGTAAGTCTGAACCAAACTTCTAAGGACTCCAAGAATGTTGATCAATTGGATTAGAAGATCTTCATGCTTGAAAACAAAAAAAAGGCTTACCTTGAGTCCCTTTTGACAGATTGTGAAGCTGAGATTGGTAATCATCCAATCCTTCTAGATGTTTCTTCTCATAATGTTAAGTTGCTAGAATCCTACTTAATTGACAAAGCTAAAATGACTTAGTCATTCTCTATTCAACAACTACATACTTAAAGCAAATTAGAAGAAACTTGAGAAACTATTTAGAGTTTATCTTTATGAACTTAACGTCATGATGAGATTTTGAAAATTGGAAAGACTCATGGTGATTTGAGAGGTCTTGGGTATCAAGCTATTCCCTTTCTATTTTCCACTCAATTTGTTTGCGAATCAAGTCCTACTTAGGTGGATGCTTGACAAGATTTCTCTTTTGATGAACTAAGTGCCAAATGTGATTATCTCTCTCCTCTTGATTCTTTTGAGTTTCACTCCATTGTTACTTCTAAGAGGAAGCTTCCCTCTTGGACAATAAAGTTATGGATTATGTCGAGGAGCTACTTAATTATTTGTTAAGACTTACCAAAGAAGCCTTGGTTATTCAGAGTGAAGGTCTTATGCTTCTTGAAGATTATTAGTCTTCCATGGTTAGTGATCATGGTGCTTTTGACCTAAAGTGCAATGTTGTTCATACTTCTTAAAGGTTAAGCCTTTGATAGTTAGTATTTTGATAGTTGCTATTCTCACCATATGATTGGAGATAAGTCTTTCTTCCCCAACTTGTTCAAGTTAACGATGGGTCTGTTACTTTTGCTGATGGGAATAAAGCTATGATACATGGTAAAGGCTCTATCAATGCTCCTAGAATCCTTGAACTAAGGATGCTCTCTTTGTAGATGGTCTAGAAGCAAATCTTGTCAACATAAGTCAAATATGTTATGATAAGTTTTTAGTTAAATTTAATCACAAAGAATGCACTATTTATGACAGCTTTGGAATGGTTGTGGTTAAGGCAATCACTTAAGAAGATAAATGTTATTGTGTTGGTGACACCCCTTTTCTTATGTGCAATGGTTTCAACATAAGTCAAAAATGTATGAAATTTTTATTATAAAAAATCTTTAAAACTTTTATTTTATAAATATTCATGATTTGTTTTGGTTATTTTTGGGTTGTAATAAAAAAATTAAAAAAAATGAAGAAAATCTAAAAATTAATGTCTCATTTTTTAGTCGACCTTAGATATTAAATATAAAAAAATTCAAATTTTTTGAAAATAATGATCTTAAAAAATTTAATATCTCATTTATTAATTGACTTTAAAAAAAATATCTAGGTTATTAATTGACTTTAGATATTTTTATATAAAAAATATTCAAAAAATTTAAAAATAAAAAATACCTTAGATTATTTTTTATTTTTATTCTAACTTTTATTTTCGTTGACTAAAATATTAATTTATTTAATTATTAACTTAATTTCACTTTAGAATTTTCATTTTATTATTTTTTATATTAATTTAAATTTTTATTTTAACTTGAATTAATTTTCTTTTATCTTTTTTATTTATTTAATTACTAACTCAATTTTTTTATTTTTTATTTTATTTTTATTTCTTTTTGTTAACTATTTTATTTAGTATTTTTGTATTGTAACTTAATATTTGTATAATATATTGAAAGAGTCCACAACTTGGTATACAACCAGGGTAAAGAGATACAATCTCCTATAGGACTTGGCCCTAAGTCGGAAGAAATAGAACTGCATGACACTTATACAGTTCACACAACAGATTCGCAGAAATGCAAAAAGTATAATATTAAAAGCATATAACTTTTAATCATAGATATTATATATCAATAACAAAAAGAAAATAAACAAAAAATGCTTTCTAATAAGAGTTTATTATTCAATATGCTAAGACATAGACACAACAAACTCAGATTATACTAGCTTAACAAATGATCATGTATAACACTCGATATAATAAGGTAAACTCATATAGAGACCATATTTATATGGTAACATCCTCGAGTTGTTTAAGGAAACTACTAAGTATTAAATAATTCACTAAACAATAAACAAGTTACAACACTAATAGACAATAAAACAACAATTACCTCTATCAGCCAAGACCTCTGTTCAAACTGCCTATTATTGCTCTTTACTTGCTAGCTTCCACAATGATTTGGTACGACACACAAACCCAGATGTCCTTCACAGCTAACACCACCCAATGTCCTGTGATTGGAGACCATAATTCAAGTAACTGGAAGTGTAACAACTTACACTCTTAAGAGACACACAATCTAACACTAATATCAAATCGTGTATAGAAGACACATAGTCAAACCATGTACACAAAAAACCTATTATTTCATTACTAAACTCAAAAAATGACCCACTCTCAAATGTATGCTCACTAATATGTTTTAAAAAATAGATATATTAATCAGTTAAAATTTTGGTAGAGAATGTACACATCGCCAACCATATCACGAGGGGTACTGGCGAGGAGGGGGGGTATTGTCAAGGTCTTTGGTGAGCTCATTGGTGAGTTGTTAAAATTTTGCATTTTTTCATTTCCAAAAATGCCGAATATTGTCCACAAATATCTACACTCAAAACATGCTAAATACAACAAGTAACAACTTCACTATACCTAGCATGAACACTACAAAAACCAACACTGTGGTATGTATAAACATCCTTACATACAAAGTGTACCTAACTATGTGTGTGTGTGTGTGAATTATTGATCCACAAAACCAAACTTACATAGAGAAAAACGAATACACTAAGTAAAATAAAACAACCACTGTGTTTTGTACATAGGAAGTCAACACACAAACACAAGTACTATAGGACTTATATTCTACCCCTTGGCTTTCCATGTCAAAAAGTTTTCCAACTAAGTACATAAACTCATCAAACATGAGATAATTATGAATATGTCCTAAAGTAGTTTGTTCCAATTAAAAACAAAAAGACACACGCCAAAATCCATCTTATGTGCTCCATCTTTCTTCATTGATAAACTAATATAGTCTTTTGTCACTTAAAAACATGAATAAATTAGCACCACTACACAAAGCACATATGATGCTCGAAGATTTCACTCTATACTTGTAACCTACACACACGAAATAAACACATATCCTATGAACGTATGATATAGAAACAATGTATAGTCAAATCATATGCTATCCTGTTAAACCTACATAGGTAAACAAAGATAGGAAAAAACACAAGTACATATTCACAGTAAACAAAGATAGTAAAAAACACAAGTACATATTCGCAACCCCCTAACATCATACAACACATCCTCTGAATGCATGCAAGTCATACAAAAAAATGTAGTGCAATCCTACACATACAGTTCATGCAACATACATCATAGAAACAAACATATAATTGTGCACAAATTTTTTTCCCCTTTTTTGACATTGAAAGTTGAAAGGAAAACTCTATATGGGGAGAGAAGGCGTGCAAATATGCTATAATCCTAACACTAATGTAGCGCAGTGGGTAAGATTGAAGCAAACATAATAGAAGTGCCACATACTTTAAGAGAGAAAGACACAAAGAAAAGATGTGAGTAAAAACATGTAACAAGCAACAAACTAAATAAATATGCAACCATGGATAAGTAAAGATATAAAAGATCTCAGTCTACCCAAGAAAATATATGTCATGAATTCTAGCAATAGTTACTAGACTATGAATGATAAGTAATAAGTAGAGAAATATATAGGTAAACAATGGAAACCAGAGAACGCATATAATGCATGCAACATTTTATACTAACATTCCTATTTATGCATGGTTCATATAAATTGATGACAAAGAGAACAAAGCATCACATGAACAAGACACCAAAACAAAACTCATAAATGGGACAAACAACAGAAAGTAAAAAAAACACATCACTTCCCTTGATCACATACACAAGATATACACCTCTCCCTCTAAAAGAATGCATCTGAAATAATAAACATGATATGCATTCTACTCGCAAACACCTTCAACACAAAAGCATCTACACACATGAGACAATAAATATAGAGCGAAGGGTGAAAACAAATCAATTTCAAAGAATTAGAGGTTCTGTAGAGGATAAATAATACATTTAACACAAATATCCACACGTCCATCAATCCATGATGCATTCATTTAAGGGTATGAATAAATTTTTGATGAGATGCACTATGTGTGATATGCAAAATTTGTTTACTCTATATGCCATCATGATATCCTTTTGCTAACCAAGGAAATTGAAATATCAACTCAAGTTGAACCAAGTTTCATATATCCATACTTAGCCTTTCTCTCCACTAATGTAAGTAGACAATTAGAAGAAATCAATAAGTCTATCAAAGCTTATAATGATAGGTTGAGGTTTCAGTAGAAGAGAAGAAACATTTAAGTAAAGGAATACCATTACACGATCATACTTTCACTTTAATCATAAATCATACAACCATAGAGGAAATCCTTTAAACTTGGAATCTTTTCCTTTTACTTCTCAATTTTAAAACACTCAATAATTTCTCAAACTAAGGATCTTTCTCCCTTATCCTTTTTTTATTTATATGTTATCATTCATTTATTGAAACTCCTTTTCTTTTTCCTTTTTGTTTTTATTTCTTTCTTCTTCTTTTTTCCTTTAAGCTCGAGAGTAACACAAGTACTCATATGTAGATAAGTTCAACAAGTCAAAATTAAAAACTCAACAAAAGGAGTGCTAGGTAAGTGGGAATAAATATTTGGGCCAAGCAAGTATTTAGGAGCAAAGAAATGAGGGGATGCCACAAAGGCTCAAAGAGGGGAGATTAAGGATTATGCAAACAATGGTGGCAAGAAACAAACAAACTATTCAAGGATGGTCTAAATCCTCTTTCTAACTAAGCATCACCTAGAATTTTACCTCGAGAGACACTAAAGGTGGATTCTAGAGCTTCTTAGAGAATTACAAATCATCAAAGTAGGAGATTCACACAAGCTTCTCAAAAATAACCATACAAATTCACAAAGATATAGCAAGTGTAAAGGAGAGACGTATTTCTAGAAAAAAATTAACAATAACAATAACAATTTAGCCATACATGCTCTCAAGGAATACATTTGTCAAAACATTCATATTTCAAGTTAGGTAAATACATGCCAAACATATATCAATATGATCCCAATAGAATTCATTTTCAAGCAATAGTTTAGTAAAGAGAAAATCCATCAATCTCATGGAACGCTAAACTAAGACAAATAAGTGAGATGGCAAGAATGGACTTTGAACATATCAAAGCTCAAAAAGAAGATGAAAATATATCAAATGAGATTAATATCAATACTAACATCATCACTAGTTAGAAGAAAGAATGAAGCTAACTAACTAGTGAACAACACATGTAACATCCTTAAGAGAAGGAAGAAACAAGGAATTCTAACTATACCACTAAGCAAGAGAGAAAGTAAACGTTCCAACATAAGAACACAATTCATGTTTAGAAAGTGACACCAACAAAGCACATAAGTTTAGATAAAACATCATATGTATGTCAAAAGTCCTAAAGACATGAAAATCATATATATAACATATAGATGCACATGGAAAAATAGAGCAAGAATAGAAAAGAGAAACACTCATGAATACACACTTGTAAAATCATCACAGTTAACTTTAAAGAAACAACTATAATATAACAGAAGGATAAGAAAGTAAACGATGGATAGAAGTCAACAATAGACAACAAAAGACTCAAAACACAACATATTAGGTGTAGGAATGGAGACTCTAGTAAAATAGATGAGATGCATACTATATGACATGGAATATGCATGATAAGACAACAAAAATAATAATCCCAATACTTTGACTACATGAAGAATATGTGACGTGATGCATATTAAAAGGCCATAGTGGAAGAAGTAGGCACTATGCATAACAAACGTACATGAGGAACATGTCAAAGCAATTAGAATGTGAGAAAACTAGTAAAGGATTATCCAAAAAATTAAAATATAAAATATGACAATTAACATATAGTGCACTACAAGGAAACAATAAGCGATAGACAAGAAGAAGTGTCAATAGTTGACCACAAAAAAGTTCATATATTCACATACAACTAAATGACAAATAAAGAGGAAAAATAATTTAATCAACTCAACTCCAACAGATCATTCACAAATAGTGATCAAACTACATCCCTCCATTTAAAGAATTTGTGAGGGGAAACAAAACTTAGAGATAGTCTCTGACTCATGTGAGCATGAGAAGTATATGGAACTTGTTGCTTGTTTTGTTTAAAGTTTCTACTAAAACCAATCGTGTCACGCATATAAGTAGAGTAAGTCAAATAATCCTTTGAGCTCTCAATAATAATTATCTCCCTTTTTAGCCACTCAACTTTATCCTTCTGATTAAGAGCAGGGGTAGGACTAATTAGAGATTTAGTAGCTTTACCACAAGTATGAACCATCAATTGTTCCTTAAGCTTTTCAACATCCTCATTATTTACATTAATCTTTTCCAGAAAATCATCATACCTTTTTTGAGTGACCTACACCTACTTGTGAGATGATGCTTTTGTTCAACAACAAAGGACTTCCTACTCTTTAGAGCTTTTTTAACGCATAAATTTAACATTCTTCTTCATCATTTCTCTCTATAGCCTTTATCTTATCCTTTTTGGACTTGATATTATTTAACAATAGAGCATTGTAAATATAAAGTAATTCATCTTTCTCATCATCATATCATCTTTGGCAATTACCTCTTGAACATTTGGGGTAGTAGTCAAAGGATTAATGATACTACTAAAAGCAACAAAGGCCATAAAATTAGTATCATTCTTATCATCACTACTGGTACTATTTGAAACAGTAACCTTAACTTTTATTGTAAGCTTTTACGTGTGATTCATCTTTTGAATATACTTGACAACAATGTGACCTGGCTTCCCATATTCAAAACATCTTATTTTATTCAAGTGCCCTATGAACTTACATTTCCTATATCCTTAGAGAAGTGTTTCGTCTTTTTGATAAATCTTGTGAATCTTTGAGTTAGTAGCACCATCTCTTCTTCATCGAGATCAGGTTCAAATTCAACTAAAGTGGCAATAGTATCAATATTAAGACCACTTTCTTGAGCAGTCTTGAGTGCCACCTTATTTCCCTTATTCGAAACAAGTTTCTCTTTCCTTGGAAATAAGTGGTAAAGTTCAAAAACTTTTAAATAATCAAAAAGTTCATTTAAAGTAAGTTCACTTATTTTGTACATGGATTCGAGGACAATGCCCTTAGCATGAACCCTATAGGGAAGGTTAGAGGTTATTTTCTCAATTTTATTTTTCTCATTGATAGGTCTTCCTAAGTTGTAGGAGCAATTGACAATGTTAAAGAACCATGCATAAAACTTGTCAAAAGTTGTCTTTCAACATAATGTGCAATTGAAAGTCTCTATTTAATTTAGGTTTTTGGATGTTTTAATAGTAGACATTCGTTCATGAGTCATCTCTAGAATATCCCATGCTTGCTTTGAGGAAGTACAACTTTGTATCCTTTTAAACTCATCTTAGGGCATAACTCTGATAATATCATATAAACCTTTGATGTTCCATTCAAAATATTTTCTTTCTTCCTTTGTCTAATCAATCATTGGTTTAGAAATTACAGAGTTATTGGGTAGGGTTTTGGCTAGTTAAGTCAAGCCATTTTTGACAAGGAACCAAATATGGTCTCCTTGGGACTAGAGAAAGGCCCTCATTTGAGATTACTAGTAGGCATAGTTTAACCCATTAAAAAGTGAAGGTCCACCTACATTACCCCCTTTTTCCGACTCCATCAGAGAGAATGTGTGTGTGTGTGTGATAAACGAGTTAACATGATGAACACAGGAGCGGTTAAGCTAAAAGGGTACACCTATTCTAATACCAATTGAAAGAGTCCACAACTCGATATACGACCAAGGTAAAGAGATAGAATCTCCTAAAGAACTCAGTCCTAACTCATAAGAAATAAAATAGTATAACATTTCACTAAATTACAATATAAATTACATAAATTACAATATAATACATAGGGTATACATAAATTAAAAAAATACAATTATACATTAATTACAATATTAAAAATCAATATAAATTACACTAAATTTATTAAAAATAATATTATATTAAAATTAAAAGTATAATTACATTATTGAGTTTATTATACACTAAAAATTAATAAACAGTGTACAATAGAAATAACTTCAGCATAGTATTTATTTTTATCTATTTTGAGACTCAAAACACAGTTTGCCTATTACCTGTTGCGCTGGTGGGTTAGAGCCTACTGCGTTGGTGTGCTGGTGTGCCACTTGTCGTGTTTCTATTGGGTAGCACTATCAATTTTCTCTTTTTTCATCTTAACCCTTGATCTGAAGCCTAGAGATCCAGATTCCACCTGAACCTAATTTAACCCTCAAATTTCCCTATAAACCAGAATGAGTAAAAATTATCATTATTTTATCAATTTTTGGTGCTATAATTGAAGATATTGATTGTATTTCTTTTTCTTCTCCTTTCTTTATAAATTTTTATGTGTTTCTTTTATGAAAAATATGAGCTTTATTAATCTTAGGATCTTATGAACTTAATTTTGTAAATATGATGATATAATATTTTACCCCAATTATGATTTTAATTTAATTATATTATTTAATCTTATTTTTATACAATTAATTATTTTTCCAACAGTTGATCTATAAGGCAATTAAATAAACTTGAGAAAATTATTTAATTGTTTGTCTTGATTAAATAACATGCATAGTTTCTAGGTAGAGATGTATGATTCTTATGTATGTGATCCATAATTGATGAACTTAATGAGTAGTATGCAATTTAATTTACATGAAGTGTAATTTCATTAATTACTAATGGTGTGTAGTTTATTTGAGAGAGAAATACATAGTAGGTTAGATTGAACATATTATGTAATTGATTGGTAATTATATTGGGAAGATTTTAGTGATTCATATGTTTAGACAATTGGAGAATTAAGTATTCCTAGATATTTTCTCATATATCTTTTTTGCGGCCAATTCTGAGTTAATTAATTACTGCTATTTATTTTTATTTCTTCTAATTTTTCTTTCTTAAAACATAAAAACACAAAAAATTGGTTTTAAATTTTTTAGTTTTAAAAATTAGTTTATAATAACATAATCTCTTTGTGAACGATATTTTCTTACCATTATATTTCTTATTATGATATGTGTACTTGCGTATAAATTGTACACAATTCGTATCGATCAAGTTTTTGGTTCCATTGTTGGGGATTATAAACATTAGAAATTAATTTTTAATTTATTTTATTTTAGTTATTTTTTAGTTATTTTTCATAATTTTAGTTTTAATTTTAACTTATTTAGTTTTTTATTTTTGTTTATTTGTTTATTTTTAATTTTGACATTTCCTTTAGTCTATTAGAAATATATTTGGCTTTATTGTACGAGTATAGTTTGTAAGGAGGAAATTTTGCCTTTAGATCCCAAAATCGAGCATACTTTGAGGTCAATATGAAAATAACAAGTTGTCACCCAAGTGTGAATAATGGCTCATTCGTTAGAAATAAAAAAACAATGAGCTAAATTTGAATAACCAAATACCTTTAATGGATGATAGGGATAGATCTAGGAATGAATATACATTACCTATGTTGGAAAGGTTAAATACAACTATTACAAGGCCAAACATTCATGTTGATTAGTTTGAACCAAAGCTAGTGATGTTTCATATGCTACAAATAGTTGGACAATTCAGCAAATAACTCTCAGAGGATTCAGCAAATAAATCTCAGAGGATCCTCATTTGCATCTCATATTATTTATTAAAGTTTATGATGCATTCAAATTCAATGGTACAATTGAGGAGGTGTTTAGGCTTTAGATTATTCCCTCACTCTTTGTGATCGTGCTCGAGCTTGGCTAAACTCATTGCCACCTTATTCCATCAAAACTTGGAATGATTTGACAGAAGAATTCTTGATGAAATATTTCCCACTAACAAAGAATGCCAAACTTAAGAATGACATTACATCCTATCAACAATATGAAGAGGAATCTTTATAGGAAGCATGAGAAAGATTCAAAGAATTGCTAAGGAAGTGTCTTCACCATAGTATCTCTCATTGGATCCAAATGGAGAACTTTTACAATGGCCTTAATTCTCAAACAAGAACCACTATTGATGCATCCACTAATGGAGCTCTGCTAGCCAAATCTTACAATCAAGCTTATAATTTACTTGAGAAAATGGCTAGCAACAATTATCAATGGCCAATGGACAGAATGACACCATAAGAAGAGTAGCCAGAGTGCATGAGGTAAATGAAATCATGGCACTTACACCGTAAGTGTCATCTTTGGTGAATCTTTTCAAGGCGTAAATCTCAACAATAAGTATAAACCATGTCCAAAATTTAGGGTTGTCTTGTGTGTTTTGTGGTGGGGTTCATTTGTTTGATAATTGTTCAAATAATCCTGAATCAACATTCTATGTGAGTACTGTGAACTGAAATAACAATCCATAATTGAACACATATAACCTATGATACAGAAAACATCCAAATTTCTCTTGGAACAACTACAATTAAGGTAGTAATCAATTAAATTTTCAATCATTTCCACCCCTTAATTTTTAACAAAAATAACAATTACAAGACCAAGAAAAGAAGCCACATATTGTGAACAATAAAAATGTTTTAATGGGAATGATGAAAGACTTTATTCAGTCAGTAAATACAAAAGTGTCCACTCAAGAGGCTTTAATTCAAAATTTAGAAACTCAAATGGGGCAACTTGCCCAGGCCATAAGTAAAATGGCTTAAGCAACCTTCCAAGTGGTAGAATTATAAACCCAAGAAGAGAAGGTAAGGAGCATTGCACTGCCATAACCTTGAGAAGTGGTAAATCTCTAGAGGAGGAATATGAGACTCAAAAGGATAAGGAGGAACATGATACTCAAAAGGATGAGGAGGAACTAGTGAATGAATAGAGCACTTGATAGGGAATAATTCATCAAAAAAAGAGAAACCTCTACAAACCCACTATTTATTTTCCTCAAAGACTACAAAAAATATTTAGACATGCAATTTTCAAAATTCTTGAATGTCTTCAAGAAGCTACACATAAATATACCTTTTGTAGATGCACTTGAACAAACGCCTTCTTATGCCAAATTTCTAAAGGACATTTTGTCTAAGAAAAGAAGGCTTTGAGATAATGAAACAATAAGCTTGATTGAAGGTTTTAATGCCATCATTGCTAGAAAACTACCCCAAAAATTGAAATATCTAGGTAGCTTTGACATTCCTTTCACAATTGGGAGCATGAACTCTGAGAAAGCACTATGTGACTTAGGTTCCAGCATTAACCTTATACCATTATCATTTTTTAAGAGATTAGGGGTTGGTAAAACCAAACCCACTTCAATAACATTACAAATGGTAGATAAATCAATTAAGCAACCATGAGGTGTGGTAGAAGATGTTCTAGTAAAAGTATACAAGTTCATATTTTTTTATGGATTTCATTGTAGTAGACATGGAAGAGGATCGTAACATTCCTATTATACTTGGCCATCCATTCTTAGCAATGGGAAGATCACTCATTGATGTACAAAAATGTGAGCTTACAATGAGAGTTCAAAATGAACAAGTAACATTTAAAGTTTTTAAACCATATGAACCCCCAAATATTGATAATTCTAATCATGAATGCTTTAGCATAGATGATAACTTAAAAGAATTTGTTTAGTTGCCCACACTTAAGACTATTACATATGATGCTATGAACAATGAAGTAAACTCACCAAGAAACAAACTCAATCTATTTTAATTTTGAAAGTATGAAATCTATGATTGATATTGTTGATTGTGTGAACTTTTTGGAGGCTACACATCCTATGAGTATACCTAATGTGGTCGTGGAGAATTTTGAGATAGGATCTAAATTCAAACCTTCTATTGAAGGGCCACCACATTTAGACCTCACACCTTTACCCTACCATCCCCAATCAAGTGTGCAAGTAAAAATGTACAATATAGAAGTGAAAAAGATATTGCAAATACATAAGTTAGATGAGATAAAGTGGAGTTCTTTTAAGAAAGCCAAAAAGTACAAAAAATAAAATAAAACAAAACACCGTGTTTTTAAACCAAAACATAAATTATTATTGAAAAATTCAAGACTCAAATTATTTTTGGGTAAACTTAATAGTAAATATACATAGAGGGATGTACCTTATAACTTGATAAGCCCGTCTAGTCAAGGACGTTAAATGTGACATTGGTTGGGAGGCAACCCAACATTATTTTACTTATATTTTTTTGTTTTTTTTTTGTAATTGAATAAATGTCGAGAGCAATGGCCAACAAGATTGAATATTTGAATGACAAATGTGGTGTTCCAAGACTAAAGGAATTTTCTTTCCTTTTATGTTTTCATATTTATATATGCACATCATGAAAAATGTGAAATTTAAGTTTGGGGGAGGGAACTTCATTCTCTGCTTTAGTGTTTAGTATACATTTTCAATTTTTAGGAATTGTTTATTATTATTTTTATTTTTAGGATATTTCCAATCATGATTTGGGTAGAAATTAATAAATATATGGAAACTAAATGCATGCATACTTGATATGAAACATATGAACTCAATGATAGAAATTGGTTTTCATGACTAGGATAAGGAATGTAACATGCTTGTTAAGATAGTTACATTAATCATGTGATATGCTTGCCAGTTTTGATTAGATCGATTCAAATTTGGATGCACATATTTATGATTGATTTTGGTGTTCTTATTGAAAAACAATTTGTAGTGAGTCATGCGAGTTGATGAGATTTACCATGTTTTAGAATCTATTTGATCATTAATTGAGGTAATATTCTAAATAGTATTATGCAAGAGAGATTATTTAGGCCTTATTTGGACCGATTGAGCCTTTCAAGCTAACAATTGCTAATATCCATGGTCACCTATTTGAGCCTAACAAAGAAACTTTCATATCTTTAAGCCGCATTTTATGTCTAACCAATAAGAGTTATCTTGACCATTGCACCTTTAGCATGTATGAAAAAAATGCAATCATGTGTTATGCTATAGAGTGAGGTGAAATGTAATGTACCCTATAAAAAAAGAAAAAAAGAAGAAAAGAAGAAGAAAAACTCACAACAAAATTATCCCTCTAAAGAAAAAAAAATATAAAATTGAAAATAAGTTTTGGGGTGTTATGAAGTTACAAAAAAAAAGATGTGGAATAAAAGAATATGAAAAGAATGATAAGATAAGATGCACTAATATATCAAGTAAAAGCTAAATTATAGTTAAAAAGTGCATGATGAATAAAAAGAAAGATAAGGTGTGGAATGAGCCTAAATGTCTTTATTCATTGACCCTACCTAAGCCTTACATTACGAGCATGAAAAGATCTTATTGATCTTTAGCCAATCGTATATTCATATTAGTGGAAAGGGATGAGAAAAATAGACTTATAAGATTGAATTGATTAGCATGCTTATATAGGTTGATTTCATGAGTGCATTGCATGATATCTTGTGCAACACACACACATGAATCAATTAGTCAAAAACCTTGCATGTCCTTGTATTGATGAAATGTTGATCGATGAATATGTGAAACTCTTTGTCATAGAATTGTACGACTTTTAAGGGGATAGTTTTTGCTAAATATGTATATATTAATAGATATATATTTATGAATATATTACCTATGTCATATTATCTAGTTAGACTTAGCTTTACTTGGGGACAAGTAAAGAGTAAAGTTTGGGGGTGTCATGATTCTATGAAAGTAGAGTCATCAACGTACTTTCTTGCTTAATATTTACTCGTTTTATTCAATAAATAATATTTTGGGAATTAAAATACTAGAACATGAACTTTTTTGTAAAAATGGGTGAAAATATATTTTTTGGGAATTTTTAATCTAGAACCAATACGAAGATGCCATGTGGATGCCACGCAAGCGGGGAAGCTAACCTGGTATGCCACATTGATGCCACATTGCATGTCTTTATTTATAAAAAAATATGATCTTTATGAACAAAATTATGTATAGTTAATTTATTAATCTAGGAGTCTTATGAACCCAATTTTCTACATATGATGATCTAATATTTTATCCCAATTATGATTTCTATTATTTGGCCAACAATTGATCTATAGAAGCAATTAAATAGATTTAAAAGAGTTATTTATTTTTTTGTCTTAATTAAATAACATGCATAGTTTTTAGGTAGAGATATATCATTCTTATGTATGTGATCCATAACTGATGAACATAATGAGTAGAATGCAATTTAATTGACATGAAAATGTAATGTGGTTAATTTTTATATGTTGTTTAGTTTACTTGAGAGAGAAATACATGCTAAGTTAGATTCAATTGATCATGTAATTGATTGATAATTATATTGAGTGAGATTTTAGTGATTCACATGTTTAGAAAATTGAGGGATTAAGTATTCCAAAATATTTTTTCTTATATCTTCTTAGTTGCCAATTCTGAGTTAATTAATTAATGTTATTTATTTTTAATTCTTTTAATTTTCCTTAAAACATAAATATTTTCTTATCATTATATTGTTATGATACATATACTGGAGTATTCATTACACACGTTTTATGTTGATCGATCTATGTGTTGAGAAAATACCTGAAAAATAATATAAATACCCGTGATTCCGAAAAAGACAAATTTATATAAATATATGATAAAACATATAAATATATATATTTTTAATCAATTAATGTGCATAAAATCATGGTTATTTTAGTGCTTTTTGAGCACTCATCACAACCCCCAACCAGCTTCTTGCTAGTCCCTTAGAAAGAGAAGCGATAAAAACTAAAAATTAAACTATCCTAAATCACTTTCGTGGATTGAAACGGTTGCATTTAGCCTATGCAACAAGCCTTTAAACCCCTAGGTTGCCCTAGTGGACGAGTTTGAGTCTCGTGAGGGTTTTCAGTAATGATACCCACAAACATTGAACTAAAAAAATCAAAAGAAACAATAAAAACAATCAAATCAAAAACTAAAATTACAACAAAATAAAAAGATTAATTTAACAATAAAAGAAAACAACATATCACAAAAATGTCTCATACTTTTTAATCTCTTTTAAGATCATAATTAAAATCTCAAGCATAAGTTATTTTAATCTTTTTAAACAATCATGATTTATTATAATTAGTCAAAAATCATTTTCATATTTCTTATCAAAAATGTATCAATTTAATTTTACCCAATTTCAGTGTCATGAATCCGAATTCGCTTCGACTCTATTCCTCACAAGTCAATACTCTCAAAACATTGAATCCTATGGGTTCAAACACTCATACTAATTTATATGCGAAAGAGTTGATGTATAGAAATGAACTAATATGTTCGCATATGTATAAAGAATAAAGGCTCAAAGTGTTATTTTAACATTGATCTCATGAAAGGAATCAAATGTATAAATTATAAAGATATCATATATAAAAATTATTTTCATGCATAAATCAAACTCATTAAGAAAGAATTTCAAGATATATGCTTTTTACAAATGAAGAAATTGTAATGACTTTTTAGGGAATTACTTCCTATATCTTTCTTTTATAATTAGCCTTTACTCACAACTTTGTAGGCAATGTGGGTCATAGTATGTAGATGATACTATATTTTTTTATCTCTCTATATTTTTTTTTCTGAAGATATTTTTTCAATATATGTATATTTTAGAGAGTCAACCCATGTACATATTGTACATTTTTTTGGATTTTGGTAAGTGGTTAATTTTGTGGCTTTTTTGTTTGATCTTGGTTTAGGTAACCCCAGATATGTCTTTTTGTTTTTGTAGCAGTCATGCATAAATGAGATATAAGCATATACTATCAATTTCTACTCAAATCATTTAATCTAAGCAAAAATAATAATAAAAAAATATATGATACTCTATTAAGATGAGAAAAAATTCATACATTCAATGCTAATACCTATAGAGATCATCTAAAAATTTGAATAAATAAGAAATGTGTTTGGAGTAGAAAAAATATATATTTCACTCTAAATAAAAGAAATTAGGCTCAAATTATATCTCACAAGGGTAGTATCCACTAAAAAAAATTCATAAACACCGATTTTGGGTTTAATATAATTTCCACATTTTATCAAGAAATACTAGTTATGACAAAAACTAACTAATTATCAAAAATAATTACAAAATATTTCATGATATGTTTTCAAAAATTAATCTAACAATACAAAAGACTTAACTATTTACTTAAATTTGATTTAAAGAAATGATAAATTTTTGTGAGAAAATAATTTTTTTTTTAATTTTTAAATTGTTAATTTTTTTTTTAATTAAGCATGGTAAATTTTCACCACCCCCAACCTAGAACTTACATTGTCCTCAATGTAACAACTGTAAATTAAAGATAAAGAGAAAAGAGAAGAAAGATTACCTATTTCCTGAGAATGTGTAAGTAGTAATGGAGAAATGCAGATGCATCCATCATATTCATTATTAAAGTGTATACAGACAAATCGCTGTAAACTTCTAACATCTCAACAAATATTTTTAGTTTTAACAATTTAAAAATTATTAAACTAAAATAAACAATAAAATTAAGTAAATAAAATAAATAACAGAAAATTACCTAAAATGATGGGTTGCCTCCCATCCAGCGCTTAGTTTAACGTCTTAGCAAGACGTAACTTGGGGATTGCATTTTAAGTAAACTCAATGTCCCCTCATCATTGAGTCAATCAAACCTACAAGTAAGACAATGTTGTCTACCTATACTGTTTCAAACATGCCCTATTGATTTTTAAATTTTTCTGTACCAAAAACTAGGGGCATGCTTGAGGGTTTTAGATAACCCACATCTAGGTGCAAATTAAATAATTAAGGCATCAAAACACAATTATACCTAGATCAAACAAAGAAACTAACTCTTGAGATGTAATTAAAATTTTAAAATTTTTGGAGATAGTTTCAGATTATTATTATTATTATTTGGTTAAAATAACATAATCAGTATTAACCAAGAGTGCTCCCAGGAAAGAATGGTGGGGCAAAGGTTCCTTAAAAACCATCCTCCTAGACAGAGCAACGTTCCCAGGAAAGACTAGTGGCATAAAGGCTTCCAAGAACTAGTCTCCTAGACAGAACTCCCTTAGATCTTTACTTTTCATGTTATTAAAGTTAAGTTAAGTAAAACTTTAAGTTTAATTAAGTAAAAAAAAATATAAGTTAATTAAGTTAAGTTAATTAAAAAGCTAAGTTAGTTAAGTTAAAAAAAATTTAAGTTAATAAAAAAAAGAAAATCTAAATTAATTAAAAAAAACTAAGTCGGTTAAGTTAATAAAAAAAATCTAAATTAATTAAAAAGTTAAGTTAATTAAGTTAATTTAAGTAAAAATCTAAGTTAATTAAGTTAAGTTAAGTAAAAAAAAAATCTAAGTTAGTTAAGTTAAAAAAAATCTAAGTTAATTAAGTTAAATAAAAATTAAGAGAGAAAAAAAAATAGTTAAAGAAAATAAAGAAAAATAAAATAAAATAAAGTAAAATAAAATTAAAAATAAAAATAAAAATAAAAATTGAAAAAGGTAAAATAAAATAAAAAAATAGAGAAAGGTAAAAGCAAATAAAATTAAAATTAAAATTAAATTTTTTTATTTTTTTACTATTCATGAATGGTAATTTTATTTTACTATTAACGCTATATTATTTATTTTAAATTTTTTTATTTTTTTTAATTTTTAATTTTTTTTAATATTCATGAACGGTAATTTTATTTTACTATTAACGCTATATTATTTATTTTAAAATTTTTAATTTTTTTAATTTTTTTAATAATTGTTTTTTGTTCATGAACGGTAAAAATTTGTTTACTTCAAATTTCAAATTTCTAAATTATTTTACTAAAAAATATTTTTATTTTTTTATATTTTATATTTTTTATTATTTCTTATGAAATATGAAATTTGATTATTTTTTTTTACTAAAACAAAAAAAATCACAATTATTTACAGCACAAAAATGTTTTTAAAATTTTGATAAATAATTTAAAAACCGCTATTCTTTCCCCGGCAACGGCGCCAAAAACTTGATAAGCGAAAACCGGCATCGCCGATTCTGCCAATACTTTGGTTTTAATATTTATAAAACTCGCAATTGCACGAATCATTTCGTAGAAAATGATAAGTATACTCCCAAGGTCGATCTAAGGAAGGAATGTATGTGGTTTTTAATTTATTATTCAAACTTTTAAAAACGAAATTAAATCCTAAACATTCTCTCACGATATTTTGGGGTTTTGTGTTTTTAATCTACTTACATAAAAATAAACATAGATTCAATAAACATTTATGCAAATATTATCTTTTATAATAGCGGAGTATTTATGGATATAATAACTAAGTTAACTATGCTTGCTCATATTATTTAGGTTATTAAATATATGAATTGATATTTATTGATTCTCCCTTTTTTGTATAAATACCACCTTTGGTGGGGTTAGATATTCTTTGTTAACTAAACAAATCAAT
The DNA here is from genome assembly GCA_037013495.1 of Hippophae tibetana. Classification (NCBI taxonomy): domain Eukaryota; kingdom Viridiplantae; phylum Streptophyta; class Magnoliopsida; order Rosales; family Elaeagnaceae; genus Hippophae; species Hippophae tibetana. The sequence goes on from CM072809.1 coordinate 44,207,271, forward strand.
TAACACCTATGGGTGGGGTTGATAACTAATATGCTTAATTAAATTAATTTCTTTTTCTAAAAGATTGAAAATGAACCATTTAAATGCCACCTTTGGTGGGGTTAGACAGTTTAAACTTTATTAAAGGTGTCCAAATTAAACCTAAGAATTTAGTTATCCGAGTACTAACTTTCAAGTTTTAAGACCACTACTGAAAACATGTCGTCAATACATTTGCAGATAATAATTCTTATAAAAACTTTTGAAATAGAGCTTCACTCTAACTATCGGGCGATTGTACCATCAAATAAAAGAGCACTACTCTAAATCAGACTGGATAACTAAACCTTAAAATCTAATTTTCAGGTTTAAGTTTGTAATGAAAAATAATATATTTCTCTCTAACATTCTTAATATAAAATCTTGAATAAAAACAAAATCAATTCATTTTAGAGATTTTCACCTATTTAATATTTCGCAAGCATAACAACGTTATTATTATATCATGTTTACAAATAGTCAGCAGAGTTTAATTTAATCACAGACAAATTAAATATAACATGTAAGAATAAAGCATAAAAAATAACTGTAAAGAAAATAAAATCCTTACAGAACTTCGATGCTATTCCCGTTGCTGGAAAACCTCCAAGTGGAATTTGCACTCCCATTTATTGAATCAAAAAGCTAATAAATTACATAAACATAACTAGTTCTTCCCAAAAAGGGAAGAACTCTAAAACTAAGAGAAATTAACTAAAAACAAAGAAAAACTAAAAATCTAAGAAAAGAGAGAAAGAAAGAAGAGAGAAGTGTGTTTTGAAGGTGTGTTTTGAAGTGAAAGGAAGGGGGGTATTTATAGGTGAGGATAGAGAGAAAAAATGAGTAAAAAAATGTTAATACGCGTAATGGAATTACCGAGGTCATTGATGACGTCATGGGCGGCTGCACGTTTAAAATGGGGCGAAACGGGCGTCGGCGCGCGCGGAGGGGCGCTGGGCATGTGCGTATCTGGGCGAGGCACGCGCGGATCTGGGCGTGGCTCTGGGGCGCGGCGGCGCGATTTTCTCCTTTTTGACATTTTTGACCTTTTTGACCCATTTTGTCCAATTTTTCCATATTTGTTGACCTTTCCCCATTTATTTATTAATATATTTGTGATGTATTGCTTCCAGTATTCCTCTTTGCTTTTTTAAGCCAAAATACCTGAAAAACAATAAAAATACCCGTGATTCCGAAACAGAAAAATTTATATAAATATATGATAAAACATATAAATATATATTTTTTTAATCAATTAATGTGCATAAAATCATGGTTATTTTAGTGCTTTTTGAGCACTCATCATATATGTAACTGTTTGAGAACTCCGAACTTAATAAATCTGGTTGAATTTAATTCTCATAGGAATATAGTGAATTATTTTAGCGAGATGTGTCTGTATGGAGCTCGAAAGAGATATATGGATAAATTAGGAGTTCTTGGTTAACAACTTAAAATATGAAAACATAAATCAAGAGAAAATAAAATGTTCAAGTGGATTAATTTGGTGAAACTATAATCCTAGAATTTTCTTACAAATTGTTAAACAAAATTAGTTAAGTCAAACTGCATCAAATTATTGATTGCTTGGATAAAATGAGGTTTAAATAATTTTAGTAATTAACGAAAACTAGTAACAAATCTCTATGGGAACGATATTTTACTTATCATATTATTACTTGTGACCGTGTATACTTGCACGATTTTATGTTCTTCAAAAGAGACAAAAAGTTTTTTTCCTTGGCAGTTTTGATTGTTAACATAGCTTACTGCTTTAGGACACACAAAAATGGGCTTTGTACCATATTTACCCAAAGCATTGCTACCATATAACTTCTTAGTTAATCATAATAGTAGAGCATTTTGTTGACCTTGCAATGCTGCTATGGTGTCTATATCTATTTATCCATCCAATCTCTTTGGGTTGAGCCTCTCCATAAGCCATTGAAAATTATGGGATGGAATTTCATCAAGGAATGCAAAAGCTTCCTCTTCAGTTTTACTCATTAATGATCATCCATTTGCAGCATCAATTATAGTCCTTGGATACCCCATTAATCCATTATAGAATGTTTTCACTTACACCCACGTAGGAAAACATGGTGTGGGCATCTTGTTAACAACTCTTTGTAGTGTTCCCAAGCTTGATAAAGTAATTTCCTTTAAAATTGCTAAAAAAAGGTAATGTCATTTCTAAGCTTAGCTATTTTTGAAGGTGGGAAGTATTTTTCCAATAATTTTTTAGCCAATTGATCCCATGTCTTGATTGACCCACCAAGTAGTGACAAGAACCAAGCCTTAGCCTTCTCCCTTAGTAAGAAAGGAAACAAGCAAAGGTGAATTTCATCATCTGATACATCGTTCATCTTGAAGGTGTCATATATTTCCAAGAGTGAAGCCAATTGAAAATTTGGATCATCATTGACTAATCCTTGGAACTAATTTGCATGAACCATTTCAATGACTCCTGGCTTAAATTCGAAGTTGTTAGCATTGATGCCCTATCTATTGATAAATTATTGGGCTTCATCTATTTTTAGGACTCTAAAATCCTTAAAGGTTTAGGAATAAGAATATATTGTTGATCCCCTTGTTTTGTTATAACCCCTGATTGATCTTGTGTTAATTATTTCGTTCTTAAGCAAAGTAAAGTGCTCTCTATTTTTTGATCAAAAGGAACAAGATTTTACCTACCAATCTAGGTAGACAACAAAACTAAAAGATCCAAACTAGTATAGCAATAATTGTTATTGATATCCATTATAAGTAATTAACTCTCTAAAAACGACATCAAAAATTTGATCAATATGATGCAATCCACAAGTATACGTGTCTTGCAAGTAATATAATATATCAAAGTATGGATATCAATCCCATAAGAAGTTGTGTAACTTATAATCAAGTAACAATATAATTATTATGAATACTATTTGGACATTAGAAAACTATAAAAACTAAAAAATAAATAACAACTAATTTTAAATGCAAGACTCAACAACTATGAAGATATATGGTATAGCGATCTAGGAATCTTTATCCCTGAATTTCCTAACATGTGAAAAATAAAATTCCCCCCAAACTAATCATTAATACATTATATGATCAATTGAATCTAATCTAGCATGCATTCTTCTCTCAAGTACACTACATACCATATAGTAATTAACCTAATTACACTCTCATGTCAATTAGATTGCATACTACTCATTAACTTCATCAATTATAGGTCACATATATAAGAATCATACATCTTTTCCTAGATACTATGCATGTTATTTAATCAACAAAAATAGTTGCATAATTATCTCAAATCGATTTAATTGACTCTGTAGATCAATTGTTGGCCAAACAATTAATAACATAAAATTCAGATTAAATAATATAACTTTGTCTTGAATCCTTCACAAAGTTGTGTCTCCTCTAATATCCTCTTGAACTTTTTATCTTCTTTTCTCTTTTTGGTAGCTACTAAGGTTTTGATTCTTAATTATGTGTTCTCTATTTGTGTCTCTTAATTGTATGTCTATGATCACCCCATGGTGCTTTAAATGGGTTGAAATGGATCTTCATTATATTAGAATTTATATTAATATGATCTAATGGTTGAGATTGAAAGTTGGGATTTAATTTAGTGCTTATGCATTTTAATCATTTTCACTTGTTTTATCGAGCTTATTCTTGATTGATCAAGTAATGAGCCCTTGATTGATCCTCTTCTTTTCAATTGATGTAGTAATAAAATTCAATCAATTCAATTCTTGGTCGATTAATCAAACATGTAATTATGTATTTGTCCTAAATTTTGCCTATTTTTAATTTGATTGATATCCCCTAAACTACCATATTAAACACATATTAAGCTTATTCATAATATTTTAACACATAACAAGGTAAATAAGTGCTTAAGAAGTGGAAAAATAACTCTACTTTCATAGATTATTAGTTTATCTTTATTGGAATTTTTTTCTCCACTTTGGGAGACTATAATTTCACCTTCTTTATTACCTATACTAAATGGTAAATTATTAGTAATTTTAGGTAGTAACATCCTTTGCTTACTCTGCTTGGCTGGTTACTTTTCCTTTTTTCTTGCCTTTACATGCATTTTGCAAGCTTCCTAACTCTGACTTAAACCTTTTTTACTAAAGCCTCTAATGAGTTTGACCTTTAATTATTCACCAACTAGTTGACTCTACTAATTTGAATAAAAGGCATTCAAATTAACTTCTAAGATTGCTTTGGATTGACTTTATGGGTAAGGTTTGTTTTTTATATGGCCTTTATGTTTGGTTTTGAGTATATGCCTAGTAATTTTTTGCACATAATTGGCTTCCTCTAAGGCATCCACACTAGAATTACTTGCATTTGAATAATTAAAACCATTATGTCCAATTGAACTACAAACTTCCCATACCTCTTGATTTGACATCTGATAGGTAGAAAGGAGTTGCACTTGTGTCAATTTTGCAAGTTGCAAGGCCATTTCATTCCAAGAGACAACATTTTCTCTTCTTCCAATAGCACTCTTTTATTGGGAATTAGCACCCAACATCTTATAAAGCTCATAATTTTTTTTTCATATTTTCTCCTGTGGCTCCTCCTGCAACATTATCAAAGGTGTAATTACACTATTGTGTTAGTCCATCATAAAAGAATTTGTTTTGTGCATGCAGTAAAAAGCTATGATGTGGGTATTGAATCAAAATGATCTTGAATATGTCCCAAGTTTTGTGTGAGGGCTCTCCATCCATTTAAAAGAATGTTTCTATTTTTCCACTTAACTCTGTAGTCTTCTAATGTGAATACTATCTACCTATAAATTTACTATAGATTGCCTCCCAAGTAGTTAATAAACCTAATTATAGAGTCATAACCAAAGACTTAGCTTTATCCTTGAGGGTATAAGGAAAACACCTCATCCTAAGCTAGTCTTCATCTAATCTTTGCAATGGAATTGTCTACAAAGTAGCATTAAATTCTCTAATAAAGTTTAAAGGGTTTTCATTAGAGATAATTAAAATAAAGGTAACAAGGAATAATGAATATTTTTTTATCTTATAACTCCTTATAGCCTCTTCAAGTTGAATGCAAGAGTTCGTATTGCCAATGATGGGCAATGCATACTTCATTTTCTATTCATATTCAGCATCGCCCATGTCTACTTGTACTAAGGGTTGTTCATTTTCCTTTTGATTAACATCCATCTCTCTTGAAATGGTTTTAACATGTAGATGTTAATAAAAAGTACAAATTATTTTCTCAAAGATCTCTTACCTTTGTACTTTAATAACAAAAATCAATATAACAAATCACTTAATACAAATAAATAAGCACCATCACAAGTACAAAATAAAACCAATACACACTATACACAAGTTAGTAAAAGAAAATAAATTATACAAGAAAAAGTTTAGTACACAAAGATACTAAACATAAAGTAAAATAAATAAAATAATTAAAGAATTAGTAAATAAAAGAAAAAATTTAAATTTAAAATAAACGAAAAATAATTGTTAAAAAGAAACTTTTTTTACATAATTAATTAAAATCTTAAATTTTTCAAATGTTTTAAGATTTTAAAATATTATTATTATTATTATTATTATTAAATAAAATAATTTTATAAAATAAAAGAAAAATTAAAATATTTAAAATTTATTAATAACCAAATTTTTTTAAAATTAAAAAAAAACACAATTTGTCCCCAACAATGACACCAAAAACTTGATGATATAAAATTTAGCAAGTTTTTAGTCCTATTATCAATTCCTAACAAAGGTATCAAAAACTTAATGTGTTAAAACTTGGTGTACAAATTTTGTATAATTTATAAAATAACTCAAAAGTGCATGAATCCCTTATTAAAAATCATAAGTACTTGATGAGCGAAAACCGGCATCGCCGATTCTTGCCAATACTTTGGTTTTAATTTTTATAAAACTCTCGCAAGTGAACGAATCATTTCGAAGAAAATGATAAGTATACTCTCAAGGTCGATCTAAGGAAGGAATGTGTGTGGTTTTTAATTTATTATTCAAACTTTTAATTAAAAACGAAATTAAATCCTAAACATCCTGTCACGATATTTTGGGGTTTTGTGTTTTTAATCTACTTACATAAAAATAAACAAAGATTCAATAAACATTTATGCAAATTTTGTCATTTATAATGGCGGAGTATTTATGGATATAATAACTAAGTTAATTATGCTTGCTCATATTATCTAGGTTATTAAAGATATGAATTGATATTTATTGATTCTCCCTTTTTTGTATGAATACCACCTTTGGTGGGGTTAGATATTCTTTGTTAACTAAACAAATCAATTAACACCTATGGGTGGGGTTGATAACCAATTTGGTTAATTAAATTAATTCCTTTTTCTAAGAGATTGAAACTGAACCATTTAAATGCCACCTTTGGTGGGGTTAAACAGTTTAAACTTTATTCAAGGTGTCCAAATTAAACCTAAGAATTTAGTTATCCGAGTACTAACTTTCTAGTTTTAAAACCACTACCGAAAACATGTTGTCAATACATTTGCAGATAATAATTCTTATAAAAACTTTTGAAATAGAGCTTCACTCTAACTACCGGGCGATTGTACCATCAAATAAAAGAGCACTACTCTAAATCAGACCGGATAACTAAACCTTAAAATCTAATTTTCAGGTTTAAGTTTGTAATGAAAAATAATATATTTCTCTCTAACATTCTTAATATAAAATCTTGAATAAAAACAAAATGAATTCATTTTAGAGATTTTCACCTATTTAATATTTTGCAAGCATAAGAACGTTATTATTACATCATGTTTACTAAATAGCCAGCACAGTTAAATTTAATCACAGACAAATTAAATATAACATGTAAGAATAAAGCATAAAAAATAATTGTAAAGAAAATAAAATCCTTACAGAACTTCGATGCTATTCCCGTTGCTGGAAAACCTCAAAGCGGAATTTGCACTTCCATTTATTGAATCAAAAAGCTAATAAATTACATAAACATAACTAGTTCTTCCCCAAAAGGGAAGAACTCTAAAACTAAGAGAAATTAACTAAGAAAAGCTAAAAACTAAGAAAAACTAAAAATCTAAGAAAAGAGAGAAAGAAAGAAGAGAGAAGTTTGTTTTGAAGGTGTTGAAGGTGTTGAAGGTAAGGGGGTATTTATAGGTGAGGATGGAGAGAAAAAATGAGTAAAAAAATGTAAAAATGCGTAATGGAATTGCTGAGGTCATTGATGACGTCAACATGATGTCATGGGCGGCTGCACGTGAAAAATGGGGCGAAACGGGCGTCGGCGCGCGCGGATGAACAGTAGCCACGCGCAGCTTGGCGCAGATGAACAGTACAAGCGCGCGCGGCTGGGCGGCACGGCGGCGCGATTTTCTCCTTTTAAGGTTTAGTTATCCGATCTGATTTAGAGTAGTGCTCTTTTATTTGATGGTACAATCGACCGATAGTTAGAGTGAAGCTCTATTTCAAAAGTTTTTATAAGAATTATTATCTGAAAATGTATTGACGAGATGTTTTCAGTAGTGGTTTTAAAACTTGAAAGTTAGTACTCGGATAACTAAATTCTTAGGTTTAATTTGGACACCTTGAATAAAGTTTAAACTATCTAACCCCACCAAAGGTGGCATTTAAATGGTTCATTTTCAATCTCTTAGAAAAAGTAATTAATTTAATTAAGCATATTAGTTATCAACCGCACCCATAGGTGTTAATTGATTTGTGTAGTTAACAAAGAATATCTAACCCCACCAAAGGTGGTATTCATACAAAAAAGGGAGAATCAATAAATATCAATTCATATCTTTAATAACCTAAATAATATGAGCAAGCATAATTAACTTAGTTATTATATCCATAAATACTCCGCTATTATAAAAGATAAAATTTGCATAAATGTTAATTGAATCTATGTTTATTTTTATGTAAGTAGATTAAAAACACAAAACCCCAAAATATCGTGACAGGATGTTTATGATTTAATTTCGTTTTTAAAAGTTTGAATAATAAATTAAAAACCACATACATTCCTTCCTTAGATCGACCTTGGGAGTATACTTATCATTTTCTACGAAATGATTCGTGCACTTGCGAGAGTTTTATAAATATTAAAACCAAAGTATTGGTAGAATCGGCGATGCCGGTTTTCGCTCATCAATATACAATAAAAGTATATTTCTATCCCTTATATATATATGTTATTTTATCACAAGCTACACACAAAAATTTCTTTTCCAAGTTTATTTAAATGTCACAGATCAATTAATTAATCTTTCAATAATTAAAAGCATTTAACATAGATAAAATAAACAACTTAAAACCGTTCCATAAATCACTCAAAAATAATTAATTCAAATTTCATAATTTAAGCTACACTGTAACCCTAGAACGAATAAATTAGTTCATAGTAGAAATTAAAATTACAATACCACAATAATAAAGCATTTCAGAGAAATAAAAATAAAAAGAAAATAGATTAGGAAAAACTCTTTCACGATTACTCAATGAAAAATAAATTTCTTCCTTTTCCTTCTTCTTCGTTGACTTCTTTCTCTATAATTTTCCTAAGAAAATACAACACAAAAACTGTCAAATAAACGTTATGCATGTTGTAGAAAACACGCAGAGAGGAAAGAAAAAGAAAATTTTTAGGAGAAAAAATGTAAAACTAGGAGCTAAAATGAAAACAGAACTAAACTGAAAAAAAAACTCCCATCTTTTTCTCACGTACAAAATATATCCCCCATCTCCAACTATTATTTTTTATTTTTTTATTATTATTTTTATCGCATTACATGTAGTGGGGGACAAAAAAAACATGGGGATAATTAAAATAAACACACGCGTGAAAACGTTCGGTGCTTTTCTCATTTTTACTTCTTTTACGCATGCCACATGTCACCATTTGATTGGCTGCGAGATATAACGAGACATGTGGCTTTCATTTGATGGCCAGAACGGGCGCATGTAGTTCATCTGGACCGCGTTGCACACGAATTCATCACGCTAGAAGTGCGCGATAGCTGGCTTCGACACGTGGCGACGCGTTAACAGCTGGTAAGTGGGCGCCGTTTCTGCATTTTTATTTTACAAAATACATGCCACATGTCATCATGTGATTCGCTGGAAGATTGAGGTGACACGTGGCTACTTCGTATTCGGTAAAACACGAGGGTGCACACTTCTTGGATGAACCGCATTGCATGAGAATGTAAGCGAGTTGCTCAGTGCGCGACAGCTACTTCCATGCGTTTTAAATCTGGACCGTTCAATAGATCCAACGGTCAGCGATCACCTCGGGAGAAAATATGCGCAGCCGACACGTGGGTCCCACCCTACATGCCAACCTGCGCGGCAGGTGGGCCCCACGTGTGCCGATCCGCGTGCTTCAGGAGATCCGGCTTAATCGCTTTTGTTGCGTCTGGATTTCACACCCCCAATCTTGACCGTTGATTGGATGATCGAACAATGTGTGTTGGGCGTTGTGAATGTCACGAGTGGCTCTTCTCCTACGTAGAAATTCAACTTTTATTAATTGTATTTTGACCCACAAATTTAATTTAAATTAATTTCTAATCTTTTGATATTTGCAATTTAACCCATTCTTAATTTCAAATTAAATTGTAATCTTTTTATAATTTCAATTAAGCCCTTTTTTTATTAAAATTTATTAATTTACTTGAAAATATATTTATTAAAAACTAATACTAAATATTAATTTAATTAATTTAAAAAATTAACTAAAAATGTAATGAACTAGCAATTATAATTAATAAAATAGACGTAAATCACTGTATAAAATACATTTATCACACCCCTAAACTTAAGTTTTTGCTAGTTCTCGAGCAAAAAGAAAGGAATAAAACAAAAGTTAACTGCATTTTAAAATAGTGATTTTCAAAATATTTATTTTTAGTCATTCCAAATAACATAACTCAAAGAAATAAAAGAATTCTCTCTAAGTATCAAAATCAATTTAAAAATATATTACATTTTCACAATGAATTTTATTGTGTGTGTGAAGTCTTTTCATATTTCATCACATGCAATCCGGATCAATTTATGCAAATATAAAATCAAACAGATTTTAATGAAATCAAAAATCTCATAAGTTTATTTTTCATTTCTCTCTCCACTAATGTAGAAAAACATAACCAAAAATCAATAGGACTTTATTAAGCTTGTAATGTATGGCTTAGGTAAAGGTAGGGTAAAGGATAATATTTAGCTCAATTTTTCCTAAACACAACATTTTAGGATTGAAACAAGAGATCTTCTATCATCAAAATAAACACTTCCCAATTTGGGAATTAACATCACATACAATAGCTATTTTTTCTCTTTTTTTTCATTGGTTTTTCTTTTCTTATCAGAATATATATATATATATATATTAGTATCCTCATTTTCTGATAAATCTTTAAATATTTACTAACAATTTTCACATGTTAGTGAGATAAGAAAAATAGATATATCTGCACACACACACACACACACACACACACACACATATATATATATATATTTAAGTAGGCTTTTGAAATGAGATAAAAATATATATAAAAACTTTGAAGCTCAAAGGGGTATACTACGGATAAAGCATGTGAAGGTAGATAGAAAGGCTCAAACGATCCAAAGATGGCCTAAATCATTTTCTTAGTTAAATTGTTATCTATAATTTCGCCTCGAGAGAAAATCAAACAAATTCTAAGAATTGTGACACCACAAATATCAATCGAATTCCATACTCACATAAACGTTCTCTAAATTATCATAGCAACTCAAAGATCAAGACTTATGCTTATGAAAATTTATTCTTGTAAAAATGAAACATACGTAAAAATTATTTATAACTTAGACAATATTCAAATGTTTCAAGGAGATATGCATCATTTAAACCGAATAAATAAAAATAAATCACCATTAAATGCATAATATCTTCTAATGTTTCGATCAACCCAACAAACAAAGCTAGACAAGCAACAATATCAAGAAATGTTTCAAATAAGTTTAATCTCTACACCCCCAAACTTAATATACACATTGTCCTCAATGTGTGGAAATTAAAGAACAAAGGAGATGTGTTAAAAGAAACTTCCTTGAATAATGAGTTGGCTTGTGAGATTGAAATCCAAAAATCATTTTACCTCCTTCGATTTGCACCTATCAAAACAAAATAACAGAATGAAGAAATATGTAACTGATACATGTTCTAAAATACAATAAATAAATAAATAAAAACTACAACACATGGGTTTCCTCCCAAGAAGTGCTTGATTTAGAGTCATCGGCTTGTCTTCCTTTTTCCTTGCTTTAGGTTGGGTCATATAACAATATGGTTGGCTTTTGATGATCAAAGTCACCTCCCCAACAAGGTTTGAGTTTTTGCCCATTCACTTGGAGATTCCTACATGATTTTTCATCTTTAATCTTAACAGTACCATATGGATGCATTTTGGAAATAGTGAAAGGACCTGACCACCTTGATTTTAGTGTCTCTAGGAAGAATTTTAACCAAGACTTGAAGAGCAAAACTTTTTGTCCTTGTTCAGAATGTCGATGCAATAGCTTATTGTCATGCCATCTCTTTGTCTTCTCTTTATAGAGCTTAACATTTTTATATGCTTATAGACAGAAATGGTCCATCTCCTTGATTGATAGACAACACTTTTCGTAAGCGGCTCTTAAGTCATTATTCAGATTCACAGGAGAAATTGTAGAGGAATCAATAGTAGAGTTTTTTGTAGACCTGTTATCAACTAACTCATTTACTCTATAACAAGCGTCAGAATCACTTGGAAATTTCATAGCTTTAAACACTTTGAAAGTTACCTCTTGGTCTTGAACTCTCATAGTGAGTTCCCATTTTTGAACATCAATCAAAGTCCTACCAGTTTCTAAAAATGGTCTTCCTAGAATAATAGGGATCTCTTTATCTTCCTCCATGTCAAGAATTATGAAATCTGCAGAAAAGATAAACTTGTCTACCTTGACAAGCACATCCTCTATAATGCCTCTTGGGTGTTTCAAAGACCTATCTGCAAGTTGAAGAGTTATAGTGGTCAGTTGTGCTTCTCCTAATCCAAGCTCTGATAGATGGAAAGTGACATCAAATTAATTCTTGCACCCAGATCGCACAGAGCTCTACCAAAGAATTTCTCACCAATAGTACAAGGAATGGTGAAACTTCTTGGATCTTTAAGCTTAGGTGGTAGCTTCTTCTGAAGGATGGCTCTACATTCCTCTGTAAGGGCAACGGTCTCAAAATCACCTAACCTTCTCTTTTTAGACAAGATGTCCTTCATAAATTTCACATAACTAGGCATTTTCTCCAAGGCATCAGCAAAAGGAATGTTGATATGAAGCTTTTTAAAAACTTCAAGAAATTTGGAGAATTTCTTATCAAGCTTTTGCTTATGGAAGCGTTGAGGAAATGGAATTGGTGGATTATACGGCTTGAGACTTTCTAAAACTGGTTTCATCATGGGTTTTGTTGAAGCTTCATTTTCTTCAGCTTTTTCTTCTCTACAATCTTGTTTTTCTGGGCCAAAAGCTTCAACATTAAGGGTTGGCAAAGAAATGGGCTTAGGTATTTCTTTTAACTATTTTCCACTTCTGAGTGTAATTTCCTTACAATTCTCTTTTCCTCCCCTATTAGGATTAGTTTCAATATCACTCGACAAAGCTTCATGAGGGCAGTTTTTGACAGCAGTAGCAAGTTGCCCCAATTAAACTTCAAGATTTCTGATGGAAACTGCTTGATTCTGAAGAATAGTCTCATTATTGGTCATGTATCAAGCAAACATATCTTCCAATGATGGCTTCTTTTCTTATGGTGGAGCTTGGTTATGAAATGCCTGAGGATATGTGGGCTTTATAGAAGATGATGGTCCCTCATTGTTACTCCAGGATAAATTAGGATGATTCTTCCACCTTGGGTTGTAAGTGTTAGCATAGGGATTGTTTTGATTGTTTTGATTCCTATTATAGTTGGAAACAAAATTGACAGATTCAAAGTTGTGAGGACATCTCTCACTGGCATGATTTCCATTACAAATTTCACATGCAACAAAAGGGATTTGAATAGAATGGACACGCAAAGTATCCATCTTCTTCACCAAAGTGGATACTTGTGCAGTTAAAGCGGTCATAGCATCAATCTCGTGAATTCTAGCCACTCTCTTAGGCATCATCCTCTCTGATGGCCACTCGTAGCTATTGGAAGCCATTTCCTCTAATAAGTTGTAGGCTTCATCAATTGATTTTCCCATTAGAGCACCACCTGCTGCAGTGGCAATCATGTTTCTAGTTTCACCCATCAAACTATTATAAAATGTTTTAACTTGAAGCCACTTCGGTAAACCGTGGTGAGGACATCTTCAAAGTAGCTCTTTGTACCTCTCCCAAGCTTCATATAATGATTCTGAGTCGAACTGCATAAAAATGGTGATTTCATTTCTCATTCTTGCAGTCTTTGCCGGTGGAAAATATTTGGCTAAAAGTTTTTGAGCCAATTACTCCCAAGTAGTGATAGAACCACATGGAAATGAATTCAACCAACTCTTTGCTTTATCCCTAAGTGAAAAAGGAAATAGTCTCAATCGAATAGCATCATCAGTGACTCCATTATGCCTAAAGGTGTCACAAATCTCTAAAACAATTGCTATATGGGAGTTTGGATTATCGTGAGGTAAACCACCAAATTGCACCGATGTTTGAATCATATGAATGATTGCAGGCTTAATTTCAAAATTATTGGCTTGAATTAATGGTCTTCTAATGCTTGCATGAATGCCACCAACCATAGGCACTGCATAATCTCTTAAAGATCTTGGTTCCTCCACTTCAGGAATTTCCTCATCCATAATTAGATGTTTTGATGTTTCTTGTTTATTATTTTTATTAATTTTAAAATAGTTCTCTCAATTTCTAGATCTAACAGAACTATGTCAAGATTTCTTATGCGTCGCATACAACATCCCACTCTATCCAAAAATTGGAAAAATAAATCTAATATAGTAAAAATGAAAATAAAAAAAATAAAAACATAAATAAACACACAAATCTAAGCAAATAACAGTAAGCAATAAAAAAAATATGAACTAAAATTAGATTAATTGTTATTAATATCAACAAAAATTAGTAAAACAATTCCCCGACAACGGTGCCAAAAACTTGTTGTCTCTTTTGAAGAACATAAAATCGTGCAAGTATACACGGTCATAAGTAATAATATAATAAGTAAAATATCGTTCCCACAGATATTTGTTACTAGTTTTCGTTAATTACTAAAATTATTTAAACCTGATTTTATCCAAACAATCAATAATTTGATGCAGTTTGACTTAACTAATTTTGTTTAACAATTTGTAAGAAAATTCTAGGATTGCAGTTTCACCAAATTAATCCACTTGAACATTTTATTTTCTCTTGATTTATGTTTTCATATTTTAAGTTGTTAACCAAGAACTCCTAATTTATCCAAATATCTCTTCCGAGCTCCATACAGACACATCTCGCTAAAATGATTCACTATATTCCTACGAGAATTAAATTTAACCAGATTTATTAAGTTATGAGTTCTCAAACAGTTACATATACAATAAAAGTATATTTCTATCCCTTATATATATATGTTATTTTATCACGAGCTACACAAAAAAAAATGCCTTTTCCAAGTTTATTTAAATGTCACAGATCAATTAATTAATCTTTCGATAATTAAAAGCATTAAACACAGATAAAATAAACAACTTAAAACCGTTCCATAAATCACTCAAAAATAATTAATTCAGTTTCATAATTTAAGCTACACTGCAACCCTAGAACAAATAAATTAGTTCATAGCAGAAATTAAAATTACAACACCACAATAATAAAGCATTTCAGAGAAATAAAAATTAAAAGAAAATAGATTAGGAAAAACTCTTTCACGATTCCTCAATGAAAAATAAATTTCTTCCCTTTCCTTCTTCTTCGTTGTTTTCTTTCTCTATAATTTTCCTAAGAAAATACAACACAAAAACTGTCAAATAAACATTCTGCGTGTTGTAGAAAACACACAGAAAGGAAAGAAAAAGAAAATTTTTAGGAGAAAAAATGTAAAACTGGGAGCTAAAATGAAAACAAAACAAAACTAAAAAACAAAGCTCCTCTCTTTTTCTAGCGTACAAAATATATCCCACGTCTCTAACTATCATTTTTTATTTTTTTATTATTTTTTTTATCACAATACATGTAGATGGGGACAAACAAAACATGGGGATAATTAAAATAAACAAACGCGTGAAAACGTTCTGTGCTTTTCTGATTTTTACTTCTTTTACGCATGCCACATGTCACCATTTGATTGGCTACGAGATATAACGAGACACGTGGCAGCCTTTCATTCGGTGGTAAGAATGGGCGCATGGAGATCATCTGGACCACGTCTCACACGATTTCATCGCGCTAGAAGTGTGCGAAAGCTGGCTTCAACACGTGGCGACACGTTAACAGCTGGTAAGTGAACCGCATCGCATGAGAATGTAAGCGAGCTGCTCGGTGCGCGACAGCTACTTCCACACGTTTTAAATCTGGACCGTTCAACAGATCCAACGGTCAACGATCACCTCGTGAGAATATCTGCACAGCCGACACGTGGGTCCCACCCTACATGCTATCCTGTGCGGCAGGTGGGCCCCACGTGTGCCGATCCGCATGCTTCAGGAGATCCGGCTTAATCGCTTTTGTTGCGTCTGGATTTCACACGCCCAATCTTGACCGTTGATTGGATGATCGAACAATGTGTGTTGGGCGTTGTGAAATTCAACTTTTATTAATTGCATTTTGACCCAAAATTTAATTTAAATTAATTTCTAATCTTTTGATATTTGCAATTTAACCCATTCTTAATTTCAGATTAAATTGTAATCTTTTTTATAATTGCAATTAAGCCCTTTTTTATTAAAATTTATTAATTTACTTGAAAATATATTTATTAAAAAATAATACTAAATATTAATTTAATTAATTTAAAAAATTAACTAAAAATGTAAAGAACTAGCAATTATAATTAATAAAATAGACGTAAATCACTGTATAAAATACAGTTATCAAAACCCATACTCAAACCTATACTATATAGGATGGAGAACCCACTAAATTTTCTCATGGAACAATAACAATAATAAAGTGGTAATCAATTCAAATATCAACCCTTCTCACCACCAAGTTGAAATCACCACCAAGTTTTCAACAACCATAACGACCACAAGCCCAGGAGAAGAAGCCACGCAATGAGGACAACACAAGTTATTTAATAAGAATAAAGAATGACTTCATCCATTCAATAAATACAAAATTGGATCATATAGCATCCACTTATGAGGTTTCTATCCAAAACTTTTAGATTTGAATGGGGAAAATGGCCCAAAACATAAGTCAAAGGTCTTAAGGTAATCTTCCAAGCAATGCAAAAGTTAATCCAAAATGAGAAGGTTAGTAGCATTGTAAAGAAATAGCCCTGAGGAGTGGTAAAACCTTAGAAGAGAAGAAGGAATGCTAAAATGGATTAGGAGGGAAAAGTGAAAAAAAATGTATTGAAAAGGAAGTGATTCAACCAAAGAAGAAAGACCCTTACAAACCTACTTTTCCCTTTCCTCAAAAACTCTAGAAGTAAAATTTAGACAATTTCAAAATATCTAGATCTCTTCAAGAAGCTACACCTAAACATACCATTTATAGATGCACTTGAATATATGCGTTCATATGCCAAATTCATGAAGGGCATCCTATCTAAGAAAAAGAGGCTTGGAGATAATAAGAGATTAGGGGTTGGTAAAACCAAACCCACTTCAGTAACATTCCAATTAGTAGATTGGTTAGTCAAGTGACCCTAGGGTGTGATAGAATATGGGTTAATAAAAGTGAACAAGTTCATCTTTCAAACATATTTCGTTGTACTAGACATGGAGGACTATCGCGACATTCCTATCATACTTAGTCATCCATTCTTAGCAACCAAAAGAGTACTTATTGATGTACAAAAAGGTAACTTATAATGAGAGTGTAGGATAAGCAGGTAACATTTTATATTTTTAATGCAATAAAATGTTTTATGATACTGATAATACTAGTGATTGCTTTAAGATAGATGTTACTGATGAACTTGCCAATGATGTACTTTATAACATGTTCCTTAATGATGCTTTATAATATGTGCTTGCTAGTTTTATGAACAAACATGCTATTGAACACCATGACAATCACTTAAGCACATATTCTTGATGATAATTTAACTAAATTTGTTGAACCACCCACATTCAAGACTTTGACACACGTCGCTATAAACAATGAATTAAATTCATTACAAAACAATTCAACTTATTTTAATGATGAAATTGTGGAATTTGTTATGCAAGTTGATATTGTTGACTATGCGAAATATTTGGAGGCTATGCCTCCTATTTATGTATCTAATGTTGTTGTGAAGTGTCATAAGATAAGTTCTAAATTCAAACCATCCATTGACGAACCACTGATGTTAGAACTCAAACCTTTTCCCTACCATTCCCAATCAAGTAGGAGACATAAAGTGTTCAATAGAGAGATAAAAAGGATGCTACAAATAAATAAATTGGATGAGCTATAGTGAAGTGCTTATGAGAAGTCCAAGCTATACAAAAAGAAAACAAAAAGATGACATGATAAGAAAATTGTTCACCATATTATTGAATTGAGACATAAAGTTATACTAAATAGCTCAAGACTTAACTCTTTTTTTTTGGGTAAAATCAAGAGTAGATGGTTGGGTGCACTCACCATTACTAAGGTAGCAAACCATGGAGCCATTGAATTTGTTAACAAAAACAAAGAGTGGTTCATGGCTAATGGGCATAGAGTAAAGCATTACCTTATAGACCAATTTCCAAATGAAAAGGTTATGACAACCTTGGTGGATGCATCTTTGGAGGTGATATGAATGTCTAGCCAAGGAAGTTTAATGTGGTACTTTTTGGGAGGCAATCCAATGTTATTTTACTTATATATTTTCTATTTCGTAGGTGAATAAATGGAACAACAAAGATTGAGAAATTTTAATGACAAATATAGTGTGACAAGGCTAAGAGAGTTTTCTTTCCTTTCACTCTTTTTCATATTCATATGTGCACATTGGGGACAATGTGAAATTTAAGTGTGAGGGAGGGAACTTCTTTCTTTACTTTAGTGTTTTGTATGCATTTTTAATTTTTAGAATAGTTTTCATTTTTTAGGATGTTTTTTTTATCATGATTTGGGTATAAATTGACGAATACATGGAAATCAAATGCATACATATTTGATATGAAACATATGAACCTAATGATAGAATTGGTTGTCATGACTAGTATAAGAAACGAAACATGCTTGTTAACATAAGATATGCTTGCTAGTTTTTATTGAATTGATTCATATTTTTATGCACATGCTCACAATTGATTTTGATGTTCTTATTGGGAGAAAACTTGGGGTGAGTTATGCTAGTTGATGATGTCTACCATATTTTATAATATATTTTATCATCCCTAGAGGCAAAATCTTAAATAATATTTGGCTTGAGAAATGATTTAGGCCTTTATTGGATCAATTAAGCCTTTCAAGCTAACAATTGTTTACATCCTTAGTCACCCTTTTGAGCCTTAGTAAAACCATTCCTAACTTTAAGCCATATTTTAGCCTGACCAATAAGTATTACCTTTACCCTTACACCTTTAACTTGAATGAAAAATGCAATCATGTGCTATGTTATAGATAGAGGTGAAATGCAATGTACCCTATTTCTCTTCAAGAAAAAGTAAAGAACTCACAACTACTCATCTAAACAAAAAGAATAAAATTAATAATAAGTTTAGGTGCATTGTTAGGCATTAAAAAAAGGAGAAAGAGAAGAAAGTGCAGTAGATGTATGTAATAAAAGAATAAAAATAATGGTGAGATAGGGTGCACAAAAATATCAAATGAAATCTTAACTGAAGTTAAATATTGCATGATGAATAGGGTACCCTTATGCACTACAAGCATGTAAAGTTCTATTGATCTTTAGCTAAGTGCATATTTAAATTAGTGGAGAGGGGTGTGAAAAATAGACCTATAAAACTTGTTCATAGACTTAAGTTATTAGTATGTTCATACAAGTTTATTTCATAAGTGCATTGGATGACATCATATGCAGTAGACACATGAATTAATTCACCAAAAACCTTGCATATCCTAGCATTAATAGAATATTGATTGATGGATATGTGAACTTCTTTGTCATAGAATTATACGACTTTTGAAAGGGATAGTTTTTGTTGAACATGCATATATTAATAGACATATATTTATGAATGTGTTGCACATATCATTTTTTCTAGTTAGACATGGCTTTACTTGACTGGAAGCAAAGAGTTAAGTTTGGAGGTTTGATAACTCTACAAAAGTAGAGTTATTTATCCACTTCTAAACCACTTTTTTTTCTTATTACACATTAAAATATGATGAACAAGCTTATTTTTTATTTAATATGGCAATGTAGGTGAAAATATATCAAATGGATGGAAAATAGGCAAAAATAAGGACAAGTAGATAATTATAGGGTTGATCGATTGACCAAAAACTGGATCAATTGACTAAGAATTGGATCGATTAAAAAAGAAGTGGATTGATCAAGGGGTCATTACTTGATCAATCAAGAATAGGCTTGATCGATCAAGCAATGGGGATTAAAAATTGTCAGCACTAAATTAAATTCCAACTTTCAATCTCATCCATTGGATCATAGTAATATGAATCCTAATCTAACAAGGATTTTATCCTAATTAAAGCACCATAAAGAAGTCATAAACATAAAATTAAGGGACACAAATATAGAACACATAAGTAAGAATCAAAACCTTAGTAGCTACCAATAAGAGAAAAAAAAGGTAAAAGTTCAAGAGGAGATTATAGGAGACATAACTTTGTGAAGGATTCAAGAGAAGATTAATGCTACGAATCAAGAGATTAAGTGCATCTCTTTTTCTTCTCCTTTCTTTATCAATTATATTTTCTTTCTTTATAAAAAATCTAAGCTTTAAGAACATAATTATGTCTAGCTAACTTATTAATCTAGGGGTCTTATGAACCAAATTTTCTACATGTAATGATCTAATATTTTACCCCAATTGTTATTACAATTCAATTATATTATTTAATCTAATTTTTGTGCTATTAATTTTTTGGCCAATAATTAATATATAGAGGTAATTAAGTATATTTGAAGGAATTATTTAATTTTTTGTCTTAATTAAACATGCATAGTTTCTAGGCAGAGATGTATGATTTTTTTTTCTGTGTGATCTATAATTGATGAACATAATGAGTAGTTAATGGAGATCTAGGTGCTAATCAAGTTAATATTCCCAAGTGCTGATCAAGTTGATGTTTCCAAATATTCACAAGATCTTTTGCAAGGAATTGGCGATCCAATGACTAGGGGTAGATTTGGAAGATCAAGTTGGGTGCAAGGGTTACTTTAGGAAGTAATTTTTTTGTTTTAATTAATTATGGGCCTTTTATGTTTATCAATTTTTGTTTTAGTTAATTATGGGCCTTTTATGTTTATCAATTTATGTTTTAGTGAATTGTGGGCTTTTTATTTAAGTCTTTTAGTCTTTTACATTTTAAGGTTGGATTAGGCCCAATCCATAACTAAATAGGTCCATTAGGCCCATTTCATCTAGGTTTTTTTCTTTTAGGGTTTCTTGCTTATAAAGAAGAAGAGATATGTAATTTAGAGGGAAGAACGAATACCATTAATGAAAAGTATATTTCAGAAAGCTTTTGCTTTGCATTCTTGTGTTCTTGATTGAATACTTGAATTTGACTTATCAAAGGGAGTTATCATCCTTTGTGGTGTCTCAAGATTGAGGTTTTGAAGACTTTGTTTCCTTAGGGTTATAATTTGATTATCTTAAACACATTCTTAGCAATTCAATCATTCCTATTCCTTTGAGTTCGTGGGTTCCTAGGGTTGTTCGCCTAGAGGGTCTTCATCATTTGGTATTATCTATCTTCCTCTATCTTTGTTTTCAATTTTAGATTTCCAAAAAATAAAATTCATCATTTGATTGTTTTCTACGTTCTTTATTGTTTTCTGTGTTCTTCAGTGACAAATCACAAGATAAAAAAAGAGAAATTTTGTTCTTTTGAGTATTGTGTTTGTCTTCAATTTAGTTGTCGTTGTTTTCGTATTTGGATTTTGTTTCGTAGAAGACTACTTTTCAATTTAAAAATATTGATAAAATGGAGCTGCAACTTTAAACGACCATAACTTTTTACTCGAGTAGCGAAAAAACTATTATAATATATCAAATTGAAGCTTGTTTTTATTTCTACATTTTAAACAAGGCTTCGCCTCTATTATTAAAATTTTAGAGTCCAAATTAGACCATTTACACCACTAACTAAAGGGTTAGAGATTTTTCACACCTTTTTGCATTTTTTTGGATTCTTGTTCATTAGGGTTGTGAAATTTTTTTTGTGAATTTTATATTCATAGCAGCATAGTCACAATAAAAATAAAAAAATAAAGAGAAAAAAAAGAAGAAAAAAGGAGAACATTGTAGTAGACTATTCAAGAATCACATTCTTGTTTTCTTGTTCTTGTTGAAATTGGTTTTTCTTTATTTTTTTCTTGCTACCCAATACTGGTTTAAAAAAAAGGGAATCAAAGTTGATCAAGAGTCTTTCTTTAAAGTCCTCTTTGTTCAAGAGTCTTCCTTTTGAATCCTCTTTGGACTAGAGTCTTTCTTTAGAGTCCTCTTTGGTCAAGAGGCTTTCTTTAGAGTCCTCTTTTGTCAAGAGTCTTTCTTTGGAATGCTCTTTCATAAAGAGTATTTCTTTTGAGTGCTCTTTGGTCAAGAGTATTTCTTTAGAATGCTCTTTCATCAAGATTATTTCTTTAGAGTGCTCTTTGGTCAAGAGTCTTTATTTAGAGTCCTCTTTGGTCAAGAGTCTTTCTTTATAGTGATCTTTGGTCAAGATTCTTTCTTTAGAGTCTTCTTTGGTTAAGGGTCTTTCTTTAGAGTCCTCTTTGGTCAAGATTCTTTCTTCACAATCCTCTTTGGTCAAGAGTCTTCCTTTTGAGTCCTATTTGGACTTCCTTTCTTTAGAGTCCTTTTCATACTTTCTTTTTTTCATACTTTGCCATTAAATTTTTAGAATTCTGAATTTTGAGATTGTCACCAATAAAACGGTTACTTCTTGAGATTAGTTGGATTCTTGAATTTTGTTAAGAACACAAAGGAGGTTGGCATGAGCTTTAAGTGGTAAAAAAAGAGAGCGAAAATAGTGTAAAAAAATAGAAGAGCAAAAATAGTGTAAAAAAAGAGAACAAAGATAGAGTTAAAAAAGGAGAGTGATAACTATCTTATTTGAGAGTAAACACATGAAGGGGTGTTAAAAAAAGAGGGCAAAAATCCTTGAATTGGTTGATTCTCTTCTTTAAATCCTAGGAAAATCTTCACAAATGAGAGTTTTCTCTCTAATTTTTATGTTGTGGGATGTAGAATTTGGCTACTAGTGGCTGGTTATAACTTAAGAGGGTTTTAGATTTTATTTATATGTTAGATTTGGATAAGAGTGATTAAAACACATTACATATATGTATAAGTTTTTTGGTCATTTAAAACACGTGGGTTATGGCACATTTTTATTTGCACTATGGTTCAATAAAAAAATCATATCCCCTAGTTGTAACTGAAGACTACCCCATATGGCATACATGTTTCTACATAATCCCTGAATCACCAAATGCTATTGAGACCTTTGTGTCATGGCATGACTTTTTCTTGGCCACAACACTCAAATTCTACTTGATTTTATATGGCACTTGAGAGTTCTTCGTCGCAGCATGCTTTTATACATGCCATGGTGCACACTAACTTTATAATTTTTGATATTTTGGTTCATTTTGACTTGTCAAAGTTTCCATTCTTGCTCTATTTTCACTCTTTTTGCTCGTTTATGTCCAAGATTCTTCCAAAAGAACATTAATCAACAAAACACAAAAATACCTTCCAAAATAACATAATCCTAAATTAAAAAATAAAATTAACACTGGAAAGCATAGCAAATTATAAATCAAAATAATGTTCATCAACAACACAAAAACCTAACTGGAATATAAAATATCCCCAATTACAGCTTATGAGAAATTGAGAATAATCTCTAACTCTTTAGAAATTGTAGCCCAAGAAGATGCCAAAAAAAAAACCTTCCATAAAAAGTGGAATCATTCTAACTATCTTCAAAGATTCTCCTCTTTCTCTTCACCAATAAGATCCAAAGATGTCTCCAACTCTATGGTTCCACAACACCCTAGATTTTGAAGCCATAATACTATTCTTAAACATATAAAATGTCTCTAGAAAGAAAGATTGACATGAAATTTGGTTAGCCCAAAGTATTCTTATATTCTCATGTAACTTGGGCAAAATATTTTGTGCTACTAGATACAATTGATGAGTGCTCGGAAAACACTAAATATAACATGATTTTATGCACTTTAAAATGTTAAAATAGGTTTATATTAAAATAATTTTAGCATCATCCTAGAAAATCTATCTTTTCAAAATTACATGTATGTTTTGTAATGTTTTAGCTATTTATGGCTTTAAATTGATTCAACTGATAAACACTTGAAGAATAGTACTTGGAAGCACTAAATTACAAACATGAAGAACAAAAGAATAACATATGTAAACCATACATATGTTTCAACCTAACGTAAGGGGTGAAATACAAAAGAGATTCTATAAGATCATATCAACGCGGGCCGTTACAAAGTTTTGTGTGCACCACAACACATAACAAATGGATTATGATTCAAAAACATTACAGGGTGGTGCATGTCGTAGTGTGGAAAGAAAGCATTGTGTGGAATCTGATCATATGATCCATAATTTTATCTCTTTCAACATGTATTTCCATCATATATAAACCCCTAACACCCTTTTGTAATTATCATCTCGTCAGCTCACAATTATTAGTTGATTTCTTTTTCTTTTCTTAGTTTTCTTTAGTTTAGTTTCAAAGTTCTTCTCTTAATTTTGAGAGTTGAAAAAAGTTTAGTTTATGTAGTGGCTCTTTCATTTTAATAAATGGTACGGGAAAATCTATTTGGAAGATTTCTATATACAAAAACAATACTAGAATTCTACACATGGAAGAATAAGGTTGAGGTATAAATTTTAAATGTGTTCTTCTAGTTTTAAATTGATTTTTATGTGTTGTCCTAAATGATATCTATACTTTAGTGATCATCTATTAAATTAAACATGTCTAGCTGAAAATACTAGGGGATATTAGTAATGTTGTTATGCTAATGAAATATTAAAGTAGGTAAACATTTTTAAAATGAATTATGGATTATTATAATTCAAGAACTCTACAAAGTTTATTACAGAAAATATGGTAATTACATAATTTTTGTAGTAAACTTAAAATATGAAAGTTAGACTTAAGATTTGTAAGTCCTATAGTCCTTTGTGTTTGTGTTGGTGTCCCGTGTGCAAAACATAGAATCTATTTATTTGACTATGTTCTATCTTCCTCTATGTAAGGTTAGTTATTGTGGATTAGTAATGCACACATGCAGATAGTTAGGTACACTTTGAATGTGAGCATGTTTACACACACCACAAGGTTTTTTTGTAGCATGCATGCTAGGTTGAGAGTCCAACATTATCACTCATTTTTTTGGTTTGATTTGGGTGTGGGTATTTAAGGAAATTACTAGATAATATTTGGATCAAAAAATGTGTTTGTTTGGAACTTTGTCTCACCCCTTGACCGAATCTTTCCACACTTTTTTCCATACCCTTGGCAAGGTGATTGACGAGGTCTATGTTAAGGATTGTGGCAAGGTGATCTGACCATTAGTTAAATTCTATGTAGTGGTGCTTTTTCAAATTGATATCCCTTTTTTTTAATCACTATTACATTGAGTGTTGATAGGTCTTAGTGATTTGTGACTATATGGGAAAAACTATGCTCTTGAGTTATGAGTACTTATGGCAGTTCTCACAAGTGGGACTTACGTGAGGAGTCTTTGTGGTTATGTACCATATGTCGACTAAGTGGTGTAGGAAAAATAACATGCTTAAGTGTTTAGTTCAAGACTATTTGGCTTTCTTTATGAGACACAACACTATGAGATTAAGTTGAGAAATTGTTAGTTGTGTGTGATACGTGGGTAATTGTGTGTCACATGTACATGATTTGTGGTTTGTGGTGAAAGTGTTTTCCATCATGATTTTGGTGGTTTGTGATTGAGGGTGATCCTTAAGGTTAATATTTATGTTCACTTCACATTACTAATCCTTGGTTTCTTATCACACCACTTGGATAGTGTTGGCTTTAGAGGAGAGCTAGGTTCATGTGTCCAACAAATTCATTATAGAGGCAAAAAAACAAGGGTAGTAATAGACATTTTGGATAGAGGTCTCAATTGATTGAGGTAATGGGAGTTTTATTTCTATTAGGGTTCTAACTATTTTATTGCTTAATGGATTTGTTTGTTTGTCGAGTGGTTACCGTAAGTAAACTAAGGATGTTACCACATTGATAGGGTTTCTATATGGGTTTACCTTATTATATCTATTGTTATGTATGCTCCAATTTTTGGTTAGTACAATTAGAGTTTAAATGGTATATTTTTCTATATATTAAAATTTAAACTCTAAATACAAAACTTTTAAAATTTATCTCCTTCATTTTGATTACTGTATAACTTATCTGCTGCTTGTTACTAACTATCAGTGATAAATTTATATTGTTTCTAATTTTTATCTGCATGCAAGTTTGGAGTGAGTTTCTAAGGAGTCTATATCTCTTTACCCTTGAAGTGTGGTTTTCTATGTGTGTTTGTTTGTACGCTGTGAGAGTACAGTCATCATTTATTGAATATGTTCTCACATTTGAGGTCTTGAAGTGATTGTAAATCCTTTATAGCTTTTCAATATATATGACTATTTTGCATGTTGTGTGTTACTTGATATGTTTTTGCATACTGCTAGCCTGGATAGGAGCCTATGAGACATACTGTCACTAGTGTATTTATCATAGTTTGTTCTTCCTTACTATTGGTAGTTTTTGTTGTGTGTTGAATTGAGCATGTTGTTTTATAGTTCTGCTGTTTTATTTTCTTAATTCACGTTTATGAGGCTTGCTTGGCCAAATTGTTATTATGCTTGTCAAAAGATTCCATGGGTTGGCACCCTATATGTTTATGCCCTTTGTCACTAGTAGTATGGGTTGTTTTTGTTCTATGAGGTTGTTTATCTGCATGAAATTTTTTTGTTTGTATGTTCCCTATATTCTTGTTCATGCATATCTATTTCTCATTACTTCTTTGTCTTGCACAGTATTTTAATTGACATATCTATTACTATGTCTTATTGTTTGATCATTTACTAGTTTTCTCCCCTACTAGCTACTTTGACATACTATTTATGGGTGTTTTCCTTGCTTACTCTTGATTCTTTTTTTGCATTTGTTTGTACTAGCACCACATCACATGTTTTCATCATGTAGTGTCAAAGTATTAGGATTTTTCCTTTTATAGTCTTTTCATTCATATGCCATGTCATGTAGAATGCATCTCACCTATTTTACTAGATTCTTTTCTCATGTACCTAATATATTAAGTGTTGATTCTATGTTTGTCTCCTATTGGTTCTTGCTCATCTATTGCCTACTCTTCCTCATCTTTTGCTTTAGATGTATCCTTGGAAAAAATTGAGGTGTTGTTACAAGCTTGTATTCATGGGTTTTTTTTTCTATACTATGCTCGTTCGGGTTTACCTTATGCATCTGTATGTCATATATATTATTTACCTATCTTTAGGATTATTGTCTTACATGTATTTTTGTGACTAGACTTGTGTGTTTAGTTGGCATTCCTGGTGTTGGTGTGTTCACCCTATCTAAGCATGTCTCTTAAGGGGTTTTCTTGTGTTGCTCGCTAGTTAGTCAATTTCTTTCCTTCTCTTGACTAGTAATGATGTGAGTGTTGTCAATGACCTCTTTTGAGGTAGCACGTAGTTTGTTACCATTTCTCTCTATGTGGAAACACTGTATAGTTTGTGATAATGATTTCTCTTAAGGCACATCATTATCTTTTTGGCCTATGATATCTTTTTAGGCCATCTTTATCATCTTACTTATTTTTTGTTATTGTGTTTCGTGAGATTGAATGTTTTTCTTGCTAACTAGCTTGTTTCTCTTGATTAAGTTTATGAACTACACTAATCTTAACTTTCTTAGTATTTTTTCCTACTTCTATATTTTCTATGTTCTACTGTGTGTAGATGCTTGTATTTTGGGGGAGTTTTGAGAGTGTAGGATGTATAACATGTACATTGCTTGACATGTGCACATTTAGGGTGAGAGCTATTTTATTGTTGTATGTTGTCAATGAAGTGTTATGTTTTTTCTTGCATCCTTGGTGTTTATCATGTTTATGAGTTTATGTTATGCTATATGTTTGTGTGATGCGTCCTTCTTCTTAACATCACTTTGTATGAAACATGCATAAATAGGACTGTTAGTATGATATGTAGCATGCATAGTATGCATTCTATTATTTCATATGTCATCTTGTGTGTTTACCAGTATGTTTTCTACATGTAGTTGTTTGCTTGGTATAAGCTACTAGAATGCACAACACATTTCTTTGGTAGAATGGGATTTCTTTCTGTATATGTGTGCATAGTATAGGGTAAGGCTGCATCATTGAATGCACCTAAGTACTATTGGGGGGAGATAATTGAGTCACTAGGAGAGTGTCAAGTTGGAAAATAGTTGGATTCCTAATCAATTTCTTCTTATAAATTAATTGACACATTTATGTGGTACTGATATTTAGGGGAACATAGTTGAGTCACTATAAATGTGTCAACTTGGAAGATAGTTAGACTCCTAGTTAAGCCACTAGAAATGTGTCAAGTTGGAAGATATTTGGACACCTATTCAACTTCTTCTTATAGATTTTCTAACACGTTTATGTGGCATTGGTATTTGACCG
The DNA here is from genome assembly GCA_037013495.1 of Hippophae tibetana. Lineage (NCBI taxonomy): Eukaryota > Viridiplantae > Streptophyta > Magnoliopsida > Rosales > Elaeagnaceae > Hippophae > Hippophae tibetana. The sequence goes on from CM072809.1 coordinate 44,235,372, forward strand.
CCCGTCTTGTTGATGTATTGTAAGCACATTACAAAGCCCCTTATGCCTTTCCATAGCACGTATAGATAAGGAACTTCATGCTATGTGTCACATTTGGAAGTGCTTTTTTTGTACTTTTCTTGCTTTGTCTATGCATTCCTTTTATTGCTTGTTGCATGTTTTACATTGTTGTTGCCTCAATGTTGTTCTTTGTTTGTTTTATGTGACTACATGTGTTACTTCTTTTTGCGTTTGCCCTAATCTTCTCTGCTGTGTTGTATGATTATAAAGGCTTCCCTCCTTCATATAGGGTTGTGGTATGTTGCATATTGTATATGTGCTTAGTTTAACATTCCATGTAAAAAAAGGGGGAGAAGTCTACATAACTTGTGTTTACTTATGCATTGTGTTTGTGTGTTAACATGGTGTTTATCACATGGGATGGTGAATGGATTTTGCACTGCATCATGATTACCTGATATGCATACATTTAGGGAGAGTACTGCATATGTTTAGAGGGAATTTACATATTTGTGTTGCATATAGATTATATTTGTTTGTGCTATATATTGACTGTGTTTAGCCTATTGATGTGTACCTGTATTGAGGTAACAGAATAGTATTTGGATAGACTATATGTTATTTTCGTACGATACGTTCAAGGAGTACGTGTTTAGTTAATTTTAATGGAATTAATTAATATTTACTGTTAATTTCTTACGGAATATATTTTTAAGAAAATTAAAGAATTTGAATAGAAAAAGGACTTAATTGTAGATAATAAATGTCTGAAAATATTATTTAAATAAAAAGAGTGTTTAATTGTAATTAAAAAAAGTATAAAAGTTAATTTAAATTATAAAAAGAGCTTAATTGCAATTAACAAAAGTTTAAAAGTTAATTTGAATTAAATTGGAGGGCTAAAATGCAATTAAGGAAAATTTATTTTTCTACGTAGGAAAGAAGACCACGCGCAGCTATTATCCATGAGCGACACACACCGTATGATCAAGAAATCAATGGTGAGGATCAAGCACGTGTATGAAAAACGTAACATAGGTGATTGGATAGACGCAACATAGGCGTTTGGAACCGATTTTCCTAGATTACACGTTGCTCGATGCTGAGTGGAGCCCACCTATCGCACAAGCCGGCATGCAGGGTAGGACCCACGTGTCACTGCGCGAAGTTTCCCATGCGACGCGGTCTAGATGGATATCGTGCGCCCAGATATGACAACTAATCAGGAATTTCCACGTGTCTCGAATATTATTTCAGCAAATCAGGATCTGACATGTGGCATGTGTTGGTAAAAATAAAGAAATGGCACTCGTTTCCAGCCGCTTTTATGTCCCCCACGTGTCTCGCCAGTGATTATTGCATGCTATGTGTTCCTCGTGCGCCGGTTCATCTCACTTTATGAAAGGCTACCACGTGTCTCGTTATTTCTTGTAGTGATTCATATGCTGACACATGGCATGCAGGTTGAATTAAAAATAAATCAGAAACGGCGCCCTTTCTAGCTGTTTTTATATGTCTCCCACGCGTATGTTAAAATAACAATTTTGATATCCTCATTTTCATACGCATGTCTACGTGATTAAAGAAAAATGTCTCTCATGCTTAATATTTTTTGATGTATTTTTTGGAGCTATAAATAGGGCATTTAATGTCAGAGAGAGGTTAGGTTCGGTTGGAGAGTTTTAGATTTTTGGACAGTGGTACATGCAGAAGCCATTTTTGGCTTTTGTTGTGTTCCGCATGTGCCAAAAATTTAAGAGCATAAATGTTTTAATTTTCTTTGTGTTCTTTAACTGATTCCTTAGATTCTGTAATTTTAATTTTTATTATGAAATAATTTAATTTTTCTAGGGTTGCATTTTAGCTAAATTTATAAAGCTTGAATAAATTATTTTTGAAAGATTTATTAGATTTTCAATTTGTTTATTCTATTTGTGCTTAATGCCTTTATTTATTGGAAAATTTATCAATTGATCCGTGACACTTAAATATACTTGGAAGTGGCATTTTTGTGTATTGCTCGTGGATAAAATAACATGTATATATAAAGGATAGGAATATACCTTTATTGTGTGTGTGGCCATTTGAGAACTTAGAACGTAATGAATCTTGGTGAATTTAATTCTCATAGGAATATAGTGAATTAATTGAGCGAGATGTGTCTATACGGAGCTCGGAAGAGATGTGTGGATAAAATTAGAAGTTCTTGGTTGACAAATTAAATTTACAAAAAAATAAATCAAGACAGAATAATATGATTCGAGTGGATTAATTTAGTGAAAACTACAATCCTAGAATTTTCTTTTATTTTGTTATAAAACTCTCAGTTAGTTAAAAACTTGTTCCAACCTTTCGATCGTTTGGATAAAATCAGAGTGAAACAATTTTAGTACTTAACAAACTATAGTAACAAATCTTCGTGGGAACGATAACTTACTTATCAAATTTTATTACTTGTGACCGTGTATACTTACATGTTTTTATGTTCTTCTAAAGGATACAACACTGATAGAGTGCATATGAGTTTATTTGAGAAGATAGATGGAGCACATAAAATGGATGCACTTAGACTAGGTTTATTTCTAGGTGTTGGGTGTGCATCAAAGGTTTTTTCATAGGAACAAACATTTTTAGGTCATCTTCTTGGCCATCTCATGATTGATGTGCATTTGTACTTAGTTATGCAATGTTTTGACATGGACAACCAAAGGGGGATAATGTAAGTCCTATAATTCATTGTGCATGTGTTGGGTTCTCGTGTGCAAAACATAGAGTCTGTTTATTTTGCTCAGTATTCTGCCTTCCACTATGTAAGGTTAGTTACTGTAGATTAGTAATGCACACAAGCACATAGTTAGATATACTTTGTATGTGAGTATGTTTACACACACCATAGGGTTAGTTTTGTAGTGACGCTCATATTTTTTTGTTAGATTTAGATGTAGGTATTTATGGAAATTATTATGTAATTTTTGGATCAAAAAATGTGGTTTTTTGGCACCTCTCCACACCCCTCAACAAAGGGCCTCACCACACCCCTCGCCATACCCTTGGTCAGATGGTTGGCAAGTTCTATGGTAAGGATAGTAGTGAGGTGATCCCTTCTTTGGGTAACTTCTAAAAATACCCTTTCTTCTTGTTTTTTATCTAGAAAATATGTAAAAGAGCTCTATCAAATTGATATCTCGTTTTTTTCCTAGATCACTATTACCTTTAGTATTGATAGGTACTAGTGATTCATGAAAGTGGGAAAAATTATGCTTTTGAGTGGTGAGTACTTGAGACAGTGTTTGCAAATGGGATTTATGTAAGGAGCTTGTGTGGTTGTATGCCTTGTGTCAGATGTTTGTTGTTGGAAAAATAGCGTACTTGAGTGTTTAGCTCATTACTATTTTATTTTCTATATGAGACACAACATTTTGAGATTGAATTGAGAAATCATGAGTTGGGTGTGATACGTGGGTAATTGTGTGTCACATATAGACGATTTTTGGTTCTTAGTGAAAGTTTTTTCCATAATGATTTGGGTTGTTCGTGATTGAGGGTGGTTCTCAAGGTTAATAGTTATGTTCACTTCATATTATTGATCTTCAGTTTTTGATCACATTATTTGCATGGTATTGGCTTTGAAAGAGAGCTAGCTTTATGTGTCAAACTAAGTTGTTGAGGAAGTAGTAAGCGAGGGTTGGTAGTTCGAATAGAGTTCTCGGCTGGTAAATGTAATGGGAGTTTTATTTATGTCAAGGTTGTAATTTTTTTATTACTTAGTGGATTTTTTGTTGTCTAGTGGTTGCCATAAGCAACCCAAGGATGTAATTACCTTATAGACAAAGCTTCTATATGGGTTTATCTCAATATATATGATGTTATGCATTCTCTACTATGTGTCTAGAATGATTATAGTTTAAATGGTGTATGTTTCTAAATACTAAAGCTTGAAATATGATTAGAAAGGTTTTAATATTTATCTCTTGTTTTGTGATTACTGTATAACATATCTTTAGCTTGTTACTAGTAGTATATGATTAATTTATCTTGCTTCTACTTTTTATCTACGTGCGAGTTTGGTGTGAGTCTCTAAGGATTCTGTATCTTCTTACACTAGAAGTGTACCAGGTGTCAGACTCTTTATTATGGTTTGCAATGTAGGTTTGTTTGCATTCTGTGAGAGTACAATCATCATTTGCTGAATATGTTCCCACATATGAGATCTTGAAGTGATTGAAAATCCTTTATGACTTTTTAGTATGTATAACTATTTTGCATGTTGTGTGTTATTTGATATATTTATGCATATTGCTAGCCTTGATAGGAGCCTATAAGGTACATTATTACTAGTGTGTTTATCACAGTTTGTTCTTCCTTATTGTTATTGTTTTTGTTGTGTGATGAATTAAGCATGTTTTTTTTATACTTCTCTTATGTTATTTGCTTAATTCACGATTGGTATAGAGCTCATGAAAATATTTCATGGGTTGGCATCTCCACCCCTCATCTAGGTCCTAATTACCTATTTGAGATAGAAAAGCAATTGACCTATGTGCAATAATTGTTCTTATGTATGAGATTCTTCAAGATTTAATTATCTGGATTTGATTTAGAGTAATACTCTTAGATGTTAGATTTGATTCTCTAAATCTGATTATGAGTCATGCTCTATTTTAAAGATTTTTATAAGAGTTATTATTTGAAAATATATGTACGACATATTTTTTATAGTAGATTTTAAAATCGAAAAGTTAGTTATCAGATATATCAATCTTATATCTAACTTTGACACCCTAAATAAAGTGTAATTTGTTATACTCAACTGAAGATGGAAAGTAAATGATTTATGAAGTTTTTAGAAAAAACACAATTTAATTAAAATTATCTGATAGACCAGGCTAAAGGTATTAAGTGATTTTAATTAATAAAAAAATAATAGACCCAACCGAAGGAATTAAGTGATTTTAATTAATAATAAATAGTTGACACGATCGAAGGTGCTATTTATATATATAAGAAATAATCAATAATTTTAATTTATATCTTTAATAACCTAATTAATATTGAGCAAGCACAATTAACTAATTAATTTATTCCATAAATTAACCATTAAGTGTTAATGTTATTTGTCTAATATTTGTTGAATCTATCTTTAAATTTACATTATGAGTTTACATATTAACAAAACCAAAACTCCGTGACAAGATGTTCATGTTAAATTTTTAATTTTAAGAATTTTGTTAGATTATTTAATTACCACATAGATTCTCTTTACATCGACCTTTGAAGTATTCTTATCATTTCTTACAAAGTAATTCTTACACTTGCGATTTATTTTATAAATATAAAAACCCAGGCATCAAGTTTTTGAAGCTATTGTTAAGAAGAAATAGCATTTTAAAAATTTTATTATCAAAAAACTTAAAAACTTTTATTTTGTTAATATTGTGTTTTGTTTGTTTTTTAAACAAATAAAAAATCTAAAAAATGAGAGCAAAAAAATTAATGTTTTTTTAAAAGAAAAATATTACTGTCTCATTTAATAGTTTACTTTAAAAAAAGAGTTATAATATTAATGAGTATAAAAAAATTTGAATATGAAAAAAATTTAATGTATAATTCAATACTTTACTTTAAAACAAAAAAAACAAATATCTTACGAGATTTGATAAAACAAAATATTCAATTTTTTAAAAAAAACTAAAAATAAAAAAATTTCTTAGTTATTAATTGATTTTAGGTATTTTTAAAAATAAATTTTGAAAATACTTCGAATAAAACTTAAAGATCCTTAAAAATATATATTAAAAAAATTATTTTAGTTATTAATTAACTTGTGTTTTTCTAGGATTTTTTGTTTATTATTTTTATATTAATTTTTATTTTTATTTTAACCTTCTTTTCTTTTCTTTTCTTTTCTTTTATTTATATATTTTTATTTTTTACTACCATTAACTTATTTTATTTTTTATTTCTATTTTACATTATTTTTCTTTTTCTTTTTTGTTAATCATTTTTATTTAGAATTTTTGTATAGTAACTTTCAACTTGTTGTAATTATATATTTTACTTATATTGTTGTATAATAAATTGTATTTATGTATCATACGAATATATCTATATTATATTTATTTATTTATTTTATTATTTTCTTTATTTTTTTATTCTATTTTTTTGTTATTTGCATTTATTTTTATTTTTTATTTATTTATTTTTTGTAAAATAAAAATTTGAGTTGTAGCATAGTTTTTATGCTAATAATAGAACGGGGCTCTTCATATACAATTGGGTTAAAAGAAAACATATATGCACATGAGTACATGTTTGAGTACGATGGATTTTGTTTTTCTTGTAAATGATTTTTAAACTAAAATTCTCAAAATACACATTCCAAATCAAACTCATACAAATTTACTCTTCTTCTTTCTCAAATCCAATTTCACACACCCCAAATTCTATTTGGTTTGAAAAAGGACTAGAGAATTGAGCCCCAACCTTTGTTTCGGCTTAACTTTAATTTACTTTAATTTTATTTTAATTTTGGATTTTATTTTGTGTTATTGTAATTTGTTGTTTTATTTATGTGAACCATGTTATCTATAACGACTATTAAAATTATAATTGTTTGTTAAGATATACACAACGAACTATCTGTGTGGTTAAAAATTGTTTGAAAATATGGATGCACCTGGTTTTCCAAATCAATACTTGATCATTTGCAATAAATGGGTAATTTTACTCTTCTTTATTCTTTATCTTTAATTTGCATTTGTTACATTAAGAGTAATGTAGATTCTAGAGTAGGGAAGGAAGAAAAGCTACAATAATTTTAGACAATTTAAAAAATTTTAAACATGTGTTTATATTTAGACTTATTTTTATTTGTTTGCTTTTATTTGTTTTTATTGGTTTAGGGATAGTTAGGTTTAATTTTAAATTTTTTTCGTGCAAAATAATCATGTTTTTAGTTTATTTTAGGCAAATGATTGAGTCTGTGTCCTGGTTGAAATTATGATAAACCAAAATTGATGTAAATAGTGGAGAATACCTTGTGAGAATATTTTAAACCTTTATCTTTCCATTTTGAGTGATAATATTTTTCTATTCTTTAAAACACTCTTCTTAAATTATTAAAATTGTTAGATGATATCTATAAGTTTCACATTGAATGCTAGGATTTTCATTTGATAGAGTATCATATATTTATTTTTACTATTTAAATTGAATGGTTTAAGCAGAAATCGAAAATATATTCCCTTCTTTATTTATGCATGACTTCCAAAGGTAAAGAGAGGGATATATATAAGGTTACCTGAGCCAATACATAAAGAAAGCTATAACAAGCCACTCATCAAATCATACAAAATATATACAAATTGTACATAGGTCCTTTCTCTAAAAAAAAGAAAGAAAGAATATCTCCAAAATAAAGTGAGAAAGAAAAAAATAAAAATAAGAAAGCACAATGAATAATATAAATTAAATACTAGGACCCAAAAATCCTACAAAGTTGTGAGAAATAACTAAAACAAAATAAATATAAGAAATAAATCTCCTTGAAGTCATTGCATTTTCTTCATCTCTAAAAGGCATATAACTTGAAATTTTTATTTGATGATTTTAATTTATGTATGAGGATAATATATGATGTTTTTTATAAATCATTTCGTTCAATTCTTTTTATGAGATCTATGTTATGTACTATTTTGAGCCTTTTCTTCTTTAAGCATATGCATACATGTTATTTCATTTCTTTACATAAACTCTATTCATATGTACCTTTGATTGAGTGCTTGAATCCATATTGAGAGTAATATTGAGAGTCTCACTTGTGAGGATTAGAGTTGAAGCAAATTTGGATTCCAAATACTAAAATTGGAAAAATTAATATTGAATCATTTTTTATATGGGATATGAATGTGATTTTCAACTAATTGTCACAATAAACTATGAATGTTTAGGACATTAAAGATAACAAAACAAAATAGCAACCTAGGGATTTAAATTTTACTTTGTTAAAATTTCAATTGTCATTTGTTTGTGTTTTATTTTTGTTATTTCTTTTAAATTTTTGCATTTTAGATTCATGTTTATAAGTATTATATCTGAAAGCCTTCACGAGACTTAAACTCATCCACTAAGGAAACTTAGGGGTTTAAAGACTTATTGTATATGCTAAATGCAACCGTGTCAATCTATTGAAATGATTTAGTTTAGTTTAATTATTTTTTTTAGTTTTCCACTTTTCTTGCTTGAGAATAACAAGAAATTGATTGGTGGTTGTGATGAATGCTTGAAAAACCCTAAATATGACATGATTTTATGCATTTTAAAATGTCAAAATAGATTAATATTTGTATAATTTTATCGTCATTTTAGAAAATCTATCTTTTCAAAATCATAGGTATCTTTTGTCATTTTGTAGGTATTTATAACTTCATATTGATTCAACTGATAAACATTTGAAGAATAATACTTGAAGCAATCAATAACAAATATGAAGAACAAAAGAATAACATATGTAAACCTTACATATGTTTCAACGTAAATGGTGAAATACAAAAATTGGATGTATATATTAGGAAACTTAATATTCAAATAAGTCTTTATAATATAAAGCAAAATGATTAAAACAATTAGATATTGCACGCCAATAATAATAAAATCCCAACATTGCATTAGAAAAGTGACAAACAAAAATCATATAAGGTTATGTAATTATGTACAGTTTAAAAAAAAGCCATAAAACATGAGAACGTTTTGTTGTGTAATTTTTTTAATGGAACTCTTAGGATGAACAAGAAGCCAAAATAAAGTAGCAACACTAATTGCAATACCAGTAGGCTTGCTTGGATCATCCATACTCTTCTTGGTCATGACTATAACATCATCAGTAAATGTTTCAGGTACGATACCCTAATTCCTGCACTTATCCAAACCAATGAAACAAGTTTCTTAAATTTTGAAGGAAACCCAGTAAAGTTAAGCTAGAATAAACTCCTTAGAGAGAGAAAAAAACCAAATGTGGTATTGCCACACGACAACAATTGCTTTGGCAAGAGCCAAAGTAGGAAACTTTTGTTACCTCTTGGAAGATGTCTTAAGAGTATGATAATCAAGCATCACAGTCTAACCATTTTCATCATCGGCCAATCTCGTGCTCACTTTTTTGTAAAACCTCTTACCTAAAATAGAACTCGTCATGAACGACAAGGCATGTGATAGAAGAAGATGATGCCATTTTAGGCCTAGCATTCAACCTCGTAACCTTCACGTATATGCTATCATCCTTATTATTCTCATTTCTCTAATCGTTTCCATTTTGGAAGATAAAATATGAAGATTGTGTTACATTAAGACGTTCATAAAGAACATATAAGAGAAATCCCAAGTATTTCTATTAAACATAAGCATGCATGCATCTTTTCCACGCTACAAGTTGTCTTATTGGCTAATTCTTATGTCCAAGTTCATCAAGATATCCTTGTTATGCCAAGTGTCATGATATCATGCGTGTTAACAAGTATGATGTTGTTTTGTATCCATGTGTCTTGCTACATGTTTTGTGTTTGTGTGTCATGAACAACCATAAGAGTTGTTGCATGTTTTGTACTTATTTCTTGTATTTAAATAGAAGAAGATAAAAGATAGAAAATATAGAGAATTATAACAAAAACAACACCCTTCTTACAATCCATTTATTATTCTCTAATTAGGACCTATCAATTGGTATCAGAGTTGGAATAAAATGGAAACAAACAAAGAGTGAATCGAGAATTTGGAAGCTAGTCCGAGAGGCTTGTAAGACAGCTTCACACGATTGGAATTGGGAATAAATGATAAGCTACATCAACTTGAGGAAACCATCAATAGAATCTCAAATGTATTGATACATAAACAAGACTTCCTTTCAAAAACTACAAGCGACCACCATAGAAGCCAGTCTTCTAATGACCGAAATCACAGCCAAGAGATGATACTAGAGGAAAAAATAAGGGAGGAAGGCCACCATTTATTTCTAAGTTAGCCAAATTGGAGTTTCCTCGTTACTCAGGAAATTATCCTATCGAATGTCTTACTAGAGTAAAAAATTCTTTGAATATCAAGGCAATGGATGTGTTGTACTTACAAAGAGAAAGGTAGGGAGGTTACATGGGAACTATTTGTAGAGGATCTATGGGCACGCTTTGGGCCTACCAACTGCAAAAACTCTGATGAAGCTCTATCAAAGACCAGACAAGTTGGCTCTTTGATGGACAACCAAAAGAAGTTTGAAAGATTAGGCAATTGAGTGTACTGATGATCACAAAAAGCTTTAGTAGGAACATTCATGGGAGGACTTAAAGTAGAAATAGAAAATTAAATTCACACATTTAAACCCAGAACATTGAAAGAAGCCATTAGCTTAGCTCGAATATGAGATGATCAACTAAGCCGCCAAAGCAAACTCAACAAACCACATGTTCGAGCCTCAACTGAATCAGCACCAATAAAAACCTTTAAACTATCAGCACCAATAAAATGATTAACATGGAATGTAATGCAACAAAAGTGGGCTCAAAGGATTTACTTCAATTGTGACCAAAAATTTACACCATGTCATAAATGTAGAAGTCCTCGACAAATGTTGCTAGAAGGATGTAGTGATGCTTTAGACAATGATGAGCCTGAGATATCCCTTCATTCTTTTGGTGGATGGTCTACCAATTGAACTGTGAGAGTAAAGGCAATAATCGATAATCATGATTTGATTGTCCTCATTGATAGTAGTTCCACCCACAATTTCATCAATGAAAGAACAGCTAACATCCTTCCATTTCCAATGCAACCGACAGAACCTTTCAACGTAAATATAACAAATGGTGGCTCATTAACATGCAAGGGGAGATTTGAGAATATTTCAATCATGATTCAAGGTAATTTATTTATCCTCACACTATATGCCTTACCATTAAATGGCTTGGATGTGGTGCTAGGAGTCCATTGGTTGAACGGTCAGGAACAGTTTTATGCAATTGGAAACAATCAACTATGGAGTTCAAATAGGAAAACCAAAGTTATAAGGTTCATGGAATTGATAATAGAGTAATCAGGTGTGCTTCCATGAAAATGTTTTCCAAGATATGAAACATGGAGGTACAACCTTTGCAATATGCCTTCAATCCTTCATAGACTAATCCTTGCAACAAACTCAACACGACATTCAACAAATGCTGCAAGAATTTGGAGACATATTCCAAGAACCTAAGCCATTACCTCTCATTCGAGAGGTAGACCATCACATTAACTTGAAAGAATTGAGCTAGTTAATGTTAGACCATACAAGTATGCTTATTTTCAAAAAGCTGAAATTGAAAAGCAAGTTCATGAAATGTTGAAATCAGGGTTTATACAACCCAGCACTAGTCATTTCTCTTCCCCCATATTGTTGGTTAAGAAAAATTATGGTACATGGCGATTTTGTACTGATTATAGGGCACTTAATAAAGTGATCATCAAGGATAGATTTCCCATTCCAACTGTTGATGATATGCTTGATGAGCTTTATAGAGCTTCCTATTTTACAAAACTTGATTTGAAAGTAGGGTTTCATTAAGTACAGGTACACCCCCCACATGTGCATAAAACTGCATTTTGTACCTATAATGGTCATTATGATTACTTGGTTATGTTGTTTGGCCTTTACAATGCCCCTTCTACATTTCAAGCTATTATGAATTCCATATTTCATTCTTATCTTCAAAAATTTGTCTTAGTTTTCTTTGATGGCATATTGGTGTATAGCCCCGATTGGAAAAACACATCTTAATCATGTTAAAATAGCCTTTGAAATATTAAGGTAGCACAATTTTTTTCTCAATTTGAGAAAATGTGTATTCGGGCAACATGAGTTAGAATATCTTGGTCATATTATCACACCATAGAGTGTAAGGGTGGATTAAGGCAAATTAGAGAAATGCTTGACTGGCCTAAACTTACTAACATCTTTGAGTTGCGTTGATTTTTAGGCCTTACATGATACTATAGGAAGTTTGTTCGTGATTATGGCATCACAGCTCGTCCTCTAACCAATCTCTTCAAACAGGGAACTTTGGATGGTCAAATGAAGCTAACCATGTCTTTCAGAAACTCAAACAAGCCTTGAATACTACACCAACTCTTGTTATGCCAAATTTTAAGGAGCCATTTTTCATTGAAATAGATGCTTCAACAGACGGTATAGAGGCAGCCCTTTCTTAAGAGGGAAGGCCCATTGCATTCATGAGTAGGGCATTGGGCCCATCCAAGCGATCATAGTCCACCTATGCTAAGTAAATGTTGGCCATTGTACATGCCATCTAGACTTGGTGACCATATTTAGTAGGTCACAAATTCTATATTCAAATAGACCAAAGAAGTCTCAAATACTTGTTGGAACAGCCCATCATAACACCAAAACAACAAAAATGGGTCTCTAAGCTATTAGGTTATAACTATGAAATCACATACAAGCCGAACAAACAAAATAATGCTACTGATGCTTTATCTCGGCTTACAGATAGTCCTACTCTTGAAACAATGGTCATTGCACAAACTCATATATGGGACACTATTAAGTCTGAAGCAAAGTCTGATCCTTACATGCAAAGAATTGGCAAACAAGTCCATGACAAACCAGGAGCTCCTTATGGAAAAATGACATGATCTTTTACAAATATAGAGTGGTACTTGATCCTAAATCACCAGTCATTCATCAATTGTTGTAGGAGTTTCATAATTCTAAATTAAGAAGACACTCAGGTGAGCTTAGAACTTATAAACGCATGGCTCAACAATTCTATTGGACTTCAATGTATAATACTATAAAGAATTACGTAACTTCCTATCAAGTATGCCAACGGGTCAAAGTAGAAACTTTATCACCTATAGGACTTCTTCAACCATTGCCTACCCCTTATCAGATTTGGGATGATATAATGATGGATTTCATTGATTACCTCCCTCCTTCCAATGGAAAAAATGCTAACTTAGTTGTCGTGGACAAACTTAGTAAATCTACTCATTTCATAGCATTGTCTCACCTATATATAGCTAAGATGATTGCTGAAGGTTTGTTGAAGGAGTGGTGAAATTTCACAACATGCCACGATTTATTATCAACGATCGTGATCCAATATTTATCAGCCACTTTTGACAAGAGTTCTTCAAGCTTTTTGGAACTAAATTAAAAATGAGTTTGGCATATCACCCTCAAACAGATGGCCAATCAAAAGTTGTGAATAGATGTGTGGAAAAAAATCTTCGTTACTTTGTCCATCAATAACCTCGGAAATGGTCCTTCTTTCTTCCATGGGCTAAATTATGGTATAACACTACTTATCATGCTTCCATTAAGAGGACACCTTTTGAGGCTCTATATGGACTTCTTCTTCCTACAATTCCACACTTTAACAAAAGGTATCAATCCTATTAATGAAGTATATCAGCAATTGGTCTATAAAGATGCAGTACTTAAACAGCTTAAGGAAAATTTGTCTACTATAAACAACCGTATTAAACAACAAGTAGATGCAAGATGGAGGGATATTGAATTTAGCATTGGTTATCTTGTCTTTCTCAAATTACGTCCTTATCGTCAACATTCAATGTTTAAGAGGCCTTATCAAAAACTTATAAGTTGCTATTATGAACCCTATGAAGTTGAAGAACAGATTGGTCAAGTCACTTACAAGCTAAAATTACCCTCCAACTCTCGTATACATCTAATTTTCCATGTGTCCATGCTCAAGAAATACGTCAATGAAGGTCAAGTTTCTAATTTTGACTTATCGCCAATTTATGACGATAGGGAGCTCATTATCGAACCAGAGGAAATTTTAGAGTCATGATGGGTAAAGAAAGGGTCCAAGTTCATAGAAGAAAGCCTTATTAAGTGAAAAAACTTGCCTAAAGAAGAAGTCACGTGGGAAGATTCTCAGCAAATAAAGGAATGGTTCTTGAACCTTGAGGACAATGTTCATTCAAAAGAAGAGAGTAATGTTACATTAAGACGTCATAAGAGAAATCCCAAGTATTTCTATGAAACATAAGCATGCATGCATGCATCTTTTCCAAGCTACAAGCTATCTTGTTGACTACTGCTTATGTCCAAGTGCATTAAGAATTCCATGTTATGCCAAGTGTCATGATATCATTTGTGTGTTGACAAGTGATGTTATTTTGTATCATGTGTCTTGCTACATGTTTTGTGTCCATGTGTCATGAACTGCCATAAGAGCTATTGCATGTTTTGTACTTCTTTTTTGTATTTAAACAGGAGATAAAAGAGAAAATATAGAGAATTATAACAAAAACAACACCCTTCTTACAATCCCTTTATTCTTCTTTGATTAGGACCTATCCAATGTGCGCTTCGATTGTGACTGGTCAACGGTGACGATGGTGGTGGCAATGGAGTAGTAGTTGAAGCAGCTAGATGAAGATAGTGGTATGAAGAATGTGGCATTTTTAATTGATGTTAGCGTTCTGTATGTAAGTGAATTAGCCATCAATTTATAATCGTTTAACAAAGCTTGCAGTTTCCTCGGAAATGGATTTCAGAAGCTTAGTCTCGCCACATCCAAAGAACAGAATTGTAATATTGAGCCTTCAAAATGCAGTCGTATATCGATTCTTGTCCAAAAAAAATTGAGCTCTATATTGTAGCAGTTTTAGGCATTAATTCATTCAGATATAAAAGGACATCCTGCTCAAGGTCCAGCAATTGCTTGGACCGAGCTAGGCCTAATCACTATATTAGAACCATATCTCACTTACATCATGCAGTCTCTCAATAACTTCAAAATTTTCATCTTCAACCTAAACAAATTTTCCATACTTAATAAAATTCAAAAAATCTGGGGACAAATTTAAACTTCCGACAATTTCAACATAATGTTTAAATAACAGTCTATACTCATTTTTCTCTCATCCTCTATACAATCAACACATATCAACATAATGTTTCTTTAATATATCATAAAGCATAAAATCAAGCTTTGCAGTAACTATACAGATTCCAGTTAGCAGTACATTAAGAAATACAAAAGAAACAATATTTGAATGAAACACCTAAAAAACATGGACTATCATTGATGCACATGATGACAGTTTTAGGAAAATGCACGCTAATAAACTGATCACATGGGCAAGGTTCCTCTTTGTAGCTTCCATTTTTAATAACAAATTTTTGATATCTGCTTCCATCCTTACCTTCATGTTAAAGTATTCTTGGTGGGCGTGTTCCAAAGCCTGAAGTTGTTCTGATTTTTGTTTCTGCATTTCCTCCGCTTTAACCAACCTCAACTTCGCCATTCTACTACCATACTCTTCCTCAATCTTCTCACTTTTTGCAATGGATATCCGTTTCAGTCCCTCGGCCTCTCTTTTTGCATCATCGGCACAAGATTGGAACATTTTTGCCTCTGCTTGCTTGATTCTAACAACACTCTCCAACTCATCAAAAACTGGTTCCTTTTGAGCACTAGTATGCAAGTCAAAATCTATAATGTTTTTCTCACTGCGATCGCAATTGTAGCTAGTAAGTAAGCTAGCTGAAACGTCAATACAGACCTTTTCAGGATAATCAGACTTTATCAATGTAGTTTCCTGGCTTGGGCCACTAATCCCATTGGTCCATTTATTTTGTTTCTATTGTTTTGCTTACTTTCGAAGAATCACCATCTGCAATTCAACCAATCAAACATAAATAAACAGCTTCTGAATCAGGTAGCAAATACAAAAAATGATGCACTAAAATAAGAGAGAATTTTAATCATTTCAATTTATTTTAATCGAGTAATAATTCTTCAAAAATACTCCAGGTAAACAATATCAATAACCGATCCTTTCACGTACGGAAAAATATATATATATTACAGTAGTGCATGAACTATGATCCATGAAATGATACGTAATCAAATATTACAACAGAAACCTCAAAAATAACTCCAAAAAATGCAAGGACTGCATACCAAACACATGTTTCCAAAAGAATATTCTTTCTTTGATAAACTTGTATTTTTGAAATATTTAATGCTGATAAGTGTTCGTAAAAGTCAAATCTGTATTGGGATTGAATGGAAAAAAAAAAGTCTGCCTCACCAATAAAGTTTACTAGCTGGGTTTCACGTAGACAACATATTTAAACTCAAAAGCAAAAATCACTACATATTTATCAAGATAATGGATTTATCTTTTCCAAGAATTATAAAAAAAAGCAAAAATTGAGAATTTTGTCCAAGAAAACAGATGAATTACCATTCAGGAAAGCCATTTTATGGCGGTAAACCTCAGATAGGTTGGACTTATGGGCCAACCTTACCAACATCTGACCAGCTATCTCGTTGAGTTGTTTCCCAAGCAAGTCCTTACTTGCAGCAAAAATTCTCTTAATGTATTCAAGTTCCTTGAAAAGTGTATCACCTGTCCATTCCTTTGCAAAATTTAGGAAGACTTCCTTCACAAAGCCAAACATCTCAGAAGGATGGTTACAAGAAACACAATGAAATTGCGTCTCAGACGTTCCCTCTGCTCCACTTGCACTATATCCATTTCTAATATAAAATTTGCATAAAGCACAATCTGTGTGGCACCAATGCAGACAAATATCACACCCTATCCAACTACAAGTGTTGGATGCCATATCAAATTTTGAGCACACAAGACACATGCAAGCACTGCAAAAACCATTCTTTAGCCCACAAACCCTGCAATCACATTCATCCACAGGCAATAAACTTCGATAAGCAATATTTCTACATTTCAAGTTGAAAAAAACCTCAGCCAAATTAGAATAAGTGACATTGTGATCATGCTGGAGAAATTCAGGCAGAGCGGTCTTCAGTGCAACCAAGATTTCCAAATGACAAAGATGGGATTTCATCAGCATTTCCATAGTTATGTCAGATCTATCCTGCAATGTTTTCTGAACTACACACTGCAGTCTCTAATCCACATTCAATATAATTTCACGAATGCTCTCTTTCAGACATACCATGGATTGCAGAGTCATTTCATGAAATTTCTGAGCCATTACATTAAAGGGGTCGCATACTGTTCTGGCAATGATTGTCTCAACAATTTCAGCTCCAACATTGACAACTTTTTTCTTGCTCCTTCTGGCTATTATTCTTATACAAGCTACCAGTACTTTTATCGCTCATTCCTTGCCTCCTGTCAAAACTGTTATTGGATCCCATATCATGAGAGCCAACTATGCGAAGGTGACTTTATATCATCATGGTGCCTTGATTGTCCTCCTGATAGTGATATGGATAATTTCCGGAGAGAGTTAGGGGAAGAAGAACAGAGGTGAGGAGCTGTTTTCAATAATTTCTGATATCTCATTCCCTCTTTTCTCTGGCTATATATATAGCATTACACAAGCATGAAATACATCTCCAGCTCAATTCAATGGTCCCCCACTCATGCGTTCAGCGTGCCTTGCTACCCATACACCTCTGTGCCTTGTGCGCCACTTGCACTGCACCCACTGCAACCACCTCTGCGCCCACGTTCGTCTGCATCCAAGCGCCAAGTAGCCACGAGCAACATATGCTCGTATCATTCATTTTCCCTTTTAGAATCCTTGTCTGCAAGGATAAAGTGGGGGTATGATATGGAAAAAATATGTATGCCCATTTAGTTACATCATGATCACCTTGAAGAAGCTTTAAAACATGATTCCTTTTAGGCCTAGCTCGTGGGAAGCGTATGATACAAAGAGTGGCTGCTAAGACCATTCTTGATCATAATTACCTCCTAAGCATGGATCCAATAATTAGGATACCTTTCCTTCATCAAGAATTGGCTTGGCCCATATGACCAGGCTTCCCTGACCTTTAGGATTGTCGCTGCTTATTGACTTCCTTCTTGAAAGAAGCTCAAGGAGTACAACCCCAAATGCATAGACATCAACCTTATCATTAACTTTGCCATACATGAAGTGTTCAGGAGCCAAATAACCAAATATGCCTGCCACATCCGTGCAAGTTATATGTTATAATGCTGTTGGTGCCCACTTAGCATGTCCAAAATCAGAAAGTTGTGGCTCAAAATCATCATATAATAGTATGTTTGATGATTTAACATCCCTGTGAATCACAGCCCGAGCACTGTGACTATGTAGATAATCCAAAGCCTCGGCTACACCCACAGCCACCTTATATCTCTCATTCCAACCAAATGCAAGCAAGTCCTTACTCCCATGAAGATTCTCTTCAAGGCTTCCCCTTGGTAGAAAATCATAAACCAAGAGGAGATGGTTGTCCTCAAAACAGAACCCCAAAAGGGAAATAATGTTCTTGTGATATAAGGTAGTGATAATTTCTATTTCCAAAACAAGCTCCTTTATGACATCTTCAGATGGCTTCAATATTTTTGTAGCAAGTTCTTTGGAGTCGAAAAGGCATCCTCTGTAGACTTGGCTGCTACCGCCTCTTCCGATAAGGTTTTCAGCTAAGAAATTTGATGTTGCTGAGAGGAGATCCTGAAACCTGTACAATCTACAACTTGATAAGTACTTCTCATGCAGACTTATCAAGAGAAGGTGGAACTGTCATTGTTTCATCACCCACCAAAAACAATTGCACCACTTTCACTACTTAGATTGCAAGAACTGTCTTCACTTGGGACATGACTACTCATTCTGTTACCAGAATTGTTTTTTGCAGGTAAAGAACACCTAGGTGGGAACTGTAATGCCCACTGAACTACTGAGATCTATCAAAGAAAATTCCTCTCAGGACATTGACAGTTTGGTCGTATAGCCCGACGAAGTAGAGGCCAACCAGGTCTAACTTCAGGCAATTCTCTTATTAACATAGAAACTGAACTTGGTAATGCCTGTAATCTCTGCACTGGCACTAAAGCTAGAGAGTTGTTACCATTATCAACTACAGAAGACTCTTCTTCTGATTAATTACAAGATTTATCATGCAAAGAAAAAATCGGTGTATAGATTGAATAGTTCTGTTTAACAATACTTTCTTTTCCACTATCCAGAATTATTTTGGCAAAACACTGCTCCAAAGTTTGGTTCTAACTCCGACCTTGAATTGTCCCCTTCAAGACCACATTGGCATTGCCATCGTTTTGTACTTTGGATGATTTGTTTAATGTCAAGCTAAAAGCACCAAATAGACCATTTCTGGGACGATCTTGAACTTCTTGAGGGTCACAATCGCTTGCAAAAGAACCATCTCTCTTGAAGACAACTTTATGTTTTTCACAACAAGAACTCCAGTCATTTGGTAGCTTTTTAGCACAATACTTGGCAACAGAGGTTGATGATCGAATCTTATGATGGCTTATACTGGTTCCTACAATAATCTTAGTGGCAGAGAATGATTTGGCTTCGCAAACTAAAATTTTCTTGATTGAAGTACCTCTGCAAACCTTAAGCATGAGATCCACCTATTTCAAATTACATAAACCATCATAATGATATGTCCTTCCAACGTGACCCTTTGAAAAATATCTTAAGAATTTCCACCTATGAGCTTTATAAGAAAGTAATAACACTCTCCTATGATCACTTTCCCTTTCCCTATCGAAACTCAAAATCCCATCTCCAAAAAGTGATTCTTGAAGACTCCTATTAGGCATATACTCATAAACAAGGATTCTATTACTCTTTTCAACACAATAACCCAAAAGGGTCACCAAAAATGGTGATCTTAACCCACCTAGAATCTGCAGCTCATTTTGAAACTCTCTCTGTTTGCCAAGACAAAGCATCCAACTTTTTAATAGTAATCAACTTACCATTCTTTAATATTCCCCTCAAGACAGTACCATAACCTCCTTTGCCAACGACATTAGCAGAATCAAAGTCATGGGTTGCATTCTTGAGCTCTTTGTATGAAAATCTTTCGAGCTTGAGTGGTGCACTAGAATCAGATGGAATGGTTTTAGCCCTGTGTAATAGGGAATGCCAAAGGTGGTAAATAAGATAGAGGATTGATACAAGTATAACCAGAGAAAACACCTTTGTTAGTGCTTCCTTGATGGAAGAAGGGAACCCAATGACCAAAAGGATGTAACCTGGGGGTGCTTCTTTCATAGCAGAGATAATTAACGTCCAAGAAGAACACCCTCTTCTTAGCACGATTCTTTCCAATAATTTTCCCACCAAGTGTTTGATTATTATACACCGAAGAAACAATGGCACTAATGTTACATCTATGTGGTGTTACCTTAGCTTTAACTGTAGGCTTTAAGGGTGAAAGGGAAATAAGAAGACTTGGTGAGATGGATTGATTGTTCTTCGCCTTCTCAACTTCAGCAAAAACTCTGATATGGTTCAGAGCCTTAATCGTTGCCGAAGTCTTCTCAACACCTTCAGCTGGGTCACTAACGACAAGGGGTATTTCCGAAGCAAACTCAATACCTTGACCACGAGTTATAACAAGAGATAGGATAGCAAAGGCAACCATAGCCGATACAAGGGTGTATCGTTTCTGGTTAACATTAGTCTTACGATGCCAAATCTTACCGGGATCGAACATACAACCTCTTCGACCCCTATTTCCAACAACTCTTTGACCACCCCTGTGAGCACCACCACCAGAAACGCGAGGGATGCGAGGATTCGCACGTCCGGTACCCCAATGAATTAAGCTTCTCACCCAGTTGGGTTTCTCAACGTTAACCCTAACACCCGGAGTATTCTTTTCTTCATAGGCCGGGTCTAAAGACTCAGATAATGGCCCGAATCCAAGCCCATTACAAGGGAGCCCAATTAAAGGAGGAAAACTACCATTACGAGGCAAGTTTGATTCATGGGCCGATCTTGGAGGCCCTGAGGGTTGTGGTCCACACGACTGAGTCTGGGTGTCTGAATAAGTCACCGTCGTTTCTTTGTGTAACCCAAGAACATGTTTCTTATTGGTTTTGAGTTCTATGGGTTGGGATTCCCTTCTCGCGAAGGAATCAGTGGGTTGGACTTCAAATTTTTTGAAGATCTCAAAAGATGCACGGAGGCGTGGGTATAGAGGTTCATTCCGAGGAAACTGATATGATTCCGATGAGTTGTTGGAGGCGTGAAGAACTGGTCGCTCAATCAACACAGCTTGTAAGGCAGCGCTTACTCACTCGAATCTGGACGCATGTCGTGCCAAGATCTCAAATACCTCATTGAAGAACTCGGCGTCGGACTCGTTGCGATTGTCCATGGCTGGAACCGGCTCTAATACCATTGATATGGATAATTTTCAGAGAGAGTTAGGGGAAGAAGAAGAACAGAGGTGAGAAGCTGTTTTCAATCATTTTTGATACCTCATTCCCTCATTTCTCTGGCTATATATATAGCATTACACAAGCATGA
Organism: Hippophae tibetana; assembly: GCA_037013495.1. NCBI lineage: Eukaryota > Viridiplantae > Streptophyta > Magnoliopsida > Rosales > Elaeagnaceae > Hippophae > Hippophae tibetana. The sequence continues at coordinate 44,256,706 of CM072809.1, forward strand.
AATACATGAGATTTAGGCTAACTAACTCTGACATCTCCAACTCAATTCAATGGTCCCCCACTCACACATTCAGTGTGCCTCGCTGCCCACACACCTCTGCGCCTTGTGCGCCACTTGCGCTGCGCCCACGTTCGTCTACATCCTAGCGCCAAGCAGCCACAAGCAACATATGCTCGTATCAGACAGCTGCCTTTGGAACCTCAAATGCCTTTCGAGTCCATTGGACTGTGAGCTTCCTTCGGCAACTCTAGAGTATTGTGCTTGCATGGAATGATTGTTTAAGATGGCTTGAGACTTCTGTTGAGAGCCATTTTCTTTCAACTTGAGTTTCAAATACAGTGGAAATCCTTGTCCCTCAATTCAATCTGAGACAGTGCCTGCCAATCTATTCCCTGAAAAATAAGACGGCTGCAAACCGACTGTTCTAAGTTGTCCAAGGAGTTCTGATTCAGAGAGCAGCTTGGATTGTGATAGAATGACTGAGCCTGAAAGAAACATCGATGCCATAAGTCCATTTGAATTACTACAAAAAGTATTGGTTAAAGACTGAACACTCCTTGCTTGATCAGGAGATCCAGAAGCTGTGCCACCAATAGGCAACAAAAAATTAGGTAAAGCTAAGAAACAGCTCAAGTGGTTCCAGGGCCAACTTTTCGTCCCTGTGCACATTAGCACCAGATTTGTCAGCCTTCTGCAGAGTTCTAACTGTGGTGTTGGTAAAAAAATTGAAGCCCATAGTGCTGCGTCCTTCCATATCACTGTCCCTGCAGAATAAGAGATCTCTAGGTCCTCCATCATCTATCCATACATCACTATCTTCTGCAGAATCCCCAACATGTGCAGGTACAACTTCCACAGTTTTCCCCATGTCCTTATAATTCTTAGCCAAACCCTTAGGGTCATCTTGTTCAGGACCAGTACAAGTAGTAATCTCCTTGAGTTCCTGGTTTAACTCTCCTCCTTCAGCACCCTTGCTGCTGACGTTTAGATCATTAATCTTTTCCAGCTTGGGTTCCTCTTCCAACTGCACAGGGTTCTTTTGCTCAACAGTACTCTTACCTGCTTCTTCCTGACTCTCACACTCAACTTCCTTCCTCAAACAATTTCTTTCCTCTAGCTTTTCGCTGTCTTCATTCTCGACCTCAGTGCCAATATCATGACCACCACTAAATGCTCCATCAACTTTTTTGCTCTCAGAATTTGACGAGTCATCAGATTTGTTTCCCAGGTCTCCCCCTTGACAAGCGTCCTCCGTTTGTTTGTTGGGTGGCTTACAATCATCATGAAGAACCATTTTCGTATCCTCAATGCAGAGCTGTGTGTCAGGGTAAAGATGATTGACATCAGAGTTGGTACCAGTATGAAATCGGTGGCCTAGTTCTGGTTCAATATCAGCTTCAAGATGGGACCACACCACTAAATCAGTCGGTTTGGTTCGAGCCTTTAAGGGTGGTTGTTGGGGTTGTGCTTCAGGTCGGGGTTCCCCTTCTTCCATTTCACTACTGCTACTGTTACTGCTCCTCATAATATCAACCTGCTTCTTAACCTCGAAGCACTTGGATTGCTCGCTACCAACAGAATCCCTGGACCAAATGGGTGACTTAGACTAGTAACTAGACCTGGATGATGCTGATTTAGAGTCTCTAAGACGTCCTCTAACCCTAGAATAATTGCTGCTGGAGTCCTTATTAGAGTTGGACCAGCAACTGTTCCTTGGAGACCTCATCCTGACATCCCTCAGTCCCTTGCCTCTGTCTCTGTCTCTATCTCTATCTCTGTCCCTGTCCCTGTCCCTGTCCTCCAACATGAAAAAGAATTGAAATTACTACAGTGAAAAATAAGAAACTGAAAGCTTACATTAGCTTTTTTAGTAATTAAGAATCCAGATAAAATTAGCTGGAGCTGGGTTACTGAGAAAAAGAAACTTGGAATTAATGCTTAAATTAGCAACTTCCTAGATTTATTGTTAAGCTTACAATCGAATGGAATCGGTTAGTGAAGAAGAGACTTAAATTCAGGTAGAAATTAGGAGGAAAGAGAAATACCTGGGCTTGGAAGACAAGGATGGTGTAGATTTAGAATCCCGTAGTCCTCCTTTAACCCTATAGTGATCACTGCGGGAGGCATTAGGAGAGTTGGACCAGCTAGTGTTGGAAGGGGACCTCATCCTGGCATCCCTCAGTCCCTTGCCTCTGTCTCTATCTCTGTTCTGCAAAGCGTGAAAAAAGAAAGTGAAATTTTCACAGCGTGAAATACAAGGAATTGAAAGCTTACGTTAGATATTGCCTTAACTTAGATATCAGCTTAAAATTAGCTTTCCTGATGAGCCTTAAAATTAATGAAGAAATTTAGACAGGAAAGAGGGATTGGTTGAGCTAGGATTACTTAATGAGCAAACTTCATATGCAAATGCCTATGAATTTGTTCCAAGAAACAACTAAAGGAAAGAAAAAAAAGTAGGGGAAGAGTCTTAGCAAATGAACAAAACAGAGAAAGAAATGATGATAGGTGCAGGGATGGGACTACACAAGATAAACAACATCGTGGTGATCTCAGGTACCTAACAAGTGTTTTTTATTCACAGGACTACAGCAAGGAGAAGTACACCTCCTTTGACGTTGACAAAAAACAGCATCAACATTTGGCACCATCTATAGGAAGAAGTGTACTTTGCTATCTGAAAATCATTAGAGAGAATTATAGGAATATTCATTGTGTTCACCAAATTTGAAAAAAAAAATTATAAGGAAAGATTGTCTGTCCGAACATCCTAGCAGAGACTGTCTGAACTTTCAACAAAAATTTTGAAAAGTAGACTCTCATCCAACCAATTTCAGAATCAGATCTGGAAAATCAAAAGAAATGATATATTGTGATCAGAAAATGTGTGTAAAACATAACGCGAAAAAGGATTGTAGCCCTCATAGCCGCCACCACCAAATGGTAGGCCTAGTTTTTGACACCTTCGGCAAGTGAGGCATCATCGAATGCCGTACAGAAAAGCCCAGCCAACCGATCACGGTGGTGCATCTTGGAAAAGGACCCATGTTCCACTTCTCCGTTAGGCCAAGCACCCTCTGTTCAAATCTAGAAAACCATGCATGGCCTAAAAGATATGAGACCACCACTGGAAAGGTCATGCGCCGAAAAGCTAGCCTCCAAAATTTGGCAATCAACCAACATGCGACACCACCAAACGCGTCTCCACACACCACCAACTCGAGTGAGTGATAGCAAGATACACGTTACCCAAAAAAAGAGAAAACAACCGACTCAGCTTGCCGAATAGAGCAATACCAATACAGGCCTAGTTAACCCATTCCCAGACTGGTTCGCTAAAAAATAAAACCGCTTTCAGAATCCTTGCGACAAGAGAATTCTAAAGATTGTAATTTCAAAAAAAAATTGATGCATGTAAATAAATAGATGGACATTAGTCCAATTCAATTAAAGTTTTGGACGAAGGATTGCCCGCTCTTCCATCACCTAATGCATCGATAAATTACTCTAAAAAAGATTATATGCTCTACAAATCACCATCATTTACAATATCTTTAGAAAAAAGATTGTCCCTTCTTCTAGAATAAATTAAAGTAGCAACTGCTTCCAACACTCAAATGGGAATAATGGGACTCAACCAGCCATTAGTCCCTCTAGTGCTCCCATGACCTTCCTAAGTTGTAGAGCGTTCCTACACCAACTCGCCCACAATAGGCTTGACTGGCTCGCAGTTGAGGAGCCCAAATGGATATCGATACCCACCTCAAAATGATGAAGATTCCAAGCCATCCGGTAACGCCTCACAAAGCCATAGGCTCTAAAACCAATTCTCATCAAGGACTCCTTGTGGCATCTCCCAAGTGCTACAGCGCATTAGCGCCTACTCGTAGCCTAACACCTAACCCTACAATTTGCATCGTTCAAACTGTTGCCTAATAGGCTGCTAAGTCCACACCGATGCCTTCCAATACAGATTGTTACCTTACCAGCCATGATGTCTACATTATCGCCGCCCTATGACACAATTTAAAAAAATGAAGTATTAGTTCATCTATAAATAAAAATGAATTCATAGATTACATAACATAGTATAAATAAACTTAAAAAGAGAAAATGTTTAATAAGTTTGAGAGTTTTTTTTATGAGTTTAGTAAAATATTTGAGAGATATTATTAGTGAGCAAATCTGTATTCTGTATATTTTCTACTCAGTTTAATAATATTTGATGTCTTTCATGAACCTAGGTAAATTGTCGAATCACGTAAATTATATGTATTCTTTTATTGCTTTGATATATTCATATATCGTTATTTATTATTTTCGTACACAAAAAATTGGTATCAGAGTCAAAATAGCACTATTATATATCAAATCGAAGATCTCGAAGAGACGAACGCAACGGTGAAAGAATAGCTCAAATCGGAAGTCAAAATCACCGCCAGAAGCCGCCTGAGTACTGCTACCAGTAATTGAGTCAACTCACTGAGTTGGACCTAGTCAACTCAGTCACTAGTGATATTTGGATCGAGTTGATCCGTTTTTCATCCGTTTTCAACTGAGTCAGATCTATTCCTAGCTAATTGGATCATTCTAGATTCAACTACGGACTCTGTTTTTTTCAAATAAGGTATAAATTTTGGAAAAACACTATTTTAAGTTATAAGTGTAAAATTTTTGTTATCCATTTGTACTTATGGCTGATAAAAGAGAGATCGAAGAAGGTGAACAAGCTGACCTTAGAATTTCTGGCAAACCAAGTTGTTCTACTCAAAGAACTATGTTGTCCAACACAAAGTTTGAGGTGGAGAAATTCGACGGCACCAATAACTTTGGCATGTGGCAATGTGAAGTATTAGATCTATTGTTCCGAGAAGAATCTAATATGAGACCAGGCCATGAGATTATTCAAATGAAGATTGGAATTATGTCAACCGATAAGTTTGTTGCACAATTCGACTGTGCTTAGGAAAAGATCAAAAGTACTTTGTCATGAAAGAGAATGTAGTCGCAGTTCTCTGGAAGAAACTAGAGGACAAGTATATGACGAAAAGTATTGAGAACAGACTCTACCTGAAGAAGAAACTTTTCCATTTCCAGTACAAGAAAGGTAGCCCTATGATTGAGCACTTAGATAATTTCAATAAAATTTTGGTCGATCTACAAATTTTAGATGTTGAAATTATCGATGAAGATAAAGCTTTGTTGTTGATGAATTCATTACCTGAGATCTATGAGCATTTAACCACAACCCTATTATATGGAAAAGATGAGGTTAAGTTTGTAGATGTTTCAAATGCTTTGGTAAATAACGAGTACCGGAAGAAGGATCAACATGATCACAGAGACTCAATATCAGAAGCATTGATGGCAGCCAGAGGTAGGACAAATAACAAAAAATCTGGTAGATCAAATAATAAAGGGCGATCCAGATCAAATTCTAGAGGATAATCATCCAGAAGACGTCCTACGAAGGACGAGTGTGCCTATTGTCACCGAAAAGGGCACTAGAAGAAAAATTGTCCAAACAAGAACAAGTCAAATGCAAATGTTGCACAGAAGGCTGATGAAGATAAAGAATCGGCCTTTTCAGTTTCATCATCAAAAACCTACTCAGATAAGTGGATCCTTGATTCTAGATGTTCTTATCATATGTGTCCGAACAAACATTGGTTTTCGAGTTTTGAGGAGCTCGATGGAGGAGTTATGCTTATGGGCAACGATAATGCCTGTCAAACAAAAGGGATCAGAATAGTACGACTAAAGATGCACGATGATACAATCAGACGACTTACAACTGTAAGGTATATTCCTGACCTAAAGAAAAACCCTATTTCTTTAGGTGTTCTAGATTCTAATGGTTACAAGGTAACATTGGAAAATGGAGTCTTGAAAGTTGTATGAGGTGCATTTGTAGCGATGAAGGGTACTCGGAAGTCGAACTTGTATTTCCTAGATAGGAGTACAGTTACTGGAAGAGCAGCTGTCTCAAGCAATTCTGAAGAAAAGACAAATGATTCTTCCTGCCTATGGCACATGCTCTTAGGGCATGTCGGTGAAAAGGTTTTGCAAGGCTTAATGAAGCAAGGTCTTTTGAAAGGTATGAAGACTGGAAATTTTGATTTCTACGAGCATTGTGTAATGGGAAAACAAACAAGAGTCAAGTTTGGCACTACCATTCATCGTACTAAGGGATCTTTTGATTATATTCATACGGATGTCTGAGGACCTTCCAAGAATGCTTCACTTGGAGGTAAACACTAGTTTGTGACTTTTATTGATGATTTCTCTAGATATTCCTGGATATACACCATGAGTCATAAAGATGAAGTTTTGGATACTTTTCTTAAATGGAAGAAAATGATCGAGACTCAGATAGGCAAGAAAATTAAGAGGCTTAGATATAATAATGGTGGCGAGTACAAATCAGATCCCTTCTTCAAAGTTTGTCAAGATGAAGGGATAATCAGACATTTTTCAATTCCTCGTACACCACAGCAGAATGGAGTTACAGAATGAATGAATCGTACTTTGGTTGAGAAAGTTCAATGTATGCTATATCAATCTAAATTGAGCAAGACATTTTGGGCTGAGGCTTTGTCATATGTAACTCATATAGTCAACAGACTTCCTATGACTGTATTAGATGGGAAAAATCCTAAAGAGGTATGGTTTGGACAACCTGCTTCTGATTATGATTCATCACGAATATTTGGATGTCCTGCATATTTTCATGTTAGTGAATCCAAACTGGATCCTAGAGCAAAGAAAGCTATTTTCTTGGGCTTTAAGGAGTTAAAGGATTTTGAATTTGGTGTGGTGAATCCAAGAAGATCGTCTTAAGCCGAGATGTCACATTCGACAAGTTTGTTATGCTGAGACAGAAAAATTTAGAGAAAGAGAATGAAAGTCCAAATACTGTTTCTAAGGTGATGCTTGAGACTCCGGAAGATCTAGAAAAGATTGCACCAACTACCGATTGTGGTGAAGATGAAATTGATTATGAAGAAGAGATCTCAATTGAGGTGGAGGTTCTCTCACCATCACCATCGATCAATCAATAGCTAGAATCTATTGCCACTACTCGACCGAGAAGGGAGATTAGGAAGCCTACCAAATACACAAACATGGTAGCATTCGCACTTCTAGTAATTGATGATGATGTCCTATGCACTTATAGAGAAGTCGTGCAGAGAGTTGATAGTATGAGGTGGAAGATGACAATGGATGAAGAGATGAAGTCTCTACACTAGAATCATACTTGGGAGTTGGCTCAACTTCCCAAAGTAAAGAAAACTATTGGCTACAAATGGGTCTATGCCAAGAAGGAAGGTGTTCCTAGTAAAGACAAAATCAGATACAAGCCAGATTGGTAGCAAAAGGCTATGCTAATAAAGAAGGAATAGACTACAATGAGGTATTCTCACTGTTGTTAAGCATTCATCTATTCAGATACTATTGCCTTTGGTAGCATAGTTTGATCTCGAGTTAGCTCAACTCGATGTCAAAACAACTTTTCTCCATGGTACTTTGAATGAAGAGATCTATCTCAACCGGATGGCTTCAAAGTTCCAGGACGAGAGAATTGGGCTTGCAAACTAAGCAAGTCAATTTACGGTTTGAAGCAATCACCGTGAGAGTGGTACAATTGCTTTGATAGCTTCATCAGAGATCAGAAGTACACACGCAGTCAGTTTGATCACTATGTATACTTTTGCAAACTCCAAGATGGTACCTTCATTTATTTGCTCTTATATGTTGATTGCATCTAAGAGCAAGGTGGAGATTGACAGATTGAAGGCTCTGTTAAGTTCAGAATTTGAAATGAAAGATCTTGGAGAAGCTAAGAAAATTATTGGGATGGAAATCACAAGAGATAGAGTTGCAAGCATAGTCTATCTGACACAGACTCAGTATTTGAAGAAAGTACTACAAAGGTTTGACATTGATGAGAAAACCAAACCAGTAAGTACACCACTTGCTCCTCACTTTCAGTTGAGTGCATTGATGTCACCTAGCACTATCGATGAGAAGAAGCAAATTGAGCGTGTTCCATATGCAAATTCCATTGGTGCCTTGATGTATGCAATGGTTTGCACTAGACCTGATATTTCCCACGCTCTTAGTATGGTGAGTCGGCACATGCATAATTCCGGTAAAGAACACTGGCAAGTAGTGAAATGGATTCTACGGTACATCTATGGTACTGTGGATATTGGTTTGAAGTTTGAGAGAGACAAGACTGAAGGCAAACACCTAGTCAGATATATGGATTCTGACTATGCTGAAGATCTGGATAAGCGTCGATCTACAACTGGTTATGTGTTCACAATGACAAGAGGACCAGTTTGTTGGAGATCAACATTGCAGTCAATTGTAACTTTGTCTACTATAGAGGTAGAGTATATGGTTGTAACGGAAGCATTCAAGAAGCTATCTGGCTTCTCAGGTTGACCAAGGATTTGGGTATTGTTCAGAAAAATATGGAGGTTTTCTATGACAGCCAGAGTGCCATTTGTTTGGCAAAGAACCAAATTCATCATGGTCGCACCAAGCACATCGATGTTCGATTTCATTTTGTTCGGGAAATGGTGGATGAAGGGAATGTTATACTCCAGAAAGTCGGAACTGCAGATAACCCTGTAGATATGCTTACAAAGATGGTTACAGGGATCAAGTTTCAACACTGCTTGAACTTGATCAACATCTCTCGAGCTTAGAGCACCTAGGGCGCATTTAGAGGCAGTATTATGAACTTTTTACGCCAAGGTGGAGATTGTTGAATATTGGCTCTAAAAGTAACAAATTAGTGGCATAATTTAAGGCTTAAATTATGGCACAATTTAGGGAAAAGGGAGTCTTGCTTCATCTATAAATAGGGAGGAGTTCATGCATTGAAGAACAAGGCAAAAATCAGAAAAAATCAGAGAGAGCATAAGTAAACTCAAAGAGAGAAAATACTTAGTGAGTTTGAGAGTTTTCTATGAGTTTGGGGAAACACTTGAGAGATATTATTAGTGAGGAATTATGTATCTATATTCTGTATATTTCCTACTCAGTTCAATAATATCTGCTGCCTCCCGTGGACCTAGGCAAATTGCGGAACCATGTAAATTATGTGTGTTCTTTTACCGTTTTGATATATTCATATACCATTATTTATTACTTCCGTGCACAACAGCCCTGTCATATAAGAGAGCGCCACTAAATAAGCTACACCATCCTACATTATAGACACGAAGGCCATGGCTTAACCATCCAAAATATGGTCATCCAACCTTCAGGTTTAGGCCATCGTTGTCTACCACGGAACCCCAAGAGGTGCACCTCCGCCTATCTCAACAAACATAATGAATTATCTATCGGGCTAGAGATGTGTCACGTGAGTCTATCCAACCAAAAACTTCTCAGTCACATGATGTTACAATACACTCTTGAAAGGACAAAAAGAACCATCCATAAACTATGAAGAAATTATTCTGAGTTACAAAACGAAAAGCAACATATGCTTGGTTGACTTGACATGTTCAAGCACACTAAGCAATGGGCGAATAGATCGAGGGGGCTTTACAAACAACATTTGGTCAAATAAAATCACCTCAAAAATAAAACACAAGTCACATGAACGCAATAAGCTCCAAACATATGTACAATAGGAATGCAACCAAATCAACATTATTTGTTCACCTAAGCCACCCACCTAGATGGATATGCCCAAGAAGGTGGTCAACCAAACTAACATGTGGTTTGCTAGACAAAAGTTTCCTAATAAAAGTGGCCAACCAGAAAAACATGTAGCTAATTAGCCAGAAGTTACCTAATAGAAAAGTGGTCGACTAGACTAACATAAGGTTTACCATACACAAGTTACCTAACAAAAAGGTAACCTGCTAGACATACATGTGGTCGGCTAAATAGAAATTTCCTAACAAAAAGATGGTCGACCAGACAAACAAGTGGTTTGCTAGACAGAAATTGCCTAACACAAAGGTAGCAACCACATGGTTTGCTTGACAATATTTTTCTAATAGAAATGCGGGCAATCAGACAGACATGTGGCCAATAAGATATAGGTTTCCAAACAAAAATATGGCCAACCAAACAGGATTGTTTGAACAAGATAGGTACCCACCAAATATAGCCGGGCCGCAAAGGTTCATTGTAAGAGCTGGTCAACCCTGCTCTGTCCCCCACACAACGCCTTACCAAGGGTACTCAATCCACTTCTCTTCCTTTGTAATTGTGCTCTTTCACTATTCACACTGACACAATGGACCATGATCCCCAATGAAGGAAAGACTTCAAAAGAGCCCATGGTCTCACAAAATGATGAGAAAATGGAATGACATATGACAAAATACTATAACAGATGGGGTCTATAATCTCCAACATTAAATATTAGAAAGTTATATACTTAAACATTCTGTCGAACAATATGACGACACATGTGTTCACTTACATGCTTGAGTTCCAAAACAATATTCTAACTCCTCCCAAATCGTAGTTCAAAAAATGCCTTGAAGGCACACATCTAAAAGTGGGTATAGGCCAAGAAGACCCCATAACAGGACTTCAAAAAGGTCACTTCCATACATGGCCAGGGTTGTTGCCTCCACATATTATTTCATCCCAAAAGGGACCAAAATGATGTCCCATAATTAATGAAGAAGGACAAGCAACAGATTAATATCATGTATTTTTTTTATAGGTAACAAGACCACCAAAGGGTTGCCCAAACTTTGAAAAGTCCACCAGGCATGATAACCCAAAAGAATGAAGCCATGAACCTGTCCCACAAATAACAGAGAATGGCATATGTATAGACTGTGCTTCTCTATATGCGAACAGAGGGGCATCCAAGCTATCATGCTATAGATGGATAGCTCTACAACTAGCAGATGACACACTACAAAGTGAAACTTTATGTATCTTCAAGACTAAACTTCTCCCATATGTAGAAAGGCAACTTCCAAGCTAGTGCGTCATAGATAAATCCATACCTAGTGATAGGCTCTACACATCGTGGATGGCTTATGGCAAGCACAACTTTCACAAATGTCACAAATAACTTTGATCATAGATTAAAGTCTATCACTACGGATAAGTGATCGACATCATATATATATTCTCCCCTATATGTATTCACATGGTACACTACACATAGATGAATTCATGAGGTTGAAATATTCATGAACCGCCATAAATATGACACCAATAATATCTTTGTCTTCACTTCTCCTTAGATTATAGAGTGAGAATTTGGTCTACTCTTTTATCGTTATTACCCAAACTAACTTAATTATAGGAAAACCAAATTTCACCACACCTCATAGCAGTTCGAGATCCTAACGAGTGTTCTCTGTTCATAAGAACTAGGAAAGTACGAGAATAACAATAGCTTTTTGATTATTATTGTTACTATATTAAATTAATCTTTTTGATTCCTAATTAATTTTTACTACGTCTTCTTATTATCTGTATGTGAGTTTGGTGTGAGTCTCTAAAGAGTCTGTATCTCTTTCCTTGGTTGTGTACCAAGTGTTGGACTCTTTTAATTGATTTTCTATGTTTTATATGATCGCATGTTTTGAGAGTACAATTATACTTTACATAATATTTCTCACATATGAAGTTTTAAAGTGATTGGAAATCCTTTATAACTTTTCCAGTGTGTTTGCATTTCACATACTATGTGATGTTTCCCTTGTATACATGGTATTAGCCTAGACAAGAGCTTGTGAGGCACACTATCACTAGTGTGTCTACTATAGATTGTTCTTTCTTATCTGCTAGTTGTCTTTATTATGTGTTAAATTAATCATGTTATTTTGTTCTTCTACTATCCTATCTAATTATTTCATATTTTGAGGCTTTCTTAGTTGAGTTGAATAGATCTCACAAAAAGATTCTATGGGTTGGTGTTTCCACCCCTCATCTTGGTGTCAATTTCCTATTTGGGGTAGTTGAACAATTGATCTTTGTGCAATTATTGCGACGTATGAAATTTTTAGGAATAACAAAGAGAAAATATTTATTATACTAGGTGTCATGTGAACAATAAGGTTTGTAATGTAATTATTGATAAGGGAGTTGCACTAATATAGCTAATATTGTCCTAGTTGACAAGTTAGGGTTATTTATGTTGAAAAACCCTAAGCCTTACAAATTGTAATGATTGAATGATAGTGAGGAGGTAAGGGAAAATATGAAAGTACTAGTGTCTTTCTCCGTAGGGAAGTATAAGGATAAAGTGTTTTGTGATGTGATGCCAATGCAAACTGGGCATATCTTGTCAAGTAGGTCATGGAAATATGATAGGAAAGTGATACGTGATGGATTTAAGAATAGATACACATTTGCAAAATATGGTAAAAAATTACTCTTATATCCCTTACCCCAAAGAAAATTTATGAAGATCAAATAAGGATGAAAAAAGATAGTGAATGAGAAAATTAAAATAAAAGGAAAAAAGAAAAAGAAAAAGAATAGAGTGAAAAAAGAAGAAGAGAAAAATAAGATAGAAGAAAAAAATCAAGAAAGGAAAAATGAAAGCAATCGAATTTGTATGCGAAGGAAGGCAATATTAAAGAGACACTACTTTCCAATAGGCCTATACTTATACTTTTGTACAAGGAGATCCTACTTTCTACCAATAAAATTGACCTGAATTTTCCTATTGGTTTTTCTTCTTTGTTACAAGAATTTGATAGTGTCTTTCTTGAAGAAATTTTGAGTGGATTTCCACCCATTAAAGGAATTGAACATAAAGTGGAGAAGTTGTTGGATAATGGGTGTGTGAGAGAAAGCTTGAGGCCATGTGTGATTCTAGTACTTCTAGTGCCTAAAAAGAATAGGACATGGAAAATATGTGTAGATTGTCATACCAGTAACATTGTAATGGTAAAATATCTCCATCCCATTCCTAGATTTGATGACAGGTAAATGAACTACATGGATCTTGTATATTTTCAAAAATTGACTTAAAAAGTGGTTACCATCAAATTAGGATGAGAGAAGGTGACGAGTGAAAAACCAATTTTAAGACTAAGTTTGGGTGGTGTACTTTGATGACATCTTACTGTATAGTAAAAGCCTATATGAGCATGTTGAACATTTGCATAGTGTCCTAGAAGTTTTAAGAAAAGAGAAATTATATGCTAATTTAAAGAAATTTTGTTTTAGCATGGAAAATCTTGTTTGTTTGGTTTTATTATTAGCTCAAAGTATATTGAAGTTGATGTAGAAAAGATTAAGGTTATTAAGGAGTGGCCAACACCAAGCTTTCATGGTTTAGCTAGTTTCTATCATCATTTTGTTAAATATTTTAGTACCCTACCTACACCACTTACTAAGGTTATTAAGAAGGATGTCGGTTTTAAATGGGAAAAAGCTCAAGAAAAAGCATTTAACTTAATTAAGGAAAAGTTATATGATGCACATATTTTAGCTTTTTCTAACTATTCTAACACTTTTGAACTTGAGTATGATGCATTAGGAGTAGGTATAGGGGGTGTTTTAATGAAGGATAAGAGGCCAATTGATAATTTGAATGGGGCAGCCCTCAACTACCCTATATGATAAGGAACTATATTCCTTGATGAGAGCTTTGGAACATGTCAACACTACCTATGGCCCAAAGAGTTTGTCATTCACTCTAACCATGATCGTTAAATAATATAAATAGCCAAGATAAGTTGCATAGAAGGCATGCCAAATGAATGGATTTCATAGAAAACTTCCTATATGTGATCAAGTACAAAAAAGGTAAGGAAGACATTGTAGCTAATGCACTATCTAGAAGGTATGCTTTGTTAACTACTTTGAATACTAGATTACTAGGGTTTGAATACCTCAAAGATTTTTATGAAAATGATGTTGATTTGGCTACTATTTATCAAGCATATGACAAGGCTACCTTTGGTAAGTTTTATAGGCTTGATGGGCATTTGTTTAGGAAGAATAAACTGTGTGTTCCCTAGGGGTCTATGTGTGAGTTACTAGTGAAGGACGCACTTAGGGGAGGGTTAATAGGACACTTTGGAGTTAGAAAGACCTTAGAAACCTTGTACAAACATTTCTTTCAGCCTAAGATGAAACATGATATGAAAAGGATTTGTTCTAGATGTATTACTTATGGATAAGCCAAGTCTTGGGTTTTATTGCTCAAGCTTTACACACCTTTGCTTGTACCTAATGAAGCTTGATTGAAAGTTTCCATGGACTTTGTTTTGGGATCGCCCTAAAGATTTTGTTTTTGTAGTTATTGATAGGTTTTCTAATATGGCTCATTTAATTTTGTGTCATAAAATTGATGATGAAACTAACATAGTGGATTCATTCTTTAGAGAGATAGTTAGATTACATAGAGTTCTAAAGAGTATTGTATCCAACTGCATTGTCAAGTTTCTTAGTTACTTTTGGAAAACCTTGTGGACTAAATTAGGGACTGAGCTTTTTTTTCAACAACTTGTCATCTCCAAACTAATGGGTAAACTGAGTTGATCAATAGGACTTTAACTACATTTTGTATGGGGGATTATTCAAAAGAATTTAAAGAATTAGGAAGAATGCTTACCTTGTGTTGAGTTTGTTGAAAATAGGAGTGTGTAGTATACTACTAATTACTTTTCTTTAAAATTGTTTATGGATTTAACCCACTGATGAGTGCTTGAAAATCACTAATATTACATTATTTATTTGCACTTAAATGTTAAAATAGATTAGAATTTTCATGATTTTATTATTGTTTAAGTAAATTTATGTTTTCGAAATTACATGTATATTTTGTTATTTTTCATGTATTTTTGGCTTCAAATTGATTCAAATGATAAATATTTGAAGAATTGTACCTGAAAGCACTCATTTTCAACATAAAAGAATACAAGAACAATACATGTAAACCTTACATGTGTTCCAACTAGTTTGTAAGGGATGAAACAATAAAAAAGTGAAGAAAAGTAGAGTGATGTGGGCCGTGGCAGTGGAAACTTTAAGCTACAGTGCGACCTTTTTGGGATTTGATTTCACACATACCAAAAGTGACATGAGCTGTGATGGTGGAAAAATATGGGTTGCGACATGTGATGAATTCTCCCACATGATCCCCTTTTCTCTCCTATTTTTCAACTTTAAAAAGGACCCTTTCTCATTAGTATTCTACACACCAATTCAAAGCTTAGTTCTGAGTTTTAAAAGAAAATTCTCACATAGAATTTGTTATAGCTTAGAGTTAATATTCTTGGTTTTATGAAGTAGTTTTTATTCAATAAGGTAGATATTTTTTGAGGTTTTCTAGATAACAGACCACACAGAACTTACATGTAAGAATACATTTGAGGTATTAATTTTAATTCTATTCTATTCTTTATAAATTTAATTTTACATATCTTTCTGAATGTTATTTTTAATTTACTGATCATTTATTAAATCTGAGCATATATAATGGGACTTTGGTTATGTTTATATGTTTGTATAGATTATTTAGGCAAATATCTTTAATAATAATTAAATACATATTATTTTCTATTTCAAATTCTTAAAAAGTTTATTAATGAAAAATATATTAATGAAATATTTTTTTGTAATTGATTTAATATATGAAAGTTAGTTTTTAGATATATCAATCTAGATCTAATTTAAAATTATTTTCTATTTTAAGATTTTTACAAGATTTATTATTAAAAAATATATTGATGACATTTTTCATAATAGATTTAAAATATGAATGTTATGTTTCAAATATATGATTCTAAATGGTTTGCTAATTTATTAGATAATAGGATTGATCTAATTAAATTAATTGATGACCCAATTGAAGTCGTTAAGTGATTTAATTAATAATGAATAGTAACTCAATCGAAGATGCTATTTATACATATAAGGGAGAATCAATAATCTAGATTTATATTTCATTAACCTAATTAATTCTACCAAACATAATCAACTAGCTAAATATCCCATTAATTCTCCATTGATTGTTAACTATGTATCTGCTAATATTTGTTGATTCAATTCTATTTAAATCTTAACATTTATGTTATTACTTTTCAAAATCCAACTTTGTGGTAGAATGTTTAGGTTTACGTTTTGCATTAGTTTTTAAGAAGTTTGTTAAATTATTCAAAACCACATAGTTTATCTTTAAATCGACTTTGAAAGTATACTTGTCACTTTTTACAAAGTGATTCGTGCATTGTGAGCTATTTTAAAATATAAAATTTGTGCATTACTTACTTTCTCCTATAGATTTACTACCTTTTCCTTTTTCAGAAATACATAGTTTAGACGGCAAGAGGAAGGTGGAAATGGTGAAGAAGTTACATGAGAACATCCATGAAGGCATTGAAAAGAAGAATAAGGAATATGCTTGGAAAGCCAACAAGAGGTGAAAAAGAGTTATCTTTGAACCGGGTGATTGGGTTTGGGTATACATGATAAAAGAAAGGTTCTCTAAAGAGTGAAGATCCAAGTTGGAAACTAAAAGAGATGGTCCATTTCAAGTGCTTGAAGGGATCAATGGCAATACCTAGAAGTTGGATCTTCAGAGTGAGTATAAAGTTAGTACTTCTTTTAATGTTTTTGATCTCTATCCTTTTGATTATATAAGTGATGATTCGAGGTTAAATCTTTTTGAAGAGAGATAGAATGATGGAAATCATAGACAATCGCACATTTCATGTGAACCCATTATGAGTGAAAAGTCCAAGCAACTCAATGATGCATTGAACAGTCTAATTCAAGAGCAATGGTTGGAAGGTGAAGCCTAGGAGGTGCTACAAAAGTAGCCCAAGTCACAACATGCACCTATAAATGAAATAAGGGTTTTAGTTCTAGAAAATAGAGACACTAATAAGTGCTCAAAAAAACTTAATAAATCTTGATTTTATGATATTAAGTATTATATAGATTTACATTTTCTTATTTTACTATCATTTTATGTAAATTTATCTTTTCAAAATCTCGGGTATATTTTGCTGTTTTTCAAGTATTTTTTGTATTTAAATGATTCAACTTGAAGAATTATACTTGAAGCACCCATTACAACTTAGAAGATTAAAAAATAAAATATTTGTAATGCATTACATATGTTTTAAAATTGGAAAAAGAAAATACAAGAAATATTAAGGTTCCAAGTGATGGAAATTGAAATGTATTGTGTGATGAGTGTTCAAAAAGTACTAAAATTACCTTGATTTTATGCACATTAATTGATTAAAAATATATATATTTATATGATTTTATCATATATTTATATATATTTGTCTTTTCGGAATCACGGGTATTTTTATTGTTTTTCAGGTATTTTCGCATAAAAACGTAACTTAAAGACTCAAAGAGGAATACTGGAAGCAATACATCACAAATATATTCATAAAATAAATGAGGAAAAGTCAACAAATTGGAAAAATTGGACAAAATGGGTCAAAAAGGTAAAAAGTGGGTGAAAAAATGATAAAAAATGGAGGAAACGCGTAGTAGATGAAGATGATGTCAGTTGACATCAGCGAGTAGGTGGCGCGCGCGGATTGGGGCGCAGATGGACAGCGGTGCGTGCAGGATAGGAGCAAGGTGCACGAGGGACTGGGCGCGGGCGGCGGCTGCTCGGCGCGGCTGGGCGGCACAATTTCTTCCTTTTTGACATTTTTGACCCATTTTGTCCAATTTTTCCAATTTGTTGACTTTTGCTTATTTATTTTATGAATATATTTGTGATGTATTGGCTCCAGTATTCCTCTTTGAGTCTTTAAGTTACGTTTTAAAGCAAAAATACCTAAAAAACAATAAAAATACCCGTGATTCCGAAAAGAAATATATATATAAATATATGATAAAATCATATAAATATATATATTTTTAATCAATTAATGTGCATAAAATCAAGGTAATTTTAGTGCTTTTTGAGCACTCATCACAACCCCCAACCAGCTTCTTGCTAGTCCCTTAGCAAGAGAAGCGATAAAAACTAAACATTAAACTATCCTAAATCACTTCCATGGATTGACACGGTTGTATTTAGCCTATGCAACAAGCCTTTAAACCCCTAGGTTTCCCTAGTGGACAAGTTTGAGTCTCATGAGGGTTTTCAGTAATGATACCCACAAACATTGAACTAAATGTTAAAATTAAAAGAAATAATAAAAACAATCAACTCAAAAACTAAAATTACAACAAAATCAAAAATTAACTTTTAAGAATAAAAGAAAACAACATATCACAAAAATGTCTCATACTTTTTAATCTCCTTTAAGATCATAATTAAAATCTCAAGCATAAGTTATTTTAATCTTCTTAAACAATCATTATTTATTATAATAATTAGTCGAAAATCATTTTCATATTTCATATAAAAAATGTATCAATTTAATTTTACCCAATTTCAGTGTCTAGAATCCGAATTCGCTTCGACTTTATTCCTCACTTGTCAATACTCTCAAAACATTGAATCCTATGGGTTCAAACACTCATACTAATTTATATGCGAAAGAGTTTATATATAGAAATGAACTAATATGTTCGCATATGTATAAAGAATAAAAGCTCAAAGTGTTATTTAAACATTGATATCATGAAATGAATCAAATGTATAAATTATAAAGATATCATATATAAAAATTATTTTCATGCATAAATCAAACTCATTAAGAAAGAATTTCAAGATATATGCCTTTTACAAATGAAGAAACTGCAATGGCTTTTTAGGGAATTACTTCCTATATCTTTTTTTTGTAATTAGCATGTACTCACAACTTTGTAGGCAATGTGGGTCATAGTATGTAGATTATACTATATATTCTTTACCTCTCTATTTTTTCTTTTTTTCTTTTTTTTTTCTTTCTGAAGATTTTTTTTGCAATATATATATATTTTTTAGAGAGTCAACCCATATACAGATTGTACATTTTTTTTGGATTTTGGTGAGTGGTTAATTTTGTGGCTTTTCTGTTTGATCTTGGTTTAGGTAACCCTAGATATGTCTCTTTTCTTTTTGTAGCAGTCATGCATGAATGAGATATAAGCATATACTATCAATTTCTACTCAAATCATTTAATCTAAGCAAAAATAATAATAAAAATATATACGATACTCTATTAAGATGAGAAAAAATTCATATATTCAATGCATTAGGCTCAAAAATTGAAGAAATAAGAAATGTGTTTGGAGTAGAAAAAATATATATTTCACTCTGAATAAAGGAAATTAGGCTCAAATTATATCTCACAAAGGTAGTCTCCACTAAACAAATATTCATAAACATTGATTTTGGGTTTAATATAATTTCTACATCTTATCAAGAAATACTAGTTATGACAAAACTAACTAATTACCAAAAATAATTACAAAATATTTCATTATATGTTTTCAAAAATTAATCTAACAGTACAAAAGACTTAACTATTTACTTAAATTTGATTTAAAGAAATGATAAATTTTTGTGAGAAAATATTTTTTATTTATTTATTTATTTTTAAATTCCAAAAATTACTAAATCACACACAACAAAAATAAAAGCAAACCCAAAAAATGAAAATGTGAACATAAAAAAGAAATTTATTTTTATTTTTATTTTTAAATTGTTAATTTTTTTTTAATTAAGCATGGTAACTTTTTACCGCCCCCAACCTAGAACTTACATTGTCCTCAATGTAACAACTGCAAATTAAAGATAAAGAGAAAAGAGAAGAAAGATTACATATTTCCTAAGAATGTGCAAGTAGTAATGGAAAAATGCAGGTGTATCCATCATATTCATCAATAAAGTTCACACAGACAGATTGTTGTAAACTTCTAACATCTCAACAAATATTTTTAGTTTAAACAATTTTAAAATTATTCACATGTAATTAAACTAAAATAAACAATAAAATTAAGTAAATAAAACAAATAACATAAAATTACCTAAAATGATGGGTTACCTCCCATCTAGCGCTTAGTTTAACGTCTTAGCAAGACGTAAATTTATGGTGCTAAGGGTTACTTAGCCAAATGCAATCCATTTCAACAATGTTGTTTGGTTCTTCTAAATAAGGCTTCACACGATGCCCATTGACTTTGAATGTTTTTTGTGTCTTGGAGTCCAATAGTTCTACTACTCCATGTTCAAATACCTGAACTATTTTGAATGGTCCATCCCATCTTAATCTCAGTTTTTCTGGAAACAATCTCAAATGAGAGTTAAATAAAAGAACTTTCATTCCAGGGTGAAGAGTCTTAGGAACTAGCCTTTTGTCATGATAGCGCTTAGTATGCTCTTTGTATAATTTGGCATTCTCATAGGCTTCATTCCTAATTTCTTCCAACTCATTAAGATGGAGTAACCGTTTTCTCCTGCTTTATCTAAATCCATGTTTAACTCTTTAATTGCCCAGTAAGCCTTGTGTTCAAGTTCAACTGGAAGATGACACGCTTTCCCAAAGATTAACCGGTAAGGGCTCATCCCAATAGGTGTTTTGTAAGCGGTGCGGTATGCCCATAAGGCATCATTTAACTTAAATTCTCAATCCTTCCTTGAAGGACGGACAATGCGTTCCAATATTCCCTTAATTTGCCTATTACTTACTTCCACTAAACGAGAAGTTTGAGGATGATATGGAGTAGCTACTTTATATGTGATGTTGTACTTGTTTAGTACTCCATCAAATATCTTGTTACAAAAATGGCTACCTCCATCACTTATTATAGCTCTAGGCGTTCCAAACCTGCTGAATATTAAATCTTTCAAGAATTTAACAACAACATTAGCATCATTGGTTTTAGTGGGTATAGCTTCTACCCACTTGGATACATAATCCACAGCAACCAAAATATATTGAAAACCATTGGATGGGGGAAAAGGACCCATAAAGTCAATCCCCCATACATCAAAGAGTTCAACAACTAAATTAGATGTCAAAGGCATTTCATCACTTTTGCTTATGTTTATGTTCTTTGACATCTATCACATTGTGCACAAAACATATGAGCATCTTTAAAAAGAGTGGGCCAAAAGAATCCAGACTGTAATACCTTACGGGCTGTCTTTTCACCACCAAAATAGCCTCCATAATGAAGTTCATGACAAAAAGTTAGAATGCTCTTATGTTCTTCTTCAGGTACACATCTACAGATGACTTGATCTTGACCAATCTTGTATAAATAAGGGTCATCCTAGAAATAGTCCTTAATAGTTTTAAAAAACCTTTTCTTGTTGAAGTGTTAGGTCGCAAAACACCAGTGGCAAGATAGTTTACAATATCAACATACCATGGGTTCAGACCTATTAAAAAAATAACTATTCATCAGGAAAGGTTTCAACTATATCTTCATTACTCTTATCTTTAAGAGAATTGAAGTCTGAAATCAACCTAGACAAATGGTCAGCTACTAAGTTTTCACTGCCTTTCTTATCCTTGATTTCTAAGTCAAATTCTTGTAAGAGTAAGACCCACCTGATTAATCTTGGCTTGGAATTTGGTTTACTTAATAGGTATCTTAAAGCAGTATGATCAGAATGCACAATCACTTTAGATCCTACTAAGTAAGACCGAAATTAGTCTAAAGAAAACACTATAGCCAAGAATTCCTTTTCAGTGATGGTATAATTCATTTGGGCATCATTGAGTGTTTTTCTAGCATAGTAGATGACATGCAAACACTTATCCACTCTTTGTCCCAAGACTTCTCCTATAGCATAATCAGAAGCGTCACACATTATTTCAAAAGGTAAAGACCAATTTGGTGCCATAATAACAGGGGTAGATGTTAGTTTCTCTTTCAAGGTACTAAAGGCAATAAGGTAGTCATTGTTGAAATTAAAATAAACATCTTTTGATAGCAAGTTACATAAGGGACGACTTATTTTAGAGAAATCTTTAATAAATCGTCTGTAAAATCCTACATGTCCTAAGATGCTTCTTATCCCCTTCACAGATGTAGGAGGAGGTAGTTTGGATATCAATTCAACTTTTGCCTTATCAACTTCAATACCCTTGTTTGAAATTATATGTCCTAAAACTATCCCTTGTTGAACCATAAAATGAATTTTCTCCCAACTAAGGGTGAGATTGCATTCAATGCATCTTTCTAAAATCAAAGTCAATTTATGTAAGCAATCATCAAATGAGTTCCCAAAGATAGAGAAATCATCCATGAAAATCTTAATGAATTTTTCCACCATGTCCGAGAAAATAGATATCATGCATCTCTGGAAAGTGGCAGGGGCATTGCATAACCCAAATGGCATTCTTCGAAAAGAAAATGTCCCAAAAGGACATGTAAATGTGGTTTTTTCTTGATCTTCTGGTCCTACGGGTACTTGATAATATCCAGACAATTGATGAGTGCTCAAAAAGCACTAAAATAACCATGATTTTATGCACATTAATTGATTAAAAATATATATATTTATATGTTTTATCATATATTTATATAAATTTGTCTTTTTCGGAATCACGGGTATTTTTATTGTTTTTCAGGTATTTTGGCTTAAAAATGCAACTTAAAGACTCAAAGAGGAATACTGGAAGCAATACATCACAAATATATTAATAAATAAATAGGGAAAGGTCAACAAATATGGAAAAATTGGACAAAATGGGTCAAAAAGGAAAAAATGTCAAAAAAGAGAAAATCGCGCCGCCGCGCACCAGCGCCCAGCTCCGCCCCAAACTGCGTGCGCGGTACTGTTCATCCGCGCAGCACTACGCACGCGGGTACAGTTCATCCGCACGCGCCGACACCTGTTTCGCCCCATTTTTCACGTGCAGCCGCCCCATGACGTCATGCTGACGTCATCAATGACCTCAGCATTTACATTACGCGTTTTTACATTTTTTTAACATTTTTTTACTCATTTTTTCTCTCCATCCTCACCTATAAATACCCCCCTTCCCTTCACTTCAAAATACACCTTCAAAACCTCCAAATACATTCTTTTCTCTCTTTCTTTCTCTCTTTTTAGTTTTCTTTAGTTTTTCTTAGTTTTTAGTTAATTTCACTTAGTTTTAGAGTTCTTCCCTTTTTGGGAAGAACTAGTTATGTTTATGTAATTTATTAGCTTTTTGATTCAATAAATGGGAGTGCAAATTCCGCTTGGAGTTTTTCCAGTAACGGGAATAGCATCGAAGTTCTGTAAGGATTTTATTTTCTTTACAGTTATTTTTTATGCTTTATTCTTACATGTTATATTTAATTTGTCTGTGATTAAATTTAACTGTGCTGGCTGTTTAATAAACATGATGTAATAATAACGTTGTTATGCTTGCGAAATATTAAATAGGTGAAAATCTCTAAAATGAATTGATTTTATTTTTATTCATGATTTTATATTAAGAATGTTAGAGAGAAATATATTATTTTTCATTACAAACTTAAACCTGAAAATTAGATTTTAAGGTTTAGTTATCCGGTCTGATTTAGAGTAGTGCTCTTTTATTTGATGGTACAATCGCCCGGTTGTTAGAGTGAAGCTCTATTTCAAAAGTTTTTATAAGAATTATTATCTGAAAATGTATTGACGACATGTTTTCAGTAGTGGTTTTAAAACTTGAAAGTTAGTACTCGGATAACTAAATTCTTGGGTTTAATTTGGACACCTTGAATAAAGTTTAAACTATCTAACCCCACCAAAGGTGGCATTTAAATGGTTCATTTTCAATCTCTTAGAAAAAGGAATTAATTTAATTAAGCAAATTAGTTATCAACCCCACCCATAGGTGTTAATTGATTTGTTTAGTTAACAAAGAATATCTAACCCCACCAAAGGTGGTATTCATACAAAAAAGGGAGAATCAATAAATATCAATTCATATCTTTAATAACCTAGATAATATGAGCAAGCATAATTAACTTAGTTATTATATCCATAAATACTCCGCCATTATAAATGATAAAATTTGCATAAATGTTTATTGAATCTATGTTTATTTTTATGTAAGTAGATTAAAAACACAAAAACCCCAAAATATCGTGACAGGATGTTTAGGATTTAATTTCGTTTTTAAAGTTTGAATAATAAATTAAGAATCACATACATTCCTTCCTTAGATCGACCTTGGGAGTATACTTATCATTTTCTACGAAATGATTCGTGCACTTGCGATAGTTTTATAAATATTAAAACCAAAGTATTGGCAAGAATCGACGATGTCGGTTTTCGCTCATCAACAATCCATCTAAAAAATAGTAAAATTCGTGCCCAGCTAATCTTTCCAACATTTGATCAATGAATGGAAGAGGAAAGTGATCCTTTTTAGCATATAAATTTAGTTTCCTAAAATCTATACACATTCTCCATCCAATGATTATTCTAGTGGGCACTAATTCACTTTTATCATTTTTAACAACTGTTATCCCAGATTTCTTTGGTACCATATGCACTGGACTAACACACTTACTATCCGCAATTGGATAGATAATTCTTTCTTCTAACAATTTAAGAATTTCTTTCTTAACAACCTATTGCATATTTGGGTTTAGTCTTCTTTGGGCCTCTCGTACAGGTTTAGCACCATCCTCCAAGTTGATCTTGTGCATACACATTGTAGGGCTAATGCCTCTTATATCCCCGATACTCCACCTATAGATTTCTTAAACTGTTTAAGCACTTTGATAAGTTCCTTTTCTTGGGTTTTGGTAAAGGCTGAAGAAATTATCACTGGATAAGTTTCTCCTTCTCCCAAAAGCACATATTTTAAGTGCTCAGGTAAGTCTTTGAGTTCAAGTTTAGGTGGATTGGCCTCTTTACTAGATGAAGAACTGGGCAGATTTAAAAGCATACTAGATTTCGTCATTACTTCATCATTGTCTAGTCATTCAAGGTACCCCTTAATTTCCTCATCTAAATCTTCTTCGCCCTCTTCAAGTGTAAGAACAGTTTCAAGCTTGTCTTCTATTCTGGTTTGGAAAAAGGTGCTTTGGACAAGATTATCCAAAGGGTCAACATCGAGTATTTCATCGATGGTAGAACTAGAAGGAAAAGGTGAAGAATCAAAAACTTTAAAATGAACAGTCTCTCCTAAGATTGTCATTGTCAAATTTCCATCTTGGACATCAATAATAGTTTTAGTAGTTGCCATAAATGGTCTACCAAGCAATATTGTGTGCTCTCTGTCCAATGCTGAATTTTCTTGCATATCTAGAACTACAAAGTCAATAGGTATTATTAGTTTGTCTACTTGTACCAACACATCCTCAACTATTCCCTTTGGATACTTAAGAGATCTATTTGTAAGTTGAAGGGACATAGTTGTGGATTTTAAATTTCCTAGATTGAGCTGTAAGAATATAGAGTAGGGCATCAACTTTATACTAGCACCTAAATCAAGCATTTCTTTAGCAACCTTCCTATCCCCCATAGTTATGTTTATAATAAAACTTCCAGGGTCTTTCAACTTAGGGGTAGTTTGTGCTGAAGTACAGCGCTAGAAATTTCGGATACTACTACTCGTTCATTTAGTTCATACCTTCTTTTCTTAGTGTTCAACTCTTTGAAAAACTTAGCATATGAGGGCACATTCATGATCACTTCTAATAATGGTAAATTGATATTTACTTTAGAGAGCATATTAAAAAGATCATAGAATTGCTTATCTTGTTTGGATTCTTTTAACCAGAGTGGAAAAGGTACTTGTAGTTGGTGTGGTTCTATTGTCTTTTGAATTTTGGGGATGTCAGATGACCCCCCCAATGAGTTTTTCAGAAGGCTTGTTAAGTTTAACACTTGTTTCTCCTTTTTGCAAGGTAGATCGTTAGAGATTTTAGGTAAACTGGTACTGACTATCTTACCACTTCGAAGGGTTCTTACATCATTTGCTTGTTCTGGTTGACTGGGCAACTTTCCTGGTTCTTTCTTTTTCATTTGTTCAACCAGTTGCCCAACTTTAGATTCAATCCTTTTAATCGAAGCCTCCATGGTGTTCAACCTTTGATTATTCATCAATTGGTTGTCACGAATAACTTGAATAAAAGCATTCAAGTTATTCTCTAAGGTTGGGTTAAAAGATTGGCTTGGTGGGTAAGAGTGGTTGTTATTCGACCCTAGTGTTGGACATTGGGTGTAGGCTGGGTAATTGTTTTGCTTCCAATGATGGTTAGGGTGATTATATGTGTTTGGATGATACCTTTGAAAGAATTTGACTTCCTCTATAGCATCGACACTAGAATCACAAGTATTTGAACAATTATGAGTACCATACCCAATTGAAAAACACACTTCACAAACCTCTTGATTTGGCATTTGGTGGGTAGTGAGAAGGTGCACTTGTTTAGTCAATTCAGCAAGTTGCAAGGTCATCTCATTATCGGAGCCAACTTTATTGACTCTTTCTCTCCTTCTAGCACCTCTTTGTTGGGAATTAGAACCCAATAGCTCATAAAGATTATAGGCTTCCTCTATAGTTTTTTCTCCCACAGCACCTCCAATAGCATTATCAACCATGTATTGACTTTGTAGTGTCAATCCATCATAAAAGAATTGGTTCTGTAGTTGCAATAGAAAGCTATGATTATGACATTGAATGAAAAGGAGTTTGAATCATTCCCAAGATTCATGAAAGGGCTCTTCATACATTTGAGAAAATGTTGCTATCTTCATCCTTAGATCAATAGTCTTTTGATGGGAATAGAAACTACCCATAAACATTTCATATACTTCTCCCAAGTTTTTAGAGAACCCGATTGTAGAGTAATGAACCATGACCAAGCTTTATCCTTGAGGGTGTAAGGAAAACACCTCATCCTAAGTTCATCTTCATTAATTTCATGTAGTGGAAAGGTTTGGACAATAGCATAGAATTCTCGAATGAAATGCAAATGGTCTTCATTAGGGACACTGTAAAAGGAAGGCAACAAAGAATAATGAATCTTTTTCAATTCATAATTCCTTGCAGCCTCTTGTAATTGTATGCCAGAAGTTACATTTCCAATGATTGGCATTGTATAGTCTTTCATCATTTTCCGCCTATCTTCAGCATCTTCCATGGTTATTTGTAGTTGAAATTGATCCTCCTCCTATTGTGTATCAACATTTAGCTCTTAAAAAATAGTAGATATCTCTAAGAAAGATTTCTAACTTGACAAAATGTATAGGCTTAAAGCAAAAAGGTGCAGGGAACCTAAATTTTTTTTATGCTAAATTTAAAGAATGGACACAATTTTTGAAACAAACGAATTTATTTCATTTGAATTTTATTACACACAAAATAAAACTAAAACAAAGGAAAATACAATAATGGGTGACCTTCCATGTAGGACTAAAATTTATCGTCTCCTAGTAAGACGTTGCTTGGAGATTGCAAACTCAATGTCTCCTCTTCATTAAATTTATTTTACCCCATTTGACCATCAAATTAGTCTTTGCTTTGTTTTTGCAAATGTTCAACTAACTGTTCTACTTGAACTTCCACCTTTTTGATAAAAGCTTCCACAGAGTCCAACCGTGGATTGGTTTTAGATTGGTTATCTCTGCAAACTTGAATAAAAGAATTCAAGTTGTCTTCGAGGGTTGATTTATTGGGAATGATTCTTGGAATAGGTGGGTGGAATTGCTGGCTTGGCTGATTTGAGCTTTGAGCGAAAGGAGGGTTGTTTTAACTCCAGGAAAAGTTCAGATGATTTCTCCACCCAAGATTGTAGGTATTTGAATTGGGGTCGAACCTTGGTCTCTGTTGATATGCTCCCAATACATTAACCTATTCAGGTCCAGCTGTTGTTTCTCCTTGATATGGACAGGCTTCAGTACCATGTCCCATGTTGCTATACAAACCATACTGTTCATTATTGGTGTTGGTTTGTGTAGTGAGAAGGGCAACTTGCTTGGTCATTTGAACAAGTTGTTGTTGAACTTCATTGCTGGAATCGATTTCATGAACTCTAGCTTTTCTCACTCGTGAGCTTTTCTGTTGGGAATTAGCACCCAAAACTCAAAGAGGTTGAACGTCTCTGAGGCAGTCTTTTCTCCCATTGTTTCTCCTACAGCGTTGTCGACAATGAA
This sequence comes from Hippophae tibetana, assembly GCA_037013495.1. Taxonomy (NCBI): domain Eukaryota; kingdom Viridiplantae; phylum Streptophyta; class Magnoliopsida; order Rosales; family Elaeagnaceae; genus Hippophae; species Hippophae tibetana. The sequence continues at coordinate 44,284,671 of CM072809.1, forward strand.
CTGACATTGTTTTGTAAGTCCATCGTAAAAGAATTGGTTCTGCAACTGTAGGGGAAAGTTGTGATGGGGACATTGAGTGAGAAACATTTTGAACCTATCCCAAGCTTCATGGAATGGTTCTCCTTCCATCTGAGAGAAAGTAGTAATCTTTCCTCTCAACTCTGATGTTTCTTGGTGGGAATAGAATTTTCCCATGAATTTATTATAAATGTTCTCCCATGTCATCAGAGAACTTGGGGGAAGTGACATTAACCAAGCTTTGGCCTTATCCTTTAAGGTGTAGGGGAAACATCTCATTCGAAGTTGATCCTCGTTTAGAATACCGAGGGGGAAGGTTTGGACCGTAGCATAGAAGTCTCTAATGATGGAAAAAGAATCTTCCTTAGGTAGCCTATGAAAGGAAGGAAGCATAGAAAAATGAATATTTTCTAGGTCATAATTCCAAGCAGCCTCACCGAGCTGGATAGTGGCAGTTGTCGTGCCAATCACTGGTCTTGCAAACTCCTTCATGATGGTTTCCCTCACATGTTGGTTTTCTTCCATTTCTTTTGGTTCCAGTAAAGGATTAAGACTTGGTTCTATGTTTGGCTCAAAAACAGGTTGATGGTTGGAATCCAGTCTTGTCAATCCACGAAAGTGATTTAGGATAGTTTAATGTTTAGTTTTTATTGCTTCTCTTGCTAAGGGACTATCAAGAAGTTGGTTGGGGGTTGTGTGATGAGTGCTTAAAAAGCACTAAAATTACCTTGATTTTATGCACATTAATTGATTAAAAATACAGATATTTATAAATATTTGTCTTTTCGGAATCACGGGTATTTTTATTGTTTTTAAGGTATTTTTGCTTAAAAATTTAACTTAAAGACTCAAAGAGGAATACTGGAGGCAATACATCACAAATATATTCATAAAATAAATGAGGAAAAGTTAACAAATTGGACAAAATGGGTCAAAAAGGTCAAAAATTTCAAAAAGGAGGAAATCGCCTCTGCCAATACTTTGGTTTTATATTTATAAAACTCTCACAAGTGTACGAATCATTTCGTATAAAATGATAAGTATACTCCTAAGGTCGATCTAAGGAAGGAGTATATATGGTTTTTAATTTATTATTCAAACTTTTAAAAATGAAATTAAATCCTAAACATCCTGTCACGATAGTTTGGTTTTTGTGTTTCTAATCTAATAACATAAAAATAAACATAGATAAAGATTCAATAAACATTTATACAAATTTTATCATTTCTAATAGTGGAGTATTTATGGATATAATAACTAGTTAATTATGCTTGCTCATATTATTTAGGTTATTAAAGATATAAATTAATATTTATTGATTCTCTCTTTTTTATATGAATACCACCTTTGGTGGGGTTAGATATTCTTTGTTAACTAAACAAATCAATTAACACCTATGGGTGGGGTTGATAACTAATTTGGTTAATTAGATTAATTCCTTTTTCTAAGAGAATGAAAATGAAACATTTAAATGTCACATTTGGTGGGGTTAGACAGTTTAAACTTTATTCAAGGTGTCCAAATTAAACCTAATAATTTAATTATCCGAGTACTAACTTTCAAGTTTTAAAACCACTACTGAAAACATGTTGTCAATACATTTTCACATAATAATTCTTATAAAAACTTTTTAAATAGAGCTTCACTCTAACTACCGGGTGATTGTACCAACAAATAAAAGAGCATTACTCTAAATAGACCGGATAACTAAACCTTAAAATCTAATTTTCATATTTAAGTTTGTAGTGAAAAATAATATATTTCTCTCTAACATTCTTAATATAAAATCTTGAATAAAAATTAAATCAATTCATTTTAGAGATTTTTATCTATTTAATATTTCGCAAGCATAACAACGTTATTATTATATCATGTTTACAAACAGCCAGCAATGTTAAATTTAATCACAGACAAATTAAATATAACATATAAGAATAAAGCATAAAAAATAACTGTAAAGAAAATAAAATCCTTACAGTACTTCGATGCTATTCCGGTTGCTGGAAAACCTCCAAACGGAATTTGCACTCCCATTTATTGAATCGAAAAAATAAATAAATTACAAAAACATAACTAGTTCTTCTCAAAAAGAGAAGAACTCTAAAACTAAGAGAAACTAACTAAGAAAAACTAAAAACTAAGAAAAGCTTAAAAACTAAGAAATGAGAGAAAGAAAGAGAAGAGAAGATGTGTTTTGAGGTGTGTATGAAGTGAAGAGAATGGGGGTATTTATAGGTGAGGAAAGGAATAAAAAGTAGGTGAAAAATGGATAAACAATGGAGGAAACGTGAAGTAGGTGAAGATGACGTAAGCTGATGTCAGCAGGTAGGTGGCGTGCGCGGATTGGGGCATAGATGGGCAGCGGCGCGTGCAAACAGTAGCACGAACGCACACGGTGCGTGCGGGACAAGAGCAAGAGGGCGTGGTGTGCGTGGAACTGGACGCGGGCGGCGGCTGCTCAGCGCGACTGGGCGGTTGGGTGGCGGGGCGGCGCAATTTCCTCCTCTTTGACATTTTTGACCTTTTGACCCATTTTTGTCCAATTTTTCCAATTTGTTGACTTGTTTTCAATTATTTTATGAATATATTTGTGATTTATTGTCTCGAGTATTCCTTTTTGAGTCTTTAAGTTACGTTTTTAAGCAAAAATACCTGAAAAATAATAAAAATACCCGTGATTCCCAAAAGGAAAATATATATAAATATATGATAAAATCATATAAATATATATATTTTTAATCAATTAATGTGCATAAAATCAAGGTAATTTTAGTGCTTTTTGAGAACTCATCACTGTAGTGCAAGGAAAAAGGGAAAAATCAAATGTTCCTTCGATATGATGTGGCAACTATATGAAAACATTGTGTGCTACTATTCAAGTTTAGTGGATCATGCCCAAAACTGTGTACAAGTTATATATGCCGCGACATGCAAAATTTGTATGTCATAGCACCAAGTTAAATTTTCCATTTTTTTCTTTTTCTCACTCTATAAATAGGACCCTATTTATACTGTAAAAATCATATCAAAATCAATCAACTCTCTTAACAACTAATTTATTAGTTTCTTTCAATCTTTCTTTTTTTCATTAGTTTAAAGTTCTTCTCTTATGTGAGACTTGAACATAATTTAGTTTATGTAATAGTTTTAGTTTCAATTCAATAAATAATGTAGCAATTTTGTTTGGAGGTTTTCTAGAATAGAAACAATTTTTTGAGGTATATTTAAATGCATTCTTTTTAGATTATCTCTAAGTATTATTTTACATGCTATATGTTTAATTTATTGATCATTTATTAAAATTTGCATATTTGGCTATAAATAATATTGGATATTATTAATGTTGTTACGCTTGTGAAATATTAAAATGGAATAAACATTTTTAGAAAATGAATTTAGTTTTATTTTATCATCAAGATTTAAATTTTAAATCTAACAAGAGAGTTAGATTAAAAATTTAAATTATATGAATCCGATTTAGAGTAATACTCATAGATATTAGTTAGTTGCAATTAAAGTCTATTTTGAGACATGCTACATTTCAAAGATTTTTATACGAATTATTATTGAAGATATATTGATGACATATCCTTCATAATAGTTTTAAAATCTAAAAGATAGTTCTAGATACTTAGACATTTTGATGAAAATTTAAATTATCGACCCAGTCGAAGGTGACAAGTTAAATGGTTTAGTAATTTTTTTTTAAAATGAGCATAATTTAATTAAAGTTAAATTGTTGACTAGATCAAAGGTGGCAAGTTAAAGTTTAATTAACAAAGAAAATGATTTTTACCTTAGGATATTTTCATACTTATAAGAAATCATCAGTAATCTTAATTCATATTTTTAATAACTTATTTAATATTGAACATGCATGGTTAACTAACTAATATATCTCATAAGTTTTCCATTGCATGATAAATGTTTATTGAATCTATCCTTATTTTTATGTTAGAAGTTTAGATACTTAACCAAAACAATCGTGACATATTGTTTAGGTTTTTAATTTGTTTTTAAGAATTTGTTGTATAATACATGATTCCTCTTTAGACTGACCTTGGTAGTATACTAAACATTTTATATAAGTGATTCGTACACTTGCGAGCTACTTTATAGATCATAAAAAACTTGTATGTAATAACTTTGTGCATCACACGGTGAGGCATTGATTAACCAATACCACGAAAAAACAAGGCATCAAGTCTTGATTGTATTTAAGTTGAGAAATTACTAGTCTCTTTTGTTCCTTCTCAAAAAGACTTATAAAGGATTTGTATTTCTTATGGCGTCTTTTTCATTGTTGGTTCATAGTTTTTTATAACCATAGGGTCAACTTAAGGTGATACTATAATCTGAATTTAGCTTTTTCTGGGATTGATAATCAATTTTTTTATATGTCTTTGGTCATTTCTCTTGGAATTCTCATACAACAAGTGTTTGTGGGTTTTAAGGTTCGAGTTCATAGATTTGCATCAATATAACTATGTAGCAACCACAATGAGTGAAGAGCATAACTACTCTCTAACTAACTCTTGTATCTAACACCCTTACATAAGCTTATGGCTTTGCAAGGATAGTAAACTTAGTCTTCAATTCAACAAACTTAGAACTAGGTAAGGCTTTCTTCATTATATCTGCAATATATTTTTGTGAAGGGATGCACCCAACATGAATTAAACCAACAAGTATATTTTCTCTAATGAAATTAAAATCTATTTCAATGTGATTAATACATATGTGAAATACAAGGTGTTTGGCTATATAACTTGCACTTACATAATCACAAAACATAATATGTGCTTCATGTAAACAACTTTCAATTCTATTGAAACTTTTTGAAATAAACTCACATACCACCGAGAGCTAATGCTAGAAATTTTAGCTTCAATAGAAGATTAAGATACAACCTTTTGCTTTCCTAAATTCCAAGACACCAAGGAGTGACCAAGATAGATGTAATATTCACCTATAGATCTCTTACCATCACTACTGGAAGCCCAATTGGCATATATGTATGCTTTGAGATAGACATTGTGACTAAAGTAGCATAATCCCATGACTTGATGATCCTTTAATGTACCTCAAAAAATGTTTTACAATAACCCAATAAGCCATTGTTGGTAACACTACTACAAAATGTGGTATTTAAGTCGATATGTAAAGTCAGTTTTTGGATAAAATTGACGTATAATCAATTTAAAGTCGGTTCGGTGAAAAATCGATGCTACATGTAGCGTCGGTTGACACGTAGAATCGATGGTGCACATAGGACGTAGTGTCGATTCTACATGTCAACCGACGCTATCCATGTAATTAATTTTTTTTTGGTCAATTATTATTTTATTTGAACTATTTAAAATTGAATTTGGATATATATAGTATAATTTTTTCTTCTTTTATTTAGTCAATTGGTTTTTAAAATTATATAATTTATAGAATTTTGTGTATTTGTTTGGATACGTACTTAGTTTTAGGTATATGTTTTTCATATGTAGTTATCGAATTTGGATAGCATGAAAAACACAATATAGAAAAGTTTATGAACAAAAATACCAAAGGTATATAGTTAATTAAAATCTTAAAAAATAATTGACCAAAAAAATAAAAAAATTATTGTTTAATTTCAATTTTAAAAACTGCTAAAATAAAAAAATGCACGTGGATACGTACTTAATTTTATGTACATGTTTTTCATACGTAGTTATCAAATTTAGATAGCATGAAAAACATAATATACAGAAAAGTTTTCAAAAAAATATAAAAAATCTATAGTTAATTAAGTTCTTAAAAATTAATTTACCAAAAAAATTGTATTCTTTAATTTCAATTTTAAAAACTGTTAAAATAAAAAAATGCACATGGATACGTACTTAATTTTATGTACATGCATTCCTTACATAGTTATCGACGTGTATTTTTCCATTTCTCTTCTCTTTTTTCCATCAAAACATCATTTTCAATTTGCAGCACCTAAAAAACTCAAAACCGAGCTTCACCTCCTCCACTCTTTCTCATTTTTTGGCCACCTCCGACCACCATTTCCAACGCCGTTTAATGGGTTTTCTTACTCTCCAAATTATTTTCCAGATTCTCTATTTTTTGAGAGAAATACTCAAATTTTTATACCCATTTTCTCACTTACAAAACATTTTTTTTCATTTCCTTCATTTAGTCACTTCATTTACTCTTGTAAGTATTTCTATTAATCCTACGCACTAATTATTCAGTTTGTGCTATTTTTTGTATAAATTTTTTATTTATGTATGTTTTGTATTATGCATGTTATTATATGTTTGCTTGATTTTCTTTGGAAATAATATCTGAATGTCGTGGGTTTGAGGGGCTAGAATATTTACCGTACATAGATAAATTTATATACATATAAATAATTGTATTTTATTAAGTAAAAGTAATATAATTTTAAAATGATTAAAATGATAATTTTTATATTATGTATGTTTTGGTATATATTCTAATAATTAGGGAATTCATATATAATAATATTTGAAATATATTGATTGGATACATAATTAATGTCATTAATAGAAAATGGACAAATCTTGGATGTCAAAGTGTAGAATTGAAGAGGATGCATTTCTAGAGTTAAAAGTTTCATGGAATTTGCTTGTAGAAATAGTAATAATGAAATTAGTATAATTTGATGTCCATGTGTTAAATGTAAAAATGAGCGATTTCATGAAGTTGACGAGGTTAAGTATCACCTTATCTGTAGTAGTATTCTTTTGAGCTATAAATGTTGGTATTATCATGGAGAAAATATTGATAATACTCATGGGGAAGAGATAAATAAGAATGTGAGTGGATTACATACATCTTATCATAATGTATAGACAGAAAATACATTTCATGGTGTTGAAGATGAACTACATTAGGATGAACCTAAAACCTTTAAAAAACTTCTAGAAGATGTCGAAAAATTGTTGTATCCAAAATGCAAGAAATACACTAAAATGTCGAGATTGGTTCATTTGTAAAATGTGCAGGAAAACATGATTTTTCTGACAAAGGATTCATAGAATTACTAAATCTACTAATAGATATGTTTCCCGAGGGTATTGAATTTCCATCTTCAATGTATGAAGTGAAGAAACATTTTAGTCGATTTGTCATGAAATATCATAAGATTCATGCTTGTCCAAATGATTGCATTTTTTTATAGAAAATAATATGAGACATTAGATTATTGTCCGATGTGTAAAGAATCGAGATGGAAGCATCCTACAAATGAGACAACACTTAAGAAAGGAATGCCCGCAAAGGTTTTTTGGTACTTTCCTCCAATTCCTCACTTTCAAAGGTTGTTCAAAAGTAAAGAGACATCAAAGATGTTGAATTGGTATTCAGATAATTGATCTGATGATGTGGTGCTACGTCATCCTTGTGATTCTCTAAATTGGAAAGTAGTAGATAATTTATCCCCTCAATTTGCATCTGATCTGCGCAATCTTTGTCTTACCATTGCTGCTGATGGAATTAATCCACATAGTTCCCTTAGTAGTAGATATAGTTGTTGGCCAGTAATTATGGTAACATACAACCTTCCTCCCTGGTTGTGTATGAAAAGAAAATTCATGATGTTAACATTATTGATCTCAGGATCGAAACAACCCGATGTTAATATTGGTGTATATTTGTAGCCTCTGATAGATGATTTAAAGACATTATGGAATGATGGTATAAATATTTGTGATGCACATAAAAAGACACTTTAACTTGAGGGGGTCCTTTTATGGAAAATTGATGATTTTCTTGCCTATGGGAACTTATTAGGACATGCAACAAAAGGTTACCAGGGATGCCCTATATTTAGTGATGACATTTCTATAACTTATCTTGTTCACGGATGAAGGATGTCTTATAGAAGACATAAAAGATTTTTGTCATCTGGACACAAGTTTAGATACCAAAAGAAATCGTTCGATGGTGAAGAAGATCATGATCATGCACCCCGACCTTTGAAAGGTGTTGAGATAATAAGGAAATTGAATGGTATGACTTTTAAACGATATAGAAAGATGAAAAAAAAAGAATAATCACTAAGGTAGGGAAATGAAAGAGGTCAACTAAAGAAAAGGGTGAAAATGAAAAAAAGGAGGCGAATCAGTAGACCATGGTTGTTGGAATAAAAAATCAATATTTTGGGAATTACCTTATTGGAAATACCTACACATTCATCACATCTTAGATGTCATGCACATTGAGAAAAATGTATGTGAGAGCTTGATTGGTACATTACTTAATATAACTGGAAAAATGAAGGATGGAATTAAAGCATGATTAGATTTAAAGAAACTAGGCATACGACATGAATTGGCACCAAGGGTGAAAAGAAGGAGTTGGGTGAATATACCTGATGCTATACTTAACCAAGATGATAGAGTACCCGTTCTATTTGATGCTACTGGTAATCCAATAGGGGAAAATGGCTAATAATTGAAATCCTCTATTTGTAGACTTGTGAAGTCAAGTATACCAATCAATATAAATGATTGGACTCAGGTTGACAAAGCTGAAAAGTTAAAAATATGAAAAACCATTTGTGTAAGTCTCTTATATTTTATAACTAATTACTTATATTATATCTTTTTGTATTATATCTAATCTTTTGTAGTGTGTTTTTACAAAATCTTTATAAAGTCGATGACACTTGGAAGAGAAAGTGTTATAAGATTGCAAATAAGGCATGGAAGGAATACAAAACTTCCAGATTGGAAAGAAATTACATGTTTCCATATTTGGAACCACTTGATGAAGTAGAGCTCTACAAAATCCCTGAAGGACACCCCTAGATTACACCTCAAGTTTGGAAAGACTTTGTGGATTATAGATGTACAGATGAATTTCAAATTATTAGGGAAGAACATCAGAATATACAAATGCATAATATTCTTCCTAACTGTACTGGGATTTCTTCAAATCCTGAAGTTAGATATAGAATGGTATTATTAATTTGTGTTAATTTATAAATATTTTTATATTTATTTTCCTCAAATTTAAGTTGATATCATGGTTAATAAATTTATTTAATTTATGTAGGAAGTTGAATTGGGTAGACCGGTTACTCGATCTGAATTGTACATAGAAACAAAGACTTCTAAAATGAAGAAGACCAATGACTAAGCGAGGAAAAGAACAACTAAATAAGTTGGTTAGTAATTTCAGTTGACACAAAGTTCATATGATTTTTAATAATTGATGTAATAATGTATGATATGTTTATTTGCTTTATTATTTGTAGAGAGCTGTTCAATAACAAATATCCAGGGGTGAAATAATCGAAGAGCTTGGGAGAGATGCTATATATCATGCATTTGGATGCCAGCATCCTAGTCGTGTTAGGGGAGGTAGCCAATATGATGGTTATATAGAGTATTTTAAAATTCCAAAACAAAAGCCTCAGATGGTCAGTAAGGAGAAGTACAGTAAAATTGAAGAAGAAAGGTCTCAACGTTAAGTAAGATTGCCACTTTAAAAGAATATCAAGCAAAACACATGTCAGGCATGACATCATACTATAATCAGGGCATGCCATATTGGACAGGCATGCAACCATCCATGCCATGCATGCCACCATCCATGCCAAGCATATCACCCATGCATTCTCATGGCGCTCAACCTATATCCAGTATGGGATATAGTCACCCTATTGGTCCTCTCTTTATGCCAAGAATTCATATGCAATCAAGTAGTGGTTCATTTTCCCTAATGCAATCTGCGCATTCTTACCATCAATCACATCACGATAAACGTTTTGGTGAGAATGTACATCCAATAGCTACCCAACATTGGAGTCCTCCTCTATTTGATTAATCATATGTGGTAAGATTTTTAATTTCTAGTGTAGATAATATATTATTTTTATTTTTTATTATATGTTTTATTTACTATATATAACACTTAAATATTTTACAAAATATGAAATGTTTGTTGAAACATCCTTCATCAACAGACTTTGTTGTTATTGGAATGGTACAACAATTGAGCGATGATTGGAAAACCACCCAAGAATCATCATTCTAGTGTAATATCATGAATTCACAAAAAATAACAGTTGTTCCAGATAGCTTCATATTTATAGACAAAAGATTAATAAAGTGCTAATATAATTTCGAAGGGATAAGGTTATTATTATATCACTCAGATGTCGATGTGGTAATCTCTTTTACTAATCTTTTAACATATATAAGTTATTTTTTGTGAATTCATGATATTACATTCTTATTTTGAATTTAATTACATATATTTGTTTGGTTGGAACAAGTGGGGCTATGATATGCATATTTTTGATGATTTACAAGAAGAATGGATATAACACTTTGTTCAAGTTATAACATTAGTAGAAGAATATAATCTTGAATAACATAGGAGAACACCATGGTAATATTTATAATGCTTTAATTTCTCCACTCATATGTCTCTGAAGTTTAGACTGCTTGTTTGATGGATGTTTACGTGCTCATGTATCTAGGAGAATGAATTGTTTTATAGACCAACTGTTTTTTGCCCAGTTTCCTTGTCACTATGTATTCTAAGCCAACCAAGCTTGCTCTCCTTGAAATAAAGTGAGAATATCACAAAATCCATGACACTTTGATGACATCATTTTATTTGTAATTTAAGTTAACTATATATATATATGTATTGTATATAAATTATTTTTTTAATAAATTTAATTATCAAGTTATTAATTATATTTAAATTTTCAATTATTTGTATTATTATTTACACTTTGTTAAACAGATTTTGATTTTTTTATACTATATGTGATCGAATACAAGTTATTAGTAGAGTATAAAATGAGTACAAATATGTAAAAAAAAATCAATATATATTTTAAAGTCAGTTCACACGTTGAACCAACTTTATGTAAACCAACTTTAAATTTTAAGTATTTCAATTTAAAGTCAGTTTTTAACTAACTTTAATGGCTCATTTTGTAGTAGTGGTTTATGTAAAAACTAATAGAGCTTATTAATAGTGAAGATTATCTTAGGCATTGTTAAGTACACTTTTGGGGAGCTCCAACAACTATCCTATAAAGTGATGCTTTAGGTAATAGCTCACCAAATTCTTTGGACAATTGCTGGCCAACCATCATAAGTATTGAAACTATCTTAGACTCATTAACTCGAACCTTAGTAAGTAAACCATGAATGTACTTGCTCTAACTGAGGTGAAAATAATCATTAGTATATGTAATCTCAATGCCAAGGAAAATGTTCAACTTACCAAGATCTTTAAGTGGGAACACAGAGTTAAGTTTGATGATCATATAATGAAATCTTAGTTGTTTCCTGTTACCATAATATCATCAACATAGACAAGTATAAGAACAAAGGTGCCATACTGATTATAAATCATCATGGAAGCATCACCATTTGATCACTTGAACCCTCAACTACTCAAGCATTAACTAAGCTTCAAGTACTAAGCACTTGGAGCCTAATTTAAAACATATATGGCTTTTTGAGTTTGTAGACATTACTAGGATACTAGGATCAACAAATCTCTCATATTGAGCCATATACAATTCTTCTTCAATATCACCATTAAGAAATGTTATATTTGCATATAATTGTCATATACATTGTTGTCTCTTTTAGGAGAACATAAAAATATGCAAGTATACACGGTCATAAGTAATAAATTTGATAAGTAAGTTATCATTTTCACGGAGATTTGTTACTACAGTTTGTTGAGTACTAAAATTATTTCACTCTGATTTTATCCAAAACAATCGTTAATTGGAAGTTGTTTCACTAACTAATTTATAACAAAATAAAAGAAAATTCTAGGATTGTAGTTTTCACCAAATTCATCCACTTGAATCATATTATTCCGTCTTGATTTATTTTTTTGTAAATTTAATTTGTCAACCAAGAACTTCTAATTTTATCCATACATCTCTTCCGAGCTCCGTATAGACACACCTCGTTAAATTAATTCACTATATTCCTATAAGAATTACATTCACCAAGATTCATTACGTTTTAAGTTCTCAAATGGCCACACATACGATAAAGGTATATTCCTATCCTTCATATATACATATTATTCTATCCATGAGCAATATACACAAAAAATGCCTCTTCCAAGTTCATTTAAGTGCCACGGATCAATTGATAAATTTTCCAATAATCAAAAGCATTAAGCACAAATAAAATAAACAAATTAAAAGTCTAATAAATCATTCAAAATAATTAAATTTAAGCTTCATAAATTTAGATAAAATGCAACCCTAGAAAAATTAAATTACTTCATAACAAAAATTAAAGTTACAGAATTTAAGGAATATCAGTTAAAGAACACAAAGAAAATTAAACATTTCTGCTCTCTAAATTATATGGCCCACGTAGAACACAACAGAAGCCAAAAATGGCTTCTGCGTGCTCCACCATCCAAGTCACCAACCGAACCCAAAACGAACCCCAAAATGAACCCTTATTTATAACATCAAATCTCTAAAAACAAATATATTTTTCTACACGAGGGAGACAAAATGGTATATCGAAAATAATAATTAAATCCACATGGGGGACAAGATTCTTGAGACACGCAATCACGTGTGTAAAATATATATAGCATAAAACAGTGGAACGTGCACCATTTCTGATTTTCGTTTCAATTCACGCTACCATGTGTCACCATCTAATTGGCTACAAGATATAATGAGACACGTGGCCTCCATTTATTCGCTGTGAAGAGAGAACGAATGAAGAACGCATCACACATGATTATTGCCATCAAGGACACGTGGGGCACACAGAAAATGCGAGGACCGCACATTGTTTCTGTGTTTTTGTTTTAACGAAACACATGCCACGTGTCAGTGCGTGATTTGCTGAAATAATATTTGGGACACGTGGCATTGTATGACTCGTTGGAATGGTAGGGCGTACTAAGCTTATGTGGACCGCGTCGCACGGGAAATGGCTTACACAGCAAACACGTGGGTCCCACCCTACACGCCGGTATGCACGGTAGGTGGGCCTCACTCAGCACCGAGTAATGTGCCACCTGAAAACCCGCATCCACTCAAGATTGTCGCATCTGGCTCCACGCGCCTCATCCTAGCCATTGATTTCCTAATCGAACGATGGGTGTCACGCATTGGTGATGGCGCGAGTGGCCTCCTTTTCGTACGTAGAAAATAAATTTCCTTAATTGCATTTTAGCCCTCTAATTTAATTCAAATTAACTTTTAGCTTTCATTAATTGCAATTAAGCCTTTTTTCTAATTTAAATTAACTTTTAAACTTTCGTTAATTGAAATTAAGCCCTATTTTATTTTAAATTATATTTTTAGACTTTTTATTTACAATTAAGTGCTTTTTCGATTCAAATTGGTTAATTTTCTTAAAAATATATTCCTTAAAAAATAAACAATAAACATTAATTTATTCCATTAAAATTAACTAAAAATGTCAAGAATATAGCAATTATGTTAAGTACACTTTTGGGGAGCTCCAATAGCTATCCTATAAAGTGATGCTTTAGGTAATAGCTCACCAGATTCTTTGGACAATTGTTGGCCAACCATCATAAGTATTGAAACTATCTTAGACTCATTAACTTGAACCTTAGTAAGTAAATCATGAATGTACTTGCTCTAACTGAGGTGAAAATCATCATTAGTATATGTAATCTCAATGCCAAGGAAAAAGTTCAAATTACCAAGATCTTTAAGTGAGAACACAGAGTTAAGTTTGATGATCATATAATGAAATCTTAGTTGTTTCCTGTTACCATAATATATCATCAGCATAGACAAGCATGACAACAAAGGTGCCATACTGATCATAAATCATCATGGAAGCATCACCATTTGATCACTTGAACCCTTAACTACTCAAGAATTAACTAAGCTTCAAGTACTAAGCACTTAGAGCCTACCTTAAAACTTATATGGCTTTTTGAGTTTGTAGACATTACTAGGATACTAGGATCAATAAATCTCTCATGTTGAGCCATATACAATTCTTCTTCAATATCACCATTAGGAAATGTTATATTTGCATCTAATTGACATATACACCATTGTTGAGATAAGGTTAGGCTCAAAACAATTCTGATTATTGTTAGTTTCACCACTTAACTGAATTTCTCAGTGCAAACAACTCCTTCAATCTATTGAAATATTTTTACCACCACTATATTCCACTTGGTTCTAAAAAGCCACTTGCTACCAAATATTTTAATACCTTTAAGAGGAGGAACTAAATCCAATGTTCCATTTTTAAGAAGATAGTCACATTCATATTGTATTACATCTTTCCACTTAGGTATATAAAGCACAAACCTTAAAGAAGCTAGCTCATGTAAGGTTTTAATGACCAAAAAAGCTTTAAGTTTATAAATTCCTTGTTTTGCTTAAGTGAGCATGTGATGAGTGCTACAAAAAGTGGATTGTCTATTGTAAGTCCCATTGTACTTATGTCTACTTGTTTGCTTGTCATGTACAAAGCATGGTTTCCTTTTTCTTTTTACTTAGTTTATTTGTCTTCCTCTATCTAAGATTGGTTATGAAAGATTAGTAATTCACACACACACACATAGTTAGGTACATTTTTTGGACACTACGACTAGTAATGTTTTTCATGTTTTAGGTACAGGTATTTATGGATTGTACTCGACATTTTTGGAAATGAAAAAAAATGAAATTTTTTAGCACCATCCAAATGAGCTCGCTGAGGACCTCTCCACTAGCACCACCACACTTGGTAAGGTGATTAGGGAGATGTCCATCAAGTTATGCATTCCAAGCCCTATAAATACCCCACTCTTTTCTCTTCTCTTTACCCTTTTTTACACTACCAAAACTCTGCCCAAAATTCACACCAAGATTTATATCTATTTTTAAAATCATTTTGGAGAGCTTACATTTGAGTGTGGGTCATTCAGTGAGTTTAGATATTAAATATTAGGTTGTGTGGGTACATGATTTGACTATGTGTCTCTCATATAAGATTTGATATTTGTAGTGAACTACTTGTCCATCAAGAATATAAGTAGTTATGCTTCTTGTTAGTAATCATTGGTTGAAAATCACATCGTATTGGGTTGTGTGGGTTATGAAGGATAGTTGAGCTTGAGTGTTGAACCAAATAGTTGCGGAAGCAGCAAGTAAAGAGTAGGAGTAGGCAGTTAGGATGGAGGTCCTAGTTGATAGAGTTAAGTACTTTTATTGTTTATCAAAGTTGTGATTATTTTATTGTTTAGAGAATTTTTTTTCTATTGAGTGGTTATCTTAAGCAACTCGAGAATGTTGCTACATAGATATGGTCTCTATGTGGATTTACCTTGTTATATTGCTTGTTATGCATAATCTACTATTGTGTTAGTACAATATGAGTTTAAGGTGTGTATGTTACAACATTCTAAAATCCTAAACTCTGATTATACAGCCTTTATATTCTTGCATGCTTTTTATTGAATATATATATATAATATCTATTATTCAAAGTTAACTACTTATATGATATTATATTATTTATGCTTCTACTGTGTGTACTGCATAAGTGTTTGATTTACTATCTGTAGGAGTTAGAGCTTAGTCTTTAGGGAGTCTGTATCTCTTTACCCTATTAGTGTACTGAGTCATGGACTTTTTCAATTGGTATTAGAGTAGGTAAACCCTTTTAGACTTAACTACTCTAGTGTTGATTATGCTAAATCGTATGTTCATACACATAATTATCTGTGATGGAGTTGGGAGAAGGAGGTAATATAGATGGACCTCTACTTTTCAATGGGTTGAACTATGCCTATTAGAAATCACAAATGAGAGTGTTTTTGTGGTCACAAGAAACCCAAGTATGGTTCCTTATCGAGAATGGCTAGACATATCCAACCAAAACCCTACTTGATAACACTATGATTCCTAAACCCATGAGTGAGCGGACTAAAGATGAGAATAAGGAATCTAAATGGAATAGAAAAGGACTCTATACAATCAGCAGGGATGTTTTTCTAGATGAATATCGAAGGATTCAAAGTTTTACATCTTTAAAACAAGCGTGAGACATTTTGGAGACCACTTATGAAGGTTCTTCTTTTGTAAAAAGATCTAGAGTTCTAAAGTTGAACAGTGATTTTGAACTCTGTATCATGCAAGAGGATGAGACTTTTGACAAATTCTATGCACATTTTTCAAACATTATCAACTGTTCCTACAACTTTGGTAGACCTATTAGCAAGGAGAAGTAGATTGAGAAAATCATCACTAGCCTATCCTATCATTTTCATGCCAAAGTTATTGTGCTTGAGTTTATGTACAAGCCTAGTGAACTTACTATTGATGAATTAGTTGGTAACCTGCAAGTCTTTGAACTACATCATATGTTACCAAGACAAGAGCAATTTTCTTCCAAGAAGGGAAATAACTTGGCTTTCAAGACATCAAATGATAGTGCTATAAGTGAAGATTTTTTGCCACAATTGTTGGTAATCTTGACTATGATCCCGATAAGGAGGAAATGGCTTTTCTTTCCCAAAGATTTACTAGTTTTTTTAGAAAGAAGAAACCCTATTATAAGGGTATTGGAAAAGCTAATTTAAGCTCTAAAGGCTCAAAATCTATAAAAGTTGTTGATGACTTAGATAATGAATTTGAGAAACGTAGAAAAAGATACTTAATTCAGATCAAATGCTTCAAATTTCGGAAGCTTAGTCATCTTGTAGCTAATTTTTTTAGAAACAAAAGTGCATAAATAAGCACAAGATAAAGGCTAAGATTACTATTTTGAATAATACTAGTAGTGATAATGAGGATGACACTAAGTTTCTTACGTTTTTTTGCTTCCAATAGTTCCATTGATCCTCCGACTACTACCTTAAATGTTCAAGAGGTCAAATCTAAAGTTGATGATGATGATGATTAAGATGAATTAATTAAATCCTACTATGCATTCTGGTTGGAGCACATCAAATTAGAAAAAGCTAAGAAAAAAGCTTTGGAGAGTCTAAATGAAAAGGAGTGCGAGATAAGTGCTTTGAAGAAAACTCTGAGGAAAGAAATTCATCAAGTGTGAGGTCATTCAAAAGAGACATCTAGATTTGCAAGAAAAGTATGACACAAATCTTAAGAAAATTTAGATACTTGAGGAATAATTGAAGTGTTCCACCTCTAATAAAGTTACACTATTGCATGTCAATCATGATCCCTTGAATGATCAAAAGGATGAAATTGAATAGTTGAAGAAGCTAATAATTATCCTTGAAAGTGCCAAGGAGTATTTAACTTATGCTCTCATTGAGAAAGAAACTGAAGTGAAACATATGAATGAGAGAGTTGAGATTCTCAATAATACAATGACTTAACTGGAATCTTTCCTTAAGGAAAAGAAAGTGTTGATTACAACTTTAAAAATATACTTTACGTGAGTGAAAAAGAACTGGCTCAATCTTCCTTTACTGTTAACAAAATGAATATTGGTTCCCAAAAATTAGGTGAAATTCTCAGCAACATAAAGTCGTTTGGTGATAAATGTGGTATCATGTATAATGAAGGGGTTTATATTATGTACTTGAGGTATAGTGTAGATAGAAATGAATCTACTTCAAAATATCAGCCTGACACAACTTATATGGATAACTCAACTAAAATTTCTAAAAATTATAAAAAGAACATATCATGAGTTCCATATACATCTCATGCTCATATAAGTTAGAGACTATGTCTAAGTTCTATTGACACTCAAAAATACTTTAAAAAAGAGGGATACAATTTGATCACTTTTTGGGTGATATTTTGGGGTTTAGTTGCCTTATTTCTTTCCTCTCTTTGTTTGTCGTCTTTCTACATGTGATATTATGTAATTTTGTATTTATTTATCTGTTTGACACTTCTTCATATGTTTCTCTTATTGTTTCCTTGGCATGCCCAGTATGTTAATTATCATATTTGTTACTTTACTTGTTTGATTGATCCTTTACTAGTTTTTTTCATATGCTAGTTGCTTTGACATGTTCCTTATATGGGTTTGTCTTGTATACTATTTGCTTCCTTCTTTATGGCCTTTTTATGCACTTCACATCACATGCTCTTCATGAAGAGTCAAAGTATTAGGATTACACTTTCTACAATCTTGTCATTCATACTCCATGTCATATAGATTTTATGCCTATCTTTAAGTCTTCTATCATACATATAGTGTCATTTCTAAACTTGTGTGTTTTATTGGAACTCCTATTGTTTTTGTTGTTGTCTTTGTCTAAGCATGTCTTGTCGTTCTACATTGGAACCTTTTCCTTTCTCACATGCTTAGTGGTTTTAGTAGCATCCCTTAGTTCTTCCTTCTCTTAGGGATGTTAACCGTGTTGTTCACTAGTTAGTCAATTTCTTTATTTCTCCTAACTAATGTTGATGTGAGTTTTTATATTTGTCTCTTTTGAGGCACTTTTCACTTCTTCTTGGGCATTTTTTTTGCCTTCATACCTTCCTCGTCATCTCACTTGGTAGTTTTTATTTCTATGTTTTATGAGACAGATAGTTTTCACTTTGCTAAACTATTGCATGTAAAATGTATTTTAGAGGAATCATGTTTCTATATGTTTTGCATACATTTAACCTAAATTGAAGTATGCGTATTTTGACTTATCTATTCCTTAAGATCATGTATGGCTAAATTTTTCTTGTTCATCTTTTCTTAAATGTGATTTTCCTTTGTACATGCCTTAAATTTGTGAATTTGTATGGTTATTATGAAAAACTTATGTAGATCCCTTGCTTTGATATTGTGTATTTCTCTTACAAGCTCTAGAATCCACTTTTTGTGTCTTTTGAGATGAAATCCTAGGTTTTTCTTAATTAGAAAGAAGATTTAGGCAATCATTGAATCATTTGATCCTTTTTTGCCACCAATGTTTTCTTATCCTTAGTCTCCCTTCTTTGAGACATTATGTTATTCTTTCATTTCTTTGTACCTAAACACTGGCTTAGCCCAAATGTTCATTCCCACTTACCTTATACACCCTTTGTTAAGCATGTATGCTCAAAGAATATCTATTTTACTCTATTGGTTTCATTCAAAAAAAGAGAGGAAGAAGGTTGAAAATGGAATTATATATAAAAGGGAGAGGAAAGATGGAGAAAAAGAAAAAGAAAAAAAGAGTGTTAAAGCTTGTTTGTTTTTAAAACAAAAGAAAAGAAGAAAGAAAAGGAAAGTCATTTGTTGATAAGCATGAAAAGAAAGTGGTGCATAAATTTATAAATTTTGTGTACTATTCTCAAAACTTCATTGGTTGAAGTTTGAGAAGAAAAGAAAAAAGAATCATGTTTGAAGGTATAAGTGTCATAAATATGATCTTATCTATTTGATTGGATTAACAAAGGTGTTTTCAAGCCTAAATGTCTTTTCTCCCATACCCATAACTTAGTGTATCTTTACCATCTTTGAAAGACCTTTTGATTTCTTCTAGGCTAGCATTTACATTAGTGGAGAGAGAGACTAATTTTGGACTTATGAAGCTTGGCTTAACTTGAGTTTATATTTTGTTTTGCTTAGTTCGTATAAACATATCATGATGGCATATAGAGTGAGCAAATTTTTCATATCAAACACAATGCATGACATCAAAAAATTAGTTATACCTTTACATGAATACATCATGGATTGATGAACATGTGGATTTTTGTGTTGAATGTATTGTTTTTTCCTTTATGGATACTCTAATTTATTGAACATGTTTTATTTGTTTCCCTCGTTTTTTATTTTTTGTTATCTATTGTATGTATATTCCATTATGTTAGGAGGTTTATGAGTAAATTGTATAACCTGTTTGTTGTATCCCATGCATACCTTTAGAGGGAGAAGGATATGTCTTATGTTTGTTTTACTTCCTATTATTTGTCCTATTTGTGAATTTTTGCTGGTTCATATGGTACTTCCCTCTTTGTGATGTCTCATTGAATGAACCATGCATAAATAGGACTATTAGTATGAAATGTTGTATGGATTGTATGCAATCTCTAGTTCCATATGTCTACCTATGTGTTTCCCTACTTTTGCTTCCTTCTTGCATGTTTCTTGCTTATCCTTCATTGCATAATAACTATTGCTGGAAGGCATGACATATGTTTTCTTGCATAGATTGAGATGTTTTCTACCTGCACTTATCTTTAGTTTCCTATGTATTTAGTTTGTTGTATGTTGCATACTTCTACCCTGCCTAATGTCTTGGTGCTTTTGTGTGTCTTTTTATTTTGAAGCATGAGGTACTTCTTATTGTATTTGATTTAATCTTATCTATTGTATTGCATTAGTGTTAGGATTATAGCATATTAGTATGCCTTATCTCTCTCATATAGGGATGTCCCTTTGACTTTCGGTGTCAAAACAAGAGAGAGGTTTATGTGCACAACAATATGATTGTGCAATACTATGTGTCACATGGGCTATGAGTGTAGGAATGCACTACATGTTTTTTTCCGAATTGTATGCATTCAAGGGGAGTGTTGCATGAATCCAGGGAGATTTGTACAATTTTCTTATGTTTGTACCTATCCATGTATACCTGTGTAGGGGTAACACAATAGTATGTGATTTGACTACATGTTATTTCTGTATGATACGTTTCTTAGGGTATGTTTTGGTTCATGTGTATAGGTGACATGTGTGAAGCAAAGTCTTCTAGTTTTAGATATTTTATGTGTAGTGGTGCTAAGACCCTCGGGTTTTAGAGTGACAGAATGGATGAGTTGATACATGAAGATAGATGGAATGCATAAGATGGATGCACTTGGTGTAGGTGTGTCTTTTGGATTTTAATGTGTGTTGCTGTGTTATTCATGGGAACAAACAACTTTAGAACATCTACATGATCATATCATGCTTGATGAGTGACAGTACCTATTTGTATAGTGTTTTGACATGGAAAGCCAAAGGGAGAGAATGCAAGTTTTGTTGTACTTATGTATGTATGTTAACTTCACATGTACAAAATAGATGTCTATTTCTTTTTTACTTAGTGTATTTCTTTCTCTATGTAAGGTTCACTAATGCGGATCAGTAATTGACACGCACACATAGTTAGGTACACTTTGTATGCAAGCATGTTTACACATACCACAAGGTTGGTTTTTATAGTGCTCACGTTGTCACTTATGGTTTTTGGCATGTTTCAGTGTGGGTATTTATGGATTGTACTCGGCATTTTTGGAAACAAAAAATACAAATTTTTAGCACCTCACCAATGAGCTCGCCAAGGACCTTGGAACTAGTGCCATCACACTTGGCAAGGTGGTTGGTGAGGTGGCCAATAAGGTGTGCATTCTAAGCCCTATAAATACCCCACTCTTTTCTCTTCTCTTTACCCTAGTTTACACTACCGAAACTTTGTCAATATGCATACCAAGATTAATATATGTTTTTGAAATCATTTTGGAGAGTTTACATTTAAGTGTGGGTCATTTAATGAGTTTTGAAATCAAATCTTAGGTTGTGTGGGTATGTGGTTTGACTGTGTCTCTCATACAAGATTTGATATTTGTAGTGGACTGTGTCTCCATTGAGAATATGAGTAGTTATGCTTCTTGTTACTAATCAGTGCTTATGAATGACACTGCATTGGGTAGTGTAGGCTATGATGGACAGTCGAGCTTGAGAGTTGAGCCAAATTGTTGCAGAAGCATCAAGTAAAGAGTAGAAGTAGGCAGTTAGGATGGAAGTCCTAGTTGATAGAGGTAATAGTAATTTTATTGTCAATCAAAGTTTAATTTTTTTATTGTTTAGTGAATTATTTACTGCTGAGTGATTGGCTTAAGAAACTCAAGGATGTTACCGTATGGGTATGGTATCTGTGTGGGTTTATCTCATTATATCGCTTGTTATGCATAATCAATTATTATGTGAGTACAATCTAAGTTTAAGGTATATATGTTACAACATACTAAAAGCTTAAACTTTGATTAAAAAGCCTTTATATTATTGCATGCCTTCTATTTAATTTATATAATATCTCTTGTTCAAAGTTATTGCTTATATGATATTATATTGTTTGTGCTTATACTGTGTATACTACATAAGTGTTTGATTTCTTGTTTGTACGAGTTAGGGTTGAGTCATTAAGAAGTCTGCATCTTCTTAGCCTGGCAGCATACCGAGTCATGGACTCTTTCACCTATGAATTATAGAGTCTGTGGAAGGTAGATCAATAGACAAACTTGTACAAAAAGGATTAGAGACATGAATAAGGTGAGTAGTAGAGTCATAAATAGGTTGAGATGAAAAACTTAAGGAATGAGAGGTTGTACTATTTGTATCTATTATAGATTTATTATGCTAGATAGTCTATGAGTCAAAGGATTGATAAACAAACCAAAGATTAGAAATTGTAGGAACAGACCAAAGAGACTATGCCAAACGGCTAGAGACAAAGCTAGAAGAAGTAGATGGTGATGGATCTTAGGAAGAAAAAAAAGGTATGGAAAGTTGAATAGGTAACATGTCTTATAATGTTTCAAGGTGAGATGAAGATGTTTCACTTAGAGATGGAAAAGGATTGTAAATTTGTCGAGTAGTGTTATCAATAAGTATAGTCACATACATGAGTTCAGATTGAGATGGTTCTGGAGTGTGTGATAAGTATGGTGAAATAGATGCAATATTTAGGAAAGGAAAAAATAACCGATTAAACCTTACATGAGTAGTGATATACACATTTTTAGACATTAGTTAAAGACACCAATACCCTTTATACTGAGAAGCATATCCCAAGAAAATACAAGGAAGTGATCTAGGTTCCAATTTGTTATGATTGTAAGATCTAGGAAAGGGAAAACATAAACAACCAAAAAGTTTAAGGTAATAAAAATTAGGTTTAGTCTTAAACAAAAACTCATAAGGACTACAATTGTTTAAAGGTCATGAAGTTTATTAGTGAGACAAATGGTTTCTTTGAAATTTTATTCCCACTAAGACATTAGTACACCTGATCTCATTAACATAGTCAAGCCAGTTTCTATAAAGTGATGTTTTTTCCTCTCAATAACTTCATTATGTGATACAGTGTGGGGACAATAAATTCTTCTCATATATCCACCTTGAAATAAGTGACTCTCAAGAGACTTTAACTCAGTTCCACCATCATTTTGAAGGCATTTAATCTTAGCATGAAACTGCCTATCAAGCATTGCTTCAAAATGCAAGAAACCACTAAAAATGTTTTTAGTCATCAACAAACAAGAGAAAATACATCATAGCATTTAAGGAACCAAAAAGGGAAGACCTCATAAGTTTACATGCAAAACATCAAAAGGATTCTTGGATCTAGTATGCACACTAGTAAAAGGAAGTCTATGTGCTTTACTTAGTTGAAAAGCACTACACAAATCCAAACAAAAATTGGGCTTAACAACCTTATTCATACCAGTAATAACTTGATATACCATAGAGGTGTGAAGGTGACCAAGATGATTATGGAAAAGAGCTCTATTGAGTTTAGCTTTATTGTACAACACATCACTGGCACCAATACCTTAAGAAGTGTCATTGGCCACATGAACTCTATACAAACCATCTTTAGTGCCCCCCACCAAAATGATAGTCTTGAAGCAATATCCTTCACATAAAAAACAATTCAACAATGACTTTATTGTGTTTACATAATTTTTTCACAAATATCATTTTTTTCTCTAGTTAAGGCAACACAACATATTTTGGAACTTAAGAACTTTGGCGGAGCAAGATAAAAGACCCTACCAAGATGAGTAATTTTGGGATAGTGAAGCCATTACCTAATATAACTGAAGAGTCAACAATATAAGGTAAGGCTTGTTGCGACATATTGAGATTAGAAGTAAGATGATGAGTTTCACTTATGTCCATAAACCAAATATGAGATGAGGAAGTTTGAGCAGCTATAAAAGTAGGTAACACTTGTGGTTGTGGGACATCTGATTGAGGAAACACAAAAACATCTTCATCTTGAGATTCGTGTATTTGTGATAGATTAGCCTGTTGAGATTGTCCATGAACATTTTGAGATCCATTGGAACCACTATTCTTGGATTGAGAATACCTAAAATAGCATCTAGTTGTTGTATGACCCATCTTCTTGCGAATGTAGCATTGAGTACTCTCAAACTTTGGATCCTTATCTTTTCCTTAATTTCTAAAAGATTGTTGACAATTAGAATTCACATTAGAATCAGGTTTATATTGAGGTTTTTAGCTTGTGTTAACTGCATTTGCATAAGACTTTGTATGTTGCAAGTAATTTGATTGAACAATCTAAGTATCAGGAAGATTCATCCTATCACATTGTCTCTCATGGATTCTTATTCTGGTGAATACCTCATCTAAGGTAAGAACTTGTTTCTTGCTAGTGATTTATGTGACTAAAAACGTGTAATTAGTGTCTAAACCTCCGGGAACATAAAGAACTTGTTCCCTATGACTAGTAGAATCACCAACAACAAGAATATGATCAATCAAATTCTTTGCCTTACTAATGTATTATTCCATATAGTAAGTACCTTTTCTCAAAGATTGAAGTCTCTAAAGTATATCCATCAATCTTGCCTGAGAATTATTATTAAAGGCCTTAGCAAGAGTAGTTCATAACTCAAGTGCTTTTGTTTGCCTATCATATTCTTCAAGAAACTTGTGGAAATTGATGAGTAAATCTAGTTTTTCACAGGATTATCTTGTGTATACCACAAGGTATAAGTTGTACTTTCTTCAAAAAGTTCTTAAGTAAAAGGAATTCTATCAATTCCAAGAGTAGTAATGGCGTTCTTGACAAACCTTGAAGGAGTTGTGTTCAATCCATAGTCAAAGAATGAAGGCCATAAACCATTGATAGCTCTGATACCATGAAAGCATATGTAAGGCTATGATCGAGAAGAAAAGAAGAATGAGAGAATAAAGAGCATTTTGAATTATACATCATTTCTATATATTGTATTGTGTAGTACATTATGTTCTTATATAGAATATACATTATATGAGGTATAACTGTGTAACAACCATAGTGAGTTAAGAGTATAACTACTATCTAACTAACTCTTGTAGCTAACAATTGTTATTCACTTGATGAGAAATAAAAAAAAGGAATATTAAACATTCGAGTGGTTGAAGCTGAAAGAATCCAATTTGAAAGTAACAAAAAAAAGAAACACCTGTTGTCAGAGAGTCAGAGTCCATAAGAGGATTCTTTCCTTGTTTCTCTCATTCAAAATCATTTATGAGACTTTCGGCTTGCATGGATGAGTTCTTTCTTTTATGATTTCCTTTTCTTACATATCTATAAGATTAAATCCATTCAATTCATAAAATAAAAAGGATTACAAGCCCTTAACTTACTCTCTCTTGTCAGTCTACATGATACGACTAGTAATATATATAAGAAAATAGAAGAAATTCTTAACTTAACATAATGTTTATTAAATGATTATAGCAACGAAGAATTCTAAAGAGAGAGAAGACCTAGGTAGTCATGTATCCTTCCTTTGGCTTGAACACGGCTTAACTTTGGGAGGTGTTGGCATGCCAAGCCATTCATGGCTAGGAATAGTCAAGTAAAGGCTCTCAAATCTAACCCGTAAAGATGCACCTTGGAGAGTCCTACCCTTCCAAGGGCAATGTGAAAGCATGATCAAAGATTGAACTAGGACTTAACCAAGCCACACCCACCCAAACATTAACACCTAAATGGTGTACAAAAGGCCTAAATAGCACATAAAATCCCAACAAGAGGGCACACCAATAGAGAAATTGGAGGTGAAAGAGGAAGCTGAGAAATCTAGTTAAAAAAAAAAAGATAAAGAGAAATAACAAACTAAAAAAGAAACACAATAAAAGATGAATGAAAGAGAAATAGGTTATAGAAAGGTTTGTTTTGAAATGGACTTGAAAATTAAAGAAGAGGGGTTTTTACTTTAGGTCAAAAAAAGAGAAAAGGGAAAAAGAGTAATTATCTATGGGAAATGTTATAGTAAGTAGATTGTACAAAATATGACCTGTTTATGCATGGTTGGTGTTTGTGGCTATTTAGAACATATTTGGATTAAATAGTATTAAATTGTATTATTATTCTTTAAAATACTTAATAACAACTTATATAATATAATTAGATATAGTTAATGATAAATATTTCAATAAAATAATACATATTTAATTTATTTTATGTATTTTGTTACCTATCAAAATAACTTCATAAAAAATTTATTTAAATTAATCTTTAATTTTGTTTTTACATTTTAAAAATAAAAATAAAATAATTTGAAATGAAAGAAAAAATCAAGATACATAATTTAGAATTGAAATTTCAAACAAGTCAAGTGAAATGTCTCATACATTTTAGACCCACACTCACTATTAATTCTAAATTTCTACAGGATAATACAACTTTTATTCTATATAATACAATCTTAACTTATAACCAAATATATAGAAGGACAAAACTTTTGCAACCATTATCTTTAATACTAAGTAACAACATTCCATTATAGTTTAGGAGTAGTGTACTCTGTAGAGTACTAATACGTGGATGCAAACTATTAATAAAGTCTAATTACTAAGTACAAAATGTTGTAAAACAAGCCACAGGGGTACTACCATTCTTCCCTCGATACCTTCATCCTTCAAACTAGTTCCTTTTGTGGTTATTTTAGAGTAAATGGAGCATACGCAATATTATCAACCTTTTTTTTAATAACCATATATCAACTTAATGTGCATGAAAAATCTTGGACGCACCCACTAAATTAAATCCTAGCATGTCGTGTGCACTTAAATAGATAATTTTGGTGAACAATAAACAAATAGCGGCTAAGCTTAAACAAACCAGGGGCATTGGTAAAGAACATTGTATTATATTACAAAAATACCACAAATATAATTGACTGAAGCTTGGCTCAATTTAATTTCATCGGATACTACTGGGCTCAATTGTAATATCCAATCATATTCTGCAATATCATTTGAAATATATCACAAATTTGTAATGATTAGCATTTCCGATTGTTAAAAGAACTCTCTACTTTACAAAACCTCGCAGATTCAACAGTTGCCAAAGCAAGTACAAACATATGACAGCAACTGGCAATGCTTGAATTTATAATCCAAGCAACATAGCAAGGATATCTGCCCTTTGATGTCTGAATAACATCCCAAAATAGATCACAAGAGAATAAATGCCCTGGTTTTTAATGGCACTATGGATTACTCGAATTCATTCCATCTTCTTGGACGCACCAACCTTTCTGATGATATTAGATTTCAATTTATATACCCAGGAAAGAGTTTTGAGGACCATTGCATCAATTTCTTGTTCCTTTTTCTCATAAATGTAGAAAGCTAAAAAGAGAAAGGACACACCTGCAACAGTAAGACAAAGATATGCCTCTTAGTATAAGCCAACGAATGAAAATGACTTTTAAATGACTGCAATGTTCAAAAACAAAAACTAGAGCAAACTATTACCGCACTATGGGAAATTCATTTATCAAAAGAATAAGTTCATCTAGGATATATCCCAATTAGGTCCATGCTTATAGTAACTCAATGGATAATGGAGACTTTCAATGTTCATAACATGTTATGTTCAGAACAGTAAGACTGCTTTCAATATGGTATATTTGATACTCGTACAAAATTGAACCATGAGTTAACTTGACTTCCATTTCTTAGTCGAACAGGAGGCCAGTATTCAATTCAATGTGAGTCATCACAAACCTATTACAAAAATGCTCTGAACTGAAACAGCTCCAACTGAGCTCAGAATTGATAGGAAGACAGCAACCTACATTACCAACAGAAAATATCATTAGAACATTGAGTTGGACCAGCAAAGATAAGTAATCCACACATTCGAACTTTGTCAACAGAGAAAATTTTAGGGGTGAAAAAGAAAAAAAGAAAACGAGCAATTTGAATATCACTAGAAAAAACAAGGCTAAAGCAAGAAAAAACAGGGAAAAGCATTAGGAGAGTAGTAACTGCCTTGAGGAAAAGTATCCAGTCATTCCCCTTGGCAAGAGATTTTAAAACTCTAATATTTGTGTTCCACGATGAAGCCACTGAGACAGAAGCTCTCTGGGACATGTTTTCTGACAAGTGAAAATGTGATGGCTGAAGTTTCTCAATTTTGTATCCAAATCTACAACAGTTATAATTCCATTTGCAGTAGTTAGGTTTATATCATGCAAGTAAAATCCATAACCAACGAAGAAGAAGAAAGAAAAGGAGCCAAAAAAAAGACAAGCTTAACGGTGGGAGCTTTTCATTCATGAAAGTGGTGGTTCTCAAACTTATTCGTAAATTAACAATACAAAAAAGAAGTTGGCTGTACATTTTTCCTGGCAAGTTACCATGGATGAACAAGAATGTTGCTGTTACCAAGAGAAACTTTGATAGTGCAGTAACAATGGTAATTTTAGGAGCAACGAAGGCGTAGTAGATGACATGCAGAACTAGCAAAGTGGAGAGCGTCTGCTTTTTATCTTTCCAAAGTAAGGTATCAGCAACTATAAAAACCAACACCAAACAATTAATACAAATGAACAGATGTAAACAGCTCAAGCAGTTTAACATGCATTCATTCAGTTATCATGGTTCAAACTAATCCATGCTACAAACAAAAATATACTTAAGGCCTTCAGAAAACAGAAAAAATAAATAAATATATAAAGGTAAACATTACATTTACTATGTGAACTTTCAATTTTGGTTCAATTTACTCATCTAAACCTTTTTTATTCAATTGGTACTCCAATTTCACGATTTTATATAATCAGCCATTTAAGCAAATGCTAAAAATTGAAATTAAAAACTCCCAATTCACATGAAGTGCAAGTTGCTTCAAATTAAGGGAAGAAAACGCATCAGAAGAACAAAAACTGTGAAGCTATATCAAGACATCTGAGTTTGTAACATGAATTTTCAACAATAATTTGCTAAAATAGTGGATTGAATCAAATGGAAAAGCTTGAGTACCAAATTGAATCCATAAAAGTCATAGTAAATTGAAACAAAATTGAATGTTTGCGTGATAAATGTAAACTACACCGATCTATAAATGTATAGACACCTTCATTCTATACTAGTCAAAACGTCCAGAATATTTACTTAAAGCAGACAGACATTGCAAAAAGGGTGAGATACATAGAGTTAGATGATCCATACCTCTTCCATTTCCAAGAATTATGGAACATTTAGATGGCCCTTCTCTTTTAGGCTGATCCTCAGCCCTCAAGTGGGAATATGAGTCAATTGTCTTTTTAAGACCCTCCTGCAGTATATTGAAAATCAAGCAACTTAACCAAAATGTAGATCATAGAGAAGAATGCACGCAAGGAAATTTATTAAAACTTTACTTAAAAGTTACAGTGGACAAATATTTATTTAGAACTCCGCATGAACGATTGGCAGTTATCATTAAGTTAACATCATATAGCCACACTAATTTAGTTACACAGAAACCTAGTCATAGATTCAGAATTTCATTAACAAATAGGGAAAGAATTTTCATGTTGATATCTGAATGCATAACAATAGTCATCTATAATACAAACATCTTATTTGATACTGAAAGACAAACAAGTGATAGGCCACGACTTTAGACAAAAAGTTCCTGCAGTCATACTCAAAGCTGAATCATTTTACCAAAGTTCTTAACCAACATAGTTCAGCAGCACAAAACATATATTATTATCTTAAAGAGACAGAAAGTTCAAGTACAGATGGCTATGTTCGGTTCCACGTGGTTCGACAAATGATGTATAGCATCTTTGAAATAAAAACCTGAAGTGGAACGATAGGTGTGTAGCCAAGTCTATCCTTTGCTTTTGAACAATTAAATGATCTGCTGCAGGAAAGGAGTCTAACTCTTGAAGGCGTCAACTGGGGAACCAACATCCCATATGGGCCAAGTAGCTTGTATACCCATTCGACAACATGTGCAATAGGCATTATAACAAAAGCAGGGATCTTGATACTTGGCCTGCATACAAATTTAATTCAGGGGCAAACTGAAAATAAAATAAAATAAACAAACACTGACCAATCACTTTACTTATTCCACAAGCCATATTATAGAGAAACTGGGAAAAAAAATGCAATGAAAAACTAGGAGCAAAGACTCATGTTATAATCTATGGGAAAAAAACTAAAACATAAAAAACACTGTTGAATCACTGCAGCAGTGAACCACACACCAGATGAAGTCTATGTTTCATTTATTGTATAAAGAATGACCAGACTTCTGCACTGAAATTTGAATTCAACAAGCAATCTATATAAAGAATATTTCATTGATTTCAGAGCTCTTAAATGTTTTAATGCTGGAATCATTATAAGATCCTGGTTAGTTAAAAGCTTCCAATCTCTTAATAAAGGATCCATATAACTAAAATAAAGGAAAAAAGATCATAGAGAAAGAAAAAAGAGATAAAGGCAAACATTTTGCTATAAATAAGAGAGGGAGGACTAGAGGTGTCAATTGGGATGGGATGTCCCATTATCCCATGGTACAACATATTAACTTTGTAAGCATATCTCATCTTGTCCCACTTATTTTTTTGGTAGATTGGGATAGTAATGAGATGGGAAATCTCATTTGTCTCTAACAGGCCTAAATGATAAATAAAATTACCAAAAACAATGGAAAAATGAAATATATTTATCTATAATAACCATGATTATTTATAATAACTATAGGCCATCCCATTAGGGAAAATTTTAAATGGGATGGGATGAGACAACTTTAGTCTATGAACCCATTAAGGACATTAAATGGGACATGGGATAGGATAGGACAACCCATTTGACATCTCTAGGGAGGACCATTGAGACTTAAAAGGTTCGGTTTATAGTGATGCCATGGAAAAATAATCTGACTATTTGTCAAAAAATCAAGGATTTGCACGTGAATCAACATTGTAGGGCTGAGTGGGCAGCAAGATAAAGGTACCTTTCATAACCAAGACCTTCTAGAATAAGTGAGACAAACTCCCAGAACTTGATAGGCTCCATGTTTGTTATGAAATATGCCTGCAAAACAAATCTCCATTTTTCTAGAATGAAATAATAGTTTACAGGTTTCTATCCAAAGAACTTCACTCAAGCATGACTCAACAATGTTCCTGAGCAATACTTTCTAAGGGATAACAAAACTGCTATCTGCTCAAAGATCAGACATAAAGTGAAGGATTCAGTTCAATCCCCATGGTTAAAGAAGCAATTTATGTTACAACCCATACAAACATAGGTATAACTTTAAACCAAAAAAAGAATAAATGAAAAAAACGATATGTAAACTGAATTCTCTCCCCAGACCTCCCAAAAACAATCCATGAAAATATGAATAAATGGTATTGTAATAGTAGAACTTGTAAAAGAGACAAAACGGTACCTGCCCTGCAGCATTTTCTGCAATTTTCTCCTCTGAAGCTAGAGCCCGCTCAGCACATACGTGGGCATGTGCCACATTTTCAACATATGTGAAATCGTAAACGTTATTGCCATCACCAATAATGAACTGACCATTTGAATATAGAGAAGCAAGAAAGATTAAATGTTATTGAAGAATGCCATAATCAACAAAATAATTTTTAATGAGAGTTTATTATTTGAGTGATTTGGAAGTAATATTTATGATGTAAGCAATACATAAATAATAATACCCACAAAACAAAGAAGAAAATAATTACAAAAAGAAAACAAACACATGTACCTTGGACTTTCCTGCTCTTGCAGCTGAAACTAAAGAAGGAACCAGCAACTTATCACCTGGGCCAAAAATGCTACTAGGTCGAATGCAGCATGTTAGAAGACCATTAACACCATTTGACTTGATTATCATTGCCTCTCCTTCAGCTTTTGTTGCTGAATAGTAGTCATTATGCTGAAAAAGTATATGAAAATATCAAGCCATATTGATAGCATGAATCTATACTTGATTATCATTGCCTCTCCTTCAGCCTTCGTAAAACATACTGTCATGCATGACACCGACAAGATAAACAGGGCAACGATGGAGAACCAGTATCCTTATACGTTCTTAGTTGCAAAAAGGAATGAAGTACTCATATAAGCGAGCCTTTACTTCAATGGCAGTAACCACATTGATAACTATGATTTTTTTTTCTATAAAAGAAAAATTAGACCTCTGTTTACCAGTTATAACCTTTACCAACATTGCCCTTTAAGGTATAAAAAAAAAATTAGACCTCTGTTTACCAGTTATAACCTTTACGAACATTGCCTTTAAGGTATACTAGTTAGTGAAACCATTTTGTAATATTAAGGATGACTACGGCAATGAAAGCTATAGTAAGTATCTTAATAATACACAAGTGATAGTACTTTTATTGGTTTATCCCCTTCTCGTTCCTTTAAAACCATCTTAAAAAATAATACATGTGTGTTTAATTTTGTATTGAGGCCATGTTAAAATATGCAAGACAAAAAGGAGAACACTGATGATAATCAGTTAAATTCGGGTTTACTGGAATTAGTACCTTTGTTGGATAAGGCAACGATTCTTCCCCATCGAAAATTCCATGGACTCCATCGAAGACCACGCTAGGAGAGCTTGTGTAAATTAGACGTTTCACTTTCTGTTGAAGGCAAGCATCAATAACATTCTTGGTTCCTGAACATTATAATTGAATAAAATCTTTAAATATAAGTTCCTGAACATTATAATTGAATAAAATCTTTAAATATAAGAAATAAAATAATGGTACCAGAACAAAACAAAACCAAAAAAAAAACGCATTGAAGGAACAAACAGAAATATAGTCCAGTACTTCCTAGTTCCTACCATCAACATTGACCGAACGATGAAGCTGATGATTGTTAATGGAGGAATTAGGCGCCGCCATGTGGAATACAACTTCAGCCCCTTCACATGCTACAAAAAGATAAATCCAATCACAAAATTACATAAATTCTATCATTGTTCATTAAGATAAAACAAAAGGGGACTTACTAAACAACCTTTACGCACTTGATCTTTATGGCGAAGATCAGTGGATATATAAACGGCACGACCAGTCCGTAATGCTTCGCCAAGGACTCCATTTTCCTCGGCCGATTCAAGATCGATAGTAGAGGGTAAATCGGTGATTCGAACCGAGTATATTTGGTCTCTGATGAGCATCTCCACCAAATGCCTGGCGGCGAAACCCCTTCCTCCAGTCACCACGCAACATCTCTCATCACTAGTCATTTTCTTCTTTGACTTGCGAAACGAATAATTGAAATAAGATCAACAATTTTAATAATTTGTAGTTTATCAATATTCTTAGATGGATCTGAAGCTAAGAGAGTCAAGATTGAGACACAGAAAGACTTGGACACTTACGAACTAGAGCTCTCTCACAAATACACTAAACTGATTTATTTATTTTTTCCTTCAAAATAAAATTATATAATATCAAGGAAAAAAATGCAAGGCCCCCGTGCCAAGGGCCAAGGACAAAGGTTCAAGACGACATGTCGTTTAGAATGTCTTCAATTCATTCATTTTTTCACTATTCCAAACAATTTTTTTTATAAAAAAAACGAATCTTTCATGTTAGTTAACGTATTGGTACACATGTCATTAACCTATAAGGCAAGAAATGTTGTTGGTGAAAGCATTCGTTGTAACTACTTGTTGTATTTAGGTGATGTATTGTGTGTATATAAGGAGCATATTATTATGTTTCGTTCAAATTATTCCTCAAAATTTAAAGAAATTGTGTTTGTCTAAAGGATCTAAAATTCTCTACAAGTTACTACATGAAAAAGTTTTAGAATAACTTAGTGATATTTAGAGGGAGTTAAAGTTGGATGGACTCAACTCAAGCTTAGAAGACTCTAGAATATTCCAGAGTACACTAGAAGGTGTTGGAATATTCTAGAACATGCTAGATGTTTAATGAAGGATGTAGAAGTCTCTATGAGCTTCTAAAACATCCTAGAACTTGTATGAAGGAACTAGACAATCTTAGAAGACTCTAGAGTTAGTTAGGCTTGACTAGAAGGTCCTAAAATCTTGTGGCATGTTGTAGATAAAACTAGAACAATGTAGATACTCTTGTACATTCTAGACATAGTATGATCTAGAAACTTGTGGCATAACTGTTGTTTGTTTTGCAACACACAGAAAAACGTGCAAGTATATACGGTCACAAGTAATAATATGATAAGTAAAATATCGTTTCCACAGAGATTTGTTACTAGTATTCGTTAATTATTAAAATTATTTCAACCTAATTCTATCCAAACAGTCGATAATTTGATGCAGTTTGACTAACTAACTTTTATAACAGATTGTAAGAAAATTCTAGGATTGCAGTTTCACCCAATTAATCCACTTGAATCATTATATTTTATCTTGATTTATGTTATCGTGTTTTAAGTTGTTAACCAAGAACTCCTAATTTATCCATATATCTCTCCCGAGCTCCATACAGAAACATCTAGTTAAAATGATTCACTATATTCCTATGCGAATTAAATTCAACCAGATTTATTAAGTTCTGAGTTCTCTAACAGTTACACATACAATAAAAGTATATTTCTATCTCTTATGTATATATGTTATTTCATCACGAGCAGCACACAAAAATGCCTTTTTCAAGTTTATTTAAATGTCACATATCAGTTAATTAATCTTCCGATAATTAAAAGCATTAAACACAGATACAATAAACAACTTAAAACAGTCCCTTAAATCATTCAAAAATATTTAATTCAAATTTCATAATTTACGCTACACTGCAATCCTAGAACAAATGTATTAGTTCATCGCAGAATTTAAAATTACAACACAACAAAAATAAAACATTGCAGAGAAAGAAAATTAAAAGAAAATAGATAAGAAAAAAAACTCTTTCACGATTCCTCAATGAAAAATAAATTTCATTCCTTTTCTTCTTCTTTGTTGTCTTCTTTCTCTGTAATTTTCCTAAGAAAATACAACATAAAATGTTAAATCAATACTCTGCGTGTTTTGTGTAACACGCAAACAAGAAAAAAAGAAAAATTAAAATGTTACAAGGAAGAAAAACTTGCAAGAACTGCTAGTTTTCTCCCAAAATTTCGAGAGAAAAAAGAAGAAAAGAAAAAAATGATCGAACTGAAAAATGAACTGAAAAAAAAGCCCGATTGCCTCCACGCATATCCCCCCAAAAACATATATCCCCTTTTTTTCTTTTATTTTATTTTTATTTTTTATATTTTTTTTATCATCAGTGGGGAACAAGATTGTATGGGAGTAGCACGCGTAAATACACTCTGCAAATTTTTTGAATTTTTTTCTTTTTCCGCATGCCACGTGTCACCATGTGATTCGTTGAGAGAACTGTAGTGCCACGTGGTAGCTTTTCATTGGGCGGTAAGCCGGACGCATGAAGAACGCGTCGCACACGATTTCTCCGGATTTGGAAATGGTTAACGGCTGGAAGTGGGCGCTGGTTCTGCGTTTTTATTTCACCAAATACATGCCACGTGTCACCATTTTATTCGCTGGACTATTTATGAGACACGTGGCTGGTCATTTTCCGTTTGAAGAGTGAGGGTGCACGCCGCTTGGATGGACCGCGTCACACAGGATTTTTACGCGGGCGGCTCGGTGCGCGACAGCTTGGATGGACGCGCTTCAATCTGGACCGTTCAAGAGATCCAACGGTCAGCGATGGCCTCGGGGGAATCTGCGCAGCCGACATGTGGGGCCCACTCTGACGCCGGCCTGCGCGACACATGGGACCCACTGGCACGCCGAGCCGTGCGTAGATTCTACACACGATTTTGCCTCATCTGGTTGTACTCGCCAAATCTGGACCGTTGAATTGATGATCGAACGGTGCGTGATGAACGTCGTGATTTGTACGAGTGCGATTCTTTTCCTGCGCAGAAAATTCAAACTTTTATTAATTATATTTTGACCCACAAATTTAATCCAAATTACATTTTGCACTTTCTTAAATTACAGTTAAGCCCTTTGCTAATTTTAAATTAAATTTTTAAACTTTTAATAATTATAATTAAGCCCAAATTTAATTTAAATTATATTTTTGATTTTTATAAATTGTAATTAAGAAACTATATTATCATAAATTATATTTGTGGACAGAAATATGAAATTAAGTACATTTTCGATACAAATTATTTAATTTTATTAAAAATGTATTTTTAGCACATAAAAGGAAAATATTAATTTATTTAACAAAAATTAACTAAATATTAATAGAACATAGCAATTATCATTACTAAAATTGATGAAAATAACTGTATAAAATACAGTTATCAATAACCTTAGGCTTGGCGTCACATTATAAATAGACCTATTGGTCTTCATTTGTACCCATCCTTGGGATCCTTGGGAAGTTGTAAGATAACCTCTCTAGAGGAATACAAAGCATTCTTCACAAAATCTCTTATGTTCTTGTTTTGCTCATGAATCCTCTAAATCTCTTTGGAGTGTTTTGTTCGGGTTGGAAGGCAAGCTTAGTGCAATGGACCGTGCTAAGTGCCACACGATTGCTAGTTGAAGTCTAAGGTCGTGAAAGTTGATATCAGAGCTTTCGGTTGAAGCTTTACTATCCTTGGCATAATGAAGACTAATTCCCCAACTACACCCAGTATGGATGTTCCATCAATAGAATGTAGGCATGAGTAAGTTCGAAAACCATCAACTAAGGAGTTTCGAGCCAAGTCGAAAGACATGATCTCTAGCTTGGAAGCACATGTTGGGAGTGCTTAGGAGAGCTTGGGGGAGCTATTCGACCGGGTGGACAACTTGGAGGAACGTTGCAGCAACTTGGAGGCCGAGGATGTGGAGATCCATTCATCAGTTAAGATGTCCCTCAATGAGCTAGATAGTGGGTTAAGGTAAGAGATCAATGGGTTAAAGGTCGAACTTTCCAAGGTACGTGATCTTGTCCAAAGAGAAATTACTAATGTGTTACCTAGAGTTGAGGATATGGGGGTGACCTAGCACTTTGCAAGCGGGCTATGGCCTCGAGAACTAACACAACAACCATCATTGAGGCCAAGAAGGTGGAAGTTCCCAAGCCAAAGACCTTCAATGGTGCTAGGAATGCTAGGGAAATTGAGAACTTCCTATGGGGGCTTAAACAATACTTTAAGGTTACTGGCATAACATACCAAGCCAGCAAGATCCGAACTACTTATATGTACTTGTCCGACACTACTATGCTATGGTGGAGACGAAGGCATAGAGATGTGCAACGAGAGGCATGCACAATTGACACCTTTGATGACTTAAAAAGGGAGTTCAAAAGCCAATTCTTCCCAGTGAATGCTAAAGAGGAGGTAAGGGGCCGATTGTGATGGTTGAAGTAGACAGGTAGCATAAGGGACTATGTGAAGGAGTTCACAACCTTGCTGCTAGAAGTCCCTGACACATCAGACGAGGATGCGCTATTCTTGTTCATTGATGATCTCCAATCGTGGGCTAACCTTGAACTTAAGCAATGTGGTGTCCAAGACTTATCTTCTATCATTGCAATTGTTGAGAGAATTATTAACTACTCCACAAACAAAGAGGGTTTGAAGGTTACAGATAGAAAGTTTGGTAGAGAAAAGAGTTGGGGAGGCCATGCCAAAATTCAGGGCCACAAAAATAATAAAGAAGGTTCCTCGTTCGAACCACGAGATAAGAGGAAGGAAAAGGAGGGTCATGGTGCCTCAAAGCCTCATGTGATGTGCTTCATATGCGATAGACCACATTGGGCATGTGAATGTCCAAAAGGGAAGGCATTTAGTGCCTTAGTTGCCTTCATGCATGACCAAGACGGAGGCGAGAAGGAAAAAGGTGCAAAGATAGGTTCTTTACGACTGTTTGGTGCATTGCATAATGCCCCGACAACCCCCAAGGGCTTGATGTTCGTGGATGCAACCATCAATGGGAAGGTAGCCAAAGCCTTGGTCGACACAGGTGCATCTCATAACTTTGTTTCACTATAGGAAACCAAGAGACTCGGTCTCAAGGTTTCCAAGGGAGAAGGATCTCTCAAAGAAGCTAACTCGGTAGCACTACCTCTCCAAGGAGTTACTCGTGGGAGTTAAGGTCAGTCTTGGTGCATAGACTAGCCAAGTGGACTTATCGGTGGCAACCATGGATGATTTCTCAGTGGTATTCAGCATGGAGTTCTTGGACCAGGTTATAGCTTTCCTTGTCCCATGCTTAAACTCTATATGCATTATGGATGGATCAAAGGCTTGTGTGGTACCAATAGAGAAAACCACCAAACCTACTACCCAAGCTTTCTCAACACTTCAATTCAAGAAGGGATTGAAGAGGGAGGAAAAGAGTTACTTGGCCATTTTAAAGGAGTATGATGAGGAGAAGGTGTCACCACAGCCAAGTTTGTCGATGGAGGTGCAAATTTTCTTGTATGAGTTCCAGGATGTGATGCCTGAGACATTGCCTAAACGGTTACCTCTAAGGAGGAAGGTGGACCATAAAATCGAGTTGGAGCCTAGCACAAGACCACTAGCAATGAGTCCTTATCGGGTGGCAAAATTAGAGTGGCACAATGGAAGTGTGGTGGCTGATGTACTAAGTCAAAAGGCAGAGTTAGCAGCCTCAAGTAGACCAAGCATGGAAAGGATCAAAAAAGGGTTGGAGCATGATGCCCTAGCTCAAAACCTCCTTACCCTTATCAATGAAGGAAAGACAAGGCAATTTTGGCTGAGTGAAGGACTACTCTACGCCAAGAAGAACCGCATCTATGTGCTTAAGTGGGGAATCTTAAGGAAGGAGCTGATCAAGGAAAGCCACGATTCACTATGGGTTGGACA
The DNA here is from genome assembly GCA_037013495.1 of Hippophae tibetana. Classification (NCBI taxonomy): domain Eukaryota; kingdom Viridiplantae; phylum Streptophyta; class Magnoliopsida; order Rosales; family Elaeagnaceae; genus Hippophae; species Hippophae tibetana. The sequence continues at coordinate 44,323,472 of CM072809.1, forward strand.
CCCATGTATGAGACACATCTTTACCTTGATCAAATCCCCTTACTATTGGCCTTAACTACGAGATGATGTTGAAGCCTATGTGAGAACTTGTCTTGTCTGCCAACAAGACAAGATGGAGCAGCATGCATCAGAAGGCTTGTTAAAGCCACTACCTTTCCCAGAGAGACCATGGGAAAGTGTCTCAATGAACTTCATCACTTACTTGCCAAAATTAGAAGGCTTTGGTAGCATAATTGTAGTCATTGATGGCTTCAGCAAGTATGTAACCTTTATACCTACCCCAGTAGATTGCAGTGCAGACTAGACGGCACGGTGGTTCCTCAAGCATGTTATGAAGCATTGGGGAATTCCATCCAACATCGTGAGTGACCAAGACCCACGATTTACTACCATCTAAAGGTCCTTTATTGATCTTGATCAAAGCTTGATCTATCGAGTTCCATATTTTTTCTTTAAACACATTTTTTGCATCTTTTTGGTTATTTCATTTTTGAACACCTATATAACTCAAAATAAGCACATAAAATGCATATGAAATAATAACTCATGGTAAATTTAAGGAAATTAATGTGTCAATATGTGTATATAGTGACATCGATCAAAATTGGCCCAATAAGTCAAATGATTCATAAAAGAGCTATGTTGATATATGATTCCTAGATCAGTCTCAAGTTGTTCTTAAGACCTTAACAATCGAGCTTCATTACTCCATTAGAAGGTTAAGAGAACGAAGTGAACCACAGGTACTTTATCAAAAGTTTGAGAGTGTGACATGCTTACCATAAGTATATTGGTCATGCGAGTAATACAATGTAACTAGGTATGGATATCGAGCTCCATAGAGAGTTGTGTACCTTATAATCGAGTACCAATATAACTATTACGAATACTATTTGGATAATAGCAAATGATAAAAATATTGAAATAAAATGACAACTAATATCTAATCAAAACTTCACCCACTATGAATATACATGAGAAAGAGAATCTTTAATCCTCTAATTTTCTAAGCATATGAATCATTAAAATTTCTCCAAAAATTATCAATCAATTATATGATTAGTTGAATATAACCTAACATGAACTTTTCTATCAAGTAAACTACACACCGTATAGTAATTAACCTAATTACACTTTCATGCAAATAATAGAATAAAAATCAAATTAAATAATATAAATGAATTGGGGCAAAATATTAGATCATCGCGTGTAGAAAATTGGATTTATAAGACCCTTAGATTAATAAATTAGCTACACATAATTAAATTCAAAAAGCTCAAATTTTTCACAAATAAAGACATAAAAATTGATAAAGAAAGAATAATAAGAAGTGATACATTCAATCTCTTGATTTGTAACACTAATATTTAGAACATACATACTCTCCATCCCATGACAATCCTTACTAGTATTAACTCATTTTTCACCACAGTGATTCCTCCTTTTTTTGGCACATAATATATTAGGCTTGCCTATTCATTATTTAATATTGGCTAAATGATTCCCATATCCAACCACTTAACAATTTCTTTCTTTACCACCTTTTTCATAATATGGTTTAACTAGCACTGTGCATCTTTAGTGGGCTTAGATTTGTCCTCTAACAAGATTGTTTTGCATACATATGGATAAGTAAGCCTTTGATGTAGGCAATAGACCAACTCATAGCCCTTTTGAATTTATTGAGAACCTTCTGAGTGACTCTTTTTGCTCTATATTTAGACTAGCAAAAATTATGACTAAAAGTGTCTCGTTTGCATAAAAAATGTATAATAGAGATGGTTAGGTAAAGATTTGACCTCTAACTTAGGTGGCTCCTCAATGGATGGTTTGCACCTAGAACCTATATCAAGAAACTTAACAACCGCATTAGATACACACATGGGAGGCATAGTCTCTAAATAGTTCATATAATCAATAATATCAACTTGCATCATAGATTCCATAATTTCATAATTAAAATAAATTGAGTCGTTTTCTATTGATTTTATTTTATTGTTCATAGCATTATGTATTAAAGTCTTAAGTATGGGTGGTTCAACAAATTTAATTAAATTATCATCATGAATGTGTGTGCCTAAGTAATTGTCATGGTATTCATTAGCATGTGTGTTTATAGAATTAATAAGGACATATTCTAAAGCATTACTAGGGCATATGTTATGAAGCACATTAGTGGATAGCTCATCAGTAACATCCATCTTAAAGCAATCACTAGTAATATTAGTATCAGGAAATTTAATTACTTTAAAATATTAAATGTTACATGTTCATCCTGAACTCTCATTGTTAGCTCACTATTTTATACATCAATGAGTTCTCTTCTGTTTGCTAAAAATGGATGACCAAGTATTATAGGAATGTGATAGTCCTCATTTATGTCTGTTACAATGAAATCTACTAAAATGATGAATTTTTTCACATTTACTAGCACATCTTATATTTTGCAAACCAACAGTGGCATAAGGTTAATGTTGGCACCTAAGTCACATAGTGTGTTGCTAAAGTGAATATTTCCAATTGTGCAAGGGATATCAAAGCTAATCAGAATTTTCTATTTTTTTGGTAGTTTTCTATCAAGGATGTACTACAATGTTCAATCAAGGTTATTGTCTCATTATCTCTAAGCGATGTCCTTTATGAATTTGGCATATGAAGGCATCTGTTCAAGTGCATCTATAAATGGTATGTTTATATGCAGCTTCTTAAAGATATCTAGGAATTTTGAAAACTGCATGTCTAACTTTTACTTTTGCATCTTTTGAGGGAAAGGTATGGTGGGTTAACAGAGGCTACTCTTCTTTAGCTGAATTATTTCCTTTTTAATGCTCTTTTTTCCGTTTTGTCATCCTTATCCTTTTTAGCTTCTTGCTCCTCTCTTAAAGTTTTAGCATTTCTTAAGGTTGTTGCTTTACAATACTCATTAACCTCTCTTTTTAGGTTTACTTTTGTATTGCTTAGAAGGTTACCTTGTAGCCTTTGACTTATGGTTTGGGCCAATTTCCTTATTTGGATCTCTAAATTTCAAATAAAAGCCCCATATGTGGACTCTATGTGATCTACTTTTGTATTTACTGAATGGATGAAATATTTCATCATCCCCATTAAAGCATTTGTATTGTCTTCACTAGGTGGATTCTTTTCTTGGGCTTGTGGTTTTTGAAAACTATGTGGTGGAATGGTTGATGGTTGAATTGATCACCACCTTAATTATTGTTATTATATCAGGAAAATTTTGGGTTATTTATCCATCTTGGGATGTATGTGTTTGAGTATGGGTTTCCATGGTGTCTTTGATAGTTGGAATACTTTACTACTTCAGAAAGGTTCCCAATGCCTTAATAGAATGAGGTCCATTGCAATAATTACAAATAATGGACTTTTTATCATATTTACCCCATAGGGCCACCATCTAATTTCTTAGTTAAACCTAATCGTAAAGCATTTGTGTGAGCTTGCAATGTTGTTATAATGTTTATATCTACTGCTCCACCCATTCTCTTTAGGTTGAGCCTTTCTACAGGCTATTGGCAATTGTTGGATGCCATCTCATCAAGTAATGCAAAGGCTTTCTCTTCAATTTTACTCATTAAAGCTCCCCCAGCTATAGCATTAATTATAGTCCTTGATTGTCCCATTAATTCATTATAGAATATTTGCACTTGCAACCAAGTTGGAAGACTATGGTGTGGGCATCTTCTTAACATCTCTTTGTAGCATTCCCAATCTTTATAAAGTGATTCCTCTTCAAATTGCTGAAAAGATGTGATATCATTTCTGAGCTTAGTTATCTTTAAAGTTGGGAGGCACTTTGCTAAGAATTTCTTAGTCAATTCATCCTATGTGATGATTGATCCAATATGTAGTGATTGTAACAAAGCGTTAGCCTTGTCCCTCAGTGAGGAAGGAAACAAACAAAGGTGATTTTCATCATCTGATATGCCATTCATTTTGAAGCTATCACATATTTCCAAGAATGAAGCCAAAAAAGGATTTGGGTCATCGTTGACTAACCCCCTAAATTGATTTGCATGTATCCTCTGAATGATACCTAGCTTAAGTTTAAATTTGTTAACATTGATACCTAATCTAATGATAAATGATTGGGCCCCATCTACTTATAGAACCCTAAAATCCCTTAATGGTTTAGGGACCACAATAACTCGTTTATCCCTTTGTTTTGCCATAACCCCTGATTGATCTTATGCTAACAGTTCCCTTCTTAAGCGATGTAAGGTTCTCTCTATTTTTAGATCACAATGTATAAGATTGTCACCTATTAACCTGGGCATAAAACAGAAGGATTAAAACAAAAATTAAAAGTTTCAAACTAGTATGGTAATAACCATTCATACTAAATTTTTTCGATAATGGTGCCAAAAACTTTACACATTTACTACAAGTATATGGGGTGTGCGAGTCATATAATGTACCTAAGTACATATATTGATCACATAGGAAGTTATGTAACTTATAATTTATTATCAATATAATTATTACGAATACTATTTGAAAAATAAAAAATTATAAATATTGAAAAATAAATGATAGCTAGTCATATAATCAAAACTTCAATAATTACAAAGATAAATGAGAAAATGACCTAAGAATCTTTAATCCCTAAATTTTCTAAGCATGTGAATCACTAAATTTTTCCCAAAATAAGTACCAACCAATTACATGATCAATTGAATCTAACCTTAATACATTCATCTATCAAGTAAACTACACATCATATAATAATTAACCTAATCACACTCTCATGTCAATTAGATTGCATACTACTCATTAAGATTATCAATTATAGATCATATACATAAGAATCATACATCTATGCCTATAAACTATGCATTTTATTTAATCAAGACAAACAATTAAATAATTCTCTCAAAATTTATTTAACTTTTTCTATAGATTAATTGTTGGCCAGAAAATTAATAGCATAAAATCATATTAAATAATATAATTGAATTAAAATTACAATTGGGGTAAAATGTTAGATCATCACATGTAGAAAATTAGGTTCATAAGATCTCTAGATTAATAAATTAGTTAGACATAATGAAGTTTATAAAGCTTAGATTTTCATAAAGAAAGACATTAAAATTGATAAAGAAAGAAGAAGAAGAAGAGATACACTCAATCTCTTGATTTGTAACACTAATATTCTCTTCAATTCTTTACAAAATTATGCATTCTTTAATCTTTTCTTGAACTTTTTCTCTTTTTATATCTTCTTATATATATATATATGAGTTTTGGGAAGTTTAATTATGTTTAATTTATGCCTCATTCAGGTTAACTAATAGGGAAAATGACCTAATATTGGCCACTAGATCAACTCCTAAAAGATCATAGAGCTAAGGGTGAAAATTGGATTGAAAAGGGATTAGTTTTGGCAAATTTTGACCAAGAAAACAACGTATGTTGGGGCATAAATTTTTTATCGTTAGGTTAGGGTGCTTGTTGATCACCATTAGAAAAAGGCATGACGTGGCATGGAAAAAACGCATTGGGCATGGTGTTGATTTTTCATGTTTGACTTGTTTTCACACCATTTTTCATCATTTCACCTACATTGACATAATTAAACACAAGTTAAGTTTTTTTTATGATATTTTACTACAAGAAAAGATAAATAAGATGTTTACAAGTGGCTAAATAACTCTACTTTCGTAGATTTATTAGAGTGACTGCTTATGCCTATATAGTTCTTTCTATTTGTGTTAGTATAGATAAAACCAATTTCCTATATCTTAGATACTGAATTCAATTAAAGTTAAGTCCCCGCTTTTACTTTTAGACTCTAAAATGCCCTTATGTCTTGTTTTCCAAGTCAGTCACTCATAAAAAAGGAAGAAGTTTGCTTTCATAAGCAAGTTTGGCATCTACTAAATTATAAGTAGTTTTTTCTTGTTAAAAGAAGTGATCTATCTTAAAAGTTGATTGACTCTTCATTTACCAGTAAGTGAGACTTCTAAAAGAATGTGCTATTTGGAAGTTTTTCTTCTCTGCACTTCAAGTAAAATAGAAAAGAAGAAGTCTTTCACTATTATTATATAGCACATCAATCTTTCCTATAACAAAAAAGAAAGGAATTGGTACTGGTACACTGGACCAAGAACAATCTACTACTTTGACTCATTCCCATAGCATTCTTTAAGGTAGACTAAAATTAACTAAACATCTCATCCTCTTTAAGAGTGGGTTTATTGAGGAAATAATGGTAGGATCCCTACAATCTAAATGAACCTCTTCTCATTTCTTGTTGGCCTTGAGGCTCCCAACTTGCTTAAGAAGCCTCTTGTTCTCACGTTTAAGAGAGCTAATTTGAATAAGGTTAATGTAGTTACAAATCTCTTTGGCCATGCTTATGAATACATGGGTAGAATTAGCAGCAAATAAAAGAGTAATAACCTTATAAAGGTACTTGAGGTTCCCTACTCTTTTTCTCTATAATTTATAAAGGATGAATAAGGAAATGGTAATAAATTCCCTTAAATGTTGATGGAAATGGAAATACACTTGTAGTCGTGCACCAATCTTATCACCCAAGATTTTAAAATAAATTCAATTTGATCACATGGCCAAAAACCAACACATTAAACCAAGAAAGTAGAAAGTATCTAATAAAAAAGTTGAATAGTTCAGTTTGAAATGAACTAAGAGAGATATGCAATAACATTTTTATTTATTAAAAATAACTCAAAGTATGTTATTTCAAAGTAAAGTTACATTAGCTTAAAGTACATCAAATACAAATTATTCAATGGGTTTGAACTACATAATACTTTTGCTCTATGTTTCCTTCTTTGATCTACTTAGGTTGTTACCATGAACTGAGAGTTTGTAAAAATTTTGCAACAAGAATTACCGATGAAGGGAAATTCCGTTGTGGAAATTGGTGTAGCTTTTAGCAAATGGAAATGGATGATGATGATTGTAGGGAATTTTAGTTTAATGACACTACCAAAGGGTTATATGCTATAGAGATGGAGTCAATGAAAGGGCAATTTAAATAACTAGGGTTCGGTAAAGGTAGTATAATAAAACACCTCCAAGTTTACTTAAGAAAAGTCATATAGCTTATAAAAGGGAAGCCATCATCCTCAAGATTTGGCTCAATAATAGTGTAAAGTGAAGCCTTAATTTTCTCCAAATAGGATAAGACAAACTCTTCAAAATCCTTTGTATAAGAACCAAAGAATCACCACTCGAGCAGAACCACTTGTATATAAACTTCTCGTTTTGGTTCATATTGCCCATTGTCTCAAAGAAAGGATTTTAGCAACATTCTCGGTATTCATCACCTTCATGATTCATTTTGTCAATAAGAGCTACCATTCTATAGAGAGACTCCTTGCAATGATGATTAGTGAAAAAAAGGCAATCCCTCTCACAACAAAGTTTAGTTTTGAACTTTTTTATTATTAGAGAGCATTGAACATTTTCAACCCTAAGCTCCCTATTTGCTCTGCATCGTTAACAAATAAAGTGAAGGATGGAATGTATGAAAAATGTAAAGCATGGAGCCTAAATTTATAGGCTAGTTAGGCCTTAAAAATGATGCCACATGGAGTATAGTATTGAATGCACAATTGGTTAGTTGATAAAATCTTGGTAATATACGTGAAATAATTTGGATTTAAATCATCTTTCTATGAATAAGATCAAAGATACAACAACCTATAGTCCATCATATAAAAGGTTTGAAAGTGTGACATCTAGTACAACTAGGGTAAGGAAATACAAACTCCTTAACAGCTTTTACTAAATTTGCAAGTAGCGAAAAATAAACATGTAACAGAAGGAAAACTGAAGTAGTAAAAATTAATCATAAGGTATGTAGATTAATTAAAAATAGAGGAAACAATGAGAAAGCTATAGGCATGCTATAAAGAAAGAAAAGAAAGCATACATCAACAAATATAAAAATCTTTCTAATCATAGTTTAAATCAATAGAAACTCAAATTATACTAACACTATAGGAGATCATAAATAACAATAGATATAAAAGGGTAAAACCACATACAACCCTTGTCTATATGGTAAAATAATTATTAGGTCTCTTATGGAAACAACACGGCAATAAACAATTCACTAATAACAATAAATAGGTACAAATCGATAAAAATATAAATGTAAATACTTCTATCAATTGAGACCACATTGTTCTAACTACCTATTATTACCACCATCCGCTACCTCTATAACTACTTGATTCGATACACCAATCTTATTTTCCTCCAGAGAAAACACTACATTCAATAGTGTGATTGGTAAACAATGATCAATAATGTGTAAAATAATGAGGGAACCACCTCAATCATAACAACTAGCAAACACTATCTTAAGGATATTAAGATATGACTAAGCCTAATCTAAGAATGAAGTTTTGCTCATAACCAAATAGTAAGGTAGTCTTAAGTACTCACAACTTAAGAACATTATTTTACCCTTACAAATCCGTAGCACAAACACTGAAATACACTCAAAGTGAATTGTGAAATGGAATCAGAAATTAGTGAAAATTTTGGCAGAGTTTAATTATATTTTTCTTGATTGAAACGGACAAAAAAAGGGAGTATTTATAGAAAAATGCATCCATCAGGGATACCTTACTGACCACCCTTACCAAGGCCTCATAGAGAGGATCATCAAGATACCAAAAATTCACCAAAAATGTGATTTTTAATTTTAAACATTATCGTGTAATTTTCCACAAATACTCGCTAATGTAATGAAATAAAAATTAAAACATTCATCCTTACATGCATACTACAATAACTAACCCACATGGTATGTGTATGCATACTCATACATAAAGTTTATGTAACTATGTGAGTGTATGTATGACTTATTATCAGTAACCAAACTTATATAGAGGAAGATGAATACACTGAGTAAAATAAATAGACTCTATGTTTTACATACATGAATGTCAAAAAAGACTCAAAAGACTACAAGACTTACAATCTTTCTCTTTAGCTTTCCAAGGAAAAAACTGCACAATTAAGTACAGATGCACAATACTTATGAGAAGATCATAAAGATGACCTAAAGATTTTTGTTTCTATGAATAAAACATTGAAATACACCTCCTAACACTTAAAAACACATCCATTTCAAGTGCATCTATCTTGTGCGCTCTATCCATCTTTAGAACCAATTCGTCCAAACTCTAATAGGTTGAAATATGAAGGTCTCAATCTATACATGTAACATGTACACGCGACACAATAACATACATGTTGCACAAATTTTGTATTTATAAAATGTTAGCAAGTGTACAAATCACTTATAATAAGCGATAAGTATACTTTTAAGGTTCGTATTAAGAGGAATTGCATTGGCTTTAGATAATTATCAAATGTTCCTAAAAATTTAAACAAACACGAATGTAAAACCTAAACATTATATCACAATAACTAAATATAGATTCGATTCAAACAAAATCAAGACAAATATAAAATTAATAATCAAGAGAGAATTTATGGAAATATTTAGCTCATTAACCATGCTTGCTTAGAATTATTTAAGTTAATTAAAGTATAAATTCAATTTTTTAATTTTTCTATTAGGTATAAAAAAGTCTTTTGATGGGAATCACTTTCTTTGTTAATCAAACCAATTAAAAAAATTTAACTAAGAAAATAGCAAACCATTTACGTCAATCCTTTTAGTAGAGTCACCAATTTAAACTATTATTCAAGTTGTCTAAATTAGATCTAGATGATGTTTCTAAAACATAATTCTCATATTTTAAATATATTATGAAGAATAAATAGCGAATAAATTATTCATAAATAAATCATGAACCAAGAAATAATCTTTTTTTTATTACAAAAATGTTCACCTACATAATCTACACAAACATACATGACAACAAAATTAAATTTCCATAGTTAAATTATCCAGGCATGCTCTGATTAAATTCTATGATCAGTGACTTAAAATTAGTATTTAAATATTCAAAAAATACAAAAAAATAATCTAAAGATAAAATATGACAAATCATATCAAAGCAACCAATTAATGATGCATGATGTACCCTATTCCAAAATTATGATCTTGATCTTCAAAAAATTCTTGAATATTCAGATATCCTTGATGAGTTCTTAAAAAAATACTTATATTTCATGATTTTATTATATTTAAATGAAACAAATAGGTTTGATTATAGCATGTTTATGTGAATATTTATGCAAATATATATGTTTAGAATCACATATATTTTTAGTTTTATTTAAGGTGTTTTTTTATCTTCAAATGTATAAATTTATTGACACACGAAGAACAACACTTGAAACATACTATTTGGAAGAAATTCATTGGATACACAGAACAACTTATGTTGCGGTGTAGAAAAAGTAGGCCATGTTATGACCTTTTTTGTTTGCATTTTGGCATAGCTCAACGTATCATATGCCAAACTTGGGTAGCAATTTTCCTTCATTTATTTGGCTCGAAGTCCTATTGCACCAGCCTTCCCTAGAAATAAAACATTTAGGTCACATAAGTTGTACGTAGAGAATAGAATATTTTTTCATTTCCAACAACCATCTATCCTTGGTTTTAATTGTATAATTAGGTTAGCCATTCAACCATATACAAATAAGAAAGAGATCCTCCTAATTATGAAGAAGATCTGAATATTTGGAGAAGCCCGTTACAACTTGTTTAGAGATCTAGAATGATCTTCAACAAAAGGGATATTTTTAATTATTGTATTATATACTTTTTCTATAATCTGATGTCTTTCATAGTTGAATTTACTTTTCTTAATTTAGCTATGATTGGCTAAATCTATATATGGGATTTTAGCTTTTGCTTCCAATAGAAAGAATTTTTTTTATTTAAGTAAATAAAAGTTAGATTTATTTCATGTTCATAAACTTTAGATTTTAATTATTAATTCATGATTGGCCAAGTTTTGGTTTATGATTAAAGAAAATATTCTAAAATGTAGCATTAGACATATCATATGTGCTTTTTAAAATGAAATATTGCAACTTATAGACCTCAGAGGTACACCAACACATCTCAACTAGGTTGGCACCTCCGTAGTGCCTTTCGTCATCTAGGCTATCAACTACGAGTATTATTAAAATGATAGAATAGGTAATACAAATCATTCCTTAGAAAAACCTATATATACTAGTGCCTTATGGGAGCAGTGAAAATCCATGTGAGCAATATTTTTTAAGTAGTCAACCTAAGAAGAGTACAACCAAAGCATTTGTCACCCAATATCCATAGCATTGATGTCAATATATTGTGAAAATGAGTCACCACATAAGTGAGTCCAAATCTAACCAAAGCCTTTGCCACCCAAAGGTGGCAGCATACAATACTGCATGAACAACTACTGTGAGCTTTGCCTCAAAAGCAAAATCAACCCTAAGTGAAATATAGAAAAAACCTTTGACAAAGGATCTTGATGTATGACACACCTCTACATAACCTACTAGACGAGGTGGACCAAAAGTGGCACCATCGATGTTGACTTTTATCCACCCCGAAGGTGGGAGTCTCTAAATTATCTCTTCAATCCTTGATGCTTTATGTATACAAAATTGATTCACAAATTTTGTATATTTATAAGTAGGTTGTAAGTACATGAATTACTTTGTAAAAAGCGACAAGTATACTTCCAAGGTCAATCTAAAGAGGAACTATGTAATTTTAAAATAATTCAACAAAATTCTTAAAACAAAAAATAAACCTAAACATCCTATCACAATTGTTTTGGTTTGAAAATATAGACTAACAACATAAAGTTAAAGATAGACACGACATTGATTCAACAAATATTAGATAGATAAACAATTAACACAAAATAGAGAATTTATGGATATATTAGTTAGTTAATCATGCTTTCTCAAAATTAATTAGGTTATTAAAGATATAAATTAATATTATTAATCGTCTCTTTTTTGTATGAAAAAATCTTTTGATGTGGATAAGTTTTGTTGTTAATCAATATAAATTAAAGTATTTTGTCAATGATCAATTAATTGATAATGATTAAATTATGATTAATTTTTAAGTAATTAACAAACCATTTATATTAATGTTTAATACTTGATTTTAAATTAGACCTAGATAATAAGATTCAAAATCTAATTTTTAGATTTTAAATCTATCATGAAAAATATGTCGTCAATATTTTGTTTTCAATAATAAACTTTGTAAAAATCTTGAATAAATAAATAAACTCAATTTATTTTATAAAAATATTTACCTAAATTAATATTTCTCAAGTACATTAACATAACTAATATCTCATAGTAATATTCAGTCAAACATGCTTAGATTTAATAAATAATCAATAAGCTAAAAATAGTATTTAGAACGATATATAAAATTAAATTTGTAAATAAGAGAACACAATTGACATAAACATCTCACTTGTATCCTTCAATGTATAGAATTTTAGTACCTATCTGTATCCAAAAGGCTCCATACAGATCTACTTATACTGTTTATTGAATCAAAAAACTATTGTATAAAACTTGTTGAAATTAAATTCCTGAACTTCTAAAGAAAACTAGAAAAACTATTTTACAAATCAAAACTCGGCTAATTATTGGTGTGTGTAGTAATGAAGGATGGGGTTTTATCATTGGAAAAATGCTAAGAAAAGGAGAAAATAGTGGATCATGAGCTTGTGAACCGTGGAACATATTTTTCACTATTGTGGCTGCATTGATTTTGGTACGCACTCAATTACAATCTGAGAAGGACACACCATGGCACAAAAACTCCACTATCGTGACCCACGTTGTTCTTATTATCTCTAAATTTCTTCGTATTTTATCCCCTTACATTTGGTTGGTACATGATAAGGCCTACATATGTCATTCTTTTATTATTATTAGTTGTAATTAAGTGTTTTGAGGTATAATTCTTCAAGTGTTTTTAAATTGAATTATTTTGAAGCTAAAGGTACTTGGAAAATAACAAAACATAATCGTGATTTCAAAAACATAGATTTTCTAAAATAATGATAAAATTATGAAAATACAAATATATTTCTAACATTAAAGTGTAAAATAAATCACATAATATTCAATGCTTTTCAAGTACTCATCACAACTCCCAACCAACTTCTTGCTATCTCTTAACTAGGAAAGTGAAAAATTAAAAACAAAACTAATATAAATCTATCCTAAATCATTTTTGTAGATTAACATGGTTCCATTTTGCATATGCAATAAGCCTTTAAACCCCTAGGTTTCCCTAGTGTATGAGTTTAAGTCTCGTGAGGGCCTTCAGTGACGATACCCACAAATATCAAACTAAATAAAAAAAATAAAAAAAATAAGTATTAAAATTAACAAAGTAAAAACTAAAATGAAAAATAACAAAGTAAAACAAAATACAAAACTTCTCATGCTTTTAGTATATTTCACTTTCATAGTTAAAATACAAAACATAAGTTAAATTACACTACTATAAAATTGAAATATACTAAGTGAGAGAGACCATAGACTGTTACCTATGGCCTCAGTTTTTAAATAACCGAGGTCATAGGTGATTGGTACAAAACTACAAGTGTATAATATCATAGTTTTATAATAAAGTGATAAGAAGAGTATTGTTCTCAGGGATTAGTAACTTATTTTTGATAAATATCAAAATTATACTAATCTCAATTTTATCTAGAGAAGTCACTAAGGTTGTAATTGGAATTTAAAATAATATCAATTTAAAGAAAATATGCAAAAGAAAATAAATATGTTGATCAAAGATCAAATTAATAGGAAGAAAACTTCTAGGAAATCGATTTCACCTAATCCCTAACTATGTTTTACTCGTCTTGCTAATTGAATTTAATTCTCTTTGTTTGTTAGCAATCTCCAAAAATATATCCAAAATCCTCTTTCGATAGTCAATTGGAAATATTCTTGTTCATTAATTTATACAAGTGTATGCAAGTTAATAAATCAAGAAAGCATGAAGACCAATGATTTTTAAAACTACACAAGTTCATACAAGTCTTTCGATCTCTATATTTACCTATGTCGAAATATTCCAGATCTGTCCTATAATTCCCTCTTTCGATAGTAAATCACAAGACTAAAATCATCTAATTAATGGCCAGTTAATTAGAAGTAATAAACTCAGAATAAATTAGACAAACATGAAGAGAAATAATTCAAATTAACATAGAAATTCAAGCATAGTTCAGAATTAAATTACATATTTTTCCTAGAATAAATAAAATTTAGTTAATACTAAAACTTAAAGTAAACATAAATGAATTCACCATAGAGGTAATATGATAATTAAGAACACATGATTAAAAATCCAAACATATTATATTGATAATTAGGCGGCTTAGCTGGCCATATAACTTACAAACAAGAAATATAAATATGAAAATTAAAATAGGAAAATAAACAAACAAACTAAAATACAAACTTAAAATTTACTTATAAAATAAATAAATAAAAATAAAGGTTATAAATGAAAAAGTGATTATCAGAAAGTTAGGAGAGTATGAGAGTATGAGCAATAAAATTGAGCGATGGATATGATGCCTCTTCTGAAGAATGAGCTCTGAATTTATGACCGAGTGATGTATTGTGGCTAGAAGATATTACTATTCAATGAATAGTTTTTTGTCTGTCACTTGATACTGTTGGAAATGCCTTTACTGTGCTGAACAATAGTTGTTATGACATTCCATATAGGGTAATATTGTTTGTTGAATAGTGCATTGTTGGCACTATTTGGGTGAAAAATGAACACTGTATTGTCGGCACCGTTTGCTTTTTATTGTCTTAGGTGAAAACAACAGTGATTGTTTTCTAAAGACTCTAATGGTTCGTTGTATGGGCCTATTAATAATGGGCCATTGGATGGACCTTTAGATGGGCCGTTGTATGGGCCTTTACAAAATGGGTTTTAAATCCTCTAATAAATGAAAAATGGACTTGTAGGCCCAAATGATAAAATTGGACACGTAGATCCATAATAAAAAATGAGCTCGCAAGCCCAAAATAATAGAATGGACACGTAGGCCTAAAGAATACTAATGGACTTGTAGGTCCAGTAATGGTGATTGGTCTTAAGACCCAATTTAAGGATGATCTTTGCCAGTCCAAAATAGTATGTCTTCACTAGCCGTCTCCAAATTTATTAGATCGTCTAATGAAGCTTTTGATGTAGGTGTGACTATTTCATCCAGTGATTGAGTCTTATCTGAATCTTCTTCTTCCTTTTTTACTCTAGAGATTTGGCCAGAAGATCCTTGTGATAATTGTTTGATGATTTCCATAAGTTCCTCCTGGGTTTTGGAATTGGATATTAAGGCATTAGTATGCACCTTTTGAGCCAAGAGGAATGAAGATGCTTGGAGTTCCTTCACTTTGGGTTCTATGTGACCATTTTTGAGAAGCCATTGTTAGGCTAGGAGTAATAATGTTTTTTGGGAGTGTAAATGATGACCACCATTTGATTTGAAATGATCTGGTAATAGTAATTACTTCTCATGTAACATGGTTTAAGACCCATTGACACAAAAATAAAGTCCAAATAGGACTCTAAAGAAAGAAATTCCAAAGAGGACTGTAAAGAGAGACTCTTGACAAAAGAGGACTCTAAAGAAAGACTCTTGACCAAAGAGGACTCTAAAAAAGACTCTTGACCAAAGTGAATTCTAAAGAAAGACTCTTGATCAACTATGATTCCCATTTTTTTAAAATCAATCTTAGGCATCAATAAAAAAATAAAAGAAAATCAATTTCAACAAGAACAAGAAAACTCAACAATAAAACAAGAATTCGATTCTTGAACAATCTACTACTATGTTCTCCTTTTCTTCTTTTTTTTTGCTTTCTTTCTTTTACTTATTTTTTTTTCTATTTTTACTGCTTTTGTTTCTGCTATGAATATAAAATTCACAAAAAAATTTATCAACCCTAATGAACAAGAATCGAAAACAAAGAAAAAAGGTGCGACAAATCTTTAACCCCTCAGCTAGTGATGAAAACAGTGGAATTTTGACTCAAAAATTGTAATAATAGCAGCTAATAAAGGTTTTTCTTGAAGGAATTGAAACCAAATTCGATTTGATATATTATAATAGTCGTTTTGTTACCCGAGTCAAAAGTTATGGAAATTTAAAGTTGCAACTCTAATTTATCGATTTTTTTTAAACTATGAACAACAACCTTTTCAAAAGGACGAAATTTATCTTCTTCTTTTTTGATTTGTGACTCAAGAACGCAAAAAACAATCAAATGAATTTTTTTTTAAATGTAGAATTCAAATCAAAGATAGATGAAGATAGATAACTTGTTTTTAGTAACCAAGGCTCTGATACCAAATGATGCAAACCCTTTAGGCGAACAACCTAGGAACCCAAAAACTCAAAGGAATAGAAATGATTGATTTGCTAAGATCATGTTGAAGATGATCATATTAGAACCCTAAAGAAACAAAGTCCTTAAAACCTAAACCTTGAAATGCCACAAAGGATAATTACTCCCTTTAATATGTTGGATTCAAGTATTCAATCAAGAACACAAGAAGGCAAAGCAAGAAGCTTTCTAAAATTACATAACTCTTCTTCTATATAAGCAAGAAACCTTAAAAGAAAAAACCATAGATGGAATGGGCCTAATGAGCATATTTAGTTATGGATTGGGCCTAATCCAACCTTAAAAATAAAAGACTAAAAGACTTAAAATGAAAAGCCTACAATTAATTAAAATAAAAATTGCTAAACATAAAAGGCTCACAATTAATTAAAACAAAAATTACTTCCTAAAGTAACCCTTGCACCCAACTTGATCTTCCAAATCTATCCCTAGTCATTGGACCACCAATTCCATGCAAAAGATCTTGTGAATATTTGGAAACATCAACTTGATCAGCACTTGGGAACATTAACTTGATTAGCATCTTGATCTCCATTACTATAATTTAATTAATTTAATGTCATGAATTATTTTATTTTCTATTCTTGATTCTTGATGTGTTGAATTTTATGTGTCAAATTTATGCAAATTATGAGTTAAGGTGTACAAATAGTTTATTTCATGGATGTGTTTGTTGATAGTTTAAAATATTAGTTTATCATTGCTAATTTTCTTTTTGACATAGCACCTTATGGCTTTGTTACAAGTAAAATTGAATGCTTAAATTAAAGGTTATCAATGATTTTAATCTTGCCTAATTTAGTTTTTACCTTTTTTAGATCTTAATGCAATGAATAAATTAAATCTAGTAAGTGTATCCCTAGGCTGTTCAAGATTTAGGTTGATTGATAATTGTATTATTGATCACTTACATCTTAAGAAAATGTAGGATGTCTTAAGTTGACTTAGATTTCTAGAACTTGAGTTAAGAATTCAAGAAGGATTTTAAATCATGAATGTGATTTAGAGCTTAAAAAAATAATTTTAATGCATGATAGATTTAATTAAATTATAGGTTAGTAGTGCAAATAGTCCTATGATCACATATCTCTCATCATTTTTCGTGTAATTTATCTTTATTTTTTATACTATTTTCATTTTCTTTGCAATCAACCAAAACCTATATTTCACTAACTTTAGTTATCCCACTAACAAACTAATAATTAGGAATAAAGTTATTACTATTCCTATATCGGTTTGACCCTTACTTGCAACCATATTTACATTAACAAAATTTTAAGAAAACTAAGGTATTAACTTTTGACGTGTCTTTTTAGGATGTTATAGATTTCTATTGTAACCATGGTGATAAGGTTTTCACCAAGTGTGGTCGATCTTAAAGGAAATGGAGAACAAGTTGGAAGAACAAGATATATCCTCCCTTCCCATACTATTGGAAAAAAAGGATGAAATTTATACTTTGATTCATCCCGAGATGGGAGACATAGGGTCCAAAAATTCATATAGGAAATAACAGCCTATCTGATGGTACAGTAGTGTTGAACCACAATTTTGTAGACAAATTCTGCCCATTGTAGAATGACCCAATTTTTTTAGCATTCTGAAATGACCTATTTGATTATGTATCTTGATAACTTGTATGTAAAATAACTTTTACTTCTTGAGTGAACTATTTCCCTTTGTTTCTGATAAGTGCTCAAAAAGCACTAAAATAATCATGATTTTATGCACATTAATTGATTAAAAATATATATATTTATATGTTTTATCATATATTTATATAAATTTGTCTTTTTCGGAATCACGGGTATTTTTATTGTTTTTCAGGTATTTTGGCTTAAAAACATAACTTAAAGACTCAAAGAGGAATACTTGAAGCAATACATCACAAATATATTAATAAATAAATAGGGAAAGGTAAACAAATATGCAAAAATTGGACAAAATGGTTCAAAAAGGTCAAAAATATCAAAAAGGAGAAAAACGCGCCGCCGCGCCGCCCTGCTGCCCAGCCGCGCGCACAGCAGCGCCCAATCCCGCGCCAAGCTGCGCGCGGGCACTGTGCATCCGCGCAGCACAACGCGCGCGGGTACTGTTCATCCGTGCAGTACTGCGCATGGGGGTACTGTTCATCCGCACAGCACTGCGCGCGCGGGTACTGTTCATCCGCGCAGCACTGCGCACGCCGACGCCCGTTTGGCCCGTTTTTCACGTGCAGCCGCCCCCATGACGTCATGCTGACGTCATCAATGACCTCAGCATTTCCATTACGCGTTTTTACATTTTTTTACTCATTTTTTCTCTCCATTCTCACCTATAAATACCCCCTTCCCTTCACTTCAAAGCACACCTTAAACACCTTCAAAACCTCCAAATACATTCTTTTCTCTCTTTCTTTCTCTCTTTTTAGTTTTCTTTAGTTTTTCTTAGTTTTTCTTAGTTTTTAGTTAATTTCTCTTAGTTTTAGAGTTCTTCCCTTTTTGGGAAGAACTAGTTATGTTTATGTAATTTATTAGCTTTTTGATTCAATAAATGGGAGTGCAAATTCCGCTTGGAGTTTTTCCAGCAACGGGAATAGCGTCGAAGTTCTGTAAGGATTTTATTTTCTTTACAGTTATTTTTATGCTTTATTCTTACATGTTATATTTAATTTGTCTGTGGTTAAATTTAACTGTGATGATTGTTTAGTAAACATGATGTAATAATGACGTTGTTATGCTTGCGAAATATTAAATAGGTAAAAATCTCTAAAATGAATTGATTTTGTTTTTATTCAAGATTTTATATTAAGAATGTTAGAGAGAAATATATTATTTTTCATTACAAACTTAAACCTGAAAATTAGATTTTAAGGTTTAGTTATCCGGTCTGATTTAGAGTAGTACTCTTTTATTTGATGGTACAATCGCCCGGTAGTTAGAGTGAAGCTCTATTTCAAAAGTTTTTATAAGAATTATTATCTGAAAATGTATTGACAACATGTTTTCAGTAGTGGTTTTAAAACTTGAAAGTTAGTACTCGGATAACTAAATTCTTGGGTTTAATTTGGACACCTTGAATAAAGTTTAAACTGTCTAACCCCACCAAAAGTGGCATTTAAATGGTTCATTTTCAATCTCTTAGAAAAAGGAATTAATTTAATTAAGCATATTAGTTATCAACCCCACCCATAGGTGTTAATTGATTTGTTTAGTTAACAAAGAATATCTAACCCCACCAAAGGTGGTATTCATACAAAAAAGGGAGAATCAATAAATATCAATTCATATCTTTAATAACCTAGATAATATGAGCAAGCATAATTAACTTAGTTATTATATCCATAAATACTCCGCCATTATAAATGATAAAATTTGCATGAATGTTTATTGAATCTATGTTTATTTTTATGTAAGTAGATTAAAAACACAAAAACCTCAAAATATCGTGACAGGATGTTTAGGATTTAATTTCTTTTTTAGAAGTTTGAATAATAAATTAAAAACCACATACATTCCTTCCTTAGATCGACCTTGGGAGTATACTTATCATTTTTTTTGAAATGATTCGTGCACTTGCGAGAGTTTTATAAATATTAAAACCAAAGTATTGGCAAGAATCGGCGATGCTGGTTTTCGCTCATCAGTTTCCTTAATTTGTGTTTGAGTGAATGACTAGCTACTTTAGCCTTCCATAACCTTTCAGCTTGGGGCTGGAGGAGCCCACTTGATTGTTATACCTGGTCCTTGACCAAGGTAATTAGTTTATTGTTCTAATATGTATGGGGTGCTTTACATCGGTTTTTTAGTTGCATTATAAACTTATAATTGTTTTTCACTTCTCTCGTGATCTATATCAATATTCGAACTATGTGATCAAGCATAATTTTTTTAACTTCTCGGGTGCTCTATTTTTATTTTAAAACCATATGATCAACCCATAATATTTTTTAAATTTTTAGTCGTTATACGTTAGTTTTAAACAATGTGATCAACCTATCATTGTTTTTAACTTATGAGGCTCTCTACTTTAGCTTTTAAATCATATGATCAACCCATAATTGTGTTTAACTTCTAGGATTCTCTACATCAATTTTAAACCACATGTTCAACCAATAATTATTTCTAACTTCCCAGGCACTCTATGTTGGTTTTTAAATCTTATGGTCAACCTTTGTTTAAACTTTTTGTGGGTGTTCTATAGTGGTGTTTGGGCATGAACAACCTAAATTATTACATTACTTGGGGGAGATAATATAGAGTTGCTACTCTCTCTAAGCAATGATGTTTTTTAAGCATTCTACTTGAACAGTGGCATCATGTGATCTACCCGAAGAGATGGACCATCATAAAGCTTCATCATCTCCTCATTAGACTGGGCTACCAATGTGCTACCTCATTATGCTTGTATCTTGCATGAGGAGAGCTGAGCCTCTCTCTCTCTAAGCAAGGATAATTTTTTGAGAATTCTACCTAGATGTTTAAATCGAGATGATTAACTTGTTAATCACTTGTAAATAACAATTTTCATTTTTCCATTAACAAGATATACCGAAACATTCTCATTTCATTAAAATATTATCCTAAATTAGGTATAACAAGTTACCCATCTACCAAACTGAAAAAGGGAAAAACTAACAATATTCATATGGTAAGCTAAAGTAGGTAAAGAGAAGCATGAACATAGATATCTTAAACAAGATAAAGTAAACAATACCAACAACAATCAAAATGATGCAAACAAATCCCTACAAAACTCTCACTCCTTTCTAGTGTTCCATAATTTGAAAAACTCATGAAAAAAGTCAACCAGATCTAGGACAATTACTTCTTAATTTCAACAAGAAACTGAAGCCCCTCTTAAGATTACCGATGTAATTGGTTGATGAGACACATAAGACCTACATTGGGTAAACAATAACGATCTTGTGGATACTTTGGTTTTATATTTTTAAAACTCTCGCAAATGCACGAATCATTTTATAGAAAATGACAAGTATACTCCCAAGGTCGATCTAAGTGAAAAATATGTGGTTTTTAATTTATTATTCAAACTTTTAAAAACAAAATTAAATCCTAAACATCCTATCACAATATTTTGGTATTTCTGTTTCCTAATCTAATAACATAAAAAACAAATGAACATAGATATGGATTCAATAAATAATTATGCAAATTTTTATAATTCATAACAATGGAGTATTATGGATATAATAATTAAGTTAATTATGTTTGCTTATATTATTTAGATTATTAAATATATAAATTGATATTTATTGATTCTCTCTTATTTATTTGAATACCACCTTTCGTGGGGTTAGATATTTTTTGTTAATTAAAAAATCAATTAACACCTATGGGTAGGGTCGATAATTAATTTGGTTAATTAAATTATTTTTTTCTAAGAGATTGAAAATAAACCTTTTAAATGCCACATTTGGTACGATTATACATTTTAAACTTTATTCAAATTGTCCAAATTAAACATAATAATTTAATTATTCAAGTACTAACTTTCAAGTTTTAAAACCATTATTGAAAATATGTTGTCAATACATATTTGAATAATAATTCTTATAAAAAAAACCTTCGGAATAGAGCCTCACTCTAATTTTCATATTTATGTTTGTAATGAAAAATAATATATTTCTCTCTAACATTCTTAATATAAAATCTTGAATAAAAAAAATCAATTTATTTTATAGAAATGTTTTACCTATTTAATATTTTGCAAATGTAACAAATTTTATTATTATATCATATTTAAAAATAGTCACTCATGTTAAATTTAATCATAGATAAATTAAACATAACATATAAGAATAAAACATAAAAAAATAATTGTAAAGAATTCATTTTAAAATTATATCTCAAAAGAATCCTTACAGAACTTTGATGATAATTCTGTTGTTGAAAAACCTACAAATGGATTTGCATTTTTGTTTATTGAATCAAAAACTAGAAATCTATAACGGCATAACTAATTCTTCTAAAAAAAGAATAACTTTAAAACTAAAAAAAACTAAGACCAAGAGAGAGAGAAATTTGTGATTTTTAAGATTTTTCTTTACAATGGAGGAAAGGTTCATTTTATAGGTGAATAAAAGGCTAAAAAATGGAAAAATATCTTGAAAATGGGTGTTGGATGCGTTATAGACAGGCTGGCATGCATGTGGGTAGAAATGCGTGTGGCTAGGCATTGGTGCCGACAAATGATCGTAGATAGAGGCATGGATCTCGGTGTGGTGCACGTAGGACTCGCTAGGCATGGATCTATAAATGACATGCATTAGTGCGTATGGGTTCCCACAGGACCCAACGGATGCGCGTGGGGCTCGATATGGCATGTGCGTGACTAGGGGGATTTTTAATTTTTGCATTTTTTTTAATATTTCTAATTTTTTTCTCACTTATTTGTATAATAAATGAATATTACACTTTGAATATTGTGATGTATTGCTTCTAGTATTTTTTTTCTTCGAGTCTTTAAGTTATATTTGAAGGAAAATACCTAAAAAACAATAAAAATATCCATGATTCCAAAAAAATAAATTTATATAAAATATGATAAAATCATACAAATATAAATCTATTTAATAAACTAAATTACATTAAATAATGGTAATTTTTGTGTTTTTTAAGCACTCATCACAACTTTCAACTAGTGTCTTGCTAGTCCCTTAGCAAGAGAAGCGGTAAAAGTTAAAATTAAACTATCCTAAATCATTTCCATGGATTGACACGGTTGCATTTAGCATATGAAATAAACCTTTAAATCCCAAGGTTGCCTTAGTAGATGAGTTTAAGTTTCATGAGGATTTTCAGTAATGATACCCACAAACATTAAAAAAAGTGAACAAAAAATAAAACAAATAAAATAAGAAGTCAACTAAAACTTAAAAAAAAGATTAAAATAAAATAAAGAAATGAAATACAACAATATCTCATGCTTGTAATCTATTTTAAATTTCATAATTAAAATCTTAAGCATAGATTATTTTAACTTCCTAAACATTCATAATTTATTATAATAATTAGATGAAAATCATTTTCATATTTCATATAAAAAATGTATCAATTTAATTTCACCCAAACTCAATGTCAGAAATCCAAATTACTTCAACTCTATTCCTCACAAGTCAATACCTTCAAAAATACTAAATCATATGGGTTCAAACTCTCATACTAATTTATATGTGAAATATTTAATGTATAGAAATGAACTAATGTTTGCATATGTATAAAGAAGAAAGGCTTAAAGTGTTATTTTAATATTGATCTTATGAAAGGAATCAAATGTAAGGATTTATAAAATATTATACATTACTTTCATGCATCAATCAATTTCATCAAATAAAAATATCAAGTAATATGCCTTTTATAAAATGTAGGAAAATGCAATGACTTCTTAAGGAATTACTTCTTATATATATATTTTTTTGCATTAAACCATTTTTCACAACTGTTTTTGCTTTTTAGGTCACATTATATCGATTTTACTAATCATTTTCCTCTCTTTCTTTCTATTTTTTTTCTCTTATATTCTTTTTTATAAGAGAATCAATGTTTTTAGAAAGTGGACCCATATACAGATTGTACATTTTTTATATGGTAAGGTGAGTGGTTAACATTTGGCTTTTTTGTTTGTATTTGTATATGTAGCCCTAGATATATTTTTTTTTATAGAAGTCATGCATGAATGAAGAGAGGCATATACTATCAATTTTTACTTAATCATTTAATCTAAGAAAATGAAAAATAAATATATAACACTTCATTAAGATGTAAAAATCCAGACATTCAATGTTAAGTCCTATAGAGATCATCTAATAATGCTGAAAAATAAGAAAAGTATTTAGAGTAGAAAAAATAATATTTATTGCTAAGAATAAAAGATAATGAGCTCAAAATATTTCTCACAAATATAGTCTCTACTATTTGATTCCTAAACACTGATTTTTGGTTTAATATAATTTCGACACATTATCAAGAAATACTAGTCATGACAAAAACTAACTAATTACCATATACTCCATGATATGTTTTCAAAAATTAATCTAACACTTCAAAAGACTTAACTATTTACTTAAATTTGATTTAAAGAAATGATAAATTTTTGTAGGAAATTTTTTAAAAACTAATCCTAAAATTCTAAAAATTACTAAACTACACAAAGAAAATAAAATCAAACACAATAAACATGAAAATTTGAACAAAAACTTTTTTAAAATTGTTAGAAAATTTGAAATTAAGTAAGGTAACTTTTCACTACCCCTAACCTAGAACTTGCATTGTTCTCAATGTAACAATTGTAAATTAAAGATAAAGAGAAAAGAGAATATAAGTTACCTATTTCTTGAGAATGTGCAAGTAGTGATGGAGAAATTCAGGTGCATCCATCATGTTCATCATTAAAGTTCACATAGAGAGATCGTTGTGAACTTCTAATATCTCAACAAATATTTTTAATTTTAACAATTCTAAAATTATTCATATGCAATTAAAATAATTACCTAAAATGATAGGTTACCTAACATCCAGTGCTTAGTTTAATGTCTTAGCAAGACCTAACTTAGGGTATTTCATTTTAAATAAACTCAATGTCCCCACATCATTGAGTCAATCAACCCTACAGGTAAGACAAGGTTGTCTACCTATACTTTTTAAGTCATGCCCTATGTATTTTCAAAATTTTATTTACTTAAAACTAGGGACATTATTGTGAGTTTTAGATAACCCACTTCTAGGTACAAGTCAAATAACTAAGGTATCAAAACACATTTGTACGTAGATCTAACAAAGCAATTACCTCCTTTTATGATAGATTGTGATTAAAAACATTGAAATTTTTGAGGTAGCTTCAGAAATTTTTTTATTTTATATTTTTATGTTATTTTATTATAATTTTTAAGTTAAATAACATAATTAGTATTAACCAAGAGTGCTCCCAGGAAAGAATGGTGTGGCTAAGCCTCCTTTAAAACCATCCTCCTAGACAGAGCAACGTTCCAAGAAAATACTAGTGGTACAAAGGCTTCCAAGAACTAGTCTACTATATGGAACTCCCTTAGATCTTTACATTTTATGCTATTAAAATCTAAGTTAATTAAGTTCATAAATTAAATTTAAGTGAAAATCTAAGTTAATTAAGTTAATAAATTAAAATTAAGTGAAAATCTAAGTTAATAAATTAACTTTTTTTACATTAAAATTAAAATTTAAAGTTTTTTCGTCTTTTTAAGAAAAATTTAAAATTAAATTTTTTTTTATTTAAAAATCAAAAATTAATTTTTTTTTTATTTTTTTAACACAAATAAAAAAAATCACAATTATTTACAACACAAAAAGTTTTCAAAATTTTGATAAATAATTTAGAAACACCATTTCTTCCCCGGCAATGATGCCAACAACTTGATGAGACACGCAAGATTGGCATCGGATTAGCAATATCGATCTTGCGGATACTTTGATTTTATATTTGTAAAACTCTCATAAGTGTACAAATCATTTCATAAAAAATGACAAGTATACTCTCAAGGTCGATTTAAGAAAGAAATATATGTGATTTTTAATTTATTATTCAAACTTTAAAAAACAAAATTAAATCTTAAACATCATGTCACAATATTTTGGTTTTTGTGTTTCCTAATCTAATAATATAAAAAAATAAACATAGATATGAATACAATAAATAATTATGCAAATTTTTATCATTCATAACAATGGAGTATTTATGGATATAGTAAGTAAGTTAATTATTTTTGCTCATATTATTTAGGTTATTAAAGATATAAACTCATATTTATTGATTCTCACTTTTTATATGAATCCTACCTTTGGTGAAATTAGATATTCTTTGTTAATTAAACAAATTAATTAACATCTATGAGTGTTGTCGATAATGAATTTGATTAATTAAATTAATTCATTTTTTCTAAGAGATTGAAAATGAACCATTTAAATGCCACATTTGGCGGGGTTATACATTTTAAACTTTATTCAAGTGTCCAAATTAAACCTAAGAATTTAATTATCCGAGTACTAACTTTCAAGTTTTAAATACATTACTTGAAATATGTTATCAATACATTTTTGACTAATAGTTCTTATAAAAAAAACTTTTCAAATAGTGCTTCACTCTAACTAAGGGACAATTGTACCAACAAATAAAAAAACACTACTCTAAATTAGAGAGGGTAATTAAACCTTAGAATCTAATTTTGAGATTTAAGTTTGTAATAATATATTTATCTCTAACATCCTTAATATAAAATCTTGAATAAAAACAAAATCAATTTATTTTATAGAAATGTTTTACCTATTTAATATTTTGCAAGCGTAACAACGTTATTATTATATGATATTTATAAACAGTCAGTCATGTTAAATTTAATCACAAACAAATTAAACATAAAATATAACTATAAAGAATTTATTTTAAAATTATACCTTAAAAGAATCCTTACAGAACTTTGATACTAATTTTGTTAATGGAAAACCTCCAAACGAATTTTTATTTCTATTTATTGAATCAAAAACTAGAAATATATAAAATCATAATTAGTTCTTCTCAAAAAGAGAATAACTTTAAAACTATAAAAACTAAGGACTAGAGAGAGAAAAGTTTGTGATTTTTGGGATGTTTTTTACAATGGGGGAGAGGTTCCTTTTATAGGTGAGAAAAAGGCTAAAAAATGGAAAAATATCTTGAAAATGGGTATTGGATGCATTATAGATAGGCTAGCATGTGTGTGGGCAGAAATGTGCGTGGTTGGGCATTGGTGCCGACAGATGGGCGCAGATAGGGGTGTGGATCTCAGAGTGGCACGCGCACGGCTCGACATGGCATACGTGTGAAAAGTTAGTTTTGTCCATTTTTCCATTTTTTTAACTTTTCCTCATATTTTTTCTCACTTATTTGTATAATAAATGAATACTACACTTTGAATATTGTGATGTATTACTTCCAATATTTTTGGAGCAAAAATATCTGAAAAAAATTAAAAAACACTCGTGATTCAAAAAATACAAATTTATATAAAATATGATAAAATCATACAAATATAAATCTGTTTAATCAATTAAAGTACATTAAATCATGATAATTTTAGTGCTTTTTAAGCACTCATCATTGGTTTGAGCGCCTTTCATGGTAGAAAGTTATTAACTCCTGGCTTTTACTTGATCTCCTAGGATCTCTAGAACCCTTAATGGGTTTGATACTATAGGTCTTGTAGTCCTTTGAGACTTTTCACAAAATATGAAGTTTTTTTATTTTACTTAGTATATATGTATTCCTCTATGTAAGGTTAGTTACTGAGATCAACATGCACACACACACATATAGTTAGGTACACTTTGTATGTGAGCATGTTTATATAAACTACGGGGTTAGTTTTCATAATATTCATTCTAGGTCAAGTTTTGTGATTTTTGTTTCATTTTTATTTACGAGTATTTGAGGAAAATTACTCAAAAAATTTTAAATAAAAAAATTACATTTTTGGTGAACTTTTGGGTGCCTCATCGAACCCTTTGTTAGGTGGTCGAAGGTGCGTAAGCGAGGTCACCTTGGATAGCCAAAAACTTTCTATAAATACCTTGGTCACTTTCTATTTCTTCAATAACATAAATGTAGAGAAGCTCTATCACTTTGACATCTCATTTTTTCTGATTTTGGATCACTATTACCTTGAGTGTATGTTCAATAATAGTGATTTGTGACCATGTGAGAAAAATCATGATTCTGAGTGGTTAGTACTCAAGGTGGTGTTTTATATTGAGTAAAATAGCATTCTTAAGCTCTTAGTGCTTAAAACTATTTTACTAGTTAGGTGGAAGCAGTATTGTTCTCTTGGGATTGGCTATATTTGTGAGCTCCTAAGACAGTAATTGCTGGTGATCGTGGTTAAGGTGGTTCCCATGTTTCTTATTCATGTTTCTAATCATTCGATTCTAATCACACTGTTATGTGCATTGTTGGCTCTACAACCGAGTCTTATCCATATGTCATATCATGTTGTTATAGAGAGAGCTAGTGAGGTAGCAATAGGCAATTAGGGCAAAGTGGTCCTAAATGATAGAGTTATTTATGTTTATACTTTTCTATCAAGTTGTATCTATTTATTCTATTTTAGGAGATTTTTTGGTACCGATTGGTTACCATAAGCAACCCAAGAATGTTACAACATAAGCAAGGGTTTTATCTGAGTTTGCCTCATTACATAAGTTATATTTGATGACATGTTGTAAGAGTACAATCATTTACTAAAAATGTTCCCATATATGAGGTCTTAAAATGATTGGAAATCCCTTTTAGTTCTTCCAGTATATATGCCTGATTGACATACTATGTGTCATTTTCCATGTTTGTATGTTACTAGCCTAGACAAGAGCCTATGAGGCACACCATCACTAGTGTGTTTACAGTAGATTATTCTTTATTATCTATTGGTTATTTTTATTGTGTGTTGAATTGAGCATGTTGTTTTTGTACTTTTGTTGTGATATTTTCTTAAGTCCTACTT
Organism: Hippophae tibetana; assembly: GCA_037013495.1. NCBI lineage: Eukaryota > Viridiplantae > Streptophyta > Magnoliopsida > Rosales > Elaeagnaceae > Hippophae > Hippophae tibetana. Next base: position 44,352,369 of record CM072809.1, read on the forward strand.
GGTCAAGTTGGAATAAAGCTCATCAAAAGATTTTATGGTTTGGCCTTTTTACTCCTTATCTAGGTTCTGGTTGCCTATTTGGGTTGGGAGAACAATTGACCATTGTGCAATTATTTCTACCTTTGGAATTCTTAGATACTTTATGACTTGAACAAAAAAGGATGAGACCATTCTCATCTTATGCAGCAAAAGACTTCCTATGAAATTTTCTAAGTAATTTGTCATAAATACCCACAAAAACAAAAAAAAAAAAACCAATGCACAAACATAACTTAAACTTGCAAACTATATGCTCTTAATCCCTTAGTGGTGTGTGTATCATGTAAACATACGAAGTGTAAATACCATATGGGTGTGTACAATATTGAACCACCTATCATTGACCTTACATAGAAGATGACAATACACTAAGTAAAATAAAACATACTTCATATTTTATAAATAGGAATGCCAACACAAAAATAATAGGACTTATAATTTCTTATTAACCAAAAAATAAATGTCGCTAGGTATTTATATAAACATTTCAACCTCTCGGGCACCTTGCTAAGTACCCTCACTGAGTGGTCAATTTGGGCCTCATTAACTACTCAACAAGGTCCATAGCCAGCAAAGGGCCTCACTCAATTGAACTTGGCCAACCATTACTAGCTTCGCTAAGTCCTCACTAAGGACCTCAGCCAACCCTATGATGCAAGTCAGTAGGATCAGCTATATGCAAACCCCAAAAATTATGAATTATACAAAAAAAAAAAATATGTATTCTATGTGTTAATGGTGTTTTGTGTGTAATTATTATGTTTGCAAGCCTTTATTTGAGACTATGTAACTTAGTTATTTGGAAACTTTAAATTTTGATGAGCCCATAAAGTTTAGATGTCAAGGTGTTTGTAATACTAATACATAATGGGACCAATGAAACATTGATGGCACATATTTAGAAATTACTATAAAGATATAAATGTTAACTCAAGTGTGCAATACACATTTTGAAATTGTCGGTACATAATATGATTAGTAAATCAAGGGAAAAGTGCTTGAGTTTAATTTTGAAATTCTTTCAATTATTTTTTTACAAATGTTGTAAAGAATAATTTGAAGTGTTATATATTGTGATCTCGTGTAATATTAAAATTAAAACTGTGGTTTTGGATAACTCCATATTTTAATAATTGATTACTATGGTGCCAAATATGCTAAGCAAACTAAAATGTGATATGACATAAAAAATAATTTTGGTTGTAAAGTGTAATCATACACTTAAAATTTCTTTAAAAATAAAAAGTAGAGACATATTATGTTGTGAGGCTATGATAGCCAAACAGATGCATAATACTATTTTACAAGGCTAAGAATTTTACATATATAATACATGGTCAATGTAAAATTTATTGGTGATAATTCTACAATCAAATACTTCTACTATGACACGATAAGTTGTTTGTACTCAGTTATATTTCATGTTTGTTTAAGAGAAGTATGTTGATGAACTCATTTATATATGGATATACTCACTAAATGTTGGCTAAAATATGGATTTAAAAGTGCATATTTCAAGTGAATGACGATACTTATTGATGTATTAAGTGAGTAAAAGCTCAATGATTTATCCTTTTGACTGTCATTTTTCACGTGATAATCATTTGTTTTTCCATGTTCAATGTTGTACAAGCATGTTTTATTATGACATGATATTATACTTTGGAGCGTTTATGACTAGTTTCATAGGGCTTGACAATAAAGCAAAAGCGTTCTGGGTGGATGCCTAGGCCAAGATGATTTAGGCATATTTGTTTTGCTTACATGTAGTTATTATTCCATACTTCTTAACTATTTCCTAATTCATTTGGTAGAAAGTTCTCACTTATGTAACAACTTCCTTTCGACATTTTACATGGTAGGATACTTTTATGCCTATATTTTTCAGATTTAGATGTTTGCTCTCATTTGACATTTCATATTTTTGTATAATCTTTTTTGTCTATGATGCCATCCAAGTGGGAGACAATTTAATTTAAATCTAATTCATATATATATATTGGCATAATAATCAAGTATTATGTGACAAACCAAATTGGCAGTGCAATATCAAAATGTTTTGGAGCATGTCAAAATCATATCAGCGAAGCAACATCATGAATATAGTTGGCTAGAGTAACACCAATAATGGAGGCATGCTATAAGTGAACTCGGTTATTCGAGAATTGTGAGTTTCTAGCACTGTTTTGATAAACCCTAATATTATATCGGAGTCACTCTATAATCAATTTCCCTTGATGGTATTAATATGCCTATATGAATGAAACATATTATTAGATTCACTCACTATAGTTTAATTCTGAAAGTTTATAAGATATGGACCTAATTAACCTAGAAGGGTGAATAGGTTATTTTTAATTTTATCAATTTATAACTCGATAGCCTAAACAAAACGGCTATACATGAAATCATGTGTAAAACTAAAGTGCAAAAATAAGAGAATAACACACGATATTTTTAGGTGGAAACAACATAGGCCACAACCATGACCTAAGAGGAAAACCACTAGTCCATCTAATCACCTAACTTTTCACTATGAAAATCAAATGTTCAAGTACAAACTCGATCTTATGCTACCCTCCCTAGGATACTGCCCCAATGTTCTTTACTTATGAACCTCTGCTCTATTTTCATAGTTTCTAATGTTAACATGAGCAATTTCCAGACCAACGTTCCAATAAGCTTCCCGCCAATCAAATCGTTCACAAATAAACTACAAAAAGGGTTAGCACAAAAACACAAATTCTAGAATGGATTTAATAATGGTTTTTCAAAATTTCTTTTTATTGTTAGCACAATCTATAGAAATATGACCGAATCCCCTACAAGTAAAGCATTAAGGACTAGTGGGCTTACTTTTCTTACCATCAAGGCTAGAAGGCTTGATTTCCCTTGACTTTCGGTCATTCAAACTATTAGACTGTCCCTTATTGGATTGATTATTCTATTGACCCTTCTTCTTCATGAACTTCTTAATTTTTTGTGCTAACAAGACTAGTGACTCATCATTCATATCATCATCACTATCAGATATGTCCTTTTTGAAGCTTTTGAATGCCACATCCTTATTTTTCTTAGGTGGATCAAGAGAAAGCTCATAGGTTTGGATTGACCCAACAAGTTCATCAATGGTTAGTATGTCCACATTCTTGCTTTCCTCTATCGCTGTAACTTTCATCTTGTAATTTCCTGTTAAGGAGCTTAGGAGTTTGTGTACTTATATAGGTTGTGGAATTTTCTCACCAAGGTTAGAGCAAGTATTAGTAATATCACAAAAGTGAGCATAGAATTGACCAAAAGTTTCAATGTTGCTCATTTTAATGGAATCAAAATGAGATGTTAGTAATCTCAATTTTGTTTGTTTCACTTAGGAGGTTCCTTCATGAACAAGAGCAAATGCATTCTATACATCTTTAGGAGTCTCACAGTTGGAGATGCAACAAAACTCATCCATTGACACTGCGTGTATCATCTTTACTACCTATATATTAATTAACTTTTTGAATTAATCATTACTTTCAATATATATTAAGCCTAGTCATCAGATTCCCCTTTCTTTTCTCACAATATTTTTTTGCTTCTATTTTTTTCTTCTTCGACAGCACATCACCCTTTTACTCTATATATAAACTTAATTACCTTTTATTGTTTTCGGCTTTTTCTTCAACAACTTAAGTTGTTTCTGTAAATTCAATTAAGAGGCTTTCTACTCCTTTTTTTGTTTAGGTAGTTTTTTTTGTCTATTCCTAACCCTATATATATATATATATATATAATGATAACCTATTAGCATTAGAGTTAGAATATTTTGGGCTTCATTATTCAAGACCCATTCAAAGCCTTAATAAAAAAATATTTAAGCACCAAAAATAATTTTAGATTTATGAACATATACTATTAAATGTATAAATGTAATCATGTATCGTAGTTATAAAAGATATACCTGAAATACGATTATATGAAACTCAAGCATTTGTTTAGCTTTTCTTGATAGACTTAATAGCATGCTTTAAAACAAATTTATAGGTAAATATTTTGTCTACGTAAATAACCAACAATTATTGTCCTAACAAATTTGACGGTATTTCTAGAGCATGTTTCCCACTTGAGGTTTTTTCTTCTCTTTTTTAAAAATCCTTTCATATATTGGGTTAGTGTAAGTTTTATATGCATGTGTGGTGTGTTTTAATTATTACATGCTTTATAATTACCATATATTTTAGTTGAAAGGTAACAAAATTGATATACTAACACTTATCATGTTTATGCATAAGCGAACTATTTTCACCATGCTCTAATTCTACAACGCTTGGTTATCTGTAATATATATACCCTTTTAGTGCATTATTGCACATAGTAGTTTGACTCGAAAGTTTGAAGATGTATTATTTGATATAATTATTTTATTGATTATTCAAAGCATTACTATGTCTAAGTGGAAAAATTGTTGAAATTATTTATATGAACTAGCATAATCATTAAAAACATTAATTATCTCAAGTAATTTATAAAACATGTCAAGACAAAATCAGTTTAATAATACACATATTAAATATGCTTTATTTAGGACCTTAATGGACTAAATATATTATAATGTATGATAGGCCTATCGACTTGGCACACTCGTAACCAACCCATTAGATTTAGGATTTCTATGGTATAACTCTATTATAAATTTTATATGAAAATGACTATCATAACCCTAAAAGTAATATATTTAGTGATGTTTATTATAGGTATCAATGTATTTTTACACATAATTTAATCTAATTATTTTTGTATTAAATATATCATATATTTTGATATTTTATAAAATTTTAATGTTAATTAATTTAATTATTTTTAGAATAATAAATATATAAGTATAATGGCTTTATTAGAAATTAAAAAATAGAATTTTAAAAGAATGGAAATATTAAATCATCCTTTCTTATAATTATTTTTTATAAAATTAAAAAACTACATATTGTAAATAATTATTTTGGTCACAATTATTTACAACTTTAATATTTTTTATTTAAAATTAATAATTTTTAAAATAATAAATAATAGGAAATATGACTTCATTAGAAATTTTAAACTAAATTTTTTAAAGATTTAAGTTTAGATTATTTAATCACCCCTTCTAATATAGATTTTTAATATTTTTAATTAAAAATAATTTTTTGGGATAATAAATAATGAATATAATGACTTAATTAAAAATTAAAAATCATAATTCTAAAAGACTTCAATGAGGATAATTTAATCACACATTTTTAACATTCTTTTTCAATATTTTTAACTGAAATTAGTTATTTTGAATAATAAATGACAAATATAATAACTTAATTAGAAATTAAAAAATAGAATTCTAAAAGATTTTATTTAGAATTATTTAAACATCCTTTCAGAACTTTTTTATAAAATTAAAAAATTATATATCGCATATAATTATTTTAGTCATACTTTTTCAAAATTTAATGTTAATTAAAATTAATTCTTAGTAAAATTTAAAATTATATATTATTATATCATTTTTTCATTCATCTTAAAATGTATTTTGAATGCTATAAAAAACAAGAAATTTTCAAATTAATTATAGTTAAATTTTTACTTCACAATGTTCGCAATAATTATAAAATTTTGTACTTTTAAAACTTAAGAACACTTAATTTTCTTTATATATATGTTACATATTTTTTATACCTATTTCCTAAACATTGATCAAGAAAAATATCTTTTTTTTATGTTTTGACTTTTTATAATTACTTTCAGATATTCAACAGAGTAATACAATACCATTATTAAAAATAAACTGCATATTATATATTTATAAAATTAATAATTATTTACACAATTTATTTAAAACATTATAATATAAATATATTATCATAAATAAAAATATCTCTATTTAAATCACTAAAGTGTAAAATTTTTTAACGTAATAATGACTAGTACAACATATAATTGCTAGCAACAACAATCAATTCCATAACTTTGAATGCACAAACTAAATCTCTAATAGTCCCGTAGCTTCGAGAGAAGGGTTGCCCTTCACAAAAAGGGTTGCAGTGACCAAGCCCAGTCGACTGTTTACCAAAAACACAAGTCTACCTACTTCAGCAAGTATACAATTGGAACATCAGTGGCTTCTAGAACAATCATATAAATGTGCGTTACATTACAATCACGTGTATTATTCAAACAAGTTATTCCGCTACATATGTCATTAATATTTTTAAGTCTACACCTAGTTGGCTTTAAAAACGTGGCTCACATGTCAGACATGAAACCTTTTCCAATACATTAGGTTTCCTACCGATAGCAACACAAAAGTATTAAACAATTTTTTAGAAAAGACAATTAAGTTATTGATATAATTCACATATGTAAGTAAGTTTTAACTATTAGAGAAACTGCAATTTCCATAATATGTCATACTTCAAAGGTGCCAATAAAAGATGACATAAATTGAAATATACAGCCAAAAAAATTGTGAAAGCTTTATATTTTCTTCTTCCTGCTAATATACGTCGTGTAAACCAAATGGCCTATGCAAGTTCAATCAGTGTTGATTACAATTCTTAAGCCAGCATGCAATTTTGTGACTATTAAAGCAACCTGCAATTTCCAGCGTAATGTAAAAAAAATAAAAGAACGTATTATTGCAATTTCATCAAATATAGGTTCTTCAGTTATATGCACCACGTGCTGCCCAAACATTTAGTTAACCCAATGGAAAGAGAGCCCATAATTCTTATAAACTCTAATAGTATTTACCTCAATGGGGGACTTTCACTTTTACTACTAACATTCAACACCATTGCTAAAGGAAAGCACCGCAGAAAACATTATTAACATGTTTTACATATGTGCAAAAGATCAAGAGAGCCTATTTCTGAATATGGAGAAGAAATATTACCATCAGCATCAAAACTTGCTGTATATTTGGTAGTCAAGAAGACATTTGTACTGTGTAGTCATTTTATCATAATATCATTTTTCGTATCATTTTAGCAGCAATACGGGATATTAGCCGTCCAGACAGATCAGCTGGAAGATAAAGTAACTGCTGCTGAGATTCTGGTGGAAGCTGTCAAATTAAAACAATGCATCATTATCAGCATATAGATAAATTGCACTTATTTAAAGAGGCATCTAGACGAAATGCTAGACTATTTGCAATTACAAAGTAAATATCAAAAAGTCTCATTTTTCAGACAAAAAGAGTAGGTAATATTTTTCAGACCAAATAACAAAACAACGAAGTGCTATTTTATGTTGAAAAGCAGTGGGTCTGCCAATGGTGCATGCAAGATAATGATCATTATCCATGTTTATAGCTTAGAAAGATAATATAATTCTGTAACGATCCAGTGAAACAATCACGGACAAATATTTACGCTACTCAACTACTTTGAAGATGGTGTACAAGCATATGAGAACTGAGAGTGCTATGAATAATATCTCGAAGCTTAGATATGCAAGTATATCTTAATTAAGCAGAGCAAACAGGTCTCTCGGAATGACAGAAAGTTCGTTATGTTTAGCATTCACACTGAAGATGTATTCCATGTAAGGCTAATCAAGAACCCCAAGTACCAAAAAGCAAACTCCGAAAATGTCATCGTTGCTGACTTTTATTAACAGATTTCACTAGTTGCACAAAGAAAACAATATTGGCTCATCTTGTTGGTAGCACATGCCTCAGAATACCTTCCACAATTCACAGAAGATATTTACATACCACTTCAAAATTTTATTCTAACATCCTCGTTAGATGTGTTTGGATATACACTTTGTTACTCATAGCTATTGAAATAAAATAATATAACGTCAATATATGCTTAAAAAATACAGTAATCACTTAAAATAGACTCGAATTTTATACTATTTCATAATGTAGTTTAAGTTGCAAAAATTTCACAATAAAGATTTGGTAAAGTTGTAAGAAATAAGTGTGACGTATGGGAAGGAAAAAAATGTATTTACACAGCTGTGTAAAAAACATACATAGAAATATAACTAAAATTTTACTATTACATACATATAATTTACACAGGTGTACAACTTGAGAAAATTAGAAGAAAGAAAAAACATGAATAGTGCTCTGAAACATAATGTGAAATATGAACAACTTAAAATAGATTATGAATATTTGTATAACTCGAGCCTATATTGTGAGTTTTCCCTAAAAATTATATGATTACCTTGAGAAAAACAGAGAAGAAATGTAGAACCTCTTGAACAGATACATGATGATTAACTAGTAGTAAAACATCTCCCATATTGGTATTTGGATTCATCTGCAGGTTAGCCTCTCCATCTTCCTATTATATAAAATAAAATAAAAAGATGGATAAATCAAATGTTTCAGGAGGATTTGCTTGCTAATTAGGAAAGCCATAAGGTTAATTGGTGAATTCCTTCGGTTCAGTGAAATAGATTTGTCGTACTTAAAATCTGTATATATATTTCTATGCTAAATTGTTAATAAGGAATATTATTTATTCTTTATTTTATTCATGTGTTTATCATTCCTTAATTAGGACTTGCAAATGTGTACCGTATGGGGCTATGAAAGCCTTTCATAATTTCATTTGGTATCAAAGCAAAATAAAACAATAGCTGTTCCACTCCCCTCAGTTAAATATCATCTATGAAAGTATGGATCCAACTATACAAACGAGAGCCAGCTGCCAGCCAACATCATTCATACTTACTAAAACTGCCAAGAGCCAGCTGCCAGCCTTCAACTTTTGCTTTTCAGCCACTGCTGCTTCTTCTACCATCTAAGGCTATCTGCCACCTGTGCCACCCCGTCTTTGAGACACTGCTGCCTGCACTACCATCTGCGCTTTGCATTGCTGCAGGCCATAGGTTGCAGTGCCACCTCCCACTACAGTAATTTCTGAACTTGTTTTTGAGCCATCTACTCCTATTTTCCTTGATGTGGTGATATGCCAGGTTTTTTATTTTGCTGCCACTAATCTGCTAATATTTTCAAGCTCTTCCTTGTGTTGGTTCTTACAATGCTGGCGTGTGTGATGCTTTCCAGCCTATGCCACCACCAGGTTCCTGCAGTATTTTTTAGGGCTGTTTTCTATCCACTGTTTTGGGGCTGCATCAGTCCTTTATTTGGACTACAAACTAAAATGGTTAATTTTGGCACTGTTTGATTTTTGTGCTGTTATTTGAGCTACACTCTTCCTAATTATTTAGGTGATTTCCAAAGTTCCTAGTCACCACCATGTCTACACCTACGGACTCTTCTAGCTCTCATGGAATGACTACTAAATGCGATAATTCTGATTCGGTAGTTAATTCTCCTTGATAAAGATCAACTAATCATATGACCTTTAATTCCTCTATTCTTGATTATGTAATGCCTCTTATGTTAAGCCTGTTTAGGTTATCAATAAGACTCCTATGCCAATTATAGGGATTGAAAATGTCCATTAGTAATAATTGAGTCCTAATTGCTCCATAACTTTTTATTTCACTCATTATGTGTTCAAGCCAATCTAACAAAGACGATTGGAGCTAATAGAGAGAGGAAATATTTATTTCTTGAAGGGAGTAAGTAATCCCTTTTCATAATCGACCTCTTCTTATCTTTATTTCTCCTTCACATCCTTCACGACAGTTGTATTTTCGTGTATGATTCAACAATGGCTTTGTCAAACACATATCTTATACTAGTATTAGTGTCGTGTCATACCAACCCCTGTATGGAGGCAAAAACCGCAAAGTCAAGGTAACATGGGTGTTATCTCCATGTCCATGCAATTAATAGTAACAAACTTCATCCATGTGGTCTCTTAGGTATGGAAGGTTCTCAATCTAAACAATAACTCTTTCTGAAGGATACCTTACAAAAAACTACCGTTTGTGATGTTTTCACTAATTTTCATTCAATTATTCAAACTCAATTCCAAACAAAAATTCAAATCTTTGTACTGATAATGGAACAAATTATTCAAATCACTCCTTGGGAAAGTACCTCCAAAAACATAGGATAGTGAACCGAAGTTCTTGTGTTCACACTCAACAAAATAAGGATCTTGAGAGAAAAAGTAGACATTTTCTAGAAGTAGCCTAAGCATTGATACTCATTGTGGATATGCCTAAATAACTATGGGGAGAAGTTATTTTAATTTCAACTTATCTAATCAATCGAATACCTAATCGTATTCTTTCGTTTGACACCACTTCAAAAACTCCAAAAAAAATCTCAATATCTCACCTCTAATCTAACTTATCCCTTAAGATGTTTAGTTGTACTACACTTGCTCATACACTTGCTCATATTCGTTCCAAATACAATTTATGCCCAAGTGCTATTAAATGTGTTATTGTCAATTACTCCCCATACTCAAAAGGTCACAAATGTTATGACCCGTCTAGAAAAGGGTAATTGTTAGCTTTGACGTCACCTTCTTCGAAAAACTCCTTACAACTAAAAGTCCTCTTTTCAAAGGAGAAAGTAAAAGAAGATAACTCGGTTGACCAGTACTTAGATTTTAGTCTCTTTGAATCATCTAACCCACTTGAGCCAACCAATTATACTTACTCTGAAAATGTGCCTATAACACCACTCTATCTTTATCATTCTATTCTGCTTTCAACAGGAGAAATCTTGAACAAAGAGAGAGATGTGAAAAAACCAAATAATCAAAGGACGATAGTTTGTTCACAGAAGCCAACATTAAAGACCATATAGAATTTCACATTTGGGGCACCAAGAGAGCCAAAACCGATGGTAAATCTAACTCTATCGTCCACCTTAATGCTAGGTAATCCCAAGTCACCAAAAATTTATGAATTACCAATTGCACTCAGAAAACCAATTCGATCTTATACGATTCATCCCATCTCTAGATTTGTCTAATATATATAGAAATCTCAATTTAATAGGGATTCAAAATTCAAAATACAAAATTGAAAACCTTAATTAAATTAGATTAGATAGCTATAAATATAATATTCAAGTTAGATTTCATTTATAGTTTAGATTATATATCTAAATTAGATATTATTTTTTCATTCTTAAATTATATTATTTATAGCCTAGTCTTGTAATCTAATAATTTAAGTTAATAATAATAAAAAGATCAGTTTCATTCTATATGGTATAAGAGCTTTGACTCATCAATGGAGGAAAATGCTAGTGAGTCTCACCCCCCTTATCGTACCAATAAAGAGACAGAGGAGATAACTAGCCCTAACCCTAATGGAATCGATACCTCCACACTTCATCTCACAATCGAGAAGTTAAATGGAGACAATTAGAGGGAATGGGCTCAATCTATTAAACTTACTATTCAAATCAAAGGCAAGATGGGTTACCTGGTAGGTGATACCAAGTAACCAAAAAATCTGGCCAATCTCTAGAAATGGATAGCCAAATATGCATGCATCATTTCCTTGTTAATGTATTCTACGAAACTGTCAATTGGAAAAACATATTTGTTCCTTCCCACAACCAGAGATGCATGGATGATTGTGCGTGACACTTGCTCAAATTCAGTAAATTATTCAAGGAGTTCTGAACTAAAAACCAAAATTTGGGAATTAAAACAGGGGAACCTCTTTATGACCGATTACTACATAGGGATGGTGATTCTATGACAAGAGCTTGACTATGTGAGATACAAGACAAAACTGGAAGACGAATGCGCATTTGAGTTCTTGGTTGGCCTCAATCGAGACCTCAATGATGTGAGAGGACGAATATTGAGTTGACAACCCCTTCCAACAAAGAAAAATGGGCTCTCGGGCCTCGATGGAAAGTGTGGAGCAAATGGGCCAATGGGCCATGGATTCGAAGATGGGCCCAATAGAGGGCTGGGTTCCAACCAATTGGACAAGTGGCTGATGTTTTTGGGCAATTTGGGTCCGCTCCTAAAAATGGTCCATATGGTCTTCTGTCTCATGAGTCGCAAATTAACCCCGAACAGGCCCAACAAAAAAAAACCTTGGTGTAATCATTGTCGTAAAAATGACCATACAAATGACACATCCTAGGACTTGCATTGAAAACCGATGGACTAGAAACCAAGACAATTTCACAAGACGAGAGTATCAGGCCTCTATTAAGCAACATGAAAAGTCTGACTCATTTAATCCCAATCAAATAGAACTAATTTATAAGCTATTCTCAAGATTTCAGACATATGGTCGGTTTACTACCTATGTTTCTTCTGGATTATTAACACATAAAGGTAATTTCCAAACTGCTCTAAATATGACCTTAAAAATAAACACTACATGGGTCATTGACTCCAGTATTTCGGATCACATGACTAATAATCATTTCTTGTTTTCTTCATATATACCCTGTGTCGAAAATCTAAAAGTAAAAATTGTAGATGGCACCCTTTCGCCAAATGCAGGAAAATAAAGTATTAAAATTTCTGACACAATTACTCTTAAATCAGTCTTCCATGTTCCAAAACTATCATGCAATCTATTGTCCATTAGTAAATTGACTATATTCTAATTACTCTACTAAATTTTTTCCTTCGTCGTGCGTATTTCAAGACCTATCATCGGGGAAGACAATTAGCAGTGCTAAAGAAAGTGAGGGTCTCTATTACCTTGAGACAACCATGTGAGTGAACAACATCAAATTACAAACTATAATTCTACTTCTATCCCTTGAAATAATGATTTTTTATCGTGGTACTTTAGAATAAGTCATCCTAGTTTTCAGTATTTGAAACAATTGTTTCCTTCTCTTATTAATAATAGAATTATTTGGTTTGCAAAGTGAAATGTGTAAGCTTGCCAAACATTACCACACCTCTTTTCCAAAATCTACATATACACCTTTTAAGCCATTTACGCTAGTTCATAGTGATTTATGGGGACCAACTCCAAACCCAAGATGCACGCATACAAAATGGTTAGATTGATGTTCGCACATGTTTCATCAATTTTCATTCTATAGTTCAAACGTAGTTTCAAACCAAATTTCAAATTTTGTGCACTGATAATTGTACTAAATACATTAACCATTATCTCAAAAAAAAATTCACAACCATGGCATTATTCATCAAACTTGCGTTTACACTCCACAACAAAATGGGATTATTGAACAAAAAAATAGACATTTTTTGGAAGTGGCAAGAGCCTTCATGTTTACCACTATTATGCCAAAAATGTTTTGGGGCGATGATGTTTTAACATCTGCCTTCCTTATAACTTGAATGCCCAATTGTATTCTTTTTTTCAAAACCCTCTTTGACATTTACAAAAGTTCTTTCCAACATCTCACCTTAGTATAGACATTCCACTTAGAATAATTGGTTGTACGGCATTCGTGCACGTTCATTCTCATAATTGTGGAAAATTAGACCCCATAGCCCTCAAATGTATCTTTATTGGCTATTCTCCCACTCATAAGGGATACAGATGTTATAACCCATCTACCAAGCATACATTTACTAGCCTTGATGTCACCTTCTTTGAGACCACCCCATTCTACTCTCCCAAAAACTTCTCTTCGCGGGCAAAATGTGAGAGTAGATCAATTTTGCTCCTTCAATCTGTCCTTTCCAACTACTAGTACCTCACACGCTCTTGATACACACTATCCTGACCCTCTAACAACTCACCACTATAGAGTGCCTATTATAGAAAATGAGTTGGACTCAAGGGAAAAGTAGAGACATAAACCAACAAGAAGATACTTGTTTACTCAAGAAGACCAAAATCAAAATACAAAGGGAAACTCATTCTTGACACACTACAAGAGTCTAACCCTATGATGGATCCAAGTCTGGTTGAGTCTTCCTTCAATCCATGTAATTCTAAACCTTTCGATGATTTGCCTATTGTTCTTAGAAAACAAAACAGTCTTGTACCTCTCACCCTATATCAAAATTTGTGTCATGTAAAGCCTTGTACCCTAGCTTCCATGCTTTTGCTACAAATTCCAAAGGATATTGATGAGGACTAGGAAATCACAAAATGGAGTGAAGCAGTTGATTGCAAGTAGGTCTTTGGGATGTAGACTTACCAAAAGGGAAGAAACCAGTTGATTGCAAGTAGGTCTTTGTTGTTAAATATAAGGCCAATGAGACAATTGAACAATACAAAACTCGTCCAGTTGCTAAGGGATTCACTCAGACTTATGGAATCGACTACACTGAGACATTTGCCCCTATTGCAAAATTAAATACTATTCGAGTACTATTGTTATTAGCAATGAATCTAGATTGGATCTCCAATCATTAGATATCGAGAATGCCTTCCTCAATGGGGTGTTAGATGAAGAGATTTTCATGACACTACTGCTAGGTTTTTATGAGACTAACAAACAGAATATGGCATGCAAACTAAACAAGTCTCTATATGGACTAAAATATTCACTTAGAACACAGTTTGATAGGTTTGCAAAAGTAATAAAAAGCCAAGGTTACCAACAAAGACAATCAGATCATACGATATTCTTTAAACATTCTCTGAACAGATTGAAAACAATTTTGATTGTATTTGTGGATGATATAATAATCATTAGGGATTAACCTGACTAAAATTGAAAGACTTAAGACAATTCTTGCTACTGAATTTGAAGTGAGAGACTTGGGACAAATGTTGTATTTCTTGAGGATGGAGATCGCCAGGTCAAAGAAACGAATAAGTATCCCCTAACGAAAATATGTCCTTGACCTGCTAAAAGAGACTGGGATGTTCGAAAGTAAACCAAGCGACACCCCAATTAAAACGGGAAAAAGAGTAGAGAGTGACAAAAAACAGTAGATAAAAGATGTGTCAAAAACTTGTAGGAAAACTAATTTACTTATCACATACAAGACCCGATATTGCTTTCGCAATCAGTATAGTGAGTCAACATATACACTATCCGAAAGAATACCACCTAGAAGCTGTGTACAAGGTCCTAAGGTATCTTAAAAATTCCCCATGAAGAGGACTTCTCTTCAATAAAATAAGGGAGAGAAAAATTGAAGTGTTTTCTAATGTTGACTAGGCAAGATCAGTTGAAGATAGGAGATCTATTACTGGATAATGTACATTTGTTTGGGGAAGCTTACTGACATGGAGAAGCAGAAAACATAATGTGATAGCCATAAACAGCGCAAAAGCATAATTTAGAGCAGTTGTGTAAAGAATCTGTAGTGTGGTTAATGAAACTCCTATAAAAACTACAAGTAGAATCTACAATTCCACTCAAAACCAAATGTGATAACAAAACAGCTATTAACATCTCTCTCAATCCAATTCAACATGATCGAACTAAACATGTCGAAATAGACAGACACTTCATCAAAGAAAAAGTGGAGAAAGAAATAATTTGCATGACTTATATCTCAACACAAAAGCAAATAACAGACATCTTCACCAAAGGACTCCCATGACAAAGTTTCAACGATTTTCTAAACAAATTGAATATGATTAACATTTATAATTCAACTTGAGAGGGAGTGGAAATCCCAATTAATAGGGATTCAAAATTCAAAATACAAAATTTAAAACCTTAATTAAATTAGATTAGATAACTATAAATATATTATTCATGTTAGATTTCATTTATAGTTTAGATAATATTTCTGAATTAGATATTATTTTTTATTCTTAAATTATATTATTTATAGCCTAGTCTTATAATTTAATAATTTAAGTTAATAATAGAAACAAGATTATTTCATTCTATAATATAATATTTTGTCTATTAGATTTCATATTTTTACCACTAACTTTGATAAAATAGAGATCCTAAGAAATATCCATTCTATAAACTTCATAATAGAGAGAAATTGTTATGGAAGAGATAAGATGAAAATTTGTATTTTGAGAAAATGTATTTCTGAATATTGAAATTATTTTTTTGTATAGTAGCTTACTTACAATTTGTAGAAAAATATAGGACTAAAAAAGGAAAATAAATCTTCTAATTAATGTTGTGATAGTATTCCTAATTCTGATGAAGCTAAAGGAAAAAAATATTGCCTAATAAATTGACAATATTCTTAATAATGCTCCTAATCAATTTACAAATCAAAACCAAATCTCTTGCCTTAAATTCATGAGATTTCAACTCTCCCTCAAATTGAATAGTAAATATTGTTCATATCCAACTTACAAATAAGATCATCAAACAACTATCGATAAAGTCCTTTGGTCAAGATATCAATGATTTGTTCTTTTGTCGGAACATAAACCATGCAAATTGTTCCATGTTTAACCTTCTCTATAATAAAATGTATTGTTAACTTACATATGTTTTGTTCTGTCATATTGAACTAAATTAAGAGAAATGTTGAGAGTTATCATGTTGTCATAGTATAGCTTGATTGGATGTGTCATTGGAATTTAAAGTTCTATCAAGAGTTTCTGCTACCACATCGCCTCACATATTCCTCGTGCGACTGCTACAAATTCTATTTCGGTATTACTCCTTGCTACTACATTTTTCTTCTTGCTTCTCCAAGTCACCAAGTTTCCAAAAACAAAAGTGCAATATCCAGTAATAGATCGTTTGTTCTCTACTGAATCAGCCTAATTTGCATCAGTGTAGACCTCCAAGTTTCTGACTTCTTTTCTTTTCTATTTTTGGAAAATAATCCCCTACTGGTTGACCCTTTAAGGTATTTGAGAATTCTGTAAATTGCTTCAAGGTGAGCTTCCTTTGGAGAATGCATGTGTTGACTAACTATACTAACCACAAATGCTATGTCAAGTCTAGTGTGAGACTATCAGTTTTCTCACAAATCTTTGATATCTTTCTTTGTTTACAGTTTTACTCAAGTTTTCATATTTATTTCTAACCTCAATTGGAGCCACTTGGTTTGCAGCCAAGCATGCCTGATTCGCTAAGAAGATCTAAGACATTTACGTTGTGAGACATTGATACCCTTTTTCGATCTTGCAACTTCCATTCCTAAGAAGTATTGTATTTGTCCTAGATCTTTGAGTTCAAATTCAATAACCAAGTTTTTCTTTAGTCTCTGAATTTCTTCTAAGTTGTTACCATGCAACATTATATAATAAACATATACTATCATAATTGTTCTTTTTCCATTTCCATTTTGTTTAAAAAACAAGGTATGGTCTAATTGTCATTGTTGGTATCCTTATTACCTCATTATGTTAGCAAACCTATCAAATCAATCTTGCAATGATTGTTTGAGACCATACAATGAGTTTTTCAACTTGCACATTGTATTTGCTTCTTCATGGTCGAATCCAAGTGACATGGTCATAAAGACTTCTTCTAATATTCCATTGATAAAATCATTTTTTGTGTCATTGGCTGCTAATGACAAACACACTCTTACAGTATTTAGTTTTTCCACTGGTACAAAAGTTAATGTATAATCAATTCCATGGGTTTACCTAAACTCTTTTGCAACCAGCTAGGCTTTGTACCGTTCTATTATCCTATCAACTTTGTACTTTATTATAAATATTCATTTGTAACTAACTAGTATTTTTCCTTTTGGTAGTTCTGTTACACCCCAAGTGTCAAATTAGTTAGCTATTATTTTTATTTCTTTTAATAATTTCCAAGATGTCAACATTCCTTAGTTGTTATGATTCTCCTTGATCTATGGAGAAAATTAAGGAAAATTAGAGATATAGCTATCTATTTAATCATTGTTTTCTACACAATGGTATCAAAGCTGGCAGCTCTAGTTAGACTACAAGCAGGCCATGAGTGGCCAAAAAATGAACAACTCTGCAATAAGGGAGGCGATAATTCTAGTGCAACCGAAGAAGGTGTTAGTGCAGTAAACACCCAGACCAACACATCAGAACAAACAATTGTCGGTGTTGTTACACACAACGATAGCAGTGATATGTTCGGCTCTTCTTCCCCTTTTCAATTGACAAGTCACAAATTGAATGGCCATCACTACTTAAAATGGGCTCAATCCGTGAAATTGGCCATCAATGGCAAAAGAAAACTTGGATAGCTAACCAGAGAATCAACAAAGCCAACAATGGGAGATCTATAGATGGCGACATTGAGATCTAAAAATTCTCTAGTCATGGCTTGGCTAATCAATTCTATGGAATCAGCTTTTGCAAAACCCCATATGTTCTTACTTATAATCAAGGACATGTGTGATGCAGTACGTGAGATGTACTCGAATGTAGAAAATTCGCCTCAAATTTTTGAATTAAAAACAATGATGTGGAAATCTAAGTAAGGAGATCGTGATGTTACCACGTTTTACAATGAAATTGTTACATTGTGGTAACAGTTGGATCTTTGCTATAAGGATGATTGGGATTGCACGACTGATAATGTTCAAGACTTGCATGAAGTTAGAGGTAGAATTCTAGGTAGGAAGTCGTTGCCCTCTATCCAAGAGGCCCTCTCAGAAGTATGAAGGGAAGAAAAAGGAAGGTGATGTTTGGAAAATAAGAAACAAGAACTAATGGCTCGACCCTTGTATCTAGAGGAGTCAACACTAAGCGAGTGATCATTGCAAACGTTCCTAACATACTTGGGAGACATGCAGGAAACTCCACAGGAAGCCACCTAACTGGAAAAAAAAGTCCACAAAAAAGAACCGAAATTCTAAAGCTCATGTCACTGAATCAAAGCATGAAACCTCTTCAAAAACAGTCATTCATAAAAGAATAGATAGAGAAAATGGGTAAAAAAATTCAATCCCAAAACCACATAAATTCAAACCCTTGTTCTCTGGATCAGAAAGATAATCACCTAGTTTCATCATGTCTTGGCATAAAGTCAAACGTGTCTTGGATAATTGAGTCTAGGGCAACCGATTATATGATTAGGTCCCCTGAACTATTTTCTTCATATAGTCCATGTGCATGAAAACAAAGACTAAAGATATCAAATGGAACTTTCTTGTCATAGCCAGGAAAGGTTCATTTGTTATTTTCTCTAATTTCATACTTCACAATGTTCTCCATGTTCCTAAAATATCTTGTAATTTGTTGTCAATCAGTAAATTAACTCTTAATCTATATCTGTTTCCAAGGAAAATGAAATTTTGTTGTGGTATTCTAAAATAGATCACCCTAATTTTCAATATTTAAAACATTTATTTTCTTCTATTGTTTCAAATAAAAAGTTGTTTGATTTACAATGTAAGATTTGTGAACTTGCAAAATATCAATGTACATTATTCTCAAAATCCAAGTATACATCATCTAAGCCTTTTACCATAATCCATAGTAATTTATGAGGACCATCTCGTACTCTAAGTCGTACCAATACAAAATGGTTTGTAATCTTTATTGATGATCATACACGAGTCTATTGGGTTCATTTATTAAAAATAAAACTAGCGTTCGCACTATGTTTTTTAATTTTCACTACATGATTCAAACATAATTTTAGACATTTCAATTTAGCGTACTGATAATAGTACAAAATATTTCAATGCAAAATTATCTACGTGATCATGGGATAATTTACCAAAGTTCCTATGTTAACACTCCTCAACAAAATGGAGTTATCGAACGAAAAAATAGATATCTTTTGGATGTTGCACGTGCCCTAATATCTATCACTACTATGCCAAAAATGTTTTGGGAAGATGCGACTCTGACATCTGCCTATCTCATAAACAGAATGCCCAATCATGTTTTTACGTTTGAAACACTTCAAACTCAAAAATTGCTTCCCCACCTCTCATCTTATTTCTAATCTATCCCTCAAGGTGTTTGGTAGTTGCATTTGTGCATGTTCACTCCCATAATTGACATAAACTAGACCCTAGAGCTCTAAAATGTACTTTTATAAGATATTCCCCTATCCAAAAAAGCTACAAATGCTATGACACATCCATAAAAGGGTATTCATAAGTGTTGATGTGACATTTTTGGAAACCGCATCATATTTTCACAAGCCATCTCTTAAGCGGGTGAATAAGTGACGCTCATTTTTTAAAATTTGATCTTTCCTTTCCTGAAACTGTTCCAAACACTAACCCTGAAATTAAGACACCATATCATTGTAATGTGTCATATACAGAAAACAAATTGAACTTAGGGAGAGATGTTGGTACCCAAAAAGATAAGGAGATACTTGTTCCTCCTATTGATAATTTACCTATTGCTCTCAACTCAGTCGTGCGCTCTCCATCCTATCACAAAGTTTAAATCTTACAATACTTTATCCCCTAGATTCCATGCTTTTACTTCCAACTTTGATAAGATAAAAATTCTAAAGAATATTGAAGAGGCATAGTAGATTCTCGAGTGGAGAGAAGAAATAATGAAAGAACTACAGGCTTTAAAAAAGAATGAAGCCTGAGATGTGGTGGATTTACCACAAGGCAAAAAACTCATTGGTTGAAAATGGGTATTTACGCTGAAGTATAAGGGTGATGGAATAGTTGAACGTTACGAGGCTCGCCTGGTTGCTAAAGGGTTTACTAAAACCTATGGTATCGACTACACAGAGATGTTTTCACTTGCGATAAACTTAAATATAGTTCAGGTATTATTGTCATGGGCGGAAAACCTCAACTGGACACTTCAACAACATAAAGAATGCATTTCTCAATAGTATGTTAGACAAAGAAATTTTCATGTTTCTACCACAATGTTTTTGTAAACAGGGGGGGGAATATGGAACGTAAGCTCAAAAAGTCCTTATATAACCTCAAACAATCACTTAGAGCATGATTTGATAGATTTACAAAGGTGATCAAAAATCAAGGAAATCAACAGGGATAGTCAGATCACACTATGTTTTTTCATCAATCTAAAGACAGGTTGAAGACGATTCTAATTGTGTGCGTTGATATAATTCTCACCTAAAAGGCTTAGGATAACTCTAGTTACTGAGTTTGAAGTAAGATACATGGGACAAATGCGATACTTTCTGGGTATGGGGATTGCCAGATCAAAAAAAGACATTGGTGTCTCCCAACGAAAGTATGTTCTTGATCTTTTAATGGAAATTGGCATGCAAACCAAGTTACACTTCGGTTGAAACAAGGAAAAGGCAAAAGATAATGGAAAACCAGTTGAAATAGACGGATGTCAAAGACTTATTGAGAAATTAATCTACCTAACACACATAAGACTTGATATGGCATTTGTACTTAGTATGATAAGTGCATTTTCCAAAGAAAATTCATCAAGAGACTATATACATAATCCTCAGATATCTCAAAGGCTTTCTAGAAAAATGGTTGTTTTTCAAAAAGTGTGAAGGTATAGAGATAGAAGTCTTTACATATGCAGGTATAGAAGATCTACTATTGGTTATTGCACTTTTGTATGGGTAAACTTAATAACTGGGAGAAGTAAGAAACAAAGTGTAATAGCTAGAAGTAGCACTGATATTGAGTTTTGAGCAGTTGCACAAGGAGTATACGAGGGATTATTCTTACAAAAGCTCCTGAAAAAACTACAGTTTAAACTAACAATTCCAATCAAGGCTTATTGTGATAACAAAGTTATCATCAACATTTCTCTCAATCCAATTCAACATGATCGAACTAAACATGTAGAAATGGATAGTCACTTTATTGAAGAAAAGGTTGTAAACAGAACCATTTGCATGACCTACGTTCTAACGAAAGAGCAAACATTAGATATCTTTACCAAATGGCTTTCTCGACAAAATTTCAATGATTTCATTTACAAGTTGGACATGATTGATATTTATGATCCAACTTAAGGGGGAGTATTCATTAGGAGATATTAAAGGATGAAACAATTAAGGGGTTAGATGCATAGTTTAGTTAGAATTCAAACTCATTTAAATTCCTGATTATCAGGGATTTAGTTGTTGCTTATTCTCTTTCTATTATACTTATTGTATTATAAATACAAGGCATGTAAATGTGATTACAAAATACAATAAAATTATTCATTCAAAACCACACTAATACATGATAGTATCCCCGACAAATAAGCAGCATAACCTATATATGGGTAAAAACAAAGGTTTATTGTTTTCGCACTATCTTTAGCCTTGGATTTTTGAAAAAGAGGAGCAAGCTTGAAAGAATCAGGTAACCTTTGCAATGTTCTGCATATTTATGCAATACACTTTATTGTTTTAAGATTTCATAAAGCTGTCTTTGGATTTTACAATTCACAAATTTTATGTTTTTTCCTATTCAGTGTATTTGACTTGAAGATGTGCTTGCAAAGGGTCAATAGTATATTTTAATACAAACATGATGAAAAAAGTAGCTAAACTAATACATGTAGTATCCATGACTAAATAAGCAGCACAACTATATATGGGTAAAAACAAAGGTTTATTGTTTTCGCACTATCTTTAGCCTTGGATTTTTGAAAAAGAGAAGTATGCTTGCAAGAATAAGGTAACTTTTGCAATGCTCTGCGTATTTATGCAATACCAAATTGGAGCTTACATGGTATGTTTAGCATAGAAGAACATAAGACTTCAAAACCTTGCCATAAACAAATCAGAATACAAAAATTCTATGAGAAAACGTTAAACCTGAATTTTCAATTTGCAAAGCAAATTGTCTTGGCTTACCCTTGAACATAACAGTTCTCAAATCCAATAAGAAGTCCCACTGGAAACAATTATTCTAGATAAACGGTGAATACTGTGAAACTTGAAAGTTGATGGTCAACACCATTATAAAATAAATTTTGAGCGAGTTTTATTAGTCCCACTACTAAGTCATGTGTCTTCAGGAATGGATATCAAAAAGGCAACGCAAATGATTAATAGAACTGGCCTACTTAGACTATAGCACTCTCTGTGTTATACAAATGCACAACCATGCATGCATGAGCATGTTCACATGCAAATGCAACAGAAGGTTTCTTAACTGAAATCATTCCACTGTTTCCACCATGAGACAAGCAATGTTGTATTCCTTACCAAAGAAAATTAGTTAGTTTACACCAGAAAACCTAGCCAGTTGAATTTCATTTTTACTTCTGCCTCTTCCATCTTAGTATCCACAAAAAATTAGCTTATGCTCTTACCTTATTGGAGCTATCGTTAGTTTGAAGCCTTGAGAGCAATAGCAGGAGACGATGCAAGTTTCTCAAGTTCATTTTATCTTCATCTGTCATTGTGGATAATGAGAAGGCAGCACCAAATGGTAAGCTTGCAGCTGCAACAGAACTTATAGAATCCAAGGTTGCTAGTCCCAATGCATCCAATCCCTATCCCAATTATAAAATATAAAAAATAAATAAATTGGAGTAGAAAAAGGTTTAAGAAAACAGAAAACAGAAGCACCGCATAAGAGAAAATGTAGATAAATCTCAATAATATTGCCAAGTATTTTACCTTGGCAAATTCTCGAAGAAGTATATCCCTAACAAAGGTACCCTGAAAATTTTCTTATTAGAGAATCACGTGAGACAGAGGAGGTCATTTGCATGATATGGCCCATAATTGGAGGGAGGGAGAGAAGAAGGGGGGGGGGGGGGGGGGGGGGGGGGGTCCAACAACAACAATAAATACCTTGTCAGTTAACATATAGGAGAAAATTTGGTTCATAGCCACCCTGGAATTAGTATTCTCTTGTTTTCTAACCAAGGCCTTTTCCGTTTTGGCACGAAGAGACTAACATAGAGTGGAAATTGAGATTCTCAATCAATTGAGCCAGCAGAGCAAAGCAATGAAACACAAGGAAAGAGAAAAAAAGTTAACGTATAATATAATGGCACAAATTAACCATCGTCAAACAAAAAGTACCATAGCTCAAGAAACTATTTCATTTCAGCAACATTGATATAAAACCAAATACCCAGCTTCAAAGCAAGTGATCTGACTATAATCAATGGTATATCACAAATGAAAGTAAAGAATAGACAAATTTTCATTTATTTATTGACTGTGAACCATCAGAAAAAAAAAAGGAAAATGTCACCTCAGTTAGAAGAGACTCCAGACGATCTACTCTAAAAATACCTTCCTGCCAGAAATGATGCATGAGTAAAGGATCTTAAAGTTACAAAATATTTACTGATTAAAGACAACTATTTAATGTTAATAATTCAAACAAGACAATAAACAGGATTAGAGTCTTACTTCATAGAGAAGTGAGTGCAGTGATGACTTCAGCTTAGTTGAGCTACCTGTTAGTACTTTCCTGGCAATCCATGGGTATGTGCTGCCCAAAACTTTGTAATTTGGATTCGAGCTGACAGCAATACCCTCCAATACAGCAAGGCTTAGAGAAATTAAAATGAACCAAAAGACTTAAGATTAGTAAAATCAGTAATTAAGCTAAGGAAGCAATCTCAAGAACTGAGAGATAACCTATCCCTTGACCCCCAAACAACTTAGCAAAGAAATACTAATTTGTCTATAACATGGGAACACTATTTCCTCCACCACGGTTCAGTTTCTCCACCTTTCCAAAGCACATAGAACTTTCATAAATAGTTTCATGCATGACACAACAGTTAAATGTGAAATATCCATTTAACACTGCTCAAAGCATATAATTACCTTCGAATGACAAGAGAAAAATAGGAAGGTATTCTAAATTTGAACTTATACCTGCAGTCAGGAAAAAGAAACACTAACAAATTATTCATAGAAAACAATCAATAATAGATAAAGAATGAGAGATTATAATTCTCCTGTAAGAGTAGATTCTGTATTTGATAAATGAAATATATATATATATATATATATGAACTTCCAAAAGAGCATAAGTTGTAAACTCAGGACAAGGGGGGGGGGGGGGGGGCAATTCAAAGCTTCGGTAAAAGTTGTACATAATTCATTTCATTTCTCATTTTCCATATTTCTGGGAGATATATTGCATGGTTGTTCATTACATTTCAAAAGCCTTGTAACTAGGGCATCATCTATCATCCTGTGAAAGAACTTTAAACATCATCTCAACAGAAAACTAAAAAACGATAAAAATGCCACCAGAGATCTCAAAGGAACAAAAACTTAGCAAAAACATACAAGTTCATTGCCTCTTTTGCAACTAACAAGGTTTTCATTTTTAAGAGTTTGGTATTTGCACCCTGAAAATTGATCATCTAAGCCAAAAACCTCTAGAGCAGTTCAACAAAAAGGTACCATGTTAATGTTATGTATAATTATCACATGGTTGAAAATAAAAAGAAAGCACCTCACATGGTTGTTCCTAAATTTCCTATGAGGTCCCCAAAACTAATACTGCGCACTCCTTTAGCTACAGCATTTTGGAAGACACCTGCATCAACGATGCCAAAATATTTGAGCAGAACGAGCCATCCTAAACATCAAGCTCTTCAAATGAATTTTTGATAATCCATTGATTTTATGTAAAGGGCTTAGAGGAAGGAGAAACCTATTAAGGCCTTTGTTACGGCTTCCTTGTCTGCCGTAGGTGGAAGAAGTCTAGAGTTTTAAGAAGTCCAGCCAAATAAGACAAATAAAATGAGATATGCAGTAAATGAAAAGTAGATGAGCAAATACATTACCCTAGTGTTACAAAGTCTTTAGCCAATGCATCAAAATCACGATTAACAAGATGAAGACAAGCTTCAATGAACCCATCACGGAGTTCCGGTCTAAATTCACCCATCATGCCAAAATCTAAGTGATAGAGAACAAAACATAAGCGTTTGTCTTCGAGTAACAATTTATAACATTCATTCAGCATATTGGTCGTCTTAAACCTGATCAAAATATGTAGAATAATAAAACAAATTCATAGAAGCATTTCGTGACAAAATGCAGAATTGATGATACTATTAATTCAATCAGCTAATGAACCGGCATAAATTTTGAACTGATTTCTATAGAAAAGTGAAGGAATTGGAAATTGAATGTTTGTATTGCTATATCTTTACAATTAATCTTCCTACATATTAATAAGAAAAGGAAACAAATCACCTAATTAATTACAAAATGTCTTTATACATGAACTTGTTGTTAACAACTGATGTGGCATTTAATTATTAGCTTTAAAACATATGTCCACTTATCTAAACTAATCATTTAATTATTAGCTTTAAAACATATGTCCACTTATCTAAACTAATAACCACTCGTCACATCAGTTGTTGTATGATAACAACTTGATGTATAAAAAAGTGCTCAATTAATTAATACAAATCCTCCTCATTAACTAATTGTAATCTCCTAATAATGCACGTAATGAATATTGATCTCCTAATTAATTTACATAATCAAATCCCAAATTACTTGGGATTTCAACACTCCTCTTACATTAGATCATAAATATTAATCATATCGAACTTCCAAATGAAACCATCAAAGTTTGGCTAAGGAAGTCCTTTAATGAAGATATCAACGGTTTGCTCTTGAGTTGGAAAATGTGCAAATAGTCTCATCTTTCAATTTTATTTTTTATTTTTTATGATGAAGTGTTTATCCACTTTCACATGTTTGATTTTGTCATGTTGAAATGGATCAAGGGAAATACTAATGGCTTCCTTGTAATTGCAGTAAAATTGGACTAGAGACTTCAGTGCAACTTGGAGTTCATTTAAGAGTTACCTTAGCCACAGTACACATTCCTTTGAGTTGTGTCATAGCCCTAAACTTGGCTTTAACACTACTTCTATTAACAACATTTTGCTTCTTACTACTCCAAGTTACTAAATTCTTAAATAGAAAGGTTCAATCTTCTATATTCTACTAAGCCAACCCAATCAATGTCGATAAAAGCTTCAATCCCTTTGTTTTAAATTTTTCATGAAGAAGAAACCTCTTACCTATGATCATTTTAAGATATTTGAGAATTTTGTAAACAACTACAAGATAAGCTTCTTTTGAGGGATTATAGTGTTGGCTCATCACAACAACTGCAAATGCAATATTAGATATGGTGTAAGACAGATATATCAGTTTTTCTACTAGTCTTTGATACCTATCTTTGCCCCATGGCTCTCCCAGCTCTTCATATTTTTTTACAACCTCGATTGGAGTGTCATAAATACATTGGGATATTGTTGATACAACTATAATATTAAGACATAAAGATATAACACACCTTCTAATAACTTAGATTTTTGAAAGAATTGGTTGCTAATAATCTTCTAGCATGGTAGAGTAAGGTCTCGGGTTTAAATCTCTCACATTCCAATATTTTTCACTTATACAAGTCAATGTTAAATCTTAAATCTTTGGACCTTTATTTCTTTCCTTTGTACCCTTGTTTATGTAGCCCTTTAAAATATTTACTTCTCTACCAATTTGGTACTTGATGGATCTTAAAAATATCTACTCAGCCCATAAGTGAAAACACATAAAAATATCTACTTGATCCACAAATGAGAACACTTTAATTTAGGTGAGGCAGTGTCAAAAAGCTTATATGTGCAAGCCCATTAAGTGAATTGAGTATTAGTAATAGAGTTTGAAGACCTAAAGATATAACAAATAATTTTTTTAACGGCTTAAGTTTATTAGAGAATTGGTTACTAACACTCTTTTAACAATAACAAGAGCTCAGAAACAATACCTAAATAAGCAAGTTTTCCATCATACGTACGAAGAAGATTTCCGGGATGGGGATCTGCATGGTAAAACCCATATTCCAGAAGTTGATTGAAAGAGCAGTATACCCCCACCTATTTAGCAATAGGAAGAATACATCTCATTTAGCCAGCACGCAAATAATAAACGCTAAATTGATTGCTTTCTAATAACTGACGGATTGAAATTATTATAGCATTTGACCTCAACCAAGTAGAGATCCTTCACTTCTGAAAGCTTTTGTCCCTAAACAGACACAACAAAAGAAAAATAAGTGTTTAAACAATAGTTTACGAAATGCATACTCAAGGACCATTATTTAGAAGGGTAAATATCAATAACAATCCCTGACATTTGCTCAAATAGTAAGAAGATCCCAACCATTTTGATTTGCTTCAGTGACCTATCTTAGGTATGTCTTAATATCAAAAAAACCTTAATTGAAAGGAATAAATAAAAATAATAATTAAAAAAATAGGAAATTTATTGAATTCATAATAAAAATAAAACATTTTGAAATATAAATAAAGCACAATTTAAAAATAAAAAGAATAAAGTAACACAAAGATATAAAAGATTAAAAAAATAAAAAAATATTTAATTTCTTTTGTTTTCTTTCTTTATTTTATTTGTCAAGCTATCTTTTAATGCTTATTTAGTATCTTTTATGTTTATTCTTTTATTATTTCATTTTAAAATTATTTTAAATAAAAAAAACTAAGCTAAATTTTTGCCCATGCTCCAATCACATTTTCTTGGTGTAGAGTGGGGTTTAATGATATTATTTCCAAATTTAAGACTTCTTTGATATTTGGACAAATCTCGAGGGTGTTATTGATATTGACCCATTTAGAAAGAAACGACTTCTATTACTCATCCAAATTTTACAAATATCCTCAGCCCTGTATCATTTAAGATTAATTCTATAGGCATCAACCCAACTACCAACTTTTGGAAATCATGTTAATGACTCAACATTACCATGTCATAGCAAGACTTGTGTCGTCAGTGTTACATAAATCTCATTACAACTGATGCCCAAAATTCAGTACAAAAGGGTGCTTGCTTATGCCCTCATTTCCTGGTACTAGAAAATATGAAGCATAATTCTGGAAATTTCTTTATATAATATAAAACATGTTACATAATTATCCGAACTGAATACAAATAATACAGTTATCAGGTCATTTAAGGGTTCTTATTCCTCTTCTGATGAAGTATGCGCGAAAAGAGAATCAAAAAGTATGGGATCATAAATAGATATATGATGCATCGGAAAGCATGATTACACAAGCTAACTAAAACATACTTCTATTGATTGAAAAAATAGTTGTTGTGAATAAGTTCCTCCGGCCAAAGCGAGGAGGTGTACGTATTAGTACAAGAATATAATCTGGTCTATATTTTCTACTAGATTGCAAGGTCTAACCAGCTGTAAGACTGCTGCCTCAACCAATCCCACAAGTTTAACCACAGGAAAGGAATAAAAGAGTGAGAAATACAGAATAAAAAATACCTCAACCCATTGCATTACGAGGACTCGCCGAGCTGTGTGCTCCACATACATTTCTGGAACCATAACATCTGGTATCGTACCATATAGTTGTCTGCTCAAGGCCATAGCAGTTCATAATTAGAGCATGCAAGTCTACATCTTTTTGCAAAATATTTGCTAAAACTAATAAAAAAAGTCGTTTATTTTATCTACAAAGGGGAAGGAGACAAGAAGAATATAAACTTAATGAGAGGAAAAGAAAGCAACTCATTACTCCTTTAGCTTGGTAATTGATAGAATAGCAACTTGATGAAAGGAATAGTTCTATCCTCTGTCTGATAGAGAAAAAAGGATAGAGAATGTCAAACTGCTCCTCTCTTATCCCTTTTCATCCCTCCCCACCCCTCCCAATGTATCCAATATTGAGCAGATTGAGAATTACGGGGGCTGTGAAGTTATGATAATTAACCACCAAAAAGCCTTTCTCAAGCTTACTTCTACTCCTCATTTATTCCTATCCCACTAAGAAAACAAATGATATCCCATAATCTCTAATTAAAGGATTAAAAATACGGCATTATGATGCCATTCAATAAAAAAAATAACACCACCAAAATAGAAAGACATATTTTATCTATCTCTAGATGAAATTATTGTATAATAACGAAAGGTATATAGTTTCAGGCACATACACAATGCAAAGTATGTGACTACATATTTGCACATCCTATCTTAGTTCTAGGATTCTTGAATCGTGAGTCAAACACTTATACCTTGTGCTTGCTATTTGACAGCGCCACACAGTGACAAGGTATAGATGAAAAACAAGACGCATCAAATCGTGAAATTTCTACTATGCTATTACCTAAACTTCAGACCATTTTCTGCTTCTTTCCTGTAATCCATCTCCTGCATTCAATGTGATTCACCTGTATTCAATATAAAGCTCTAAGAGTATACCTAATGCAATGTAAAAGACTATAACCAGACAAACTACAATGTTATACAGCTGGAGGATGAACAAGAAAATTACACTTCAAAAATGAATTACAAGTATCAAACACCTGTTTTAGGGAAGACACTTAGGAGTTCACTAATCAAATGTCAAATGCTCGCAAAGATACCAACATTTCATTCTAATATATGCCTAATTGGATTACTTAAAACATTCTTAGTGCATTCATGATAACTAGAGACAAGCATTACATGTCTATACACTTGAACATTGAAGATGAACTGTCTACAAGCATTCGAGTTTACAGTTTATCTTCAATTTTCTTTCTCACGAGTTTCAATATCATTAGTGATGCCATACAGTTGGTATTTGGAAACATCAAAATCCACAAATATAGAATAAGGAGCTTAGTGTATACCCGAAAAAGGCTTGAAGCCCATTCGTCAACAACTGCCTGCATGTCAGAGAAAACTTGTTTCATTAGAATCACCTAGCTTAATGCTAAAAGCATAATAACATTGAAAAACAAAAATTCTCACATACACACTCATAGTCTCATGTACTATTGTGCATCAGTAGGAAAATTAATGTCACTACATTTGACCTGAGGAAAGTTGGCATCAACACCATGCCTAAGTGAAACACAATGAGAAGGATGTGGAGCTTAATTAATATTATTTGTTCCATTAAACTGAAAAGGAAAACACTTGATGTCCCGACCTAGGACGCCAATCCTTGTATTTGTCATTTGATATTTCTTTTATTTTATCAAAATTCACAGAAACAGCAGTGGTAGTCATGAACCAGAATACTAGGGATAAATAGCATGGTCCAACTGAAAATATCTGAAGAGGGGATAACCAGGTCAAACAATATGACATTACCTGAAGATCAGTGTTCAATTTCTTCACTCTCCTAAGCACTCCTGCTATATAACGCAAGATTAATATGTCTAAGGAGATAACAGCTTGCACTCCAGGCCTTTGCACTTTTACAGCAACAATCTGACCCTTATGCCGAAGCCTTGCTTTATAGACCTAATATTAAATAAAGTAGGATCCCAACACTTTAAAACGCCAAGCTTATTCTTAGGGCCTAGGCAGAAATAAAAAAATAAAAAGTGCAACATAAACGATGCCGCCAGACAATGCACGACCATAAGCATGTGAAGGCAAAGCTGAATACACACCTGTCCCAAGGATGCTGCAGCTACAGGCTCTTGTGAAATCTCTGTAAAAAGCTCATCTAGTGGTAAACCAAGTTCTTCCTCTATCATAGTGATAGCATCTTCGGTGGAAAATGGTGCTATTTGATCTTGCAACAGCGAGAGTTCATCCAAATATGTAGGAGGTATCAGGTCCTAAAACAAGAACTCCCTATTAGAAGTTTACGGGAAAACAACTCTCTCAAATCTCTTGCGATTCAACAATTAGGGTTGTAATTCAACAATTGAAGTTACTAGATTTAATTTGAACATAAAATCTCCAACTCTGAAACTCTAATACCATATTTTCAAAAGCTTGACTATTGGGAGAAACTCTAATACCATATTTTCAAAAGCTTGACTATTGGGAGAGAGACTACTATACTTTTTGTTAAGTTCAGAATTATTTCTTATTTATATCATTCAAGGAGACTACCTATTTATATACACTCTTAGGTGACATACACCTAATACACCACTAAGACACCTAATACACAACTCACACCACTAAGACACCTAATACACAACTCACACCACTAAGACACCTAGTGTTAGACACCTAATACACACACTCATAAATCATCTTTAACACTCCTCCTCAAGTTGTAGCATAAATATTAATCATGCCCAACTTGTTACAAAGATAATCAACCTGAACCCCACTTAAAGCTTTCGTGAAAATATCTCCTAGTTGTTCTCCAGTCTTCATATATCCTGTAGAAATCAACCCTTGCTGAATTTTCTCGCGAACAAAATGACAATCAATCTCAATGTGTTTAGTTCGCTCATGAAACACAGGGTTAGAAGCAATATGAAGAGCAGCTTGGTTATCACACCACAATTTCGCTGGTACTGAAGTTTTAAGACCTACTTCATCCAAGAGCTGATATATCCATATTATCTCAGACGCAGATTGTGCCATAGCCCTATATTCTGACTCTGCACTCGATCGTGGCACAACATTCTGCTTCTTACTTTTCCATGAGACCAAATTTCCTCCAATAAAAATACAATAGCCTGATGTGGATCTTCTATCCACTTTGGAACCTGCCCAATCTGCATCTGAAAAACATTCAATATGAGTATGTCCATGATTTGCATACAAGATGCCACGTCTAGGTGCTCCTTTTAAGTAACACAAAATTTGCTCTAACGCTGCCCAATGATGAACTGTTGGGGATGACATAAATTGGCTAACAACACTGACTGAATATGCAATATCTGGACGAGTCACGATAAGGTAATTCAGCTTTCCAACCACCCTTCGATATCTCTCAAAATCTTTAAAGGGTTCTCCATCTCCTGTAAGGTGGATGTTCGGAGTCATTGGAGCACTACAAGGTTTTGCTCCTAATTTTCCTGTCTCAGTTAATAAGTCCAGGACATATTTTCTTTGAGATAGAAATATACCTTTTTTACTCCTTGTGACTTCAACACCCAAGAAATACTTTAGCATCCCCAAATCCTTCGTGTGAAACTGAGTATGTAGGAAAGACTTAAGAGATGAAATTCCCGTAGTATCACTTCCGGTAATAACAATGTCATCTACATACACAACTAAAAGAATGATACCTGCTTCTGATTGTTTGTAGAACACAGAATGGTCAGACTTGCTTTTCATCATACCAAATGTTTATATAGCTTGACTAAATTTTCCAAACCAAGCACGAGGACTCTGTTTCAAACCATACAAAGATTTGCGGAGACGACAAACGTGCCTAGACTCCCCCTGAGCAACAAAACCAGGAGGTTGCTCCATAAACACCTCCTCTTGAAGATCACCATGAAGAAAAGCATTCTTGATATCTAGTTGATGCAAAGGCCAATGGTGAGTAGCTGTCATAGAAATAAACAACCGAACAGATGTCAATTTAGCAACAGGAGAGAAAGTGTCAGAATAGTCCACTCCATAGGTTTGAGCATATCCCTTAGCAACAAGACAGGCCTTTAATCGAGCAACTGACCCTATCCGGATTGACCTTAACCGTGAACACCCATTTGCATCCGATAGCCCGTTTCCCTGAAGGTAAATTAACCAATTCCCAAGTACCATTGTCATCCAACGCATTCATTTCCTCGATCATTGCATTATGCCAATCAGGATGAGATATGGCTTCATGAACAGTTTTAGGGATAGAAATAGAATCAAGAGAAGCAATAAAAGAGCAAGAGGAAGACGACAAGCAATTATACGAAACAAAAGAAGAAATAGGATAAGTACATTGACGTTTACCTTTGCGTAATGCAATAGGAAGATCATCGTTCAGGATAGGATCTGATGACGAAGGAGCAGGTGCAGGTGCAGGTGCAGGACATGAATTAGAAGGTCTATGTCTGGAGTAGACTTGAGTTATAGGAGGCCTAACAGGAACTGGATCAGAGACAGGCTCAGATGATGTGATAGAATAGACTAACAAATCGTCATCCTCCCCCTGACATGCAGGAGGAGGAGAAGACGAAAAATAGGGTATGTCTTCCATGAAGGTAACATCAATGGAGACAAGATATTTGTTAAGACTAGGATAATAACATCTATAACCTTTTTGGAGACGAGAATAACCAAGGAAGATACACTTCAAAGACTTGGGATCTAATTTAGTAACATGTGGACGAACATCCCGAACAAAACAACTGCTACCAAATATCCTAGGGTCAACCGGAAATAGTGACTTATTAGGAAACAAAATTTTGTAAGGAATCTCACCATGAAGAACAGATGAGGGCATGCGATTAATAAGAAAACATGCGGTTGAAACTGGATCGGCCCAAAAAGGTTTAGAAACATTCATTTGAAATAATAAGGCACGTGCAGTTTCGAGAAGATGTCTGTTCTTACGTTCGGTCACTCCATTTTGAGATGGAGTATCAACACACGAAGTTTCATGAAGCATGCCATTTTGAACCATATAAGATTGAAACAAAGTTGATGTATATTCTTTGGCATTATCACTTCGTAAAGTACGAATTGAAACATTAAATTGAGTTTTAATCTCAACACAAAATGCACAAAAAATAGAAAACAATTCAAAACGGCTCTTCATTAAATATAACCAAGTTACACGAGAATAATCATCCACAAAAGTAACAAAATACTTAAATCCAGGTTTAGACAAAATAGGACAAGGACCCCAAACATCAGAATGAACTAATTCGAAAGGAACACTAGCACGTTTATTAACTCTTGGATTTGAACTAAGACGATGATGTTTTGCAAATTGACAAGACTCACAATCTAATGAAGACATCTTACTAAACTGAGGACAAAGTTTCTTCAGTAAAGGAAGAGATGGATGACCTAATCTACAATGTGCCTCGAAGGGAGAGGTTACACTAGAGCAAGCGACAGATTTCGGTATCGGTGTGTCAAGAATATAGAGGCCTCCAGACTCATGTCCTTTACCAATAGTCTTCTTCGTCATAAGATCCTGAAATAAGCAACGATCAGGAAAAAATGAGATACAACAGTTAAGATTGTGAGTAAGCTAACTTACAGATATCAAATTAAAGGATAAGCTAGGTAAATGTAAGACAGACGACAAAGGAAGCAAAGGAGTGGAGTAATTGTGCCAGACCCAAGAACACGAGATGATGACCCATCGGCTAAGGTAACAGTAGAGGTAGAAGTGTGTGACTGAAGAGTAGAAAAGAGACTAGAATTACCTGTCATATGATCTGTGGCACCAGAATCAATAACCCATTTGGAAGATGAAGAAATGAGACACGCATTTGATTTACCTGAATCAGCAATAGCAGTGACAGAGGGTGATGAAGACCTTAGTGATTCTTGATACTGTGAGAACTTGGTAAATTCATCTGCAGAGATAAGAACCGATTTTTCAGAAGTATCAGAAGTGGATGCAATGTGAGCCGAGTGACCTTTCTGTTGTTTGTACTGAAGCTTTCGACATTCATGTTTCGTATGTCCTGGTTTGTGACAATAGTGACATACAATACCTCCGAGTTCCTGTGGTCGAGTTTCAAACCCGTGCGAGCCGCCTCCTTTATTTCTGTTCATATAAGTTGACCGTCCATGCTCATAATTATTACTTCGGCTGACCAAAGCACCGTTTAATTGAGCAGGTGGAGGTGGAGTGCCTTCTGTACGAAGTACTCGACTAAACACCTCTTGTAAAGAGGAGATCTCAGAACCAGAAAGAACCTGGGCCTTAGCAGTCTCAAAAGTAGAGGGAAGATCGGCAAGAAAACTCATGACCGCCATTTGTTCCCGTTGACTTTGTTGAACCTTGACATCAGGGCTAAAAGGCATCAAACTATTTAGCTCCTCATAAGTCCTTTTAAATTCCATAAAATAATTTGTGAGTGACTGATCTTGTTTGTCTGCACGGTAAAATACCTTGCATACCTCATATATGCGAGAAAGATTTCCCTTACCAGAATATAAGAAATCCAAATAATCCATCAATTCCTTAACGAATTCACAGTGATTGATCAAGTCAATTACATTGCTTTCAATAGAATTCCGAATCTGCAGAAATAAGCGAGCATCGTCTCTAAGCCATGTCTGCTTTGAATCATCTTTAGGAGGATCATTAGTCAAATGAGTATCTTTTTCGATACTTCTCAAATAAATTCGAATAGTCTTGCTCCAAGCCAAATAATTCGAGCCATTGAGCTTATGGTCCGTGATTTTAGACATCATAGGCACCATATCCGTTACAACATTAGATTTCTTTTCAGCCATAACTCTTACAAATGACAAGACAGCGAGCAAACGAACAAACAAAATCCAATAACAGCAGCGATCAAACACGCAGCGACGAAACACGCAGCGAACAAGAACACAAAATTGGAATAACGCAAACCTGAACAATCACAAGCGATGAGTGCCAAACCACCACAGATGACGCAGGGGGACGGTGGAGAGCGACACAGGGGCTGCCGGAGAAGAATTGTACACGGACGCGCTGTCACGCGCCGGCGCGTGGAATTGGACAGAAAGTCGCGGTGGCGCGTGTGGCCCACTCGCGGCTCGGCTGGTGACCGGACTTTGGGGTTTGGTCGGTCGGCGGCTGTTCTTCCCCCCTGTGCCGGCGGTGAGATGCGTGGAAATTTTGACCGGAAGTCGCGGTGGCGCGTGTGGCCCACTCGCAGCTCGGATGGTGGCCGGACGTCGGGGTTTGGCTGGCCTGCGGCTGTTCTGCCTCCCTGTGCCGGCGGTGAGAAAAAATGTGCATTCCAAAAGGGTGTTCCGAGTTGGAACTCAAAAATGCCCCAAATCCTAATTTGTGTTTACCCAAAAATCTGCCCCCAATTTGAACGGAAAAAAAAAATTCTCAAATTTTGTAACCTAAATGCTCTGATACCATGTTAAGTTCAGAATTCTTTCTTATTCATATCATTCAAGAAGACTACCTATTTATATACACTCTTAGGTGACATACACCTAATACACCATTAAGACACCTAATACACAACT
The DNA here is from genome assembly GCA_037013495.1 of Hippophae tibetana. Taxonomy (NCBI): domain Eukaryota; kingdom Viridiplantae; phylum Streptophyta; class Magnoliopsida; order Rosales; family Elaeagnaceae; genus Hippophae; species Hippophae tibetana. The sequence goes on from CM072809.1 coordinate 44,388,893, forward strand.
CACACCACTAAGACACCTAGTGTTAGACACCTAATACACACACTCATAAATCATCTTTAACACTTTTATACATTTATCACCCCTCACAAGAGGTGTCAATTGGGATGGGATGTCCCATTAGCCCATAGTACAACCTATGAATTTTGTGAGCCCATCCTATCTTGTTCAACTTATTTTTTGGTGGGTTGAGATGGTAATGTGATGATGCATAATGAGATATTTCATTTGTCCTAAATGGGAGATGTAAAATTACAAAAATAATGAAAAATGAAACATGATTTATCTATGATAACCATGAGCCCATTAGAAACAACTTTAAATAAGATGGGATGGGATGGGATGAAATTTAAATAGGATGTGACAACTTTAACCCATGAATTCATTAGAGACATTAAGTGGGATATGGGATGGGATGGGACAACTAATTTGACATCTCTACTTCCCACAAATATTGGATCTACTCCATGCACTTGTTAGGAATCATAGGGAGTTCCTCTAGTAAGAATAAATAATAACTTCAATTAAAATTCTTAACCAAAAAATGGAAGAAAAAAAAAAGCACATAAGAAGACCATCAACAAAAGCCCTATTAGTCAACTTACAGCTCGAGATGAAACTGCTTGCGCAATTTTGATATATGCCTTCAATAGATCCAAAGAAAAATAGCTTATCAGAAGAAACACGATCAAAGAAATTAAAAGTATATAAACAAGTATTATTAAGTCATACAAACCGGGCCAAGTTCTACAAGTACTTTCCGAAGCTCTCCTGCTCTGACCTGCAGTCAATTAACAGGAAAAACAGAACATTCAATTTTTAACTCTTCGTTCAAATACAAAACAAAGCTTTTCTATTTTTTTCTCAAAGAAATACTGAAACCTTAAACATCTCATCGGACCGTTCCATAACACGATCGATGTAGCGAAGAGCGAACCACTTGCCGAAAGTGTAACCAATCTGAAAGAGACGGCGAGCAAGAAGAAAAGGCTTGCGCCTATAAATGGCGGTGATTCTGGAGATATCATAATCGGCCAAGGACTCGACCTCGGAGGAACTGAGCTCGAATAGATAACCTGACTTCTGCGTGAAGGAGTCGTCATCGTCCCGGCGGCGAAAGGCACACGATAAAAAGGACCGCCGGGAGCGATAGTGCGTCAGAGCGTAGTTGGGTTTGAAGTGTATGGAATGGGAGGTGGAGTTCAAAGAATGGAGTGGAGAAAAGAGGATGGATAATGTTGTTGAAGGCATGATTTGATTTGGATTTGGTTTTGCACCCAAGTGGATTGGAATTGAATGAGTCGAGACGTATATGCATGCATAAGCGTGGTTCTTTTTTTCAACAACAAAAAAAAAAGGTGTGCTTCTTGTGTGTACACGTAAACTTTAACGTATACTGCTCTCATTTTTTCTTTTTTTTATTCTTTTTATTGGATTCGTTTTCATTTTTTTCTTTTTTCTAAAACTGAGGCAACATCTTCCCTAAAAGAAAGAGATGATCTTCTGTGCAAAAAAATTGAAAAAGAGTGTGCTATATAAAATGTGCGTCTATTTGAGCATATTTTAGTTTTATATGAAATTTAGCATAACATATATGCATATATGAAAAAAGGAAAAAGAAAAAAAAAGAGTAGAAATATTTGGATATCACTCTAAAAAATAGAGGATATGTTATTTTAATTGAGAGAAAGGTATTATTAGTGGTTATTTAAATTTAGTTAAGTGATTGGAGTATTTTAGTTCTATAATTTAAAAAATAGTATAATTTAGTCCTAAAAGGATGTACATAAATTCTATAACTTTGGGCTTTTAACTGTCACAATACACAATTGGTGTAAGTTCTTTCATAATTAAGTTACATTCGTACACACACTTTAAATTATAATTAGTCACATATTTTGATAAGGAAAACAATTAAAATCAAACTTCAAACTAAGAAAAAAACTATATAAATAATTTTAATTATTACTATGTCAATCATGGAATCAAGTGGATTGAAAATAATTATTTTTATAAATATAAAGACATAATACCAAGTCACCAAGCTATTTTACTTAGAACACTACATATTAGATAGGAAATTAATTATAAGCTTAATATTTTGATAGAAAATTAAAAATGTGTATATATATATATATATATATATATGAGAAATCTAACATTAGGAATGGAAGAGAGACAAAGATTATTAAAGCATATTCAAGAAACATATCTCGAATATAAATCATTATTGTCACACTTTGGTTATCAAATTAATTTATTATCCTCTGATGGTAAATCCACATCTAACTCTGAATCCGAATATGATACTCCTTACACATCAACGTGGTAAGTGATCAATAAATTGAATTTAAAACATCTTCGGATACTCATAAAAAGAGAACCTAAAGATGAATATTATATTGATATGAATAAAGCTTCACCTAATGGAAAAAACCAAAAGATGAACCAATTTCATCTTATACTAGAGAGATGATTTATGTAAACAACCAATATCACAACATGGTACTTATTTAAACCTTACTATTGTACCATTTAAAGATCAATAAAAAAACTATAGATGAATGGGCACAATCCATGTCCTTTATTCTACTTAATTACAGAAGCACTTGGACAAAAGAAATTTTTTTAGATTATATTGCAGGAACTATACAAGGTGATGCCTTGCAAAGGTTAAGCACTTGGACAAAAGAAATTTTTTTAGATTATATTGTAGGAACTATACAAGGTGATGCCTTGCAAAGGTTAAAACAATGGGAAAAGACTCCAAAAGGCAGAGAGCAAAAAAACGTTCCTATTATCATACTTTCTCAAACATGATATATATTAACAGAATTCACTAAAATAATTAAAGAAAATTTGATAAGAGATGCAATAGAACCAATAATTCAAAAAGATGCTAAATATGCTTTATCAAAATTATAATTAATTAATATTTGTTGAAATTCTACTTTTACAACAACACAAGTATAGTGTGATAAATACTTTGTGCCAACCAAGCATGGTGATCATACATTATCTATCAACCAATTAGAAGAAACTCATTGGTTATATAAAATTTTGGAAGAAAATTTTAGTGAAGACCCACTAAAATTTTGGTCAAGAAGTCCAAGATATTGTACTTTAAAATTACATGACCCCAATGTAATTATTCGGTAAACCAATTATCTGTAGTACATAGGATATAGATGAATTTGAGATTCAAATAAATGAATTATTAGACAAACAATTGTTCGAAGAAACAAAAAGTTAACATTCTAGTTCAGCTTTCATGGTAAGAAAGCATAGTAAAATAAAAAGGAAAGCTCGAAAGGTTATGTTTGGACATTCGGACTGGCTCAATACCCTATCCATTCTTACTGCCCAAGTCAAGTCACCAACTCGATATGGAAGGTGAAGCACCCCTAATGTCCTACCCATAGGACAGTCCGAGCTCAATGATTAGCTTGAGCTCAATGATCAGCCTGAGCTCAATGATAAGACCAAGCTCAATGACAGCCTGAGTTGAGGTCGACCTGGCCCATGATATATTATACTTTATGCCAATTTTACCCTCTGACATGTAAATATATGTACTTATTATGTAATTGACACATGTATAGGTAATTTTCTATAAATACATGAACCTTCTATGAAATCCACACATTCTGTTAATCAGCTTAACTTTTCTCTAAGTTTTCTCTCTATAAGTGTTGTCTTATTTTAAGAACATAAAAACGTGCAAGCATACACGGTCACAAGTAATAATATTTGATAAGTAAGTTATTGTTCCCACGGAGATTTGTTACTACAGTTTGTTGAGTACTAAAATTATCTCTCTCTATTTTTATCCAAAATGATCGTTGATTCGAACAAATTTAAGAAAAGAGTTTAATAACAAAATAAAAGAAATCTAGGATTGCAATTTTTCACCAAATTAATCAACTCAAATTATGTTATTTTCTTTTGATTTATATTTTTTGTACATTTAATTTGTCAACTGAAAACTTCTAATTTTATTCATACATCTCTTCTGAGCTCCATACAAACACACCTCGTTAAATTAATTCACTATATTCCTATGAGAATTAAATTCACCAAGATTCATTACGTTCTAAGTTCTCAAATGGCCACACATACAATTAGGGTATATTCCTATCCTTCATCATACATGTTATTCTATCTATGAGCAATATACACAAAAATGCCTCTTCCAAGTTTATTTATGTGTCACAGATCATTTGATAAAATTCGTAAATAATCAAAAGCATTAAGAACAAAATAAATTAAACAACTCAAACGTCTTATAAATCGTTCAAAAATAATTAAAATAAAAGCTTCATAAATTTATTCCAATCAACGATCGTTTTGAATAAAATCATAGAGAGATAATTTTAGTACTCAACAAACTATAGTAACAAATCTCTGTGGGAATGATAACTTACTTATCAAATTTTATTACTTGTGACCGTGTATGCTTGCACGTTTTATGTTCTCCAAAAGAGACAACAAGTTTTTGGTGCCGTTGCCGGGGATTTGGTAACTATTTTCATTGTTGATATTAATACCAATCAATTTGATTTTAATTCAAAAAAATAAATAAATTTATTCTTGTTGCTTATTGTTTCTTGTTTAATTTATTTTTCAATTTTCTTGTAAGTTGAGATATTGTTTGACACACAAATCTTAACTTACAAAAAGAAAAGAAAAAAATCATTTTTTTTATTTTGCTCATTGTTTCTTGTTTAATTTATTTCTCAATTTTCTCGTGAGTTGAGATTTTGTTTGACACACAAATCTTAACTCACATAAAGAAAAAAAAACAAATTTTTTTTATAGTTATTATTGCTTGCTTAATTTATTTTTCATTTTTCTCGAAAGTTGAGATTTTGTTTGACACACAAATCTCAACTAACAAAAAGAAAAACAAATTGAGAAGTCAAGCTGACGATTATAAATCAAGCGCTTCTTAGGAGGTAACCCATGTGTTTTATTTTATTTTATTTTTATTATTTTCGCATGTTATATTTCTATTATGTTGTTATTTTATTCTCGTAGGTACAATTTGGAAGAAATGAAGCTATTTTGAATTAACCATTCAAACCTAACCAGGAAGTTTCTTTAAACCATTCACATATGTTCTTTAGCTTTCACACATTGAGGATAATGTGTATATTAATTTTGGGGGTGGTAGATATAGTAAACTTAATTGAAATATTTTCTGGATGTTCTTGCTTGTGAAATTTTTTTTGTTTGGTTAATTGAAGATATTTTGCAATGAATAGTGATTTATTTTTATTTCTTCGGTTTAAATGATGCATAACATCATGTCTATTGCATCAGCCAGGTTCTAACAAATGCCCAAAGTAGGTATCCAACTATTTATAAATTATCATTTTCTCTCAAAGTTAGTGTATGAAATCTCAGGAACTACTTTGGCTCACACACTATTGTGGTACTCACCTCTTACCCACTCAAGAATGTTCTGACAATACTTGACGTAGCATGGAGGCTAGCACAAATAGCCATAGAATTAGGGGAGTACGACATTAAATACATGGCTAGATTGTCCATCAAAGGGCAAGTGGTCACGAGTCTGTGGCTGAGTTTAGTGAGAAACAAAAGGTTATTGTCAACGATGAGTAAAAGAGAATATGTGGGATAAATAAAAAAGATGGGGTAGTTTGGCAAGTGTTTGTTGATGGAGCACAAAACTGCAATGGTGCAAGGCTAGGGGTAGTCTTAGTAGACCCCAACAATAACTATTACGAGTATGCAGTCAAACTTGATTTCCAAGTGACCAATAATATGGTAGAATATGAGGCGGTTATATTTAGGGCCATGACCACTAATAAGCACGGAACATATAGGGTCACCCTACACAGTGATTCACGGCTAGTGGTCAACCAATTCTTGGGGTTATTTTAAGCTAGAGACATAAAAATGAAAGGTTACCCAAAAAGGTTAAAGAATGAGTGCTCTAGATTTTCCCAGTTTGAGATTAAGTAGATAGCTCGAAAACGATAATGGTGATGATGATGTCTTTGCAACTTTGGCATCGTTACGAAAGGCTAACCATAATCGAGTAGTATCAATAACAATCTTGTTAGAAGCGTCCTTGGAGAGGGCTGAACAAATAGTTGGATGTATAGAAACTCTCACTATCCCATGGTACACCCCGATTTATAACTTCCTAGAAAGAGAGGAGCTACCAGAAAATAGTAGTTCTGTGAAAGAAATCAAATCCAATGCAGGTAGGTATATGATACAAACTACGAAATTGTATCGAAAAACTCCACTTGATCTAGGGCTCTTGTGTGTATCCAAATAGTGATATGAAATATTAATGTATGACGCACATGAAGGGGACAATGGTTCATATTCAGAGGGAGGAAATTATCATAATGAATCATGAGATAGGCGATTATTGGCCCACTATGTTGACAGATTGCATAAAGTATACCTAGACATGCAACAAATGTCAAAGGTTTGCCTCGTTGTTACACACCCCTCTAAATACAATAAAGGGTGTGGTGAGTCCATGGCCCTTTTATAATTCGAGGCTTCACATAGTAGGACTCATACATATAGGACAAGGTCAAAAGAAGTTTCTACTTATGGTTATTGATTACTTTTCCAAGTAGATCAAAGTAGAACCCTTATGTAGAATACGAGAGAAGGAGGTGATTTGATTTAATATGGAAATCCATCATTTGCCGCTTCGGCCTACCCAAATAACTCATCACGGATAACATGAGACAATTCATAGGATGAAATATCACATAATTTACCCTCAAGTACATTATTAATATATGTCATTCCATGTTATATTATCCACAGGCCAATGGTCAAGTGGAATCCTCTAACAAGCTCATCATTGACTTATTAAAGAAAAGGTTCGAAAGTGCAAAAGGAAGATGAGTGGAAGAATTTCCTGGAACATTATGGACTGTCAGGACTAGTCCTTGAGAAAGCACTAACGAGACCCTTTTTTCCATGGTATATGGGACGGAGGCAGTTAGACCAACCGAAGTCACAATACCCATTGCTAGATTGATTTTAACGAAGGAACAAAATGACGTAATCAAAGCACACGAATTGAACATCGTGGAAGAGAAAATAAAAAAGGTCCTTAGGAGGATGACTGAACAAAAAAGGAAAATATCATAATACTATAACAAGACCGTGCACTTCAAAGCCTTTTCTAGCAGTGATTCGGTCCTCAAGAGGATCTTTCCCAACAAGAAAGAATGGATGGTCGGCAAATTAAGCGCTAATTGGGAAGGACCTTATCAAATAATCAAAATGATATCAGAATGGGCCTACTTGTTAAGAAATGTAGAAGGAACATAAGAGGGCACTAGTTGGAATGCCAGGTATTTGAAGAAGTATCACTTCTAACGCATAGAAGCTCACCATTTTTATGTAACATTGGCACAAACATATAATTGGAACTACATCACCTTATACAAATGTGTTTTCTTATAGAAGTCTTCCATTTTTTTATGTCATGAGTTTTCCACCTCGGTCAGGAATCAAGTCGGTGCTTTGACATTGAAGAAAGATGAGCACCTCAGTCAGGAACCAAGTAAGGCTCTCTCTCCCACCAAATTTGAGCCACATGTTGATCACCTCGATTAATAACATGGTAGAGTGCCCTGGAGCTTGCAAAAGGTCATGAGTTATCCACCTCAGTCAGGAGCCAAGTCGGTACTCTAACATTGAAAAGAGATGAACACCTCAATCAAGAACTAGGTGAGGCTCTTTCTCCCACCAAATATAAGCTACTAGTTGATAACCTCGATTAAGAACCAGGTAGAGTGCTCTAGCACTTGCATAAGGTCACAGGTTTTCCACCTCAATCATGAACCAGATCGGAACTTCGACCAGGTGAGGCTCTCTCTCTCCTACCAAATTTGAGCCACAAGTTGATCATCTTGGTTAAGAATCTGGTAGGGCACCCTAGCACTTGCATAAGGTCACAAGTTTTCCATCTCGTCGAAGCTCTATCACCAATTTATGCCATGAAACTAATCACATCTATTAAAGAGCCATGTAGAGCGCCCTAATAAGAGCAAGGGTCGAGCTGACCACTTCGGTCAGTAATTAGGTCGCATTATATATACAAAAATCTATCTTGAGATATTTATAAATACAAATACAATCACAATTTCAGGTCATCACAAGTACATGCCATCCATAATTTTTTCATTATTTAAAATTTATAAAGAAAAAGGATAATTATTAATACAAAGCTTGACCTTCTCAAAAGGCTAAAAAATATTTAAACGCTTGGAGATACGACTAGTATCTGGATCATTAGTTTCTTTGACTAAGGCTAATAGCTTAACCTAAATCTCTATTATTTTCTTTTGCACATTGGTCACAGGTTCAGGGTGAGCTGTCATCATTATGAGCATTCCTTGTTCCAATTCTTTCGTAACCTATATCACCTTAAGAGAGACTCTTTTAGATCGCTTCATATAAAAGCTTACCCAATGGGATTCCCTATCTACAAGAATGGCCATACTAACCAAGGTCCTTCTCTCTCAAGATTGAGTTTAGATTAACTACTCCTTACAAGAAGCGAGCTCACACTTGGTCCCTTTTACATTAGACTCAAGTTTAACCAACTTGACTTTGAGCGCCCTAGCCTTGTCCTTAAGCCTACCATTTTCAATACGTAAAGCTCAAATTAAGCATCTACTGGTCCGGTCAAAATCCATAAAATATGACCAAAAAAGTTAGAGGAAATAATGGCAGAGATTATGGACATGATTATAAGATTTACTTTATCATAATTAGTGTATTAGTTATGTATATATTATTACCTAAAATAGATTAACATAATACTATATATTTAGGTAATATAATATTGTATATTCTTACATAAAATATATAAACAAAATATTATTTATTTAGGTAATAGAATATTGTATCTTTAGGTAATAGAATATTGTATATATTCTTACCTAAAATAGATTGTACATAAATTCTTATTTAATGAAAAGGATCCTCAAGAAGAGGTCATTCATCCATTTACTAAAACATTTCATGGTATAATAGCCTACCTTTTGAATCCATAGCTGAATCTTCAGTTTTGTTTCAATTTTTTTGAATTTTTGCTCATGTTTCTAATTTTGGGTTGATAAATTTCTTATCAGCAACTTCATTTTGAGATTCTAGGTTGACCAACTTGTGGTTGATAGCTTTACATTAAGATTTCTTTTATTTTGGAAGAATGTCTATAGAAACCTTGGCTATCAAATTTACAGGAAAGAATTATGCGGCATGGGAATTCCAATTCAATTTTTTTTTAAAAGAAAGAAGCTTTGGGGTCACATTGACGGGTTTTCTCCTGCGTTTAGAGATAGTAAGGAACTTAGCGAATGGGAGGTAAAGGATGCTCGAATTATCTCTTGGATTTTAGGATCTATTGAAGTTCATATGGTAAACAATTCACACTCTTTTGGTACAGCTAAAGAGATGTTGGATTATTTGAAGCGCATATATCATCAAGATAATACTACGAGATGATTTCAACTAGAACTAGAGATTAGTACCTTTAGTCAAGGTAATCTCTCCATTGAGTAGTGTTATTTTGGATTTCTTAATATATAGAGTGAATATTCTGGTATTATCTAAAGAGGCCTTAGCTAGCCTTCAGACGGTTCATGAAGATAGTAGACATGATCAGTTTTTGATGAAATTGAGACTAGAATTTGAAGTTTCTAGAGCTGGATTGCTGAATAGAGATCTGGTTCCTTCTTTGGATGTATGTCTTGGTGAATTGTTGCTCGAGGAACAGAGAATGGCTACATAAGTTGTTATAGGTGCGTCTAGGAAAACATATGAAGTTTTCAATGTTGCTTATGCCACTCAAGGGAATAATTGAGGAAAGGGAAAAATATAGTGCTATAGTTGCAAGGATTTTGGACATATTGCCCACAATTGTGGCAAGAAATTCTGCAATTAATGTAAGCAAAATGGACACATTATCAAGGAATGTCCTACACATCCAGAAAATCGATTAGTATAAGATTTTTCAAGCTATTATTCCAGCTCCTAACATTATTGGTCCTACATCTACAACTGCTAACACAAATCAGCCTATCGTTACTCCAAAAATGGTCCAACTAATGATTATCTTAGCACTTTCTGCCCTTGGACTTCACGGCCAAGGTAAGACTGCTTCTCTTCCTTAGTTTGTTGATTATGGAGCATCCAAACATATGACTAGCTCCCCTGATTTGTTACATAATCTATGAAAAATACTGGTACATAAAATATTCAGGTTGCTAATGGAAGTAATCTTCCAATTACAACCATTGGTGATATTGGACCTTCTTTTCATCAAGTATTTGTCTCTCCTGGGTTATCTACTAGTTTAATTTTTGTTGGTTAGATGGTGGATAATAACTATGATGTACATTTCTCTCGTGGTGGTTATGTTGTGCAGGATCATGTGTCAAGGAAGGTGATCGTGAATGGACCTAAAGTGGGAAGATTATTTCCATGGTGATTTACTATTCCTTGAATTTTATCTTTAGCTTCTATTACTGTTGAAAATAAGGCTAACATTTGGCATAGACGATTAGGCCATCCAAATAATGTGATTTTGTATAATTTGATGAAACACAGTTTTCTTGGTAATAAATATCAGTGTTATACTCATGGTTGCTTTTTGATTGCTCTACTTGTGAACTAGGGAAAAGTAAAATTTACCTTTCCCTACTTATGGTAGTCATGCTGATATATGTTTTAAGATTATACACAATGATGTTTGGGGTATTACTCTTGTCATTTCACATGTACAGTATAAATATTTTGTAACGTTCATTGATGACTATAGTCGTTTCACATGGATATATTTTATGCGTTCAAAATCTAAGGTGTTCATTGTTTTCCAAACTTTTGTGGATTATATCGAGACATAATTTTTCACTTGTATTAAGGTTTTATGATCTGATGATGGTGGGGAATATATGTCGCATGACTTTGAAGTCTTTTTGCAATAGAAATACATTGTATCTCAATGATCTTGTCCTTATACACCTCAGTAGAATGGGGTGGCTGAACATAAAAACTGTCACTTGTTAGATATGGTTCAAACATTACTCTTAGAGTCTTCAATTTTGCCTAAATTTTGGGTGGAATCTTTTTCCACTGTAGTTTATCTGATTAATCATCTACCTTCTCAACAATTGAATTTTGATACTCCTTACTATCGTATTTTTGGTATGCATCCAGATTATCATATGCTACACAAGTATGTGTTTTCTTTGTTCACTTGCTTCCTCATGAGCATTATAAGCTTACAGCTTAGTCAATACGGTGTGCTTTTATGGGTTATAGCATAACTCACAAGGGATTTTTATGTTATGATGTTGTTTCTAATCATCTACGTAATTCTAGAAATGTGATTTTCTTTGAACATGAGTATTATTTTCAGCAACATGCTTCCCCTTCTAACAGTGTCCTTCTTCTTAGATTTAATGATATCTTTCCATCAATTGAGCATTTTAAACCCGATATTGTCTATCAACGACGATGACCCCAATAATCACAAATCCTTCCCGACCCTAATCCGATGCCTACTTTAGTAGCTCCTCGGAGATCATCCTATACTATTCATCCTCTTAATAGGTATGGTTTCTCTACCACTTTAGCTAATACTACAGTTCCTACCTCTTATCCTCAAGCAGCTAAACATGTGTGTTGGGTGAAAACTATGCAAGAAGAACTTCAAGCTCTTCCAAAGAATCATACCTAGGATATTGTTCCCTGGTCTACTGGTGTTAAGCCAATTGGTTATGGGTATATTCCATTAAGATGTGGTTTGATGGCTCACTTGATAGATATAAGGCATGATTGGTGACACTCGATAATCGACAGGAGTATGGGGTCGATTATAAGGAGACATTTGTCCTTATAGCAAAGATGATGATGGTGTGACTTGTTCTTGCTATTGTTGCATCCAAAGGCTGGCCCTTACGACAAATGGATGTTAAGAACGCTTTTTTGCATAGGGACCTTAAGAAAGAAATTTTTATGACTCCACCATTAGGGTTGTTTTATACACCCTCTACCGATATTTGTAAGCTACAACAATCACTTTATGGTTTAAAATAGGCTCCACGTGCTTGGTTTGATAATTTTCAATCTACGCTTCTTAGCTTCTCATTTCTTCAAAGTCAATATGATTCCTCTTTGTTTCTTTGTAAGAATTCTAAAGGAATCATCTTTCTTCTGGTATATGCTATTGATATTATTATTACATGGACTAACTCTACATTGATTTCTAAGCTTCAAGAACACCTTTAGGGTTCCTTTCATATGAAAGACTTGGGTCCTTTACAATATTTTTTAGGCCTTGAGGTGCACTTTGCCTCAACTGGTATTTTCTTACACCAGCATAAGTACACCTAGGAATTAATTACTTTGGTTGGCCTTCAAAATGGTCATTTTGTTGATACTCCATTGGAAGTCAATGTTAAATATCGTCGTGATGAGGGAGATTTTGTCTCTGATCCTTCTTTATATAAACAACTGGTGGGAAGCCTGAACTATCTGATTATCACCCGGCCTAATATTTCCTTTGCTATTCAGCAAGTTAGTCAATTTATGCAGGAACCTAAGCACCTCCACTTAGTTGCTATCTATTGCATTGTTCGTTATTTTCAAGGCACTTCCACCCATGGTCTTTTCTTCCCTGTGGACTTTCTTATTCATCTGGTTGCATATAGTGATGCTGATTGGGCTGGTTGTTCTGATACTCAACGGTCAATTACTGGTTGATCCATGTTTCTTGGTGCCTATCTTGTTTCTTGGAAAAGCAAGAAGCAAGATCGTGTATCGAAGTCCTTCACCAAGTCTGAGTATCGTGCTATGTCTTTTGCATGTTCTAAGCTTATTTGGCTTCGGGGACTGTTGGTTGAGCTTGGGTTTCCACAACCTGAGTCTACTCCACTCTATACGGATAATACTAGTGCTATTCAAATTGCTGCTAACCCAGTTTTCATGAGCGCATCAAGCACATTGATGTGAATTGTCACTCTATTCGTGAAGTTTATGATACTCACATCATCTCTATACCTCATATTACCACCGATCTCTAAACTATTGATGTGTTTACTAAGACTCTCTCCCAGCATCGACATCAATTTCTTGTTGACAAATTGATGTGTTTTGATCGTCCAATATCAATTTGAGGGTGACGAAGTTCAAACTTTATTATGGAGAAAAATAATGAAATTTGAAAAGAATACTTGATCAATTTTCTTTTTCTATGTTTACGAAGATTATGCTGTCAGCCAATAACCATACATAATCAGAAAGACCTTTCTTATGCTTATTATACATGTGTGCTAGCTTCTCTTTGTATAATTAAATAAAAATATTATGTATGAGAAATTTGAAATATATTTGAGTTAACTTTAATAATTGTAAGATATTATTTGTAAATATAGTAATAAAAATTGACACTTAAAGTTCAAATTGTAAACCACTGTTACAAAAGAGAGGCAATCTCATTAATTGCCCAATTTATGTAGTGCATCTTATATTCACCCAGCTCTGATACTCACAAATTCCCTATCCTATCGTTTTCTACCTGGCTAAAAATACTCATTTCTTTTGGTAAAATGCTTGAAAATATCATTTAACTACTTAATAACATTTATGTATTAATTATCTAACCATTTTATACCATTTTCAAAACTTTAATTAATGATTAAATTTATATACACGTTACTGTATTGGGTAACTGGTGCTATATAGTGTTACTCTTGTTTTTTAACTAATACAATACTGAATGTCCTTTGATTCTGATGTGGATACTCCAATTTTGTTTTCCTCTTTAGTCTTGTTCCTTTCCCTCTTCTGCTCCCTTCTGCCATCTCTTTCAGTATTACTGATCTCTCTCTCTCTCTCTCTCTATAACTCTAGTGACATCAGAGCAGACCACGCACACAACACACCAAACCATTAATTTATTCATCACCTTCTTCTTCCCTTTCCTAGCTCTCTTAATTTGTTCTAACTTTCTCCCAAAATTCTAAACTTTAACTTGTGCCATTTGGGTTCCCCTCTTTTTATTTTATTTCTGATTAATCTTCAAGTTAAAGCTCAATTTTTTAATGCATGCAAAGCTATTACCATGAACAATTCAATTATTATGCTTCTTAATATTTTTCTATTTTCAGCCTCTTTAAGCTCTTCTGTGGTAAGAAATTAAAGCCTTCAATTTCACTCTTTTTCTTATAGATCGGTTATGCATATTTAAATTTTTTTCCCCTCTTTGTAGGATTTGTTATTTCAAGAGAAAGCTAGGCTCGGTTCAAAACCTCCAAACTGCCACAGCAAATGCAACGAGTGCCACCCATGCACAGCTATCCAGGTTCCTACCCAACCCGAAAATAACCCGGTCCGATCTGGTTTGACCCGTAAGATTCCAATGATCTACATTGATCCAATATCTCCTAAAAGCAATAGGTATTCAAATTACAAATCATTGGATTGGAAGTGTTACTGTCGTGATCACTTCTTCAGCCCTTAGAAAATCAAAAAGGTCTCATAGTTCTGATTAGTCTAACCATACTTAATTAATATTTCTCTTGTCAATATTTTTTAGTTTTGTTCAATTTTTATATAAATAAAATATATATCATGTAACATAAGAACATTTTATGTATAGTTGACCTTCAATTCGATTATGTATGTATACCTGTTATCTAAAGCCTGGACTCAGAAATTGGTAATAGAGTTTCACATATCTGATTTTATTTCCTTAAAAAAAAAGATTTATTCTCTTTTATTTTTACTGTAATTCATTGGGGTTCATGTGTTAAGATGAGAATAATTCTTTTTTTTTTCCTTTCTTTTATCTTCTTAGGATTTGATGATGTAGATATGGTACAACAAGAAAGATGAACCTTTATGAATCTCAACTACTTCTCAATATTTAACTTTTGCTTACTGCAGCTATTCCTTACAAAATGCCTCACCAATTTGTGAAAACAATTTTTCGTTAAAGGGCTTTTAGACTTGGCCCTCTTGGGTATCTGTACTAGAAGATATCTTCTCAGCGGTGCAACTGTTTTCTTTTTCTTTTTTTTCCCGCGAATACCACGATATTTACTTTAGATGATTTAATAAATAATTTTTTTTATTGTTATAAATTTGCGATATATTCCGAATGGGTGATACTTGTATGAATAATACATTGATAAATAATTTTAAGAATAATATTATTTTAATAAAAATTTAAAAAATATACGAATATAAATATATATAAATTATAAATATAAATACATAAATATTTAAATAATAATTGAGACTTTATATCATAAAATCTTTTTAAGATAATTTTTTTGTTTATTATGAATGTACGAAAACGATAGAAACTTATCTTCTAGAATACAATGTTTATACAGTAATAAATTTATAGTATAATTTATTATTCAACGAAATTTAAAATGTTATAATTTTATTAAAGAAAACTAACTTTATATAAAAAATATATAACGAAAATGAATAAATAAATTATTTTTTCTTTATTTTTTCTCTTTGTTTTCTCTCTCATCCTTCTCTTCTTCTCTTTTCCTCTTATCTGTTTCTTTGTTTTTCCTCTACTTTCTGTTTTCTGGTTTTCTTTCTCTTATACCTTCTCATCTTTTTATTTATTTTCTTTTATAAATAGAAAAGCAGAAGCCCAAACGGGCGAAACAAATAATTAAAGAATCGTTTTAATAAACGGATGAGGAAGAGAAAAAAAACTGAAAATGTTATTTAATAAAGAACTCAAAGGAAGAGAATAAGGGAGAAAGAAAAATTTAAGATTTGGTACTTTGTTCCCTAAATCTTGAATAAATTGTTTTATTTCTATAAAGATTAGTGATTAAAGTGTCCCAAAGATATAAATTTAAGAAACTATTTTGTAAATAACATCCTAAATATTTATAATATGGATGTCAAGTATGTGATTAAATCTCCAAAAATCAGAAAGATGTCTTAAATTGTATGTTACTCGAAAAGGCGTGTTCTCTGTCAAAGGTATTTACAGTATGCTAGTAAATTCAAAATTTCCTAACAGCATTTATCGCATTTGGAAGAAATTGCATGTGGAAGATTGAGCTGCATGAAAGACATAAATTGCTTATTTGACAAATTCTAAATAACTGTCTCAGTACCAAAAGCAAGTTAGGGAAATTGCAAACTATAGATGATCCGAGCTGCCTACTCTGTCATAAGAAAGTAGAGGACAAAGAACATTTTTTTTTCCCATCATATGTGAGATTCTTCATTCTTGGACGTTTAACTGGAACTGGAATTTTACATGTCAATTTAGTGAGAAATCGGATACATGATCCTATATATTAATTTCATTTTAGATCATCCACGAACTTGAGTGCTTCAAGATATTTCAAAAGCAAAATTCACTTTATTGGTAGTGATAATGTTAGAACATATTTATGTAGTTCCCGTAATAAAATATTAATTATAACTAAATGTATCAAAGAAAAAAAAAATCATGGTTTACATAAAAGATAGAAAATTTTGCATATAAATATGCAATGGTTTTATTTGATAGAGACACTAAAACCAAATTAATATTTTCTTTTATGAAAAAATAGTATTATATAGAGTGAGAGAATATTTTAAAAAAATAAATATTTTAGATATTTTTTTAAAAGGTTAGTTATAAAATAGCGAGTTTGAGAAATACTTGTGTGTCATTATTTTGAGTTTATCTTAATTTGTTGTATTGTCTCTCACTTTATACACATTAATTTTATTAGTAGAAGAAATATTTTTTGGAGTTTGTCCTGTGGACGTAACCCAAATTAAAGGGTAAATCATGTTAAATTATCGGTGTCATTATTTTACTCTATTAAATTTATTTTATTTTTAGCCGCTGTGTTTCAACGACTAGTATTAGAGTTGGCCTAGTAAAATTCTTAGTATGCTCAGTGGTTGCAGCATAGACTAATCTGTCATATCAGAAAAGATTTTATTAGGTACATGACATATTTATTTGCAGAAAAAGAAACACAATGGAAAAAAATGTTTTCAAGACGAACACAATCATAATTTTATTTATTGGTTTCTGATGAGTGCTCAAAAAACACTAAAATTATCATGATTTTATGCATATTAATTGATTAAAAAATATATATATTTATATATATTTGTCTTTTCAGAATCAAGGGTATTTTTATTGTTTTTCAGGTATTTTCGCTTAACAACGTAACTTAAAGACTCAAAGAGGAATATTGGAGGCAATACATCACAAATATATTGCCGCTGCTCAACTGCGTCCCAATCCGCGCTCGCCACTTACCCGCTAACGTCAGTTGACGTCATCTTCACCTATTACGTGTTTTCTCCATTTTTAATCATTTTTTCACCCACTTTTTATTCCTTTCCTCACCTATAAATACCCACATTCTCTTCATAACTAAGCACACCGAAAAACACATATTCTTTTCTCTTTCTTTCTCTCATTTCTTAGTTTTTAAGTTTTTCTTAGTTTTTAGTTTTTCTTAGTTTTAGAGTTCTTCTCTTTTTGAGAAGAACTAGTTATGTTTTTGTAATTTATTTGCTTTTTGATTCAATTAATGAGAGTGCAAATTCCGTTTTGAGGTTTTCCTTTAACGGGAATTTTCACTCCCATTTATTGAATCGAAAAGCAAATAAATTACAAAAACATAATTAGTTCTTCTCAAAAAAAAAAGAACTCTAAAACTAAGAAAAGCTAAAAACTAAGAAAAACTTAAAAACTAAGAAATGAGAGAAAGAAAGAGAAGAGAAGATGTGTTTTTCGGTGTGCTTAGTTATGAAGAGAATGATGGTATTTATAGGTGAGGAAAGAAATAAAAAGTGGGTGAAAAAATGATTAAAAATGGAGGAAACACGTAGTAGGTGAAGATGACGTCAGTTGACGTTAGCGGGTAGGTGGCGCACGCGGATTAGGGCACAGATGGGCAGCGACAATATATTTGTGATGTATTGCCTCCAGTAATCCTCTTTGAGCCTTTAAGTTACATTGTTAAGCGAAAACACTTGAAAAATAATAAAAATACCCGTGATTCCGAAAAGACAAATATATATAAATATATGATAAAATCATATATATATATATATTTAATCAATTAATGTGCATAAAATCATGGTAATTTGAGTGCTTTTTGAGCATTTATCAGATTCAAGATAAATTTATGGACGAGTTAAGTGTCCCCAATAATTCCATCATAGAAACTATAAGGTGGCTGGAAAATGGGCCGCGATATGATGTTATCAAATATCTTGAATATGTTGTAAATTGTTTTCGATTTACAACAAAGGCAAGGGATGAAATTGGTGTTAATAAAAATAGTGGGGTTATGTTAAATGCTTAAGCTTTGCAATTTGCAAGTTCTAAGGATAACAACCCGGTACTATCTGAAAGGACTTATTATGGAGTTATTCAAGAAGTTTAGGAGTTAGAATATCATATGTTTCGTGTTCCAATATTTTTGTGTGACTGGGTTGAAGATAATCAAAATGCAATTTGTAAGAGCGAATTAGGATTGACTATCATTAACCTTTGTAAGATATGTCATTGAGATGACCCATTCATTATGGCCACCCATGCTAACCAAGTATTCTATGTAGAAGATCCTATAGACACTAAGTGGTCAGTTGTGTTGATACCGCCTAAGCGAGAGGTTTATCACAAAGAGGAAGAATTAAATGAAATTTTGTGTGAATATGGATCTTTTGCTAGCAATATACCTAACTCAAATGATGCTAATGATTTAGAAGATGATAATTCAATATATATGCGCAATGATTATGAGCCAACTTGGATTGATCGAGGAAGATAAAATTTTCTTTATTTGTAATGTTTTTGTTAGGTATGCATCGTAAAAAATATTATGTGTTTATTTCTATTTACAACTTACATCTATAATTCTAATTTTATTATTTATTTTTTATTATAAATTGATATATATTCATTTATAATGTTTTCATTCTTTGTCTATAGGTATATGGATCCTAATGAAATTGTTGACGATTGTGAAAAATATGAAAGAGTTAGGAACGAACATAACTCGACTGATGAGGAGAGTTCTATGTATGATGATACTTCTTCAGATATGGAAAGACCATCTAAAAGAAGGAAAAAAGAAAAAGTTAAAAATAAAAGAGGTATAGCAAAGATGAAGAAAATTGCTAAATCAACATGCACAGAAAAAATTACAATTGAATTTGACAATGAATGCAACCCAATTGGAAAGAAGAGATCAAAAATGATTAGTTGGATATATGTGTTAGGAAAAATAATGATTATGATTATTTATAATGATTGGTAGAAGTAAGTTTCTAAAGTAGAAAAAGACATGATATGGGTAACATTGAATGTAAGTATATATATTGCACTTTTTGGTCCTTCTTTATTTAGTTTTATTGTTAAATTTTCGTGTGAATTTATAGGAAAAATACAATCTTCCAAAGGCATACAAACGTAAGTGCCTTAAGACGGTTGCTTCAGGATGGAAGACATTCAAAAAGAATTTGAGGAAAAAATACTTTAAGCCTTATTTGGACCAATTGAATGAGAAGAAGCTATACAAACCACCTAAGAAGTATGAATGACACAATGATTGGCATGCGTTTGTGAATTACACACAATCTGAGAAATTCAAGGTATTATTGAATACAAAAGTATAAATATTATCATTTAATATTTTGAATTTATATGCCCTAACAACCCTATTCATATATGTGCTCTTATTAGAAATCAAGTTGCGAACATGTTGAGTTGAGGAAGCACAGGAAGAATGGGCTTTTACAACCTAAGAATTCAATTGGTGAGTTATTAAAATTAAGTTTGAATGATAATTAGTTAGATATTTGGGTATACAATGTTTTTATAACTCATTATACATATCTATATGAGTCAAAAAGTGGTGGCATACAAATTCGTCAATCTCATGTATTTATTGTAGCTAACACTCCTAAAGAAGGAGAGTTCAAAAGTAAACAAGTTCAAGATAAATTGAAAAAAAGTGATAATTATTCAAAATGTTAGATAATATGTTATGATTAATCGATTATATTTATGCTTATTATTTTATGTGTGAATTGATGTAGAGTAAAATGCAAGATAAGATTGACAATGGTGAGATTGAAGAAGAGATGGGTGTAGATGCAATGGTAATGGCATTGAGGAAGGATCATCCAGGTCATCTTAAAGGATACTCCCAATATACAACATCTATTGAATATTTTGGCATGCCTATAAAGTGCACTAATTATCCCTCCAATGAAATGGTAAATATCTTAAATGAGATGATGTTAGTGATAGATGCACTAAGAGCTGAGTTACTGGGAGATATAAGTGTAGGAAATTCAAGCCATTATCCAAAACAAAATCATCCAATTGATAGTTCTAATGGGAATCCTTGTACAAAAACAATTACACCTACATCTACACCACACATCCAACGAATTTCCACTCCTCCTGATATGCCTACATTTCATATGGGATTAGTTGTAAGTAATCTTCAATATTCATTCTTTTTCATATTTTAATTTTGATTTGTGTGGTGTTTAAGTCATAGTATATATGTTTGTTCTAATACTATATAGGGAATAAATTTTTTCCTTGCATATAAGACACTATCTCGTATTGTGGAACGTGGAAGGGTAGATGATTCCTCTAGTGGTGTTTGTCATGGACAACCTTTGAACGGGAGTTGGAAGGTTTCCGTTGTGGATGATATTGAAAAGAATTATCCCTTACCTATACCAAAAAGGGAACATAATACAGTTATGGAAGTAGTCAATTCATTTGTAGCTTGGCCTTCCCATCTCGTCATATTAGGAAAAGATGTAGTAAGGATATTTTCCTTACCTTTTATATATTTTTTTCATCGTTGATTAAATTAAAAATATAAATCTAATTTTATTAGATTTCTTCATATTGTGAATAAATAGGATTTGAGTAAGGAGATATCAAAATTACCTATTACCATTGGGATCAAAAAAGGAAGCTCAAAGAAAAAACCGATGGACAAAATAGCTTCTACGAAGCCTTCTTTGGTACCAACAAAAAAACCAATTTCATATACATATGACCAAACTAGTGGTTTTCCTAAGCATGTTAGATTTCTTATAGTTGCATGCTCATCTACATCTTCGGTTAATGATTTTGCTCTTAAAGTTCCAATGGAAGTTTAAATCTTAGGCAATGAATTGCCTATTTTTCTATCAGTTGAGTATGTAGAACAATTTTACACAAAGATGGAGATTGGATATTCAGTTGTCAAATTTTGGATACGGTTAGTTTATTTGATTTTAATTCATTTTTAATTTTATGATAAGTTAAAAGTTACTCACATATATGTTTTATTTTGATTGTTATTTTGTCATTAATTTTTGAACTTATTGCATAGGCGATGCTATGATAGTTGAAAAAGAAACATTTGAATGATGTGATTAAATTTATTGATCCAATTTGGTTGTATGTCATTAAGAAAAAGAGAAAACGTACTCAAATTGCGAGACAAGTTTTTGAAAGTATGAAAAATACTCAAGAAGGAGATAAGTGGATTGTTCCATATAATGGAGGGTAAGTGGATTAGTATAACATTTATAAAAAATTATGTTATGTAATCAAATGCATTTATCAATATATATCTTACTATAAATTGATGTAGGTACCATTGGATCTTAAGTGTGTACGAGTCATTCAAAAATACCATTTATTATTTGGATTCAATGTGTGGTGAAGTGTTCTATGATATTGAAAACATTATGCATGAGTAAGTTATATTTTTTAAATATTTAATGTTCTTGTAAACAATGAGTTCAATGTATCTTCACAAGTAACTCTTATTTATTTTTCCTTCATTATATAGAGTTCATATTATGTTGAATGGTTATCAAAATCGAAGGTCTCAAGGTTTACCAATATGGTATAGAATGAGAGTAAGTTATAAATACATAGTTTATTAAACTACATAAATTCAACCTTGTAGATGTTTCATATCTATTTATATTCACTAGAAGTACTAACAATATTTATTGATAATATCTATGTAATATCTTTTTAATTAGATAATATATATTAATCTTACAACTCAATTTTTGTTCTAATGTAGAGTGTCCTAAGCAAGATGATTTGGTAACTTATGGGTATTATGTCCTTATGTTTATGAGGATAATTATTGTCAATCCACTTGCTTCGATTATTGACTTGGTAATAATTTACGTAATTTTGTGTATTTTCATTTCTTGTTTTAATTTTGATTTCATTTTTTTATTAATAAAAATAGGTGGTTAATTAGCTAACAATATGTTAAAATGTGTGTACATTACAACTTAATCATAAATAAATTTACACTAATACTGAAGTTGATGAGATGTGGAATGAGTGATCAGAATTCACAAATCGATTCTTACAACTATAACTCACCATATAGTCAAATAAAATGGTAAGGTGAATGATGTGGGATGTTCATGACTGGTTTTTTAATCAAAAATCTGGATTTCTTGTTTCATTTTTAGAACAAGAAGTAGATAGGACTCTTGTATGTTTTGGATGTTCTACATGCATGATTATATTCATGGAATTTGGGTCTTCGTATGCTCATACATAGTATATGCTTATATTCACAAGTACTATCCCACACTGTCAATGATCCTTCCTTTGTCTCTCTATTGTATGTAATTGATATGGGTAGTACTAAATAATAATGTTGTTGTGCATAATTGATATGGGTAGTACACAATAATAATGTTGTTATTGTTATTGATATGTGTATTACTAAATAATAATGATGTTGTACGTAATTGATATGGGTATTACTAAATAATAATGTTATTATTATTATTGATATGGGTATTACTAAATAACAGTGTCGTTGTGCATAATTGTTATGGGTAGTACTAAATAATAATGTTGTTATTGTTATTGATATGGGTAGTACTAAATAATAATGTTGTTGTTGTAATTAATATGGGTAGTACTGATTTCGTTGAATTGTCTCTCAAGTTTTCGTTTTAGATCGAGTACCATAAATATACTTAGAGGCTAGATAAGCATTCCAACTTTCACTCTTGAACAGGTTGAAGAACTTATTATCGACCATTTGTTGTATATGCAGGAACAAATGTAGATTGAAGAACTTATTATGGACCATTTTTTGTATATGCAGGAACAAATGTAGATTGAAGAACTTATTGTGGAAATATGAGGTATTGCTTATATTCATGTAATTTGGATGTTGGTATGCTCATATATAGTAGATGCTTATATTCACAGATATTGTTACACGGTGTTATTTATTATAGACAGTTTTGTGACACTATAATCATGAGATAATAAACCTATATATTAAGAATAAATAAGTAGATAGGACTCTTATGTGTTCTAGATGTTGTATATGCATGATTATATTCATGGAATTTGGATGTTAGTATGTTCGTATATAGTAGATACTTACATTCACAGGTACTGTCACACCGTGTCATTTATTATAGACATTTTTATGACACTATAATCATGGTGTAACCTTATATATTAAGAATAAATAAGTAGAGAGGACTCTTGTGTTCTGGATCTTGTATATGCAGGATTATATTCATGGAATCTGGATGTTGGTATGCTACTAGATACTATTTTTTTATGAGGAAATTAATGCATGCTATCAAGGACAAAGATTTTGTAGAACAACATTACAATGAGACATATAAAATATTTTCAGATTGATTTAAATTGAGACAATTTAATTAGTTAGCAGTAGTAAAGTTTTTTCATGTATATTTTATATTTTTAGAACACTTTAATTAACTAGTTTTTATTATATGTCTTTTAGTGTATCAATCTATTAAACTCTTAATGTAATATCTCTCTTAATTTTAATATAATTAATATTAATTTTCTCAATTTATTTTAATTTATATTTGAAAATTAGCTTAATTGAGATGTATATAGTCATAGTTTAAGTGTAACAGAAACAATCTAGATATTATTTTGATTACAAGTCTATGGCCTCGGTTATTAGAAAATCGAGGTCATAGGTCGTTACCTTTGGTCTCTCTCACTTAGGCCTCGGTTCTTATAACCGTGGTTAATGTCCTATGGTCACGGTTAAAAAGTGAGACCATATGTATATTTTTTAATAGTGAAGATGTGGGTATATCTTCTGAAGACAAAGGATCAGGTGCTAGATGTCTTCAAATAATTTCATGCCTCAGTTGAGAGACAGATTGGGAAGAAGTTGAATTGGATTCAGATAGACAATGGTGGAGAATACATAGGAACTTTTCATGCTTACTACAAAAAACATGGTATTCAACATCAGATGACACCTCTAAAGACACCATAGTTGAATGGCTTAGCTAAGACGATGAACAAAACTTTGATGGAAAGAGTTAAATGTATACTCTCACATGCAAAGTTACCTAAAACCTTATGGGGTGAAGCCATACTCACCGTTGCATATGTGTTGAATCTTCACACTATACTCCTCTCAAGATGGATGTTCCAGATAAAGTATGGTCAGAAAAGGATGTTTCCTATGATTATCTGCGGTTGTTTGGCTATAAAGAATTTGTTCATATCCTCAAGGATGAAAGATCCAAACTTGATGCCAAGACAAGACAATGTATTTTTATTGGCTAGGGTTAAGATCTCCATGTAGTCGGGAGGGGAGATTTGTAGGTCCTACCCAAATGGAAGGGAAAGAAAATAAATATGTTAGGTGCAACCACATTTGACAAATGCATCAAATAAAAAAATATTTTGTTGCTAAAAGTTAGCCAGTTATGTGGCTAATTTCTGGCTACATAAGGGATAGGCAATATTTTTGCCTTAGAGAGATATACCAAAGAAGAGAAGCAAACAAAAGCCAAAGGAACAATTTATTTTGATGAAAAATAGCGTTGTGTGTGTGTGAAAGAGTGGGAGATAATATTTTAGAAAAATATTTGGGATATTTTTCGAAAAGGGAAGTGACAAAATAGTGAGTATGGAAAACACTTGTGTCACAATTTTGGGTTGATTTCAATTTGTTGTATTGTCTCTCACTTTGTACATATTAATTTTATTAGTGAAAAAATATTTTTCAGAGTTTGTCTCATGGATGTGGCCTAATTTAAAGGGTGAATCATATTAAATTACCGGTGTCATTATTTTACTCTATTAAATTTATTTTATTTTTACCCGATATGCCCCAACAATTTGATGGTTAATAAATATATACTCCTTACTAATTCTTCTTTAAACCACACTTTATTAACAAGAAGGATTTATGAGAGGGTTGTAAAGTTTTTAAAAATTCTCAAAGAAGAAAATGTGTTGCATAGAGAAGCAGATGAAGACTTAATAGATAAGTATATCCCAAAAGTTGGGTCACAATGGGTACAAATAAAATAAATTCAACAGATTAAAATAATGATACCGAAAATTTAATATGGTTCACCCTTTAATTTGGGCTAAGTCCACGGGACAAACTTTGAAAAATATTTATTCCACTAATAAAATTAATGGGTATAGAGTAAGAGGTAATGCAATAAATTGAGATAAACTCAAAATAGTGTCACACAAATGTTTTCCAAACTCAATATTTTGTCACTCCCCTCTTAGAAAAATATCCTAATATTTATTTTTCTAAAATATTATCTCACACTCTCTTACAAACACAACACTATTTTTCTTCAAAGGAAATTGTTCCTTTGGCTTTTCTTTGCTTCTTCTGTTTTTTGGTGTATTGATGTATCTTTTTAAGGCAAAAATATTGCCTATTTATGGGCAAGATTGCATACCTCTTATGTGGCAAAAATTGGCCACATAGATAGCCAAATTTTAGCCATAAAAATATTTGATGCATTTTGTCAAATGTAATTGCACCTAATATTTGTATTTTATCAAATGTGGTTGCACTGAATATTTTAATTTTCTTCCTCTTCCATATGGGTGGGATCTATAAATATCCCTCTCTCGACTACATAGAGGGCTGCACTAATCCAACAACTAAATGATAGTATTCAAAATTCTATCTTGGAAGAATTTTCGTCAACATGTCTAATCCATTTTCCTCTGTATGGACCTTCTCAAGCTATAATATTTTCTTCTCCATTTCATCCATAATCCATTGATATCTCACATCAATATGTTTTGATCTCGAATGAAATGAGGCATTCATAGCAAACTCTTTACATGCTTCTGTTGTTGCTATAAACTCTGCTTCTATAGTGGACAGTGCAACACATTTTTGTAACTTTGATTGCCATGACACAACTCCCCTTGCAAATGTAATCAAGTAACCTGATGATGAATCACAAGATTGGCAATGCAAATACCGATCTTACAAAATATTCTTTGTGGTTTTATTATTTGTAAAAACTCTTGCAAATGTACGAATCATTTTATAGAAAATTATAAGTATACTCCCAATGTCCATCTAAGGAAGGAATATATGTGGTTTTTAATTTATTATTCAAAATCTTAAAAATTAAATTAAATTCTAAACATCATGTCATGATATTTTGGTTTGTTTGTTTCCTAATCTAATAACAAAAAAAATAAACATAAACATAGATATAGATTCAATAAACATTAATGCAAATTTTATCATTCATAATAGTGGAGTATTTAAAGATATAATAATTAAGTTAATTATGCTTGCTCATATTATTAGGTTATTAAATATATAAATTGATATTTATTGATTTTATCTTTTTGGTATGAAAGTGTCCTTAGTCGAGGCCCAAATTCTTTTTTTTAATATTAACTAACAAATATCCTTAGGTGGGGCCTATTAATTAATTATATATTAAATATTAGCTTTATTTCTAAGAAAATAACAAAACATCTAATCACAGCTTTAGTCGGAATCAAATAATTAGACTTTATTCAAGATGTCCAAATTAAACCTAAGAATTTAACTATCTAAGTATTAACTTTCAAGTTTTAAAACAATTACTCAAAATATGTCGTTAATACATTTTTGAATAATAATTCTTATAAAAAAATTTGAAATAGAGTTTCACCCTAACTACCAGATGATTGTACTAACAAATAAAATAGCACTACTCTAAATCAGATCGGATAATTAAACCTTAAAATCTAATTTTCAAATTTAAGTTTATAATGAAAAATAATGTATTTCTCTCTAACATCTTTAATATAAAATCTTGAATAAAAACAAAATCAATTTATTTTGTGGAATTTTTTTACCTATTTAATATTTTGCAAGCATAACAACGTTATAATTATATCATATTTACAAACAGTCAGTCATGTTAAATTTAATCACATACAAACTAAATATAACATATAAGAATAAAACATAAAATGATAACTGTAAATAATACATTAAAATAATCCTTACAACAGTTTGATGTTAATTGTGTTATGAAAACCTTTAAACGGATTTGCATATATGCTTATTAAATAAAAAAAAACTAAAAATCTATAAAAACATAACTAGTTCTTCCCAAAAGAGAAGAACTTTTGAACTAAAAAAATAAAAAATATGAAAACTTTATAGAGAGAGAAAGTGCTCAAAAAATTGTGTCTTTTGGAATGTGGAATATGGTCCTTTTATAGATGAGGAAAAATCCAAAAAAAGGAGGAAAAATATTTCAAAATTTGAATTTGGCCTCGTTTGGACAGGTTGGCACACCTATGGGGCACGAAAATCTCAACAGATGGGCAGTTGGCACAGTAGACGGGCAGCTAGCGCACGTGGGACACGACGAGGAGTGTAGGTGGATGATTGGCATTGTATGGCGCACTTCGAGTGTTTCTCGGTACGGCTAGGCAGTTGTGTGCGTGATTTTGGCCTTTTTAACCCATTTTGTTTAAATTTTCCATCTTTTTGATTTTTCTCATTTATTTTCTCAATATATTTGTGATGTATTGCTTCCAGTATTTTTTTCTTCGAGTCTTTAAGTTATTTTTGTACTAAAATACCTGAAAAATAATAATAAAATACATGTGATTACGAAAAAATAAATTTATATAAAAAATATGATAAAATCATACAAATATAAATCTATTTAATCAATTAAAGTCATGGTATTTTTAATACTTTTTAAGCACTCGTCACAATCCCTAACCACCTTCTTGCTAGTCCCTTGGTAAAAGAAGAGATAAAAACTTAATATTAAACTATCCTAAATCACTTTTGTACATTGACACAGTTGCATTTAACGTATGTTGTTTCCTTTAAATCCCTAGGTAGTCCTAGTGGACGAGTTTAAGTCTTGTGAGAGTTTTCAGTAATGGTATCCACAAATATTAACAAAAAAAATAAAAAATAAAATAAGAAGTTAACTAAAATTTAAAATAAAGTAAAAAGACTAACATAAAATAGAGAAGTGAAATAAAAAAATATATCATGCTTATAATCTCTTTTAAACTTCATAATTAAAATCTTATCATGATTTACTATAATAATTAGTTGAAAATCATTTTTATATTTCATATAAAAAATGTATCAATTTAATTTTACCCAATTTCAGTGTTAGAAATTTGAATTCGCTGCAACTCTATTCCTCACAAGTCAATACTCTTAAAAACACTGAATCATATAGGTTCAAACACTCATACTAGTTTATATGCGAAAGAGTTAGTGTATAGAAATAAACTAATATGTTTGCATATGTATAAAAAAGAAATGCTCAAAGTGTTATTTTAACATTGATCTCATGAAAGGAATCAAATGTAAGGATTTATAAAATATTATACATTATTTTCATGCATCAATCAAATTCATCAAATAAAAATATCAAGTAATATGCCTTTTAGAAAATGTAGGAATCTGCAATGACTTCTTAGGGAATTACTCCCTGTATTTTCTTTTGCATTAAATCATTTCTCACAACTGTTTAGGCTTTTTTTTGGGTCATAGTATATAAATTATACTATTCATTTTCCTTTTCTCTCTTTCTTTCTATTATTTTTTTTCTTTCTCTTATATTCTTCTTCTTATTTTTTATAAGAGAATACATTTTTTTAGAATGGACCCATGTACAGATTGTACATTTTTTATATGGTAAGGTGAGTGGTTAATATTTGACTTTTCTTTTTGTATTTGTATAAGTAACCCTAGATATATCCCTTTTTAAATAGAAGTCATGCATGAATGAAGAAAGACATACACTATTAATTTCTACTTAAATCATTTAATCTAAGCAAATGAAAAATAAATGTATAAGACTTTATTAAGATGTAAAAATCTAGACATTCAATGCTAAGTCCTATAAAGATCATCTAATAATTTGAAGAAATAAGAAATGTGTTTGGAATAGAAAAAATATATTTCACTTAGAATAAAGAAAATTATGCTCAAATTATATCTAACAAGAATAGTCTCCACTATTTGATTCCTAAACACCAATTTTGGGTTTAATATAATTTCCACACCTTATCAAGAAATAATAGTCATGACAAAAACTAACTAATTATCATATACTCCATGGTATGTTTTCAAAAATTAATCTAACAATCCAAAAGACTTAACTATTACTTTAATTTGATTTAAAGAAATGATAAATTTTTGTAATTTTTTTTAAAACTAATCCTAAAATTCTAAAACTTACTAAACCATACAAAGAAAATAAAATCAAACACAATAGAAATGAAAATGTGAACATAAAAATTCTAAAATTGTTAAAAAATTTGAAATTCAGCATGATAACTTTTCACCACGCTCAACCTAGAACTTACATTGTCCTCAATGTAATAATTATAAATTAAAGAGAGAAAAGATAAGAAAAGTTACCTATTTCTTGAGAATATGCAAGTAGTGATGGAAAAATGCAGATGTATCCATTATGTTTATCATTAATGTTCACACAGATAGATCGTTGTGAACTTCTAACATCTCAAAAAATATTTTTAGTTTTAACAATTCTAAAATTATTCACATACAATTGAACTAAAATAAACAAAATAAATTAAATAAAAAAAATAAATAAAAGAAAATTACCTAGAATGATGTGTCTCCTCCCATCCAACGCTTAGTTTAACATCTTAGCAAGATGCATCATCATGGTGGTAATGATCAGTATGGAATCAACATCATCCATCTTGATCTTAATTTTCCTGGAAATAATCTCAAACGAGAGTTAAATAAAAGAACTTTCATTCCAGGAAGAAATGACTTAGAAACTAGCCTCTTGTCATGATAGCATTTAATACGCTCTTTGTATAATTTTTCATTTTCATAGGCATCGTTCCTAATCTCTTCCACTCATTAAAATAGAGCAACTGTTTTTCTCCTACTTTATCTAAATCCATGTTTAGCTCTTTAATTGCCCAATAAGCCTTCTGTTCGAGTTCAACGAGAAGGTGACACATTTTCCCAAAGATTAATTGGTAATGGCTCATCACAATGGGTGTTTTATAAGCTGTGTGGTATGCCCATAAGGCATCATTCAACTTGATTGCCCAATCCATTCTTGAAGGACGCATGGTGTGTTCCAAAATTCCCTTAATTTGCCTATTACTTACTTCTACTAAACCAGAAGTTTGAGGATGATATGAAGTAGCTACTCTATGTGTGATGTTGTACTTTTTTAGTACTTCATCAAAGATTTTGTTACAAAAATGGCTACCTCTATCACTTATTATGCTCTAGGCGTTTCGAACCTACAAATATTGAATCCTTCAAGAATTTTACAACAACATTAGCATCATTGGTTTTAGTGGGGATAACATCTACCCACTTGGATACATAATCCATAACAACCAAAATATATTGAAAACCATTGGATGGGGGAAAAGACCCATAAAGTCAATCCCCCACACATCAAATAGTTCAACAACTAAATTAGATTTCAAAGGAATTTCATCTCTTTTGCTTATATTGCCTATTCTTTGACATCTATCATATTGTGCACAAAACATATGAGCATCTTTAAAAAGAGTGGGCTAAAAGAATCTAGACTGTAATATCTTACGGGTTGTCTTTTCATAACCAAAATGGCCCCCATAATGAAGTTAATGACAAAAGTCAGAATGCTCTTATGTTCTTTTTTAGGTACACATCTCCGAATGACTTGATCTTGACCAATTTTGTATAAATAAGGGTCATTTCAGAAATAATCCTTGATGGTTTTAAAGAACCTTTTCTTGTCATGATATGAAGTGTTAGGTCTCAAAATACCAGTACAAGATAATTTACAATATTAGCATACCATGGGTTTGGACATATTGAAAATAAATGTTCATCAGGAAAGGTTTCAACTATATCTTCATTACTCTCACCCTTAAGAGAATTGAAGTCAGAACTCAACCTAGACAAGTTGTCAGCTACTAAGTTTTTGTTGTCTTTCTTATCCTTGATTTCTAGGTCAAATTCTTGTAAAAATAAGACACATCTGATTAATCTTGGCTTGGCATTAGGTTTACTTAATAGGTATCTTAAAACAGTATGATCAGAATGCACAATCAATTTATATCCTACTAAATAAGACCTGAATTTATCTAAAGAAAACACTATAGCCAAGAATTCTTTTTCAGTGTTGGTATAATTCATCTGGGCATCATTGAGCATTTTGCTAGCATAGTAGATGATATGCAAACGCTTATCCACCCTATATCCCAAGACTACTACGATAGCATAATCAAACGCTTCACACATTATTTCAAAGGGTAAAGACCAGTTTAGTGCCATAATAATAGGGGTAGATATTAGTTTCTCTTTCAAGGTATTAAAAACAATAAGGTAGTCATCGTTGAAATCAAAGTAAACATCTTTTGATAACAAGTTACATAAGGGATGACTTATTTTAGATAAATCTTTAATAAATCGTTTCTAAAATCCTACATGTCCTAAGAAGCTTTTTATCCCTTTAACATATGTAGGGGGAGGTAATTTGGAAATCAGTTCAACTTTTGTCTTATCAACTTCAATACCTTTGTTTGAAATGATAAGTCCTAACACTATCCCTTGTTGAACCATAAAATGACATTTCTTCCAACTAAGGGTTAGATTACATTCAATGCATCTTTCTAAAACCAAAGTCAATTTATATAAGCAATACTCAAATGAGTTTCCAAAGACAGAGAAATCATCCATGAAAACCTCAATAAATTTTTCCACAATGTCTGAAAAGATAGACATCATACATCTCTGGAACGTGGCATAATAATAGGGGTAGATATTAGTTTCTCTTTCAAGGTATTAAAAACAATAAGGTAGTCATCGTTGAAATCAAAGTAAACATCTTTTGATAACAAGTTACATAAGGGATGACTTATTTTAGATAAATCTTTAATAAATCGTTTCTAAAATCCTACATGTCCTAAGAAGCTTTTTATCCCTTTAACATATGTAGGGGGAGGTAATTTGGAAATCAGTTCAACTTTTGTCTTATCAACTTCAATACCTTTGTTTGAAATGATAAGTCCTAACACTATCCCTTGTTGAACCATAAAATGACATTTCTTCCAACTAAGGGTTAGATTACATTCAATGCATCTTTCTAAAACCAAAGTCAATTTATATAAGCAATACTCAAATGAGTTTCCAAAGACAGAGAAATCATCCATGAAAACCTCAATAAATTTTTCCACAATGTCTGAAAAGATAGACATCATACATCTCTGGAACGTGGCATAATAATAGGGGTAGATATTAGTTTCTCTTTCAAGGTATTAAAAACAATAAGGTAGTCATCGTTGAAATCAAAGTAAACATCTTTTGATAACAAGTTACATAAGGGATGACTTATTTTAGATAAATCTTTAATAAATCGTTTCTAAAATCCTACATGTCCTAAGAAGCTTTTTATCCCTTTAACATATGTAGGGGGAGGTAATTTGGAAATCAGTTCAACTTTTGTCTTATCAACTTCAATACCTTTGTTTGAAATGATAAGTCCTAACACTATCCCTTGTTGAACCATAAAATGACATTTCTTCCAACTAAGGGTTAGATTACATTCAATGCATCTTTCTAAAACCAAAGTCAATTTATATAAGCAATACTCAAATGAGTTTCCAAAGACAGAGAAATCATCCATGAAAACCTCAATAAATTTTTCCACAATGTCTGAAAAGATAGACATCATACATCTCTGGAACGTGGCATAATAATAGGGGTAGATATTAGTTTCTCTTTCAAGGTATTAAAAACAATAAGGTAGTCATCGTTGAAATCAAAGTAAACATCTTTTGATAACAAGTTACATAAGGGATGACTTATTTTAGATAAATCTTTAATAAATCGTTTCTAAAATCCTACATGTCCTAAGAAGCTTTTTATCCCTTTAACATATGTAGGGGGAGGTAATTTGGAAATCAGTTCAACTTTTGTCTTATCAACTTCAATACCTTTGTTTGAAATGATAAGTCCTAACACTATCCCTTGTTGAACCATAAAATGACATTTCTTCCAACTAAGGGTTAGATTACATTCAATGCATCTTTCTAAAACCAAAGTCAATTTATATAAGCAATACTCAAATGAGTTTCCAAAGACAGAGAAATCATCCATGAAAACCTCAATAAATTTTTCCACAATGTCTGAAAAGATAGACATCATACATCTCTGGAACGTGGCATGGGTATTGCATAACCCAAATGACATTCTTCGAAAAGAAAATGTCCCAAAAGGACATGTAAATGTGGTATTTTCCTGATCTTCTGGTGCTATGGGTACTTGATAATATCCAAAAAAATCATCTAAAAAATAGTAAAATTGGTGCCCATTTAATCTTTCCAACATTTTATCAATGAATGGAAAAGGAAAGTGATCATTTTTAGTATATAAATTCAGTTTCCTAAAATCTATACACATCCTTCATCCAGTGATTATTCTAATGGGCACTAATTCACCTTTGTCATTTTTAACAATTGTTATCCCATATTTCTTAGGTACTATATGCACTGGACTAACCCACATACTATCGACAATAGGGTAGATAATTCATTCTTTTAACAATTTAAGAATTTCTTTCTTAACTACCTCTTGCATGTTTAGGTTTAGTCTTATTTGGGCCTCTCGTACGGGTTTAGCACCATCCTCCAAGTTGATCTTATGCATACACATGGTAGTACTAATGCCTCTTATATCACCGATACTCTAGTGTATGGCTTTCTTAAACTTCTTAAGAACGTTTATAAGTTCATTTTCTTGGGTTTTGGTCAATGTTGAAGAAATTATCACTGGATAAGTTTCTCCTTCTCCTAGAAACACGTATTTTAAGTGCTTAGGTAAGTATTTAAGTTCAAGTTCAGGTGGATTGATCTCTTTACTAGATGGAGAACTGGGTAGATTTAATAATGTACTAGATTTTGTCATTAGTTCATCACTCTCTAGTTGTTCAAGGTACCCTAGTTTCCTCATCTAAATCTTCTTCGACCTCTTCAAGTGTAAGAATAGTTTCAAGCTTGTCTTCTATTCTGGTTCGGGAAAATGTGCTTTGGACAAGATTATCCAAAGGGTCAACATCGAATATTTAATCGATGGTAGAAATAGAAGGAAAATGTGAAGAATCAAAAACTTTAAAATGAACAGTCTCTCCTAAGATTGTTATTATCAAATTTCCATCTTGGACATCAATAATAGTCTTGGTAGTTTCCTAAATGGTCTACCAAGCAGTATTGTGTGCTCTCTATCCAAGGTTTTGGATTTTCTTGCATATCAAGAACCATAAAGTCAACATGTATTATCAGTTTGTGTACCTATACCAACATATCCTCAACTATTCCCTTTGGATACGTATGAGATCTATCTGCAAGTCGAAGGGACATAGTTGTGGGTTTTAAATCTTCTAAGTTAAACTGTAAGAATATAGAGTAGGGCATCAAGTTTATACTAGCACCTAAATCAAGCATTACTTTAGCAACCTTCCTATCCCCTATAGTTATGGTTATGATAAAACTTCCAGGGTCTTTCAACTTAGGTGGGAAGTCGGTGCTGAAGTACAACATTAGAAATTTATGATACTACTACTCATTCCTTAAGTTCATATCTTTTTTCTTAGTGTTCAACTCTTTGAAAAACTTAGCATAGAAGGGCACATTCATGATCACTTCTAATAATGGTAAATTTATATTTACTTTAGAAAGCATATTAAAAAGATCATATACTTGCTTATCTTGTTTGGATTCGTTTAGTCGGTGTGGAAAAGGTACTTGTAGCTGATGTGGTTCTATTGTCTTTTGAATTTTGGGGGATGTCAAATGACTCTCCAATGAGTTTTTTTTAAGGTTTGTCAAGTTTAGCACTTGTCTCTCTTTTTTGCTAGACTAGAATTTCACCTTCTTTGTTACCTGAACTATAAGGTAAATCTTTAGAGATTTCAGGTAAACTAGTATTGACTACCTTACTACTTCAAAGGGTTGTTACATCTTTCGCTTATTCGGGTTGATTGGGTAACTTTCCTAGTTCTTGCCTTTGCATTTGTTCTGCTAGCTTCCCAACTTTAGTTTCAATCCTTTTAACCGAAGCCTCCATGGTGCTCAACCTTTTATTATTCATCAATTGGTTGTCGTGACTAACTTGAATAAAAGCATTCAAGCTATCCTCTAAGGTTGGCTTAAAAGATTGATTTGATGGATAAGAGTGGTTTTTATATGGCCTTAGTGTTTGAAATTGGGTGTAGGCTTGGTAATTGTTTGGTGTCCAATGATGGTTAGGGTGATGGTAGTGATGCCATCAACATCACAACTTTCTCTTCATCGCCGAAACTCACATTGAAACTTGCTAAGTGAGAAAGCTTGTTGTTGAAATATCTAACGTGCTACATCATGCTCACATTACCTTCCTTTCTCATCTAATATAGCTCTTTCCACAAATAAAATTTATCGACAAGATTCTTTAACATGTACA
The DNA here is from genome assembly GCA_037013495.1 of Hippophae tibetana. Taxonomy (NCBI): domain Eukaryota; kingdom Viridiplantae; phylum Streptophyta; class Magnoliopsida; order Rosales; family Elaeagnaceae; genus Hippophae; species Hippophae tibetana. The sequence goes on from CM072809.1 coordinate 44,424,709, forward strand.
CATTTTCTAGAGTCTCTCATGTTTCTTTTACAATCTTGCAATTTTTTGATTCAATATTTTGCAAGACACTGTCTAAGAGATTTAGACGGATTGTACTAGCTACAATCTCATTTATCTCCTCCCACTATTCCTCGGTAATGATTACTATCTTCTTTTATTTTCCCAACAATGCCTTATGGACCTTCTATTGAATGAGAATATCATTCATCCTTCTTTTTCATAAAGAGAAATTATTATTGTTATTAAATTTCTCTATATCTACTTTCTGGCTTGACATTTTTTTACTGTGTTTTCTTTTCTACAAATAAATATGCCCTAGACCTAGTCAAATCTTTTTTGATGTGACAGATCAGTCTATGCTGCAACCATAGAGCATACTATAGATTTTACTAGACCGGCTCTGATAACAGTTGTTGAGGAATAACGGGTACAAATAAAATAAATTCAACAGAGTAAAATAATGACACTGACAATTTAACGTAATTCACCATTTAATTTGGGCTATGTTTACGAGACAAACTCCGAAAAATGTTTCTTCCACTAATAAAATTAATAAGTACAAAGTGAAAGATAATACAACTAATTGAGATAAACCCAAAATAATGTCACATAAGTATCATCCAAAATAGTGTCACATAAGTGTAATCCAAAATAGTGTCACACAAGTATTTCCCAAACTCACTATTTTGTCATTCCTTTCTTAGAAAAATATTCCAATATATACGCACAACACTATTTTTCTTCAAAGGTTTCAAAGGAAATTATTCTTTTGGTTTTGTTTTGCTTCTCTTCTTTTGGTGTGTTGATGTATCTTTATAAGACAAAAATATTGTCTATTTATAAATAAGATTACATATCCCTTATGTGGCCAGAAATTGGCCACAAAGCTAGCTAAATTTTTGCTACAAAAATATTTGATGTATTTTGTCAAATGTAATTACACCTAAAATTTTATTTTCTTCCTCCTACATGTGTGCACAGCTTGGACTCATAGAAAGGTTGGTCACTATGGTAAAGCTATACATGGCTGGGTTGCTTATAAATCACAAGTTGAGCCGAAATTGCTGAGGCCATGGTGCTAACTTGTGCTGTAAATTATGCACTTTACTTTGAATCCCAAGCTATCCACTTGGAAGGTGATGCTACATTTATAATCGAGGCTTTGCTTTTTCAACACTGGCAGCAGATCTCTCCAAACACTAGAATATGTGGAGACGGTTTCTGATCAGTTAAAGAATTTTAGCATGACTCCATCAAGTAGATACTTATAGAGCTGAATCTTGACCTCATTCAATTGGCTAGGAGGAACAACTGGACATGCAGTATTGGAATTTTTCTTCTTCCTAGCATATTAAGGAGTTTTCCTCCTGCGAGGGGATTACTCCATAGACAGATCCTGTCCATTTTATTTAGTAGCAAAAAAAAAAAATCTTTTTGAGCTGTTAAGCTTACTTCATTAAAGCTGATCTTTTAAAAGAGTTAGTATCTAACATTTTTTAAAGTATCAAATAGAGTTGGTCTGGGATTAAATGGCTGTGCTGTAAATTGTGTTGGGAAATTACGCAAATTTTCGATAAGCCAGATTTATGAGAAAGCAAGAATAGAAAAATAACACACAAATTTGATAATGGAGTTCGGCCAATCTTGCTTACGTCTCCGGACCTGCTGTAGATCTTTTTACTGAAAGGGGAGAAATTACACAAGGTGTTTACAACACTCACAACTCACAACCCAATTACACCCAAGAAAATTACTCTCAATTTTCTCTCACAAAAGCTTTTCTCTCTAAGCTTTTCTCTCAATTGGAATGAATACTTTGGATGATTAATTCATTACAATTACACATCTATTTATAGAAAAATTCACTCCTTGAATTACTCATTAAATTAATGGTTCCTTAAATTGCTCCTTGAATTAAGCTCCTTGTTTTGCTCCATGAATTGCTCCTTATTTTGCTCCATGTTTTACTCCATGTTTTGCTCCTTAATTTAAGGAGCTTTATGATAATCTCCAACAATCTCCCACTTGAAGACTGATTTCAATATGTCTTCACACCTCGATCAATACAACAGCTTTTCTAGTCTTTATTACTCTAGCAGACCAACTGAAGTTGAGCACAACTTCAGTTTGTCAATAGTCACCACCTTTGTTAACATATCTGCTGGATTTTTGCTTCCTTGAATCTTCTCCAGTATTAACACATCATCTTCCAATAGAGATCTGATGAAGTGATAACGAAGTCCAATATGCTTTGTTCTAGAATGAAATGCTGAATTCTTCGCCAAGTGTATTGCACTTTGACTATCACTATACAGAACATTCTTCTCTTGTTTGAATCCCAGCTCAATTAACAAACCTTGAAGCCATATCATCTCTTTACTAGCTTCAGTTACTGCTACATACTCAGCCTCTGTAGTGGATAGAGTGACAATTTTCTGTATTTGTGACATCCAACTAACAGCTGTAGTTCCAACAGTAAATATATAACCGGTGGTGCTTCTTCGGTGATCAACTTCACCTCCAAAGTCTGCGTCTACGTACCCTTGTACTTTTAACTCTCCTTTACTAAAGTACAAGCACTTTTCTGTGGTGCCTCGCAGATACCTCAAAATCCACTTTACTGCTTCCCAATGAGTTTTCTCTGGATTTGACATAAATCTGCTAACAACTTCCACTGCATGGCCAATGTCTGGTCTCGTACAGACCATTGCGTACATCAAACTTCCAATGGCTGAGGCATAAGGAACCTTAACCATGAATTCTCTCTCTTCCTCTGTCTGAGGGGACTGATCCTTGGATAGGCGAAAATGACTGGCCAAGGGTGTGCTAACTGGCTTGGCATCACCCATGTTGAATCTTTGCAAAACACGATTGATGTACTCTGCCTGAGATAACTGCAAGGATCCTTTCTTCTTATTTCTTGTGATTTGCATTCCAAGAATCTTCTTTGCTGGACCCAAGTCTTTCATGTCAAATTCCTTTGACAATTGCTGCTTCAACCTTTTAATATCATCCATATCTGAACCTGCTACTAACATATCATCAACATAAAGTAGTAAAATGATATAACTGGACCTATATCTCTTGAAGTAGCAACAATGATCAGCATTGCACTTCTGAAAACCTTTCTTGTGCATGAAGCTGTCAAACTTTCTGTACCATTGTCTCGGGGCTTGTTTCAGGCCATACAAACTCTTCTTAAGTCTGCACACCATGTTCTTCTTCCCCCTTTCTGAGAAACCTTCTGGCTGGTACATGTATATCTCTTCATCTAAATCTCCATGAAGGAATGCAGTCTTCACATCCAACTGTTCAAGATGAAGATCTTCAATGGCTACAATACTCAATACTGATCTCATAGTATTAAGCTTCACAACAGGAGCGAAAATGTCAGTGTAGTCAACTCCTTCCTTCTGTTGAAACCCTTTGACAACTAGGCGAGCTTTGTATCTTTTGGAACCATCATGCTCCTCTTTCACCCGGTACACCCATTTGTTGTGAAGTGCCTTCTTTCCCATAGGTAACTCAGCTAGTTCCCATGTCTGGTTGGAGATGAGAGATTTCATTTCTTCTTTCATAGCAAGCTCCCACTTGTTGGAATCTCGAGTCTGACAAGCTTCATCATAGCATTCAGGCTCCCCTCCATCAGTCAGCAACATATAGTTCATGTATCTCCTGTTAGGCACATGAGGTCGAGAAGACCTTCTCAATACAGGAGCTGGAGTAAGAAGTTGTGGTGTGTCGGAATGTTGTGTACTGTTTTGTCCAACAAGTTCCTCTGGCTGAGGACTTGTTATAATTGGTTCTGTTGCGGAAGTATCTGGGACATCATCTGCATCTGCAAATACTGACTCATTCTGCTCTGAGTCATTGGTGTCTATTTTATGCATGTCCTTATACATCACCATTTCGTTGAAAATCACATCTCTGCTACGGATAACTTTCTTCTTTTCGTCATCTCAAATGCGGTAGCCAAACTCATCCTCACCATAGCCAATGAATGTGCATTTCTTGGATTTGGGATCAAGCTTATTCCTGCCTTGATCACTGATATGCACAAATGCTACACAACCGAAAACTTTTAGATGTGATAGTTTCACCTCTTTTCCGCTCCATACCTCCTCTGGTATTCTATGCTCCAATGGAACAGATGGGCCTCGGTTGATCAAGTAAGCTGCCGTGTTGACTGCTTTTGCCCAGAACTGCTTCGGTAGACCTGACTGTATACGAATGCTTCTAGCTCTTTCTGTCAATGTTCGGTTCATACGCTCAGCTACACCATTGTGTTGAGGCGTGCCTGGAACAGTTCTTTCCATTCTGATCCCGTGCTCATAGCAGAAGTTTTTGAATATGGTGTCTTCATATTCACCACCATTATCGGTTCTAAGCTTTTTGATCTTTAAACCCGTCTCATTTTCCACCATAGCTTTCCATCTTCTGAAAGCCTCAAATACTTCAGACTTATGCTTTAGAAAGTAAACCCATACCTTCCGAGAGTGATCATCGATGAAAGTCACGAAGTAGCATTTCCCACCAATAGATGAGACGGTCGTTGGTCCCCAAACATCAGAGTGAATAAGCTCTAGCCTTTCCTTCTTTGGGATTCTGCAACTTGTCTGAAAGCTGACTCTCTTTTGCTTTCCAAGTATGCAATCTTCGCACATGTCTATCTCCGTAGACTGTAGACCTGGAAGTTTTCCCTTTGAATGCATAATCTTCATCCCTTTTTCACTCATATGGCCTAGTCTCTGGTGCCACAGGTTTGGTGTTTCATTGCCTGCTGCAACTGTAATTGAACAACGTGCCTCTGTTGTCATGTAAAGAGTGCCACTTTTCTTGCCTCGAGCAACTGTCATTGCACCCTTTGAAATCTTCCAATCATCACCATGGAAGATCGTAGTGTAGCCTTCACTGGCCAACTGCCCGACTAAGATTAAGTTCCTTCTGAGATCGGGAATATGCCTGACATCCTTCAGCTCCCAAACAGATCCGTTCAACTTAATCTTCACTACACCTTTGCCAATAATAGCACATGGTTGATCATCACCAAGATATACCTTTCCAAGGTTTCCGGGGACATATTTCTCGAAGAATTCTTTTTGTGAAGTAGCATGGAACGATGCTCCAGAGTCTAACATCCAAGATTCTTCCTTGCTCTCCAAAGAGCGTATCAATGCATCGTCTCCTCCTGAGGTGGAAGTAACATTTGCCTCTGCCTTCACTTGTTTGTCCTTCGGTGCACTTTTGCACTGATTTTTGTAGTGCCCGGTTCTTCCACAATTCCAACACTCGATGGTCTTCGAGCTATGGGAATTATTAGGATTCCTGGATTTGGACCTCCTGTCCTTTGATCTACCTCGGTAGTCTGTTTTGCCACGTCCATTCCCTTTGGTTGAATTTCTTCCTCTTGACTATGTATGCAAAACTGAAGAAGTTGACGATTCACCTACCTCTCTACGTCGGATCTCTTCACTGAGAACCAAATCACGAACATCGTCAAATTTTAACTTATTGCTTCCTGACGAGCTACTCACAGCCGTGACAGTAGCATTCCAACTTTCTGGTAAAGAAGACAAAAGTATCAATGCTCGTACTTCTTCATCGAATTCAATTTCCACTGAACTCAACTGGGTTGTGACTGTGTTGAGTTCATTGAGATGTTGAGCTACCGATGCGCCTTCATTCATCCGCAAATTGAACAAACGCCTCATCAAGTGCACTTTGTTTGAGGCTGATGGCTTCTCATACATATTGGAGAGAGCTGCCATAAGACCCGCCGTGGTCTTTTCCTTTGCTATGTTGAAGGCAACATTACGGGATAGCGTCAATCGAATAACTCCGAGGGCTTGTCTGTCTAGAAGATTCCAATCTTCTTCCTTCATAGCTTCTGGTTTCTTCCCTGAGAGAGGTTGATATAGATTTCTTTGATACAGATAATCCTCTATCTGCATTTTCCAAAACCCAAAATCTGTGCCATCGAATTTCTTGAGTTTCACCCTTCCTTCATCTACAGCCATTGCTCCCACTAAAATCTGACTTCCTCTGGATCGTTTCTGACTATTTCTGTAAACCACCGTGTATTAGAACACCTACGTCAACGAACAAATACCGTCGACAAAATGTCACTATTCACGTAAATAGTAACCTTGCAGAAAATTGACAGAAATCACCACCAATAGCTCTGATACCAGTTGTTGGGAAATTACGCAAATTTCCGATAAGCCAGATTTATGAGAAAGCAAGAATAGAAAAATAACACACAAATTTGATAACGGAGTTCGGCCAATCTTGCTTACGTCTCCGGACCTGCTGCAGATCTTTTTAATGAAAGGGGAGAAATTACACAAGGTGTTTACAACACTCACAACTCACAACCCAATTACACCCAAGAAAATTACTCTCAATTTTCTCTCACAAAAGCTTTTCTCTCAATTGGAATGAACACTTTGGATGATTAATTCATTACAATTACACATCTATTTATAGAAAAATTCACTCCTTGAATTACTCATTAAATTAATGGTTCCTTAAATTGCTCCTTGAATTAAGCTCATTGTTTTGCTCCATGAATTGCTCCTTATTTTGCTCCATGTTTTACTCCATGTTTTGCTCCTTAATTTAATGAGCTTTATGATAATCTCCAACAAATTGATCGATTTGTATAACACACAATGACAAAAGAAAATTGTAATATAACCCAGGAATTTGATTCTTTTAAATTGGTTTGAATTGAGGTTATAATATGATTATAAATGACTTCGATGATTAAATCTAAATTTTATACTATTTAAATATTTTATAATTGATTTGAGTTAAGGTTATAATATGATTGTAAATGGGTTATATCAAATTCTAGTAACAAATGATTAAACTTAAATCTTATTTTATTTAAATATTTTATATGTTAAATAAGATAAATAAATTATTTGATCTATCTTCTTTAAATTTAAACTTTTGAAATAATTTATATCTAATACTATTATGTGTTATTAGAACATTAATATTCTTAAATTAAATCTATGTTACAACCCAAAACATCAATTAAAATTCTTAAATTTAAAAGACTTAAAAAAAAAAGGAAATTCTAATAATGACATTTTATAAAGATAAAATAATTCACATTTAAGATAAATTATTAAATTCTATAAATGAATTGATATACACATTTTCCACGAATTTGAGATTACATGTAACAATCCTAGTACCATAACAAAGTTTTTGGAGAATTTGCGTCACTTCTCTTGTTAGTTCATTATAATCCTGCCATTGAGTTGAATATAATGTGTCATTATATAGTAAAAGAAATTACTATCGTATAGAAATTAGACAATAGCATGTAATTAATAGGGTAAGTATAAAATTGGGTGAATTTGTGAAACTGAAAAAGATGGAAGAAAAAATAAATAAATATTTATAAAATTATATATTTAAAATTTAAAATAATAATAAAATATTTTCAAAATATGATTGAATTAAATATCAAATAAATTTAACTATTTGAAATTTAAATTCTTTAATGAAAAATGTTTGATTTTTTTAATATTAAAAATATATAAATTTGATATAAGAAAAAGTAATAATATTGTTACAATAATTTTTGCTATTATCACAAGAAAAATACATAAAATATTCATTTTATTTATAATATTAATTATAATTTAATGTAATTATTATTAAATAAATTTTTTATTAATGATTTATTCTTATCTATAATTATACCTTAATATTATTATGATTAGATTAAATTTTTATTAATAAATTATTTTTATTATTGTAATAATATATAAGAAAATGTAATTATGAGTGTTAAGGACGATTGTAAACGTCTTTTTTGTTGTTGCTCAATATTTCGAGGTCTACAACGGTTACCAAATCCGTTGAAAATTTAGTAGCAATCAAAGCCACAGAACAGAACAGAACACTGCGAGCAAATCCATGGCTTGCTCGTTCACGCTGTGGCCCTCCTCTCATGCTACTAGTGTAGCTTCCTCTCCGTTAAAGCCTTTCTCTCACACAGCAATTTTTCCTTATAAAATTCATACAATCTCCAGAAAAACTTCCAAGTTTCGGAAACTCCTCACGGTTTCAGCTTCAGCTTCATCCTCTGCTCTCGAAGCTCTCATTTTTGACTGCGATGGTGTCATTCTTGAATCCGAGCACTTACACCGCCAAGCTTATAACGATGCTTTCACTCATTTCAATGTTCGCTGTTCTGGCTCACCTCAACTTCTCAATTGGGGCTTAGATTTCTACGACATTCTTCAGAATCGCATCGGTGGAGGCAAACCCAAAATGCGATGGTTCTTTCTAATTCTTTTACACTTACGTCATACGGAAAATTGAAATCTAGGGTTGGATTGATTCGGTTTTTGGATTGATAAGGTACTTCAAGGAGCATGGTTGGCCTTCGTCGACGATCTTCGAGAAGCCTCCAGAGGACGATGAGGAAAGAGCCAAGTTGATTGATACTCTTCAGGTGATTTTTTTTCTTTATTTGGTTTAGCGTTTGACTAGTGAGTAAATAGAAGGAAATACATGATTTTAGTACTGTGAACTGTAAATCGTAGTGATTATCAGTGACGAGAAACTTCAGTTGAGTTCCGGCAATAGCATGTTTGATCCCAAAATAGCACGTGAGTTGTATATAGCATGTTCATATGTTGTACGTAGACATTGTACATTGTATATATATCTACATGTTATATGTAGACATTGTAAACATATAAGCTAACATGTTATTTTGGGACGAATGTGTGTATGCGCAATATATACGTGTTATGCTGGGGCTTCAAGTCATTTCAGTTGTGCCTGTAAGGCTGCAAAAACTCATTCTATGCAGCATATAATTAGAGAAAGAAGCAAAGAACATGGATTCTGATGACATTTTTTTCATCAATTAGTCATAATTTTGTGAATACTGCTCAAGTTTTAAGTCAAAAACCAGAACATGAATGACAGTGTTTTCTCTGCTAGTTAACCGAAAGCTTTTTTCTGTTAGTATAACTGGTTGTAGCTCATGCTAAATGTTTTCTAATTTTCTGGAAATTATCACCTTTTGTCACTAAATTAATATATAAAAATCCTCTATTTTATACTTTAATGCGTAGTATCACATATAGTCTTTAGAATTATGAATTATAATCTTCTTTTTTTACCAATTTTTGTTTCTCCATTCAAAATGAATTTTTAATGTCGTGTTTGGTATGATGATTGTGATCGAAGTTGTATAGGTAACATCATTTTATCGTTTATATGGTTCTCTTACTTTTGAATTTACTTCAAACTGTTTTGATCCACATATTGTATTGTAGGACTGGAAAACTGAGAGGTACAAAGAAATAATCAAATCTGGAAAGGTAAGATGAAATTAATGAATTTCCCAATCAATTTCCTTCTTTTAAAATGTTGAACATGTTAACCTATATCATTACAGAATGATATCGTTCCGCCAGGTACAACCTAGACCTGGAGTTTTAAGTCTGATGGATGAGGCCAAGGCTGCAGTAAGTTAATGTTGATGTTTATAATGTAACATTTCTTTTGGGTACATTGAAGCGTTAATTATGTGTATTGCTTGGTTCTTGATTCAACTCTACCATTGCTATTTGCATTGCAAATCAGTTTAGTTAAATTCCTGCCTTCTCTTCCTTTGCTCTGTTTTTATTCCATCTTCCTTTAATCTGATCTGATGCTTAATAATGCATTTTTCTTTTGTTTGTAGGGGAAAAAGCTTGCTGTTTGCTCCGCTGCAACTAAAAGTTCAGTTATACTATGTCTTGAAAATCTTTTAGGAATTGTACGCCATCTCTCTGACATTTGCTTTTTTAACAGAATCAGTGTTCACCTCTGTCTGTATTTTCTTATATCATTTTATTATTGTGCATTGTTTGTTCTAGGAGCGCTTTCAAAGTCTTGATTGCTTCCTTGCCGGTATGTTAATCCAAATTTTATTTTCTATTTGCTTTAAAACCTAAATTTGTTGCCTACAGGGGTAAAATATTTACAATCTGTGGAATGTCGACACCCATAAGCTCATATCAGTAACTCATATCAGTAATTCATCCACAAAAGAATCCACCCATAAGCTCCATTTGCTTATGTTCCAAGATTCTGATATCTGGTTTTTTTTCATAAATTAGAATACTTAATAACGTAGATGTCATCATTTTTTCCAGGAGATGATGTGAAGCTGAAAAAACCTGATCCTTCTATCTATCTGACAGCTGTTGAGGTACTTGTTAGCAAAAATAAATAAAAGAAGTGATTGAGGTACTTGTTTAGCATCAAAAACTTCAAATGGTGAACCAATGCTTTCTATATATATGCATTGCAGAGGCTTGGTGTATCAGCGAAAGACTGTCTTGTTGTTGAAGACAGCGTTATTGGGCTACAGGTAGATCTTGTTTTTGTAACAATTTGTTTCTTAGACACTTGAGATTACCAGTACTGTCAGAATGCCTAATACAATTTTTTTCTTGAAATTATCCTGAATTTTCAATACCGTGCATTATTTATCTCTATTGCATTGTTACCATGGTAGTTTAACCTCAAAGCAAACTTGTCTCACAGGCAGCAACAAGTGCTGGGATGTCATGTGTGATCACATATACATCTTCAACAGAAAACCAGGTAGGCCTATCAAACAGAGAAGTTCCATGCGTAATAATTGACTGACTAATTATAATTGTTATTTTAGGATTTCAAAGATGCAATAGCAATCTATCCCGACCTGAGCAAAGTGAGGTAATACCCCTACTATAACTGTATTGTATGGATAAGTGGAAGTGACATTGCATTGTTGTTTGTTCTTTCTTTTCCCTTTAATTAAATGTGGTATCACTTTGTTTTTCTTGTCATCTATGCAGATTGGAAGACTTGGAGCTATTACTCCAAAAAGTTGTCACTGCAAAATAGAAAGAACGAACCATGCTTGTTGGAATTCAAATTACTTGCGGAATGTAAATTAATGACAGCCAGCCAAATAGCTTTGAAGGTGCCTTTATTCTTTTCATATTTTTGCTTGGAAATGATTAAAAGCAAAAAAGGAAAAAATTCATTGAGGCACAGATACATGTGAAATGGAAACAAAGTTCCTTCAGTCGTAGGCACGAGTAAAATGTTCTCCTTTATTTCTTGATACTCTGGTATTGAGTATTGCTTTCGTTCTTCCAATTGCTAGTTCTCATTATCAGCAAAAACCTCAAGCAAATGGGTTTGTCACTTCCACTTATCCATACAATACAGAGAGATGTTTCATACAGTTATAGTAGGGGTAAATGTTCATCTAGTTATTAATCTTATATGAAAAAATTTCAATTTACTACTCTTAATATTTTTTAGTGACTATTTTTATTGTTTAAAGGTCTTTTAATTAACTACTTTTAAAAATTGGCCAATTTGATAGTGATATTTATGTCACCTAAATAGAGTGATAAGTTATAAGGACGTGTTGTGAATAATTTAATAAAGTTATTATTTCATATATCGTGCACATGGCGTAAATTTTTCAATTACATTCGGAAATTTTGGGTTAAAATAGTTTATTGAAAGATATGTAAATAATATAAATAATCAATTGAAATAAAATATTAAAAGTAATAAACTTAATTTTTTTAGATAACATTAATAGCTAATAGAATGTTCTCTTTTCGTAGACAAGGTAATTCCGAAGAGTTGTAAAGCAAACATTAAATGTCAAAAATAAAACTTTAAATTAGGATAATTTCAGTCACTTACCAGTTGTCATACTTAGACAAGCTAATACTATCTTGAACACTTAAAAAGTTCCAATTGATAATCATAGTACTTTGCTAAAGATGCAAGAAGTTGGAAATAAAAAACCTCATGCCATATGTATCCCTTATCCAACACAAGGTCACATCTCTTGAAGCTTAATTCAGAAACGGAAGTACCTGCAGTTACTTTGCATAGTTTTAAGAATAGTTTTTTTTATCTCGCTATTTTTAAGAAAAGGATTAAGAAAAAAAATTAATTTTTAAGTATTTTTTAAATTAAACTTATAATATAACTTTCATATCAGTTCATTTGTATGGCATTAGAATTATGATTTTAATCATTATTCTCACTTCAACGACTTCTACCTTTTGTTATGTCATTCTTTTTGTTTTATTTATTTTTTTAGTTTTAATCTATTTTACCTTCACTTAAATAATAATATTTTGAATGCACATGTCAAACAAAAATATTTTATTGTAAATTTCATTGAAATTTAATTTTCTTTTTGTCCTTTTATGATCCTTTTGCAATAACAACGGAATAAAAACAAAACTCATTTTCTATTCTAAAGAACTAGTGATTATTTGGGACTTAACCTACGAGACTTTGACATTCATTTTTTCCTTTTTTTAATACAACATACACTCACACTCAAAATTGGATTTGAACCTCAGACTTTCAACATGTCTAAATAAGTTTTATGCTGTTGAGTCATAAGCTCATTGACTATACTTACCGTTTGAAATGACTTACTCTTTCAATCAAAAACAGTTTAAAAAAATGTTTTCAAGAAGAAGCACATTATTTGTGATTCATTCTCTTAAATGTGTAATGTGTTTAGTTCAAAAATGTTGAAAGAAAAACAGTTATGATGGATCTTGCTCAAGTAATTACTGCAGTGCTTTTCAAATATTATTTCATGTGCGATGGTAAACTTGATACACCGATCAACTGAATCCTAGGGGTGAAAAATGTGAGGCTGAAGGATATTCTCAGCTTCATTAGAGACACCAATGACATAATGTTTGACACCATGGGTCGAGAAACACTAACTGTTTCACAACTTCTGCAATAATTTTCAAGAAAGTCGATAATTTTGAACATCTTAGAAGCAATCTCAACAAAGTTTTCTAAAATTTACAACATAGGACCTCTTTGTTAAGCAGACATGCATACTTCCTTAAGAAAATCTGAAGAGGTATCTTTACATTATGCATTCTCCACCTTCTGAAGTCCTTTTTTATAAGATGACTTTCTTAACATAATCTCACCTGAGACTAGCTACAATCACATCACTTCCATCTCACCAACTTTGGTTCAGATTTGCTGAATTCCTTGCCATGCATCAACATTCCAAAATAATGCACTCATGGAGATGAAACTTAAATGATGTGATAATAACATTGAAATGACACCACCACAACTATCTCCTGCTTGCAGTCTTACCCTTACTTAGATCGGCAAGTTCCTCGAGGAGCTTCTTCTCATCACTACTTAATCGTTTTGGGATTTCAACCTGCACACGAACCAGCTGATCGCCTCGCATGTTACTTTTGTTCAGGTATGGAACACCTTTCTTTGCCATCACAAGGGTAGTGTTCGGTTGGGTACCAGATGGGATCTTCAAATCAGCCATGCCATCAACTGTGGGAACTTTAATGGTAGTACCCAAAATTGCATCAATGTAGGATACTTTGCAAGTGTACAAAATGTTGGTGTCATCTCTCCTGAGAATAGGATCTGGAATAACCTCGATAATGACGAAAAGATCTCCAGGAGATCCACCACACTTCCCAGCATTACCTTCATTACGGACTCTTAGACGGCTACCAGAATCTACACCAGCTGGAACTTTCAGACCTATCCTCTTTGTTCTCCTCACTCGACCATCACCAGAACATGTGTTACAGGGGGTGAATGTCTCCCCAGTCCCACCACATGTAGAGCATGTCATAACCTGTTGGAAGACACCTAGAGGGGTCCTTGTCGATGAGACAACCTGGCCTTGCCCCCCACAAGTGCTACATGTAGTAGGTTTGGTGCCTGGTTTAGCACCCGAACCATTGCAAGTTCCACAAGTCTCAAGGCGGCTTATTTCAATCTCTTTTTCAACTCCAAAAATTGCTTCCTTAAAGTTCAAGCCAATATTGTAGTACTCATCCTGACCATCAACTGCTCTGTTCCTAGATCCTCTGCCCCCCATTCCACCCATCCCGCCCATACCACCCATTCCCTCAAATAGTGACTCAAACAGATCAAAAGGATTGCTGAAATCCTGATATAGTAAGAGTCAACAATGTGAGGTGGAGAAACTTTGTTAGAAAGGAAAGAGAAACAAATTACTGCTCCGGATTACCAAAGAGATACTTACCCCCATGCCTGCACCAGCACCTTTAAGTCCAGCCTCTCCATATCTGTCATATAGGGATTTTTTTTCATCGTCGGACAAGACCTAAAATGTTTCAATCCCAAGAAGATTAAAACAACAGATCATAGTTGAAACTGACACCAACTAAATCATGAATAAGACCATGTTTTACCTCATATGCATTGCTAATTTCTTTGAACTTCTGCTCTGCTCCCGGATCCCTGAAACACAGAAGTATAATATTAAAAAATGACAAACATCTTTAAATGCATCACATAAATTAATGACAGACCGTAATTGGATGGAAAAGAACAGCCCATAATCTAGCAATGAGTTCAAAAGACAAACTCACTTATTTATATCTGGATGATAACTCCTGGCAAGCTTCCTGTAGGCTGAAAAAAAAACAGTAAAAAAAAGCTCTTATCAATTGAAGGACAATAAATTAACCATTTAAAATATGACAAAATATATACATAATACATAAATGCTGGGTGGAAGCCCTAATGTTTACAAGCATTTGGTCTAGTAAAAGACAAGGAGATAAAATTCTAACTGGCCTTTGCAAATAAATTGATCTTAAGGCAGAAAACAGTAAACAATAATTACCAAAAAAATAAATACACAGCCTACATTAAAGGAAATGGAGAGACCACTAAAATAAATAAATGTGATAGATACCAGTTTTAATTTCAGATTTGCTGGCATTTCTCGATACCCCAAGAACAGAATAGTAGTCCTGGATATTAAGACAATTCAGTATTCAAATTTAATGATAAAATGGATGATGATAATTAATTCAAATTAGTACAAGTTTCGTAAAAGGAAAAGAAAAAAATTAATGCTAACTCACAGCATTTGCTCTAACAATAAGTCTTGTTCCCCCATGAAGATGTGAAGCTCGCCCTAACCTAGTAGGTGAGAAAGCATGAAAGGAAACTGAAGAAAATAAGCTTGAAGTGGGTGCCCCCAACTGCCGTAATTTGTTTGTAACACTGCCAGAGATATGACCTAAACTCATCAGACCATTCAACTAAATCTTAATATACTTGATAGCATTCAGAATTTATCCTCTTGTGTTCTGTTTTCTTTTTTTCTGGGTAGTTTGAGAAGCTCATGCATATTTATGCTAAAAAAAAATATTAAACTGAAAGAAACAAAATAAGATGCCAATATCTGCGACTTAGACCCAAACAAGGAAAAACCTTTATGGGCCATCAAACAAAATCAGGGTCAATCCATGTTTCGATAAATCACATGCAAAAAAAACATTGGATGCCCTCTTGCAGCAGGGTTCTACGGTTACATTTGTTGATTTGGGATAGTTTGGAAGATCTGAGAATCTGTTAGAGGTTTCATTAGTTTCTAAACTGCTATAGGACTTTTGACTGCCTATGTAAACAGACCTACTGTTACTTTATATTCAATTTGTAACTGAGATAAATTGACTTCAAAGTTTATTTCCTTCTTCTCCAATTCCTTCCAATGTTCCTATTAGGCTTTCCCCTCACATACTGGCAGAATGTAAAACTGGAAAATTCATGTAAACACATCTTTGCCAGGCGACTGTGTTTAACCTCGAGAGTTCTCAGCAAATTTTAAGTGAACCATCATTGAAAATCCATCAATGCCACAGGCCTAAATGTAACCCTTCTTTTGACTTATTCAAACCTCTATTTACAGAGAACTCACTAAACAAAACAAGAATGAAGGACCCTTCTAAATATGCTCACCAGCAGCACTGGAATTTTGCCATCTTGTTTGTAGAATAAAACTTCATCAAAGGCTTAGGATGAATACCCCACTGGGCAACCCATGTACTTCCAGATGGTATAATTGCCATTTAGTATATTTTCTGCAAATAACCAATTGAATTTCCACCTAAGAGACTACAGCAAAGAGAAAGATATGCAAGTGAGAACATAAGAAATGTTAAAAATAAGTCATACAGAGAGATAAAAGTAATTGGTTCAAAGATAGTGCTTTGAGTTCATCAGCTCAAGAATAGAAATAAAGTATCAAGTTGGTTAGATCAACTCAACTTAGGGTTTGTTTCATAACCCTTTCAATCTCAATTTCTAAATTTTAGAAATTTTGAAATTAGATATGTTTGATAACTCATTTTTAATTTTTATTTA
Source organism: Hippophae tibetana (assembly GCA_037013495.1). Lineage (NCBI taxonomy): Eukaryota > Viridiplantae > Streptophyta > Magnoliopsida > Rosales > Elaeagnaceae > Hippophae > Hippophae tibetana. The sequence goes on from CM072809.1 coordinate 44,440,951, forward strand.
AAATTTTTTGAATTTCAGTTTTTAAATTTAAGCAAATTTTGAAAATCAAAAGAAGTCAAATCTGGAATTAAAATTCCATTTTTATTTAATCCTTAAAACAAATAACCTAAGCATATTCAATCATGCTCAATTTTACTCAGAATGATTAAGGAGCAAAAGTTCAATGATAATTTATGAAAATGTAAGTTTACAATAGAATTTTAGAGCTTAAAATTATGAAGATTGGAAATTAGAAATTGGTTATCAAACAAGAACATCCAATTTTCAAATTCTACTTTTCAAAATTAAAACTAGAAATTGTTATCAAATATATTTTCAATTTTCTTTTTCAAAATTGATTAGAAATTGAAAATTCAATTACAAAAATAAGGGATTAAAAATTAGAAATTAAAGTGAAAATTATAAGTTATCTATTAAACTAATCAAGAACGACGATATTCTGATGAGGGATCTAACGCTCCAATGTCAACTTGTGTATACATAGAGTTTGGATTTTAGCTAAAATCGGCACATAAGGTATACCTTGATAACAGGAATATGATTTTGATTCGACAAAAGTTGCGAAAGGAGAACACCCCTCACACTGCTCTCCGCAAATTCCCTTTCATTTCCAAAAACAAGGCAGATTATGTATATAAAACTTCACATGCCTCATAAAAAGTTCTCAACTTTCAAAGAGATTAACCAATTTGTACATTCATCATGCCAACTCATAGTCGGGATCATATTTATCCATAAATGCCATCTCTCTTGAGCTCACACTTTTCAGTAATTTCTAATTTCTACTTGACTCTGTCTAACAACCTAACATGAAATCCAAACATGGGAGTAACTTCCCATGAACCATAATTCAACACATCCCAAAAGTGTCATTTTCTAACACTAATATAAATCCTTTCCTATTAAGCTCATTTACATAGTCATCTAACAAACTGATTAAACTGTGCATATTTGGTTGTATGTAATAGAATCAAAATTGATTCTTCTTAATTTTATGTTTAATTGGGCCGGAAAGTGAGAATAGAATATAATAGAAAGAATCATAATTCTTTTTTTCCCTTTAAGGAATTATGATTCTATTCCCATATCAATTTTCTTTTCCAATTTTATCCCAATTTTAAATATAATCTTAAATCCCACCCAAATCTCAAAATTCTAAACCTTATTTAGAAAAATAATAATTTTAACTCTAAACTTTAACCCAAAAATATAACCCTAAACTCAAAACCCTAAAACCCAAAAACTTAAATCATAAATCTCAACCCTTAAAACCCAAAACTTTATTTAAAAAAATAATAATTTAATAATATATTTTATTTTTAAGTAATAATTATTTAAAAAAATAATAAATTTAATAATATATTTTATTTTTAAGTAATAATTATTTAAAAAAATAATAAATTTAATAATATAATTTGTCTGAAAAAAAATTAATATTTAAATAATATTATTTAAATTTTCATAAATATAAAGATATTAAAGTAATATATAATATTTTCAATTTCATTTTAATGGTAAATCAAAAACTATAATATTCATTCTTTTTTTTATTACAATATTCAAACCAAACAAAATTAATTATTTATCATATCCCATCAACCAAACCACCAAAAAGAATTTCATTCCAACTTCATGAACCAAACCAAAAGGAATTTCATTGCAACTAATAATAGTAATTAAAAAAAACTCAAGAAATAAGCAGCAGGCATATGAATTTTCCAAACCTCATTAGATAGCAAATACAACGAGAAAGAAGTAAAGGAGGGAAAAAAAAATACGAGTGATAAAATCATAAGAAAATAACAATAAAAATCGAATTGAAATAAACGAAGCACGAGGAGATTAGGGGTGTAGAGAAGGAAAACCCTAAAATTAAAAAAAAAAAAAAGCAAACCTGGTTTGATCTTATCGGATGTTTATTCAATTTCACTTAGTCGCTTAGCTCTCTTTGTTTAAAGTTAGAAAGAGAGATTGTGTGTGTGTGTGCCGCAACAGGTTGAGTTGGGGAGGATGAGGTTTTAGAATGCTCTAAGGCTCAAACCCCTTTGAAAACTTTCGTTTTTTTCTCACAATTAAGGCCAAAATACGAGATTTGATTCGCTGCTTTATAACCTAAATTAATGCCGTGGGAATGATTTATTTCTCGATTTTTTTTTAAAAAACTTCTAATATTTTAAATTACAAATTAATTTAAGACTAAACAAAAAATTTAAAAAGTTGTGTACCAAGTATTAAAATTTCCGTTCCAAAAAAAAATATTAATTTTTTTAAAAGAAGTATTAAAAAATTTAAAAATATAATATTCTTAAAATTTATAAAAAAAAATATCTTAATAATATTAAACAATTTTTAATATTAAACGAATTTAAATAATCATAATTTAATTTAAATAAAAATAAAAATTAAATGATATATTAATTTTTTAAATAATAAAAATATAAAAATTATTATTTTTATAATTATAAGTATTAAAAATATTATTTTTATAAACTACTAGTGAATAAATAGTTAACCATAAAGATTAATATAGTTATGAAAAATTAAATGGGTGAAATGGCATCTTCTAGTGTTTTTTTCCCTATAGTGTCGTTTTTTAGTGCTTTCTAGGCTTACGTGGAATTTTTTTCTTTTTAACTTACCGAACCAAAAACAAAACAATAATATTTTTTGTATTTACTTTATTTATTTTCATTATTTTACAAAAATATTATTTTATTTTAAATACCGATTAATTAAAATTTATTTATTATTATAAGAATATTATTTTTATTATTATAAGCTTTTAAATTTTTTGTTTTTTTTAACAAATTGGAAATGAGGTTTTTATTTTGAGAATCACTCTCAAGCCTTCTTAATTCCTAAATATTCATTTAACCGTTGAAACTTTTAGTTAAGAGGGTAGAGATACATCATTAATTTATAACTCTTTAAAATAACAATTAATAATAATTTTAAAAATTATAATAACAAATAATATCTTAATAATATTCAACGTTCTTAAATTGAAATGAATTTTTTTTTGGATTCTTGGTATAAAAGATAAGTGACTCTGGCATTTATAAAGGTCTATTATAGACCAGAGATTTGCTCAACAATGGAAGTTATAGGCAAATAGGAATAGGCAACATTAACCCTTTACTGGAATCTTTAATCCTATGATTACCTCAACAAAGATTGCCTCTTAGGTTTTGGAATAACACAAGGAAGTTAAAGAAAAAAATGTAGAGAATCGAAACTGTCACTGACCTTTGTCATATATAATGGTTTGGCTCGGGAAAATCACAATTTAGAGTCAAGATGCATAAGGTTTTGATCAACAACAAAGATCCTAATTCATATTTCTGTTTGTGAAAAAACTATATATGGAAAGTTAAAATTTATACCAGACACTTATTTGGAATATATTAAATAATTGTTTAAGCACTAGGAAAAGAATTCGTGCCTATAAAAACTTAAAAGACATAAATTATCCACTTTGTCACAAGGAGATCGAAGATGAAGACCAACTCTTGATGTGAAATTCTTAAGCCATGGTGTCTAAAATGAAAATGGCATATAACTTGAAATTTCACTCAATGATTGAACATTACATTGTATATACAAACTTTATTCTTAACGAAAGTTTATAAGATATGAATTTAATTAACTTAGAGAGAGTGAATAAGTTATTTTTAATTTTTATCAATTTATAATTTAATAATTTAAATAAAACAGTCAGTCATGCAATCGTATGTAATAATAAAATAAAAAAATAACACATGATATTTTTAGGTAGAAACAACCTAAGCCATAACCATGATCTAAGAAGAAAATTATCGGTCCATCGGACTACCTAACTTTCCACTATGAGAAACAAATGTTCAAGTACAAAAACTCTATCTTATGCTCCTAGGATACTGTTCAAATATACATTACTTACGAGTTACTACTCTGTTTTCATAGTTTTCAATAGTAGCGTGAGCGGTTTTCAAACCAACATTCCAATAAACTCTCTGTCAATCAGATACATTCACGAATCAACTGTAAAAAAGTTAGCACAAAAAACAAAAGTGATGGTGTGTATTTTAGAATTGATTTAATAATGAATAATCCTAACTAAATTATTCAAAACATATGTCACGAAATCAAATCAACTAGAAAATCCTAAAGCAAAAAGATTAAACACAAGTTCAATAAAAATAGTTTCTTTAAAGATTAATAATCAAATCAAATAATTATGATATAACAAACACAATTATTTGATCTAATAATTTAAAAACAAAAATAAAGAAAAAGTTATAAGAACATATGATCAAAATATCATAAACTAATTAGTCTTATTAATCAATCAAACATAACCACCAATATTTGATAGATTAACTAAATAAAGAAGCCTAAATTATGATTTTATATTTGTAAAACAAGAGAGAGATTAAAAAGAAAAAAATAATGCTCTTGTGTGTTTGATTGAAACAATGAGCAATTGATTTTATTTATAGGAAAAATTAAAACCTTTAATCCTATATAATTGATAAATATATTTTCTATTACAAATAGGATTAATAATACTCACTAATTAAGAAAACTCTTATATAATTTAGAAATATATTTTCTATTACAAATAGAATTAGTAATACTCACTAATTAAGAAGACTCTTATTTAAAGAAGAGTTCTTTTATAGTATATTTTATGCTACCTTTTAGCCTATAATTTAACTTATATCTTATATAATATTTTAGCATATATCTTATTTTATATTTTAATATAAATATTTTAGTAGCAAAAATATTTTTAGATTTATGAATATGTGCTATTAAATACATGAGTATAATTCTATGTATTATAGTTATAACAAATATATTTAAAGTACGACTACCTGAAATTCTTAGATTTTTTCAATTTTTTTTATAGATTTAATAACAAACCTAAAAATATTTTTACAGGTAAATATTTTGTCCACAAAAATAAACAACACTCATAGTCCTAATACTTAACCCGTCGAAAAGATGAAAACTTATAGAAATAAACTCTAAATAATTCACATTTGTTGCAGTGATTATGTTAGAGAAAGTGTGATCGGTGAGAAACGAAGTAATTTTTCAAAGAATAATTTAAATCAAGATTTTTTTGGTGAAAGTACTTCTCATTGGTGTTGATGATTTCTCTGAGCTACTCTCAGAAAAGGAGACTGACACACATGAAATAGTGAATACTAAATAACCTATGTACCCTCAGTTTGGCAACCTCTTCCCTCTTACTCCTATCAAACTCAGTTTTGATGCAGCATAACATGAAAGAAATTAAGGCAGGAATGGAATTCATAGTCACATACCACTATGACAGAATCATGTATTATTAGGTGGGATATGATTTCACTAACTTACTTGAAGAAGCAGAAGCCTTTTTTTGCAACATACTCTTATGCATTGCAATTTACCAACAAACCATTGCACCTTGAAGGCAAGACGATTATGGATGCTTTCTTATATGAAAATTGGAAGTCAATATCATCAATTACAAGAACTATACTGGAAGAGGTCAATCAACATTTAAATAAATTTTTGATACTTTTGATCAAATGGATTCCAAGAAATCTAAACCAGAGGGCACATGAACTCATTCAGTGATCCAGTAGAAAAGTCAAAGTTAGAATCATTGAAAATGTAAGAACTATGAGTTCATAGACAAAATATTTATTTATAAAATTTTTTTAAGTCTGCTATCAAGTCTATTAAAAAAAACCAAACAAATTTGAAATTATTTTTAATACTAAAATATGGAATAAGATATGTTAAAATATTATATAAGATATACTCTAAATTATAGCTGAAATCTTTAGCATAAAAGATAACATAAAATCTATTTTAAAAGATATTAGATAAGATATACTCTAAATTATAGCTAAAATCTTTAGCATACAATTTATTTTAAAAGAACTCTTATTAATTAGTGAGTATTACTAATCCTATTTGTAATAGAAAAAATATTTATCAATTATATAGGAGTTTTTTTAATTAATAAGTATTACTAATTATATTTGTAATATAAAAGATATTTATCAATTACATATGATTAAAGATTTTAATTTTTTCTATAAATAAAACTCATTGCTCATTCTTTCAATTATTCACACAAGAACATTATTTTAATCTTCTTAATTTCTCTTTCTTGTTTTACAAATATAAGATCATATTTTTTTAGGCTTATTTATTTAGTTAATCTATCAAATATTGGTGGTTATGTTTGATTAATTAATAAGCTTAATTATTTTATGATATTTTGATAATATGTTTTTATAGCTTCTTCTTTATTTTTGTTCTTAAATTGTTAGATCAAATAATTATTTTTATCATATCATAGTTATTTGATTTGAGTATTAATCTTTAAAAAAATTATTTTTATTGAACTTGTGCATGATCTTTTTTGCTCTAAGATTTATTAGTTGATTTGATTTAAGTGACATATGTTTTGAATCTAGTTAGAATTATTCATTATTAAATACATTCTCAGACCTAATGTGCCTCAGACATCATATCTAATAATTTATCACTCCATATAAATAAGTTTAACAAAATGGGAGATAAGTGAGTTCCTCTTTCTCTTATAAAGTGCAAAAGCACATAATAACTAGACAAATATGACATTTTTCTTTCTCTAGAATTATTCACATTTCTTGGTTCATAAATAACATGTTACCATTAATTTTAATAGTTTATTTTGTCAAATTTAATCCCATGAATATCAGATTTAGTGAGTTTTTTTAACTTAAAAGTCTTCCCAATATTTAGATCTATGTTTGGTTCTAATGCCTGTAAGTAAGTGTTGATATATTTTTATTACTCATTTAAAGATTTGCCTAACATGTAGATATCTTGTTCACTGTGGAGTTTTATTGATACATATGAAAAATATCAATAATACTATCAAAGTTTGTATTTTTTTAAAAATATCCCTAATTTTTTAAAAATATCAAAGAAGACATTCAATTTTAATTAAAAGGTAACAACTATTTAATGGCATTTCTACATTACCTTTAAAATCAAATAAATATATTTGATTTTAAGTTAAAATATTAAATAATTAATAAAACTAAAATAATAAAATTAAAATAAAAGTGTTACTTTTCTTATTCAAATATTATATAGTATAAAATTAAAAAAAATAATAAATTAAAAAAATAATATACATGTGCTTTACTAATTAAGAAAATAAAATTAAAGTATTGAATGAATATTTTTATTTTGTCCAAATCACATGCTACTAGGTGATGGCTTTTATTTTTTTTAAATGATTTAGGCCCAATTTTAATTAAATTTTAAGACATATAACTCAAGGTTAATAATAAAATAAAATAATTCTTTTAATTTTAATATTTATAGTAGAATTAATAACCAAGTAAACTAATTTATAAAAATATAAAAATTGAGAATAAATTTTAAGAAAATAATATTTATGGATCGCTTACTTGAAATAAATTATAATTAACTCATTATTTAATAATAAATTATCTAATTATTAAAAATACATATTCAATTTCTTGCGTATAGTAAGTAATTTTTTAAGTATGTTAAGTATACCTAAAATTTAATTTAAAATTGTTTATAAGACATATAAAAAAAAATTTAAAAATTAATTAATTAATTTTCTCATCAATAAATATAAAATGTGAGGGAAATTTGAAAATTTTATAAAATTAAAAATGTATTTAAAACATTGACCGTCAGAAAGAGAGAGAGGAATAGACATGATTAGGTAATGAAATCAAGAATATATTAATTTTTTAAGATTTTTTTTTTGTTATTTAGTTAGTCTAATTTTTTTATTTTTAGCTTAAACAAACATACTATATATATATATATATTATTTTTAAGTAATAATTCAATAATGTAGTAAAAGAATGAAAAATATATGATATATAATAGATGGACACGCTAATATTAAAAATTATAAAAATAGAGCAGATGTTCGTAAGTAAAGTATATCTGGGAAGTATTTTAGGAAGGGTAGCATAAGACCGAGTCTGTACTTAAATATTTGATTTTCATAATGAAAAGTTAGGTGATTCGGTGAACCGATAGTTTTCCTCTTTAGGTCATACTTGTGACCTAAGTTATTTTCGCTTAAAAATATCGTATGTTATTCTCTTATTTTCGTACTTTATTTTTATATATGAATGCATATCTAGTCATTTTGTTTAGGTTATTAGATTATAAATTGATAAAAATTAAAAATAACATATTCATACTCCTCTAAATTAATTAGGTTTCCTATCAAATAGAGTTAAGAATATTTTGTTCTATTTACTCACCAGAATAGATAGAAGACTAACTCTCTTTCTCTCTCTCTATATATATATATATTTAAAAGGTAACGTCTTAATGGGTGTTTTTTTAAAGAAGGCTTAAAGTACATTTACTCCGTACAACTTTTATACATATATGTTTTTAAACTCATAAAATGTATTATTTAGAAAATTTACGCTTAAGTCTTCAAAGTTTTAAATTAATTGACACAATTTTTAAATTTTTAAAAATTCATGTATTAAACTTGCCTTAGTTATGAAACACACATTTGTGATTCAAAATGTTGGGTTCTATGTATAAAATTATAATTTTTTTGGACTAAATCATATAATTTAAAATTTTAAAGACTTACGTGTGAAATTTTAAAAAATTTAAAACTAAATTATAGTTTTTAAAAATTTGGTGAACTATGTATGAATCTAGTAAAATTGTAGAGACAAATAATATAATTTGATTATTTTTTAATAAAACAATATTTAATATGTTTTGAATTTATGACTTGAAATGAGAAAATAATAAAATCGGATGTTATTTATATATATATATATGATATAATATAATTTTTTAAAAGGTAAGGTGCTAATGGTTGTTTTTTTTAAAGGTTTAACTACATTTGACTCCGTGCAACTTTAAAGTCATAACTCCATACAACTTTTATACATATAAGTTTTTAAAGTCATAAAATGTATTATTTAGAAAATTTACGTATAAGTTTTCAAAATTTTAAATTATTTGACTTAGTTTTTAAATTTTTAAAAATTAACGTATAAAACTTGAATTAGCTACGAAACACACATTTGTGATTCAAAATGTTGAGTTTTATGTATAAAATTATAATTTTTTTAGATTAAATCATATAATTTAAAAATTTAAATATTTATGTGTGAAATTTTAAAAATTTAAAAACTAAATCATAGTTTTTAAAAATTTGATTCAACTATGTATGAATCTAGTAAAATTGTAGGAACAAATAATATAATTTGACCATTTTTTAATAAAATAGTATTTAATGTGTTTTGAATTTATGACTTAAAATGATAAAATAATAAAATCTCACACTTTATTAATGTACGTTATTTATTTATATTTTTGAGTCAATATGATGAAATTAAAATATGAATAACCATAAAAAATCTATTTAAAAAAAGTAAGTAAATAAAAATCAATATTTAAAATCAATGGAACTATTCATCATGAAAATTTTAACTATGCTATAACTCTTATATACTTTTTAAATATGGTGAACCTTTAACCTAAAGTAAAATTTAATTGTAATTTTTAATTTAAAAAGTAAATAAATTTTATAAATAAAAATTTTAATTTGCCTTTAAAATAAGTTTCGATCACCTTTTAAATTACTAAAAGATCTAAAATACAATTTAATAAACGTAACCAACCTATATCACTATATGTTACACTTTATTCAATCTAATATACTTAACCAACCTATATATTACCCTTAATCCTTATTGTTAAGTTCCCTAATCACTTACACATGCGATAGTAGTGGTAGAAAAATATCCACCATGATAATAAAGTTACTCACTTATTATATGGAGGAATCTGATTCTAGTCAGTGTCATTAAAAAAACAAAACCTTCGTCTGGAGTTATAAGCATCTATAGTAGTACATGCCTTTCTAATAGAGATGCTAAATGAGTATTTCTTTCTCGTTAAGTATAATAGGTTCAAATAAGAAGAAAAAATTCACTACATTACCTTATTGAATTATCTTTTTAGTATTCTTTGTTTTCTGGTTTGATTATCACCTTATTTATTATTGTTAAAAGCTATTGATCATAACTCTGTCAAATTTTTAAGTTATATATAAAAAAGATAATATTCATTTTATATATTTATTATCCTTTAAAATGTTTACAGTTTAAATACTTATAATTCAACCATTAATTAATATTATTGTATCTTGAAATATTATCTCTATCTCCGATGCTATGATAAAAAGTATTGGTCACCAGCTTTCTAAAAAGCTCAAATTAAGTAGAGTGCCAATATTCCTTTCCTCTCCCAATTCTAAAAGAACCAGCAAAACACAAATCTAAACACCTTTAAAACCACTTCACCCTATCACCTTCAAAGAAAAGCCAAATGGAAATTTCTCCTTCTGACATCATCATCTTCTTCCTTTCTATTACACTCATGATCATCATCAACCCAAATTACAGCTTTGCCTCGGACCCATCATGTAAAAACACGTGTGGTTCTCTTCAAATCAAGTACCCATTTGGTACTGCTTATGGTTGTGGCTCCCCAAAGTTCAATTCTTTCATTTCCTGTTCAACTACACAAAACAAAGAACAACTCCTCCTTAAAACCCACACTGGATTTTATCCAATCACCTCCATATCCTATTCCACTTCAACCATAACGCTCTCACCAAATGATATGTCAACTTGTTCTTCAATGAAACTTCCCCAACACAATTTGGGCCTTGATTGGGCCAGCCCATTTCAATTAGGCCCATCAACATTCATCCTTTTATCTTGCCAACCACCTACCTCTTCTCTGACCCTCAAAGGTTCTCCCATGTGTGATACTTCCTATTCTCACCTCTGTGCTTCAATTTACACTTGTTCTTCTGTTGTTGAGCTTGGTTTGCCTTTATTCCCACCCACCAACACTTGTTGTGTCTATGCTCCAGCTAATTTTGATAGCAAAGATGAATTGGACCTTCATGGGCTTAAATGTTCTGGGTATACCTCTCTAGTGTCTCTTGGAGATTACCCAACTGATCCAGTTAAGTGGATTTATGGGGTGGAATTGAAGTATAACAATGGAGGTTTAGATGGTAATCTTGTGGAAACTAAATGCAACAGTTGTGAAATGAGTGGTGGTGTTTGTGGATATTCAACTAATTCTTACAATTCATTTCTTTGTGTTTGCAAAAATGGGTTCAATACCACAATGGATTGCAATAGCTATAACCCTGCAAACCAAGGAGTCTTTTGGAGCTCTGCTTCTTTACCAACTTGTAAGTTCTTCTTCTTTTGGACAATAGTATTATTATTATTATTATTATTATTATTATTATTATTATTATTATTATTATTATTATTATTAATTGTTGATTAATTATTAGAATTGATGCTTAATTATAGTTTTATGATATTGGTACATATATAGATGAGCATCATATTCTTTAGACTTCAAATAGTGTAGAACAATTTTGAAAAAAAAAATTAAAAAAGAAATTGTGACCGCCTTTTGCTGCATTGAGTAAATGTCTTGGGAGATAAAGCCAACTTTTGATATGTAAGCAAAAGGATAAGCCTTCATGCGGAAGTTAGCTATATGAATTCTACCCTTTACTTCTTTTAAGTTATTCGTATCAAAGTTAGATAACAAAAACATGTCTAGCCATTCATTCACTCTAATTTTATTCTAAATTTAAAAAAAAAATTAAAAAATGAGCATATATATGTTAAATATAATATTTTACATTAATTATATACAATATTACGATAGAATTTATAAAAATTATGTGTGTTTTTAATCACAATGTTAACCTTTAAGATTGGATAGTTTATAATGTTTATAGAATTTAAGAAGTAGAAGGGAATTGTGTAATAGTTGGCCATCGATTTTTGCAGGGAATTTTGTATATGGTTTTGTTGCTTGGCTGATCGGTCTACAGACTAGCTTGACAAAGAGAGACGTAGAGGGATTTTGCTGCAAATGGGTTTAATTCATTTGCTTATATTTTTCATCTGTCTTTATTGTAATTAAGGTCTTTAAAGAGCCTTCTTTCCTTTTGGATATGTAAAGAGTAATTAGAATTTTCAAATATGAAATGGAATAGAATAAACTATAAAGCATCTTCAGCTCAATTGGATGCAAGTCTTTGACAGTAATACGATCGACAAGTTGCAGATGGGCAATATCTTCATCACATCCAACTCTCTCTGCAATCAGAGGACAGGGTTGGTTAATAACTTTGGTATCTGTTTGCCGGATACTCTAGTAGATTTCAAATCCACAATAATATGTTAGATTTCAAACCCACAATAATACGTTAGTTTTTAAGTAATTAAATTAATATTAAAATAACATGATAAGTTTTAGATATCTTATTGGATGAATGGAAGCAAAACTATATTAATTATGTATAAAATTATACAAAACTTTATTATTATTATTTTTTAGAGCACAACAATTTCATTATTTATGAAAAAGTATATTAGTAATTCAAAAATTGATAAAATGTAAAATATTTAACTTATTATTCAAACTATTATATGTTATTAAATCAATTATTACGTGTTTAAATGATCTAAATTTATATTTTTTAAGTCAATTGAGTTAAAAAAATTTAATAATTCAAAAATTAAGTATATATATATATTCATGTACTATTAATATATTTTTGTTTAAAATTTTTGATATTTTTTTTCATAATTAATAAAATTATAATATTTTATGAAAAAGTTAAGAAAATTTTATGTAACATCTTCGTAATTATTATAATTCTATTATCCTTCATTGTGTATGTTGTTGAATATTGGCTATAAAAATAACAAATTAGTCGCTTAATTTAGGGAAATTAGTGGCCTAATTTGTGGCATAATTTATGGCATAATAAGGAAATTAGTGGCAAAATTTAAGGAAATTAGTGGCACAATTTAAGGAAATTAGTGGCACAATTTAAGGAAATTAGTGGTCTAATTTAAGGCTTAAATTATGACACAATTTAGGGAAAGTGATTCTTGCTTCATCTATAAATAGAGAAGAGTTCATGCATTGAAGAACAAGGAAAAAATTAGAAAAATCAGAGAGAGCATAAGCAAACTCAAAGAGAGAAAATACTTGTGAGTTTAAGAGTTTTTATGTGAGTTTGGGGAAACACTTAAGAGATATTATTAGTGAGGAAATCTGTATCTGTATTCTGTATATTTCCTACTCAGTTCAATAATATCTGCTACCTCCCGTGGACCTAAGCAAGTTTCCGAACTACGTAAATTCTGTGTGTTCTTTTTCCGCTTTGATATATTCATATACCACTATTTATTGCTTTCGTGAACAACAAATTGGTATCAGAGCTAAATATAGCAGTATTATATATATAATCGAAGCTCTCTACGAGATGAGTGCAACGGTGAAAGCCTCCGGAGTGCTGCTGCCAGCAACTGAGTCAACTCACTAAGTTGGACCGAGTCAACTCATTCACTAGTGATATTTGGACCGAGTTGGTCCGTTTTTCATCAGTTTTCAGCTGAGTTGGACCTATTCCTAGCTAATTGGACAATTTCGAATTTAGCTACGGACTTCATTTTTTTCAAATAAGGTATAAAATTTGGAAAAACACTATTTTAAGTTGTAAGTGCAAAATTTGTGTTATCCGTTTGTATTTATGGCTGATAAAAGAGACATCGAAGAAGGTGAACAAGTTGACCATAGAATTTATGGCAAACCAAGTTGTTCTACTCGAAGAACTATGTTGTCCAACGCAAAGTTTGAGGTAGAGAAATTCGACGACACTAATAACTTTGGCATGTGGCAATGTGAAGTATTAGATCTATTGTTCCGAGAAGGATTTAATATAGCCTTGGAGACTAGGCCGAGAGATTATTCAAATGAAGATTGGAATTATGTCAATCGACAAGCTTGTGGCACAACTCAACTATGCTTAGGAAATGGTCAGAAGTACTTTGTCATGAAAGAGAATGTAGCCACAATTCTTTGAAAGAAACTAGAGGACAAGTACATGACGAAAAGTATTGAGAACAGACTCTACTTGAAGAAGAAACTTTTCCGTTTCCAGTACAAGAAAGGTACCCCTATGATTGAGCACTTAGATAATTTCAATAAAATTTTGACCGATCTGCAAAATTTAGATGTTGAAATTATTGATGAAGATAAAGCTTTGTTGTTGCTGAATTCATTACCTAAGAGCTATGAGCATTTAACCACATCCTTTTTATATGGAAAGGATGAAGTTAAGTTCGTAGATGTTTCAAATGCTTTGGTAAATAACGAGTACCGGAAGAAGAATCAACATGATCACAGAGACTCAATATTAGAAGCATTGATGGCAGCCAGAGGTAGGACTAACAACAAAAAATCTGACAGATCAAATAATAGGGGGCAATCCAGATCAAAGTCTAGAGGAGAGTCATCCAGAAGACGTCCTGCGAAGGACGAGTGTGCCTATTGTCACCAGAAAAGGGCACTGGAAGAAAGATTATCCAAACAAGGACAAGTCAAATGCAAATGTTGCACAAAAGGTAGATGAAGATGAAGAATCAGCCTTTTCAGTTTCATCATCAGAAACCTACTCAGATAAGTGGATCCTTGATTCGGGATGTTCTTATCATATGTGTCCAAACAGACATTGGTTTTCGAGTTTTGAGGAGCTTGATGGAGGAGTTGTGCTTATGAGCAACGATAATGCCTGTCAGACAAAAGGGATTGGAATAGTACGATTAAAGATGCACGATGGTACAATCAGATGACTTACAAATGTAAGGTATATTCTTGACCTAAAGAAAAAACCTTATTTCTTTAGGTGTTCTAGATTCTGATGGTTACAAGGTAACATTGGAAAATGGAGTCTTGAAAGTTATACGAGGTGCATTTGTAGTGATGAAGGGTACTCGGAAGGCAAACTTGTATTTCCTAAATGGTAGTACAATTATAGGAAGATCAGCTGTCTCAAGTAGTTTTGAAGAAAAGACAAATGATTCTTCCCGCCTGTGGCACATACACTTAGGGCATGTCGGTGAAAAGACTTTACAAGGCTTAATGAAGCAAGGTCTTTTGAAAGGTGCCAAGACTGAAAAATTTGATTTCTGTGAGCATTGTGTAATGGGAAAACAAACAAGAATCAAGTTCGGCATTGCTATTCATCGTACTAAGGGATTTCTTGATTATATTCACACGGATGTCAAGGGACTTTCAAAGAATGCTTCACTTGGAGGTAAACACTGGTTTGTGACTTTTATTGATGATTTCTCTAGATATGTCTGGATATACACCATAAGTCACAAAGATGAAGTTCTAGATATCTTTCTTAAATGGAAGAAAATGATCGAGATTCAGACAGGCAGAAAAATTAAGAGGCTCAGATATGATAATAGTGGTGAGTACAAATCAGATCCCTTCTTCAAAGTTTGTCAAGATGAAGGGATAATCAAACATTTTTTTGTTCCTCGTACACCACAATAGAATGGAGTTGCAGAACGAATGAATCGTACTTTGGTTGAGAAAGTTCTATGTATGCTATCTCAATCCAAATTGAGCAAGGAATTTTGGGCTGAGGTTTTGTCATATGCAACTCATATAGTCAACAAACTTCCTGCGACTGCATTAGATGGGAAAACTCCTAAAGAGGTATGGTTTGGACAACTTGCTACTGATTATGATTCATTGTGAATATTTGGATGTCCTGCATATTTTCATGTTAGTGAATCCAAATTGGATCCTAGAATAAAGAAAACTGTTTTCTTGGGCTTTAAGGAGTTAAAGGATTTCAAATTTGGTGTGGTGAATCCAAGAAGATCGTCTTAAGCCGAGATCTTACATTTGACGAGTCTATTATGCTAAGACAGACAAATTCAAAGAAAGAGAATGAAAGTCCAAATACTCTTTCAAAGGTGATGTTTGAGACTCCGGAAGATCCAGAAAAGATTGCACCGATTACCGATTATAGTGAAGATGAAATTGATGATCAATAAGAGATCTCAGTTGAGGTGGATGTTCTCTCACCATCACCATCGATTAATCAACAAACAAAATCTATTGCCACTACTCGACCGAGAAGGGAGATTAGGAAGCCTACCAGATACACAGACATGGTAGCATTCGCACTTCCAGTAATTGATGATGATGTCTCATGCACTTACAGAGAAGTCGTGCAAAGAGTTGATAGTATGAAGTGGAAGATGGAAATGGATGAAGAGATGAAGTCTCTACATTAGAATCAGACTTGGGAGTTGGTTCAACTTCCTAAAGGAAAGAAAACTATTGGTTGCAAATGGGTTTATGCCAAGAAGGAAAGTGCTCCTGGTAAAGACAACATCAAATACAAAGCCAAACTCGTAGCAAAAGGCTATGCTCAGAAAGAAGGAATAGACTAAAATGAGGTATTCTCACCTGTTGTTAAGCATTCATCTATTCAGATACTATTGGCTTTGGTAGCATAGTTTGATCTCGAGTTAGTTCAACTCGATGTCAAAATAGCTTTTCTCTATGGTACTTTGAACGAAGAAATCTACATGTCTCAACCGGATGGCTTCAAAATTCCAGGACGAGAGAATTAGGCTTGCAAGTTGAGCAAGTCAATTTATGGTTTTGCAGCAATCACCGCGACAATGGGACAAGCGCTTTGATAGCTTCATCAGAGAGTAGAAGTACACACGTAGTCAGTTTGATCACTGTGTATACTTTCGGAAACTCCAAGACGGTACCTTCATTTATTTGCTCTTATATGTTGATAATATGTTGATTGCATCTAAGAAAAAGATGGAGATCGACAGATTAAAGGCTCTGTTGAGTTCAGAATTTGAAATGAAAGATCTTGGATAAGCTAAGAAAATTCTTGGGATGGAAATCATAAGAGATAGAGTTCCAAGCACAGTCTGTCTGTCACAGACTCAATATCTGAAGAAAGTACTACAAAGGTTTGACATTGATGAAAAAACCAAACCAGTAAGTACACCGCTTGCTCCTCACTTTCAGTTGAGTGCATTGATGTCACCTAGCACCACCGATGAGAAGAAGCAAATGGAACATGTTCCATATGCAAATGCTGTTGGTGCCTTGATGTATGCAATGATTTGCACCAGACATGATATTTCCCATGTTGTTAGTATGGTGAGTCGGTACATGCATAATCCCAGTAAAAGACACTGGCAAGCAGTGAAGTGGATTCTACGGTACATCTATGATACTGTGGACATTGGTTTGAAGTTTGAGAGAGACAAGACTGAAGGCAAACACCTAGTTGGATATGTGGATTCTAACTATGTTGGAGATTTGGATAAGCGTCGATCTACAACTGGTTATGTGTTCATAATGGCAGAAGGACCAGTTTGTTGGAGATCAACATTGCAGTCAACTGTAGCTTTGTCTACTACAAAGGTAGAGTATATGGCTGTAACAGAAGCATTCAAAGAAGCTATCTGGCTTCTCGGGTTGACCAAGGATTTGGGTATTTTTCAGAAGAACGTGGAGGTTTTTTGCGACAACCAGAGTGCCATTTGTTTGGCAAAGAACCAAGTTCATCATGGTCGCACCAAGCACATCGATGTTCGATTTCATTTTGTTCGGAAAATCATTGATGAAGGGAATGTTATACTCCAGAAATTCGGAACTGTAGATATGCTTACAAAGGTGGTTACATGGATCAAGTTTCAATACTGCTTGAACTTAAGCAGCATCTCTTGAGTTTAGAGCGCCTAGGGCGCATTTGGAGGCAGCATTATGAACTTTTTCGCCAAAGTGGAGATTGTTGAATATTGACTCTAAAAGTTACAAATTAGTGGCTTAATTTAGGAAAATTAGTGGCCTAATTTGTGGCATAATTTGTGGCATGATTTAAGGATATTAGTGGCCTAATTTAAGCCTTAAATTATGGCACAATTTAGGGAAATGGAGTCCTTCTTGATGATAACTGTATTTTATATATTATTTTCATCTATTTTATTAATTATAATTGCTATGTTCTTCACATTTTTAGTTAATTTTAGTTTAATAAATTAGTATTTAATGTTTATTTGTTAAGGAATATATTTTTAAGAAAATTAAATAATTTGAATCGAAAACGTACTTAATTGCAAATTTATGTCCAAAAATATAATTTCAAATAAAAGAGTGCTTAATTGCAATTTATAAAAGTTGAAAATATAATTTAAATTAAAATCGGGCTTAATTTTAATTATTAAAAATTAAAAATTTAATTTAAATTAGAAAGGGCTTAATTGTAATTAAAGAAAGTTTAAAATATAATTTGAATTAAATTTGTGCTGGTTATCCAATTACAGAAGCGACCCCATAGGCTTTCGCGTCTCTCTAAAATTGCAATCATGGTAAAATCTTGGTTTATTTAATCATTAATCATGAGGGACTCCCAAGCACACGAATTATCTTAAAAAAAGAAGCTAATAGAGGGCTTGTTATTCAACAGTATAACACGACTTATATACCCATGTCAACCAGTAGCAACATCCATAGATATATCTATGTTCTTATCTATCTAGATTCATCCATTTTTTTAATGAGTTAAAAAGTTTTGATTTCTATACATATGGTTTGCATATAATAATATGAATGGGTTGCCCGGGACTCGAACCCGGAACTAGTCGGATGGAGTAGATAATTGACTTCTTAGAAAAAATAGGTGGAACCATTACCCTTGGTTGCAGGGGTGTGATGAAAGCCCAGGCCAATCAATTGGGTTAAGGCTCAGTGAATCGCTCATATGAAAAAGAAGGCTCGCCTCTAGCCCTTATCTTATACACTAGTCTATTCTTCACTGGCTAAGCAAGGTAAAAGCGCTGCTGGTCCCAATAAAAAAGCAGTCTTCCATTATTCCCCCGGCTTATATACGTAACGTAATAAGACGTGAAAATTTAAGCAAAGATCAGGATTATTCAGGTCTTCTTTGGCCACTCCTTTTATGGGTATAGGAAGCCCCCCTTTAGGGCAAGTTTTCACATGTCGTTCCCCTTTCCAAATTCCTTTCTTTCCATTCAATCCTTTCATTTACACCTTTGTTTGACTCATATTTCCTCCTATTCTTATTTCGGCAGTAAACTAAATAGAAGGCACAGATTCACTATTGAAAGGGCTTATTAAAAGTTATTAAAAAGAAAGGTTGGGCTTTCCGTATAAAATAGGCTATTGGTCCTTTATCGACGTTTCATTTTGAAAGAAAAAGTTTCTAAAGCGCTATTTCAGTTGTAAGTGAATGCAACGAAAAGACCCGGAAAGAACGAATAATGAAACAATTCATATATTGACATTTCGTGCTCATTTCAGAATTTATGCTTTGTTATTCCCATCATCCGGTAACCACAGGATGATCCACAAGAAAGGTGGCAGGATTCGAACCTATGGCCGGCCCGCCCCTGACCTGCTGGGTTGGGTGGCCGGGTTAGCACCCCTCGTCGCTTCTGTACCCGAAATAAATACGCTGCGCTACCTAGCGCGTAACCTTGTCTCTCTTACCCCTCTTCTGGTTATGCCATTACCAATCGCGGCCCCGGGCCGGCCGCCCCTGACCTAATAAGAACTATTATCCTTATGACCAAACAAGGACCAGCTTACTTACTTCTCGAGCGAGAGTTCCACGATCCTGACCAAAATAAATCCCGATTGCTCAAGATCTTTCTCCGAAAGCCTGAAAGCGAACGACCAATAGATCAATGCCTCATCCGTTTTGCCGAGATAGATACATTGATAAAAGAAACTGATCCAAAAGTAAAAAAAGGACGGTTCTTTTTGCCCCGCTAAAGAATGGTAAAAAAACGCGGAGCTCCACGCTAATTAGTAGAATTTTTAGCGCATACTCTTCCTCGGCCTCGGGGAAGAAAAGAAAGATCAGGGTGTATACAAGGAGGTAAACCCCAAATAGTATGAATTCAGCACAAATGGTTTTATCATGACCCCATAATAGGCCAAGACCCTTATTATGATGATAGGGCTGGGCTAAGGCAGTAATCCCCACATAGCTTTTCGTCTCCTTGATAGCAAGAAGTTCTCCAAAAGTATGAAAAGTTGAAGGATTTTTGTCTTATCTTATGCCCCAAAACATCGAGCTTACCTCATGTCAGTTCAATCTTATCATGAACCTGAATCATTTGTTGAAGCCTTCAATCATTCTTGCTGGAGAGATGCTATACAGGAAGAAATCAATGCCCAGAAAAAAAAGAAAAAAGAGTTAGTCTCATTGCCTGTAGGGAAACAAGCCATTAGCTGCAAGTGGATTTACAAGATCAAGCATAAAGCAGATGGCTCGGTAGAGAGATACAAAGCTAGATTAGTAGGTCAAAATGCAATTAAGAAATTTTTTTTTTGCGTAGGGAGAAGAAGCCCACGCGCCATCATCCACACGCACAACGTGAGCCGTCAAATAAGACAAGAAACAGTCAGGATTGGCACGTGTCATTCAAACTCGACCAAAGCGACTGGGTGCAGGTTTTCTCGTTCATGCCACTCGTTGCGCCGAGTGGGGCCCACCTGCCGTGCAGGGAGAGACCCATGTGTCTAACGCGTTTTCAAGGCATGATTCCATGCGACCGATTAACATGAGCCCTGTTATACAACCAATCGAATGATGCCACATGTCCCACCATTCTTTGCATCCAATCATGTGCTGACACGTGGCAAGGTTCAATGAGTGCAAAAACGTAGGATCACGCACGCGTTCCAACCGTTGTCCCCCACATTTTCGTGCCTCTAATCCCATGCGGCATTTCCGCGTGCGCCCGTCCTTGATAGCGAGTGATATGTTGCCACGTGTCCCACTTTAAATTGCAGCGAATCATATCGTGACATGTGACAGCGTGAATTGAAAAAAGAACAACGACATGCACGTTTCCCAGTATTGCATTTTTGATACCAGTTTTCTGTTTTCGATAAATTTTGTCCGCACGCGTAATATTTAATTATTTTCTCTATACATATTTTTCCCCCGCGTATTAAAAAAATATATTTTTAAATGTATTTTTTTTAGAAATTTGATGTTATAAATAGTGGATATTATGATAGAGTTAAAAAGTTTTGGGGAGTTTAAAGTTTGAGATTTTTAGTTTTGTTCGGGGTTGGACTGTGGAACACGTAGAAGTCATTTTTTGGCTTCTGTTGTGTTCTGCGTGTGCCAAATATTTACGATCCGAAATGATTTAATTTTCTTTTGTTCTTCATCTTATTTTCCTTAAACTGCTGTAATTTTAATTTAAATTTATGAAGTAATTTAATTTTTCTAGGGTTGCGTTTTATCTAAATTTATGAAACTTGGATTTAATTATTTTTGAACGATTTATAAGACTTTTAATTTATTTATTCTATTTGTTATTAATGCTTTTGATTATTTACGAATTTTATCAAATAATCTGTGGCACTTAAATAAACTTGGAAGAGACATTTTTGTGTATATTGCTCGTGTTTAGGGTAACATGTATGATTAAAGGAGAGAAACTTTCTTTATTGTATGTGCAATTATTGGAAAACTTTAAACGTAATGAATCTTGGTGAATTTAATTCTCATAGGAATATAGTGAATTAATTTAGCAATGTGTGTTTATACGGAGCTCGGAAGAGATGTATGGATAAAATTAGAAGTTTTCTATTTACAAATTAAATGTACTATAAAAATATAAATAAAGAGAAAATAATATGATTTGAGTTGATTAATTTGGTGAAAAACTACAATCCTAGATTTCTTTTATTTTGTTATTAAACTCTTTTCTTAAACTTTTTACAAATCAATGATCGTTTTGGATAAAATAATAACGAAATAATTTTAGTACTCAACAAATTATAGTAACAAATCTCCGTGGGAACAATAACTTACTTATCAAATATTATTACTTGTGACCGTGTATGCTTGCTCGTTTTATGTTCTCAAAAAGAGACAACACTTTATCTATAAATAGGGAAGAGTTCATGCATTGAAGAACAAGGCAAAAATCAGAAAAATCAGAGAGAGCATAAGCAAACTCAAAGAGAGAAAATACTTGTGAGTTTGAGAGTTTTTCTGTGAGTTTGGGGAAACACTTAAGAGATATTATTAGTGAGAAAATCTATATCTATATTCTGTATATTTCTTACTCAGTTCAATAATATCTGCTGCCTCCCGTGGACCTAGGCGAATTGCCGAACCACGTAAATTCTGTGTATTCTTTTACCGCTTTGATATATTCATATACCGCTATTTATTGCTTCCGTGCACAAAATATGTATACACATCTTATTTAAATCGAACTCGTTCTTCTTAAATTCTTCCGATGGGAAGTCTTCTATCAATTAATCTTCTTCTACGTTATGAGACAACAATGTCTTTAGAGTTACACTAGAACTCTTCCATTACAATATGAACCCACCAAAATATAACAAGCTCCTTTACAAGTCTTACCATTTTTCTTTTTAAATTGCATTTAAAATAATTAATTATAAATATATAAATATATGGATCACACTTAAAATAATTGTATCAAAAACACTCTTATATTAAAAAAAAAAGTTAGTTAACCAACTGGTTTAACTTTTAAATGTGGCCTTAAACAAATATATTTTTTAAGTTATAAAAAACATGTACACCATATTTTTGAATATATATTAAACTTATCTTTTACGCTATAAGAAGAAAAAAAACATATGTGTATAATGTTAGAGATTAAAAATAAAATTATATCTATAAAAGGAGGTTATGTTATACAATTAAAAATAAAAAAATATATATGTAAAAACGAAGTTAAAAACTAAACTTCATTTATAAATAGGTTGTGTTATATACTCAAACCTTAAAATAATAACATATCTCGATAATTATATTTTATTTTAAATTTTATAACCTTGAATAAAACAAGACTTTCATAATAATATTAAGTTGATGTTCAAGCAAAGCACCTAATTTTATTAGCTATTAAAAGTTTTGACTCTTTGTTTTAGACAAGTGTCAACACAACAACAAAGCAATGTACTTAATTAGATCTAATATTTTTAATTTTTTTTAATTTTTTAATTTATTTGATAAAATAAAGTTTTAACATGAATAATTACTTTAAAAAAATTAAAATCAAAATCAAAAATCAAAATAATTATTTGTTATTGTGGCATAATTTTTTTAAATTTAATTGACTAAATTGGTCATAAAAGTAACCAATGAGTTTACTTTCCTAATAGATTTCTTATTTTTAAAATTTATAGAAAAATAATGTATGCACGTGTTAAAGGCAGTTTTAAACTCAATGAGTTTAATTAAGAATATATGAAGTTCTGAACTCAATGAGTTTAATTAAGAATATATGCATTTTTGAGATATGTATGCTTTTTTGTTAATTTGTTCCACCTAAATCAAAGCAAATATTAGAGCATGTATGAATAAATTAGTAATTGAGCATGATAGTAGTAAAATGGTAACTATTATCTGATATATGCCTTGTTGGGCTTAGCATTTGTGACTTGATTCTGCGGCCTGAGGTATATTAATCAGTGCAAAATTACAAATAATTTTACAATAAAATGATAAAAAGAGTATCATTTTTAGGGATTAATAACTTATTTTTAACAAATATCAAAATTATACTAATCTTAATTTTATTTAGAGAAGTCACTACGATCGTTGTAATTGAAATTTAAGATAAAATTAATTTAAAGAAAATATGCAAAAAAAAAAATGTTGTTCAAAGATCAAATTAATAGGAAGCAAACTTCTAGGAAATCGATTTCACCTAATATCTCACTATGCTTTACTCATTTAATTAATTGAATTTAATTCTCTCTGTTTGTTAGCAATCTCCAAAAATATCCAAAAAATTCTTTCGATAGTCAATTGGAAATATTCTTATTCGTTAATTTACACAAGAATATGCAATTTAATAAAGCAAGAAAACATTAAGACCAATGATTTTAAAACTACACAGGTTCATACAAGTCTTTCGATCTATATATTTACCTATGCCAAAATATTCTAGATCTATTCTATAATTCTCTCTTTCGATAGTAAATCATAAGATTAAAATCATCTAATTAATGACCAGTTAATTAGAAGCATTAAACTTAGAATAAATTAGACAAACATGAAGAGAAATAATTCAAATTAATATATAAAATCAAGCATAGTTCAGAATTAAATTACATTTTTTCCTAGAATAAAGAAAAATTAGTTCATGCTAAAAGTTAAATTTAAAATAAACGAATTTACCATAATTTTTTGAGAGAAATTAAAATAAAAATGAATCGTAAAAAGAATATGCTTTTTTGTCTTCTTTGGTGTTTTCTTTTTCTTTCTTTCTTTCTCCTCATCTGCACAACTTATGAATTCTTTTCTTTCTTTGTTTTGTCCCCTCTTCTTTCTACAATCTCCTCTCATTTTTATTTTTATTCCCTCTGCCAGTGTTTTCTCTTATATATATATCCCCAATGCCTCATTTCTTACCTGATATATATATATATATATGTTAATTTAAATTTTTCAAGCAAGAGTTAAACATTTATTTCAACCTAAAGCTAAGTCCTTGAGTGTGTTTGTGAAATAGTCAATTTAACTCCAAATCACTAACAAATTCAAAAAAAAAGTAGAATAATTGAAATTATACGAATTTTCTCAAAACTTAACTCCATAAGTCCAATTTTCATAAATTCTCTTCACTAATGTAATCAAATATCAAATTCAAAGATCAAAAAGTCTTTAATCAAGGTTACATGATTGGCTGAAATGGATATGGAAAATCAAAGCAAATTGGGAAAATACTTGGTAGAAAGAAACAATAAAAAGAATATCCACATGATTTACACCATAACTCTTTCTTGACAATATACTCATACTGAAGACAATATTATTACCATACTTAATAAGTGGATTGTTTTTTTTTTTCTATTTTCAATCATTTTAACCCTTTTTCGATTCTTACTTTTCATTTTCTTTTTTTTCTTTTTTTTTCTTTGATCAAATAGAGAAAATATAATGTGAATTATTTCATTTGAACTAAATTTCTCTTTAAATGCAAATTTTCACCAAAGTATTTTCTCAAAATTTAAAGTAAGTTCATGGTTTTTTAGGCTTAGAATGTGAATACAACATACAATGGTGGTGTGATAATTAGGATGGTTGGGAAAGCTTTTTAGTTGTGAAAAAATTACCTAGATAATTTCTCTAATATTTGGTATAAACTATGATTTTGCCTCAAGGATCCATCAACGAATTCTAGAGCTAAGCAAGATTGAACTTTTCCTAACCCAATTAATTCAACTCCTTATCTTCATAGGCAAAATGGAGTAGAGAAAAATTTATTATATGCTCAATTATTTTCAAGGAAAAATATTTAAATCAAAGTACCCACAAAACTCTGACTAATATAATAATAAATTTTGAATTTTTTTTCTCAAAACCATCATCAATTACAAATTTCAAAGTTATAGTGAATTCAATCATACTCAAACACATGCTTGATAAGATAATTCAACAACTCAAGACTATAGGAGTTAACCCCCTAAACTTAAACTAAACAATGTCCTTTTTGTAATTTAAAAAATGAGACAGATAGAAAAAATGAAAGGAACTTCCCTAGTTTTATGGTGGATCCTCATTAGTTTGTAATTTTTAGCTTTTTATTCTTGAAAAATAAACCAACATCAAAATCCAAACTATTCAAATAAATAATAAAAAAATAAAATAACAAAAGAAAGTTTTATGGGCTGCCATCCATAAGAGCTTGTTTTATAGTCTACAACCAGACTTTTCAATCCTCATCAATTAGGATTTCGAAGAGGAATAAATGCACAATTCCTCTCCATTTTTTCTCCATAATAGTGCTTTAATCTGTAACCATTAACTTTGAATATATTCCCTGCCTTGTCTTTCAAATCTATTGTTACAAAAGTGGAAACTTTGTAAATTATATAAGGATATACCCATCTTGATCTTAACTTACCCGGGGAGAGTTTTATTCATGAATTGAAGAGTAAAACCTACTGTCTTGGAGAAAACTCACACCTAAGAATCTATTTGTCATTCCGCTTCTTTGTGCGTTCTTTACATTTTTAGCATCATTCTGTAATTCATCCATCTCATTCAATTGAAGAAGTCACTTTTCCCCTATTTCCTTCAAATCAAAATTAAAGTTCTTTACAACCCAATAAGATTTATGCTTTAACTCAACAGGGAGATGACATGCTTTCCCAAACACCAATTCATAAGGAGACATCTTGATAGGTGTTTTAAAAGCTGTACGGTATGCCCACAAAGCATCATCAAGCTTTTTTTACCAATCCTTTCTATTGGTGTTGACCGTCTTCTCAAGGATATTCTTGATTTCTCAATTTGAAATTTTAGTTTAGCCATTAGTTTGAGGATGGTAGGAAAGTGCTATCTTGTGCTTCACACCATATTTAGAGAGAAGTTTGTCGAATAACTTGTTGCAAAAATGCGTCCCTTCATCACTAATAATAGCTCGTACAGTGCCAAATCTTGTGAATATATATATTCTTATGCAGAAATTTAAGCACTACCTTTGCATAATTAGTTGTTGTAATAATTGACTTTACCCACTTTGACATATAATCAAATATTAACAAGATATAAACAAAGCCAAAAGAGGGAGGAAAAGTACCTATAAAATAAATTCCCCAAACATCAAATAACTCAAACTCTAAGATATTTTTCGATAGTAGCTCTTGATGTCTTGAAATATTTCCCATACGTTTGTACCGATCGCAAGTATGCACCAAAGAATAACTATCATGAAAAATAAAGGGAAAAAAACTACTTTGAAGTACCTTAGCTGCTATTCGTATTACTCCAAATGTCCTCCATATGATGAGGAATGGTTATGATGAAGAATGACTTGCATCTCCTTTTTAGGGACACATCTTTGGATGATTTGATCATGGCATCTTTTGAAAAGAAAATGCTCATCCCAAATATAATATTTCACCTCATGTAAAAACTACTTACGTTGGTGGTAAGTAAGATTTGGTGACAATACCTTACAAGCTAAGTAGTTTACAATATCAGCATACCAAGGAAGCTTGATCTCACATGCAAACAACTGTTCATCATAGAATGCTTCTTGGATCACTAAATCTGGTTTTATTTCCCATTGCTCCAACCAAGAGAGATGGTTAGTAACTAA
This sequence comes from Hippophae tibetana, assembly GCA_037013495.1. Lineage (NCBI taxonomy): Eukaryota > Viridiplantae > Streptophyta > Magnoliopsida > Rosales > Elaeagnaceae > Hippophae > Hippophae tibetana. The sequence goes on from CM072809.1 coordinate 44,468,043, forward strand.
ATTTTCACTCCATTTCTTATCTCGAACTTCCAAATCAAATTCTTGAAGAAGAAGAATCCAATGAATCAGTATAGGCTTAACATCCTTCTTGCTAAACAAATAATGAAGTGTTGCATGATTAGTGAACACTATCACCTTTGTACCAATGAGGTAAATTGGGCTTGATTCAATGTTCGACTTGCATAGTATATGGCCCTAAATAGTTTGTCTCGCTTTTGTCCTAACATTGCTCCAATTGCAAAGTCACTTGCATCACACATGACTTCAAAATGTTGACTTCAATTAGGTATAGTCATTACTGGAACTGAATTCAGTTTCTCCTTGATTGCATTAAAGGCTTGCAAACAAACATCATCAAAGTCAAATTCAGAATTATTTCAAGAAGATTACATAAAGGTTTAGAGAGTTTAAAGAAATCCTTTATAAATCTTGTATAAAATCCCGCATGTCCCAAAAAACATCTAATTCCATTCACATTCTTTGGAGGTGGTAGTTTTTCTATGGTTGTAATTTTAGCTCGATCAACCTCAATTCCTTTAGCAATCTTCAAAAATATCCAAAAGTCTCTTTTGATAGTCAATTGAAAATATTCTTATTCATTAAATTACACAAGAGTATTCAATTTAATAAAAAAAGAAAGTATTAAGACCAATGATTTTAAAACTACATAGGTTAATACAAGTCTTTCGATCTATTGATAAGTGCTCAAAAAGCACTAAAATAACCATGATTTTATGCACATTAATTGATTAAAAATATATATATATTTATATGTTTTATCATATATTTATATAAATTTGTCTTTTTCGAAATCACGGGTATTTTTATAGTTTTTCAGGTATTTTGGCTTAAAAATGCAACTTAAAGACTCAAAGAGGAATACTGGAAGCAATACATCACAAATAAATGGGGAAAGGTCAACAAATATGGAAAAATTGGACAAAATGGGTCAAAAAAGTCAAAAATGAGAAAATCGCGCGCTGGTACTGTTCATCCGCGCACGCCAATGCCTGTTTCGCCCCATTTTTCACGTGCAGCCGCCCCCAAGACGTCATGCTGACGTCATCAATGACCTCAGCAATTCCATTACGCGTTTTTACATTTTTTTACTCATTTTTTCTCTCCATCCTCACCTATAAATACCCCCCTTCCTTTCACACCTTCAACTCCTTCAACACCTTCAAAACACACTTCTCTCTTCTTTCTTTCTCTCTTTTCTTAGATTTTTAGTTTTTCTTAGTTTTTAGCTTTTCTTAGTTAATTTCTCTTAGTTTTAGAGTTCTTCCCTTTTTGGGTAGAACTAGTTATGTTTATGTAATTTATTAGCTTTTTGATTCAATAAATGGGAGTGCAAATTCCGCTTGGAATTTTTCCAGCAACGGGAATAGCGTCGAAGTTCTGTAAGGATTTTATTTTCTTTACAATTATTTTTTATGCTTTATTCTTACATGTTATATTTAATTTGTCTGTGATTTAATTTAACTGTGCTTGCTGTTTAGTAAAAATAATATAATAATAACGTTGTTATGCTTGCGAAATATTAAATAGGTAAAAATCTCTAAAATGAATTGATTTTGTTTTTATTCAAGATTTTAAATTAAGAATGTTACAGAGAAATATATTATTTTTCATTACAAATTTAAACCTGAAAATTAGATTTTAAGGTTTAGTTATCCGGTCTGATTTAGAGTAGTGCTCTTTTATTTGATGGTACAATCGCCCGGTAGTTAGAGTGAAGCTCTATTTCAAAAGTTTTTATAAGAATTATTATCTGAAAATGTATTAACGACATGTTTTCGGTAGTGGTTTTAAAACTTTAAAGTTAGTACTCGGATAACTAAATTCTTAGGTTTAATTTGGACACCTTGAATAAAGTTTAAACTATCTAACCCCACCAAAAGTGGCATTTAAATGGTTCATTTTCAATCACTTAGAAAAAGGAATTAATTTAATTAGGCAAATTAGTTATCAACCTCACCCATAGGTGTTAATTGATTTGTTTAGTTAACAAAGAATATCTAACCCCACCAAAGGTGGTATTCATACAAAAAAGGGAGAATCAATAAATATCAATTCATATCTTTAATAACCTAAATAATATGAACAAGCATAATTAACTTAGTTATTATATCCATAAATACTCCACCATTATAAATGATAAAATTTGCATGAATGTTTATTGAATCTATGTTTAATTTTATATAATTAGATTAAAAACACAAAAACCCCAAAATATCGTGACAGGATGTTTAGGATTTAATTTCGTTTTTAAAAGTTTGAATATTAAATTAAAAACCACACACATTTCTTCCTTAGATCGACCATGGGAGTATACTTATCATTTTCTACGAAATGATTCATGCACTTGCGAGAGTTTTATAAATATTAAAACCAAATATTGGCAAGAATCGACGATGTCGGTTTTTGCTCATCAAGTTTTTGGCGCCGACGCCTGTTTCGCCCCATTTTTCATGTGCAGCCGCCCCCATGACGTCATGCTGACGTCATCAATGACCTCAGCAATTCCATTACGTGTTTTTTCTCTCCATCTTCACCTATAAATACCCCCTTCCCTTCACACCTTCAATACCTTCAAAACACACTTTTCTCTTCTTTCTTTCTCTCTTTTCTTAGATTTTTAGTTTTTCTTAGTTTTTAGCTTTTCTTAGTTAATTTCTCTTAGTTTTAGATTTCTTCCCTTTTTGGGAAGAACTAGTTATGTTTATGTAATTTATTAGCTTTCTGATTCAATAAATGGAAGTACAATTTCCGCTTGGAGTTTTTCCAGCAACGGGAATAGCGTCGAAGTTCTGTAAGAATTTTATTTTCTTTACAATTATTTTTATGCTTTATTCTTACATGTTATATTTAATTTGTCTATGATTAAATTTAACTGTCCTGGCTGTTTAGTAAACATGATGTAATAATAACATTGTTATGCTTGCGAAATATTAAATAGGTGAAAATCTCTAAAATGAATTGATTTTGTTTTTATTCAAGATTTTATATTAAGAATGTTAGAGAGAAATATATTATTTTTCATTACAAACTTAAACCTAAAAATTAGATTTTAAGGTTTAGTTATCCGGTCTGATTTAGAGTAGTGCTCTTTTATTTGATGATAAAATCGTCCGGTAGTTAGAGTGAAGCTCTATTTCAAAAGTTTTTCTAAGAATTATTATCTGAAAATATATGGACAACATGTTTTCGGTAGTGGTTTTAAAACTTGAAAGTTAGTACTCGGATAACTAAATTCTTAGGTTTAATTTGGACACCTTGAATAAAGTTTAAACTGTCTAACCCCACCAAAGGTAGCATTTAAATTGTTCATTTTCAATCTCTTAGAAAAAGGAATTAATTTAATTAAGCATATTAGTTATCAACCCCACCCATAGGTGTTAATTGATTTGTTTAGTTAACAAAGAATATCTAACCCCACCAAAGGTGGTATTCATACAAAAAAGGGAGAATCAATAAATATCAATTCATATCTTTAATAACCTAGATAATATGAGCAAGCATAATTAACTTAGTTATTATATCCATAAATACACCACCATTATAAAAGATAAAATTTGCATAAATGTTTATTGAATCTATGTTTATTTTTATGTAAGTAGATTAAAAACACAAAAACCCCAAAATATCGTGACAAGATATTTAGGATTTAATTTCGTTTTTAAAAGTTTGAATAATAAATTAAAAACCACACACATTCCTTCCTTAGATCGACCTTGGGAGTATACTTATCATTTTCTACGAAATGATTCGTGCACTTGCGAGAGTTTTATAAATATTAAAACCAAATATTGGCAAGAATCGACGATGTTGGTTTTCGCTCATCAAGTTTTTGGCACGGTTGTTGAGGAAGGCAATAAGTTTTTGGCGCCGTTGCTACGGATGGCATCAATCTTATCAAGTTTTTGGCGCCATTGCCGGGGAAGGAATAGCGGTTTTAAAATTATTTATCAAAATTTTAAAAAACATTTTTGTGCTATAAATAATTGTGATTTTTTTTGTTTTAATAAAAAAATAATAATCAAATTTCAAATTTCATAAGAAATAATAAAAATAAAAAAAAATAAAAAATATTTTTTTAGTAAAATAATTTAGAAATTTGAAAGTTGAAGTAAAAAATTTTACGTTCATGAATAGTAAAAAAAAAGAAAAAAATTAAAAATTAAAAAATTAAAAAATTAAAAAAATTAAAATCTTAAATTTTTTTTAATATAGTATAAATAGTAAAATAAAATTACCGTTCATAAATAGTAAAAAAAATTAAAAAATAAATAAAAAAAAAACTTAAATAAATTTTAAATTAAAAAAAAAACTTACTTTTTAATTTTCATTTAATTTTTATTTAAAATCTTAATTTTATTTTTGTTAAATAAAAATAAAATTTTTTTTTTTTTAATTTTAATTTTATTTGGTTTTACCTTTCTCTATTTTTTTATTTGATTTTTCCTTTTTCAATTTTTATTTTTATTTTTATTTTTAATTTTATTTTTATTTTTAATTTTATTTTATTATTTTATTTTCTTTATTTTCTTTAACTATTTTTTTTTCTCTCTTAATTTTTATATAACTTAATTAACTTAGATTTTTACTAACTTAATTAACTTAATTTTTTAAATAAATTTGATTAACTTAGCTTTTTAATTAATTTAGATTTTTTTTATTAACTTAACCAAACTTAGATTTTCTTTTACTTAATTAACTTAAATTTTTACTTATTATAACTTAATTAACTTTACTTTAATAACATGAAAAATAAAGATCTAAGGAAGTTATGTCGAGAAGACTAGTTTTTGGAAGCCTTTGTGTCACTAGTCTTTCTTGGGAACGTTGTTCTGTCAAGGAGGATGGTTTTTAAGGAGCATTTGCCCAACCATTCTTTCCTGGGAGCACTCTTGGTTAATACCGATTATGTTATTTTAACTAAAAAAAATTAAAATTTTTTTTTTAAAAAAAAATAAAAAAAAAATTTTGAAACTATCTCCAAAATTTTAAAGTTTTAATTACAATCTGAAGAGTTAGTTTCTTTGCTTGATCTAGGTACAATTGTGTTTTGATGCCTTAATTATTTAATTTGCACCTAGATGTGGGTTATCTAAAACCCTCAAGCATGCCCCTAGTTTTTGGTACAGAAAAATTTGAAAATCAATAGGGCATGTTTGAAACAGTATAGGTAGACAACCTTGTCTTACTTGTAGGTATGATTGACTCAATGATGAGGGGACATTGAGTTTACTTAAAATGCAATCCCCAAGTTACGTCTTGCTAAGACGTTAAACTAAGCGCTGGATGGGAGGCAACCCATCATTTTAGGTAATTTTCTGTTATTTATTTTATTTACTTAATTTTATTGTTTATTTTAGTTTAATAATTTTTAAATTGTTAAAACTAAAAATATTTGTTGAGATGTTAGAAGTTTACAACGATCTGTCTGTATACACTTTAATAATGAATATGATGGATGCACCTGCATTTCTCCATTACTACTTACACATTCTCAGGAAATAGGTAATCTTTCTTCTATTTTCTCTTTAATTTACAATTGTTACATTGAGGAAAATGTAAGTTCTAGGTTGGGGGTGGTGAAAAGTTACCATGCTTAATTAGAAAAAAAAAAGATTTAACAATTTAAAAATTAAAAAGAAATAAAGAAATAAATAAATAAAAATATTTTCTCACAAAAATTTATCATTTCTTTAAATCAAATTTAAGTAAATAGTTAAGCCTTTTGTACTGTTAGATTAATTTTTGAAAACATATCATGAAATATATTGTAATTATTTTTTTATAATTAGTTAGTTTTTGTCATAACTAGTATTTCTTGATAAAATGTGGAAATTATATTAAACCCAAAATCAGTGTTTATGAATTTTTTTTAGTGGAGACTACCCTTGTGAGATATAATTTGAGCCTAATTTCTTTTATTCAGAGTGAAATATATATTTTTTCTACTCCAAACACATTTCTTATTTATTCAAATTATTTAGATGATCTCTATAGGTATTAGCATTCAATGTATGAATTTTTCTCATCTTAATAGAGTATCATATATTTTTTATTATTATTTTTGCTTAGATTAAATGATTTGAGTAGAAATTGATAGTATATGCTTATATCTCATTTATGCATGACTGTTACAAAAACAAAAAGACATATCTGGGGTTACCTAAACCAAGATCAAACAGAAAAGCCACAAAATTAACCACTCACCAAAATCCAAAAAAATGTACAATCTGTACATGAGTTTACTCTCTAAAAATACATATATTGAAAAATATCTACAGAAAAAAATAGAGAGATAAAAAAATATATAGTATCATCTACATACTATGACCCACGTTGCCTACAAAGTTGTGAGTACATGCTAATTACAAAAGAAAGATATAGGAAGTAATTCCCTAAAAAGTCATTGCAATTTCTTCATTTGTAAAAAGCATATATCTTGACATTCTTTTTTAATGAGTTTGATTTATGCATGAAAATAATTTTTATATATGATATCTTTATAATTTATACATTCGATTCCTTTCATGAGATCAATGTTAAAATAACACTTTGAGCCTTTATTCTTTATACATATGCGAACATATTAGTTCATTTCTATACATCAACTCTTTCGCATATAAATTAGTATGAGTGTTTGAACCCATAGGATTCAGTGTTTTGAGAGTATTGACTTGTGAGGAATAGAGTCGAAGCGAATTCTGATTCATGACACTGAAATTGGGTAAAATTAAATTGATGCATTTTTGATAGGAAATATGAAAATGATTTTTGAGTAATTATTATAATAAATCATGATTGTTTAAAGAGATTAAAATAACTTATGCTTGAGATTTTAATTATGATCTTAAAGAAGATTAAAAAAAGTATGAGACATTTTTGTGATATGTTGTTTTCTTTTATTCTTAAATTAATTTTTGATTTTGTTGTGATTTTAGTTTTTGATTTGATTGTTTTTATTGTTTCTTTTGATTTTTACATTTAGTTCAATGTTTGTGGGTATCATTACTGAAAACCCTCACGAGACTCAAACTCGTCCACTAGGGCAACCTAGGGGTTTAAAGGCTTGTTGCATAGGCTAAATACAACCGTTTCAATCCACGAAAGTGATTTAGGATAGACTAATTTTTAGTTTTTATCGCTTCTCTTGCTAAGGGACTAGCAAGAAGCTGGTTGGGGGTTGTGATGAGTGCTCAAAAAACACTAAAATAACCATGCTTTTATGCACATTAATTGATTAAAAATATATATATTTATATGTTTTATCATATATTTATATAAATTTGTCTTTTTCGGAATCACAGGTATTTTTATTCTTTTTCGGGTATTTTGGCTTAAAAATGCAAGTTAAAGACTCAAAGAGGAATACTGGAAGCAATACATCACAAATATATTAATAAATAAATAAAGAAAGGTCAACAAATATGGAAAAATTGGACAAAATGAGTCAAAAAGGTCAAAAAGGAGAAAATCGCGCGCTGGTACTGTTCATCCGCCCCAAGCTGCACGCGTTGCTACTATTCATCCGCGCAAAGCTACGCGCGATGGTACTGTTCATCCGCGCAAGCTGCGCGTGGCTACTGTTCATATGCGCCAAGCTACGCGCGTCTACTATTCATCCGCGCGCGCCGACGGCCGTTTCGCCCCATTTTTCACGTGCAGCCGCCCCCATGACGTCATGCTGACGTCATCAATGACCTCAGCAATTCTATTACGCATTTTTACATTTTTTTACTCATTTTTTCTCTCCATCCTCACCTATAAATACCCCCTTCCCTTCACAGCTTCAACACCTTTAACACCTTCAAAACACACTTCTCTCTTATTTCTTTCTCTCTTTTCTTAGATTCTTAGTTTTTCTTCGTTTTTAGCATTTCTTAGTTAATTTATATTAGTTTTAGAGTTCTTCCCTTTTTGGGAATAACTAGTTATATTTATGTAATTTATTAGCTTTCTGATTCAATAAATGGGAGTGCAAATTCCGCTTGGAGTTTTTCCAGCAACGGGAATAGCGTCGAAGTTCTGTAAGGATTTTATTTTCTTTACAGTTATTTTTATGCTTTATTCTTACATGTTATATTTAATTTATTTGTGATTAAATTTAACTGTGCTGGCTGTTTAGTAAACATGATGTAATAATAACGTTGTTATGCTTGCGAAATATTAAATAGGTGAAAATCTCTAAAATGAATTGATTTTGTTTTTATTCAAGATTTTATATTAAGAATGTTACAGAGAAATATATTATTTTTCATTACAAACTTAAACCTGAAAATTAGATTTTAAGGTTTAGTTATCCAGTCTGATTTAGAGTAGTGCTCTTTTATTTGATGGTACAATCGCCCGGTAGTTAGAGTGAAGCTCTATTTCAAAAGTTTTTATAAGAATTATTATCTGAAAATATATTGACAACATTTTTTCGGTAGTGGTTTTAAAACTTGAAAGTTAGTACTCGGATAACTAAATTCTTAGGTTTAATTTGGACACCTTGAATAAAGTTGAAAAAATCTAACCCCACCAAAGGTGGCATTTAAATGGTTCATTTTCAATCTCTTAGAAAAAGGAATTAATTTAATTAAGCATATTAGTTATCAACCCCACCCATAGGTGTTAATTGATTTGTTTAGTTAACAAAGAATATCTAACCCCACCAAATGTGGTATTCATACAAAAAAGGGAGAATCAATAAATATCAATTCATATCTTTAATAACCTAGATAATATGAGCAAGCATAATTAACTTAGTTATTATATCCATAAATACTCCACCATTATAAAAGATAAAATTTGCATAAATGTTTATTGAATCTATGTTTATTTTTATGTAAGTAGATTAAAAACACAAAACCCTCAAAATATCGTGACAGGATGTTTAGGATTTAATTTCGTTTTTAAAAGTTTGAATAATAAATTAAAAACCACACACATTCCTTCCTTAGATCGACCTTTGGAGTATACTTATCATTTTCTACGAAATGATTCGTGCACTTGCGAGAGTTTTATAAATATTAAAACCAAAGTATTGGCAAGAATCGACGATGTCGGTTTTCGCTCATCATCTATATATATAATTATGTCGAAATATTCCAAATCTATCCTATAATTTCCTCTTTTGATAGTAAATCACAATACTAAAATCATCTAATTAATAATAGTTAATTAGAAGCATTAAACTCTGAATAAATGAGACAAACATGAAGATAAATAATTCAAATTAACATAGAAAATCAACATGGTTCAAAATTAAATTACATTTTTTCGTAGAATAAAGAAAAATTAGTCCATGCTAAAAATTAAATTTAAAATAAATGAATTCATCATAATTTTCTAAGAGAAATTAAAAACAAATTGAATCTAAAAAAGAATCTGTTTTCGTGTCTTCCCCGACGTTTTTTCTTCTTCTTCTTTTCTCTTTGTCTACGCAACTTTTGAATTATTATTTTTTATTTGTTCCGTCTCCTCTTCTTTCTTCAATCTCCTCTCCTTTTTTATTTTTATTCCCTCCATCGATGTTTTCTCTTATATATATACATATCCTCCAACGCCGCCTTTTTTACCTTTATATATATATATATATATATCTTTAATCTAATTAATATATATTAATTTAAATTTGAGAGTACTTAGATGAGATACTTTTAAAATTTTGGATATTTATTATCTTTAAATATACAATAAAATTTAAATAATAATAATGAATTCTAAAATCAATAAAAATTAAATAAATTTAGACTAAAGTTAAAGTTGAGAAGTAATAAATTATGTCAAATTATGAAAGTCATCATATACACTAACCTTGTGTTGGATACAAGGCCCATTGACTAACATGTTAATTGAAGACTTTAAAAAAGGCATTATGGTAAATGTGAATAAGGGTAGCAATTTCTTGTGAGTTGTTCATGTTTGCATTCATGTTGTCCGACCCAAATTCTCACATTTATTCAATATTATGAAAAAATTAAATTATTTTTAAGTAATTTTTTTCTTTATAATATAAGAAAACTCAACATATATACAAATTCAAAAGGATCGGTAGTTAATTCTAAGTAAAAAATAATTCATGTTGTGTTGATTTGAGTTCGTATTATGAGTTGCAGTCTGAATTGCCACACCCAGTTGTGAATGATGGTTATTTAACCCTCTCATTCTCACCTCTAAGGTTTACATTGTTGCTTTTGTCTCTAGTATCGTTTCTCTTTTATTTTCTCTTGAGTTCTAGGATTTCTTTTCTAGTTAAAAACTTCATATTCTTGAGAAAGAAAGGGTGTGTGTGATTCTAGAGATGTGTTGTAACGGTGTCATAAGGTATGCTAAGTCCTATTATTCTAATTTTTGTCAAGTCTTATAACTTGTAATATATTTGACTAATTTAGATAATTATTCTTCTCCCCCTCCCGTCAATTAAGCTGTTAGTACCTAAATCACATAAATTTCTCTATGCAATTTCTATTACTTGGTTTCCATTCCCAAAAAAATATGGTATTTGAGTGGGCCTTTTTATCTTCTAGTGAGTTCCTTTATACATTTAGAGTTTATAAGGGTTCGAAAATAGACCTCAAGTCTCTCTGTAGTCTTATTGGGTACCTATAAAGGTTTTGTGGGTGAGTCATACACTTAAGTTTTTCTCATCTAGTTTCTGGTTTGAGTCATGGCTCCAACTACAAAGTACTAGATTGCCTCTTTTGATGGCTTTCGTTACTACGTACTTTAGAAAAAGAAAATGAACACCCTCTTAGTTCAAAATGATGTACATGATTTCTTAAACTCTGATGAACTTCCTAATAAGACCACAAAAGAAAAAAAAGAAAAATGTGGAACAAAAGGCCTTTGTTGCACTACTTTTGAAACTCTTGGATAAGGTGCTCATAGAGATATCTGAGCAAACAATAACTTATTTGGTAATCTTTAAACTTGATGATTTATATCTTAAAAGATTTTGCCTTTTAAGGTTCATATGAAACATAATTTTATACATTCAAGATGGACTAGTCTAAGAATCTTGAAAAAATATCTTCATGATTTTAAAAGATTAACTAGTGATCTTGTTTCTATTGACCACAAAATTGAAGATAAAATTGAAGCTATTATTTTATTAAATTATTTACTTGAAAAATATAAATAAATTAAATATTGCATTATGTATGGTAGATATGAATTATATCTTGATATAGTCATTTTAAATTTTAGATCGAAAGATTTAGAAATCAAGACTACTAAAATATCATTTATTAAAGATGGTTTGTATGTTAAAGAGAGGTTAGATAGGAAAGAGGATGAGAGTATAAGTAAATCTAAGGGTATGTTAAAGTATAAGATTATAAAACCATTATATGCTAATAATTTAAGAAAGAAAAACACTTTAGACAAGATTTTTCTATGTTAAAAGGCAAAAATTAAGATGGTGAGGGCTTTACTAATTAGAGTGATTAATCCCTGAGAAAAAAGAGGGTGAGGGTTTTAATATTTAGAGTGATTAGTCCCTAAGGGACATTGGACTTTAGAGATGCTAGCAATAAGTTTTGAAAGGTTAGAGAGTAAGTGGATTTTAGATTCTAGCTACATATCTCACATAAATCCTAATAGACACCGGCTTACAAACCTAGAAGAGTTTGGTCTAGGTAAAATCCTTTTTGGAGAATGATTATGAGTGACATCTTAAAGGGATTGAGAAAATTAGGCTATGATAACTCTAAAAGATATGAGGTATGCACCCATTTTAGAAGAAACCTGATATCATTTAAAGTCCTAAATTGCCTAGGATACATTATTAAGATAGAGAAGGGAATGATGAAATTTATTAATAGTTTACTTGTAGCTCTTAAGGCAAAAAAAGTTAATGAACTTTATATTTGATTAAGTAAGTTTTATTGAAACCTGTGTTTTGTAAAGGTAGTCATACCTCCAAACATAACCCCGAGTATATCCATTATGATCTATAGGGTATTATATCCACTCAATCCTTAGATGGCTCTAGGTATTTCCTATACTATATAGATAATCACTCTATATTTTTTAAAATGTAAACATCAAATCTTATAGACTTTCAAAATTTGAAAAAAACCTAGTTGAAAATACACATGGAACATGATTAAGGTGTTTAAGACCAACAATGACCTAGAATTTTGTAATGAATCTTTTGATTTTTTTTTTCTATAAGGAATATGATATTCTTATACATAGGAAAACTGCTAGAATCTCAACACTAAATGGATTAGTTAAAAGAATGAAAAAGACTATACTTGAACGAGTTAGGTGTATGTTGTCTTACTCTAGTCTCCCTAAATATTTTTGAGCTTTTTTGTCAAAATAATCACATATTTATTCAATAGATGTACAACCTTCGCTATAGAATTTAAAACCCCTTAGCATGTGTGGTCTTAGAAATTAACTAATTATATGAATTTAAAGACTTTTGGATGTGTTTCTTATTGTTACATTTAAGAAGATAAATTACATAACATCTCTCTAAAATGTGTATTCTTAGGATATCTTGATGGAATCAAATATTATAAGCTTTGATGCCCTTTCCTTAAAATGTGGAGGGATTATGCTTTAAATGGGTGTAAGAGAAATGCTAGCATCACATAAATGTACATTCAAATCAATTATGATGTGACATGTGTCTTAATTTTATTAAAAAATAATTTTTTTAAAGTTATTTAACCAAGTATCACACCATAAATAATATTAGTATAAATATAAATATAAATTTATATGCCAATGATATTTCTTAGTGTAATTCATTTGCTTGCATTTTACATCCTGTATTTATTGTAACTAAGGTCTTTAAATAGCCTTCTTTTTCTTTTGGACATATCAAGAGTAATTGAAGAGTATGTTTACTAATTCTTAATGTGAATAAATGAGAATGTAAATGCGAAAAAATTAGAATAAATATATTGATTCTATTTTATAGTGTTTACTAACAATTTGTAATAATTTAAATAATTAGTAAACAGATTATCATCAAATGTGAAGTAAACATTTCGAATGAAAATTGAAGATAATAAAAATTACACTTTACAAAACTAACCTTGCAAACAAATTATTATTTATATTTAATTTATAATTAATATATTAAATTTATTTTTTAAAAAATATTTAATATAATAATAACTTTATTTTTAATTAAAAAATAAATTTTACTTAAGTCATCATCATTATCTATCAAAAATTAAATGACATAATTTTAGTTAAATAAATTTTAAATCTAAACTGAAAGTATATTATAATTTTAAATCTTATCGGATAGATAACTTTTGAATCTTATAATTTTTAGAGGGGTAAAATTGTCTTAAAATTTGTGTTAAAAATATGTAAACTGAAATGAGAATGATTACTAATAAAAATTGAATGGATTTGAAAAGAAAAAGAGAGATTTGAGAATCATTTTTTTTTCCCTTTGTTATACAGTTTTTTCAAGTAAATATAGGAAGGGAGCTATTCCATTTCATTTCTTTCCTTTTTTCAATTGGTAAACACACTTAGAATTTTTAAATTTCAAAAATGAACGAAATAAATGTAAACAAGACATTAAATACAAAGGATGCCCAGTAGGGGGAGTAACTTATTACCATTTATTTAAAATTGATCTAATAAGTTAATAAGTAAAAAAAAACATAATTTACTTAAATCATAATTAATAAATTCAAATAACTTAACTCACTTAAAAAATATCTAAAAAAATTATAAAAATAATATTCTTAAAACTTATAACTATAAAAATAATACTATTTATGTTAAAAAAATCCATGTAACTTCGAAATGTAATTACATAATAACCATGAAACCCTCCTTAGAGTTAACTAGAGAAAAAAAAAACATGGAAAGATTCTGATTCAAGGGTAACATAAAAATCCTCTCTGTTTTGTCATTCTACAAGTCCACATTAGCGCCTGCAGCTCACAACATGAAGCGGAGTACGGGTGTTCATAAAACGGGTCGGATCAGACCAAACCGTAAAACCAGACTAGATTGGACTAAACTGAATGGTTTTACTAATCAAATGGTCCGATCCGGTTTGTACTAATTTTAAACCGTTCGAACCGGACCGGACCGGTTTAATAATATATTAAAAATTTCATATTATTTTTCATTAAATTATAAAAAAATCGGACCAAATCGGACTGAACCGTTTTATAAATCAAACGGTCTGATCCGATCCGGTCCGAGTAATATGAACGGTCCGGTTTGGTTAAATTTTTTTTAGGTAAAATCAGACCGAACTGAACCATGAACACCCCTAAAACGGAGCCAGAACCGTTATAGGGTTAGAGCCCGTGACAACAACTTACCCCAAGTGATGTCTGGCCACCAGACCCAGCCCAATCTTACCTTCCTTAATTAAAAATACCACCATCAGTGTTTTAATATTCCTGTACGTTAGTACTATCTTTAGAGTTATGCTTCTAGATCTCCTCGATTAGTATATGAACCCACATCAAAGTATATACCATCAATTCCGTTACATGTCTTACCATATTTTTTTTTTCTACATCACATTTTAAATAGCTAAAGTTTCAATTAGCATATTAATCCACACCTAGGTTTTAAAGCACTTGGTTTTCCTAATTATTTTTTGAAAAATTATAAAAAAAACATTTCTAAAATTTATAATAGTAAAAATAAGTTTAAAATTAAATAAATCTAAATAACTGTAATATTAGTTTAAATAATAGTATAATTTTTTAACAATAAAAATATCTTATAAATTATAAACGTGTTAATAAACAAGTATAAGTTACATAAGGTTTAACTACTCTAAGTTGTTATGCATAAAAGGTTTGTATCACACGTAGGTCATTCATCGACCAAAATACGTTTTCACCGAATTACTCTACTATTTCTTTTATAATCTCCATATTATCAGTAAATGCTTTCACGATGGGATATATAATAAATATAATTTTTATAGTTATAAATTTTAAGATATTATTTTTATTATTTATCTTTATTTTGTTTGTAACTATATTTGACATAAAAAATTTAACATAATAATAATTAATTTTTTTTAAAAGTAATGCTATTGTCACACTAACTAAAAGTTATTGTAATAGTAAAAATGTATAAAATGTTTATTTTGTTTTATATCAATTATACCTTATTAACTCAATTATTTAATAAAATTATCATTAATAAATTATTTTTGTGACAATATTAATTTATATTGTGATAGTATCACTATATTTTTTAAAATAAAAAAATGAAAAAAAAATTAATCATTTATCTTCATGGTGTCAATTTTTCAAAATTATTTGACTAAATTGTTTCTAAAAATAATTAGTGAATCTAAGTACTCTAATTACAACAATTAATGAACCATGATGGCATTTATCCGTATTTTTTTTAGAAATGCATATATCAATATTATGGAGTGTAATTTCTAAATAAATACCTTATTTTTAGAACTTAATAAAAAAATGTATACATATCTTAAAATCAGTTACAAAACTCAACTAGTTAAATCAAGTTTTATGCATTTTATACATTCAATGCTTTTGGTTAAGAAAGTTAATCACATGAGTTCTATCCTTATATATATATATATTTCATTTTATTTGTTATTTTTTAAACAATTTAATCATTTCTTAACAAAAAACTGAGACATCACAAAGGAAAAATAACTAATTTTTCATTTGATTTTTATGTTTTAACATATTGTGTCAACTTTTATTGAGAATTTGATATATCAATTTTATAAATTATCTTCAACATTATACAACAATAATTATAAAATTAATAAAAATATAAAAATTAAAATTTTATAATTTGATTCTTTATCATTGTGCGGTTATACTTTTATAATATTATGATTAATTTTCTGAAAAAACATTAAAGATTAAACTGTTATAACTAATATAACTAAAAATTTATGAGTACATTTATCTCTATATTATTTATTTATTATAATTGTATTATATTAATTTAAATGTATTTTAAAAGCTAAACAAACAATTTTTTTTATAATAAAACATTTTTAATTAGTAATAACTATTAAGGTTACATGACATGTCCCATCAATCTAATAATTTGGTGATAAATATGATGTATTATATCGGTTTAAAATAACTGATTAATGAATGTATATCATGTATCATAAAATAAATTATACTGATTGGAAAATGTTTTTTTAATTTATGATAAAATGAGTAATTCAGCCTTTTGTATTGAAATTTAAACTAAAGATAACATTACACCAGCATATAATAATTATACGTATTAAATGATATATTATTTATTAATTTAATATAAAATTTGAAAAAAATCAATTGTGTGACCCTGAAGTTAATCAAATTATAATAATTGATATGCATCAAATTTTAATAAAAGTAGTTATTCTTACCATACACACCCCAAATATTGATTATTTTTTCAAAAAGGAGAGTAGGAATGATATTAGTTTCCAAAACCATAATATTTAATGATATTAGTTTCGAAAACCATAACATTGAATGATATTAGTTTCCGAAATCATAATATTTTAGTGTATATAAAAATATAATATTATTTGTTTTATTTTTATAAAATAAATATAAGTATTCAATTTTCACTTAATAGGAAACCCAAAATAAAATATAGTTAATTTAAGAAAAAATAACGTTATCTCAAATAATATATGAAAATATCATAAAAATTGTTAAAAATGGTTTTTCTTCTAAAAATAACACATTTTTAATATCTCTTTGTACCTTAACATAACATGTTAAATAATTATTGACCAGTGTTGATTAATATTAAACAACAATTGTAATGCGTAAATAATAACTTACTACAAATTTAATAATTTGAATACATTTATACGAGATATATAATATACTTTTTCAATAAATAAAAAATAAAACACATATTTATGTTTAGAGTGTTTTTAATGTTTTTTCCTTTTATTTTCTTCATTGAAGAATCTTATTAGCTATTTTGAATACAAAGGAAGCATCTGACCATAAATTGATTATAAATGTGTTTTATTTTTTTGGAAAATTAAAAAAATAATATCTTTAAAATTTATAATAATAAAAATTATGATTAAATAATAACAAAGTCTAATTAGATAAAATTTAATATAAAATAATATGCATATATTTTTTAATAGTAAATATATACTATTGACATAAAAATATTATTTTTCTAAATTGTTTTAATTAAGATGGTGGTGATAGTGTGTTGCGTTGACTTCTTATACTTAAATATTAACTTTCATGGCATTGTGTAACCTCTTTGTATCGCTATTACAAAAAGCACATATAACCTCGATTTTTAACTGTGATCATAGGTCTATGATCACGGTTAGAAGAATCAAGACTTAAGTGAGAGAGACCATAGACATATCTTATGACATCAGTTATTGAAAGATCAAGGCCATAGGACATATCTATGGTCTCGGTTTTCCAATAATCGAGACCATAGGATATACATAAATTAAATATATATATAATTATTAATTACAATATTAAAAATCAATATAAATTATAATAAATTTATTAATTACAATATTAAAAATCATATTATATTAAAATTATAATTATAATTACATTTGAGAGTTTATTATACATTAAAACATAATAAAATTTTATTATTACAAACTAAATTTTTACTATTAATTACAAGTATTTATAAGTATACAAACTAACTTTTTACTATTATAAACTGAATTTTTACTATTATGAACTGATTTTTTTACTATTACATTTGGTATGTTGGGATAATGCAATGGTACTGATGTGTTAGGATTGGTGCTGGTGCGTCTGGTGCACGACTCTCATATTTACTTTGACAAACTGAAACTCTATGTTTAAATTATAAAGGATTAACATGATAATTAAGTAATAATTCAAATATAATACAAGTATAAAAACAATTATATAATTGTTAAAAGTTCTATCTCAAATCTCAAATTTTTATCTTTAAAATATTTCTAAAATGAACGCATAAAAATTAGAGTAAAAACAAAAATAAAAACTATGTGACAAATAAACTGCTAATATCGTTTTCCTAGATCTTTCATTAGAGCAATCTTATGCGTGTGTCGAAAACCGCCGGGGTAGGGAGATAAAAAAAGACCTAATGATGTAAAAGAATCTACTTGGTATGCCTCAGTGGTCAAGCCAACTACAGTTAAGAGGTAATGGCTGGTTACATTCCTTTGGCTTGGGTCCTTTAATTGGTTAGGGGAAAGAATAGAGTAAGAAGGTAACAATATTGATACAACTAAATTTATTATTACCACAGCTATTTTTCATTAATGAAATTTTATTCAATAATAATTACAATAAAAATGATAATAAAGTGAATCAATTATTATTATTTTTATCAATTTAAACACTTTTGTTTTGACAATAACAAAAGGAGACCCGTAAATAATAATACATGTTCTTTCTTCTTTTTTTCTTCTTTTTTTTGTTGAATGAAATAATTATCACGTTGAAATAACACAATTTTCATTTGAATGTAAATTGAACAAAGATTATGACAACTGTACTGAAAATATTTTAGAAAAACATACATTAATAGCACATCAATCAATTTCAGAGGACTGCTTTGCAGGTTGTGGTATGTTGTACAAGACTAGACCCAACAAAAGGATCCCAGTTCCAGAGAGAAAGAAAGGACTCAAAGTTACAGCATCAGGTAGATATGGCAAAGGAAGGGAAAATATAAATATTGATATGGGCGCTGCAATAAGAATAAAAGACATTAGTACAATAGCTAGTAGAAATGTAGAAAAAGTGCAATATTATTGAATAATGACATCATGTAAATTTTATTAGGAGAATTCAATTTGTACATAATCAAAAGTACTCCATATATATATATATATATAATATACATTCATTTATATTTTATATACTGAATGTGTATATATATACATGTTAGGTATAAGCTAACTTTTTAATTTTGGACAAATTTGATTATGAATTATATATATGTACTATTTTAAGCTTCAAATCTGTAAATTCCATGAGAAATAGATTGCAAACCTGACAACTTTGCAGCTAGAGAAGCAATAACGGCAGAAGCCATTTTTACCAACCGAAGTAACGATATGTTGAAAATAAGATTTGTAATTATATAAAGCAGAGGAAGCAATGGAGCTCCAGCACAACCTAAGATGAGCAACATATGTTTAGTGGTGAGAAGGACTATAGAGCCAGAGAGGAACTACTGTACAATTTTTTAGAATTAAACAGCATCGTGATATGCAAGAAAATATCATACTACATATATGAGGCAGGTTTGAAACATTTTGTCACCAAGTCCTAATATGCTCAACTTTAACGCATCGTAAAAAATAATAAGTATACTCCCATTTATATATATATATATATATATATATATATATATGGTTTTTAATTTATTATTCAAATTTTTAAAAACGAAATTAAATCTTAAACATCCTGTCACGATATTTGGGTTTTTGTTGTTTCTAATCTAATAACGTAAAAATAAACATAGATACAAATTCAATAAACATCTATACAAATTTTATCATTTATAATAGTGGAGTATATATCTATATAATAATTAAGTTAATTATATTTGCTCATATTATTTAGGTTATTAAAGATATAAATTGATATTTATTGATTATCTTTTTTATATAAATACCACCTTTGGTGGGGTTAGATATTCTTTGTTAATTAAACAAATCAATTAACACCTATGAGTGAGTTTAATAACTAATTTGGTTAATTAAATTAATTTCCTTGTTCTAAGAGATTGAAAATGAACCATTTAAATGCCACATTTAGTGGGGTTAGACAGTTTAAACTTTATTCAAGGTGTTCAAATTAAACCTAAGAATTTAATCATCCGAGTACTAACTTTCAATTTTTAAAACCACTACTGAAAACATGTTGTCAATACATTTTCAAATAATAATTCTTATAAAAACTTTTGAAATAGAGCTTCACTCTAACTACCGGACGATTGTACCAATAAATAAAAGAGCACTACTCTAAATCAGACCGGATAACTAAACCTTAAAATCTAATTTTCAGATTTAAGTTTGTAATGAAAAATAATATATTTCTCTCTAACATTCTTAATATAAAATCTTGAATAAAAACAAAATCAATTCATTTTATAGATTTTTACCTATTTAATATTTCGCAAGCATAACAACGTTATTATTATATCATGTTTACAAACAGCCAGCAAAGTTAAATTTAATCACAGACAAATTAAATATAACATGTAAGAATAAAGCATAAAAAATAACTGTAAAGAAAATAAAATCCTTATAATACTTTGATGTTATTCCTGTTGTTGGAAAACCTCCAAATGAAATTTGCAGTTCCATTTATCGAATCAAAAAGCAAATAAATTACAAAAATATAATTAGTTCTTCTCAAAAAGAGAAGAACTCTAAAACTAAGAAAAGCAAAAAACTAAGAAATTAGAGAAAGAAAGAGAGAAGAAGATATGTTTTTAGGTGTGATTTCAAGTGAAGAGAATGAGGGTATTTATAGGTGAGGAGCAGAAGAAAAAGTGGGTGAAAAAATGATTAAAAATGGAGAAAACGCGGAGTAGTGAATGATGACGTCATACTGCTGATGTCATGGTGGTGTGGGCGTAGCAGCGCACATAGATGGGCGCAGACTGTGCGTGGTACGCACAGAATGGAGAGCAGGCACGTGCGGAATGGAGAGTAGGCGCACGTGGAATGGAGAACAGGCGTTTTCGGACTGGGCGCACTGCGTGCGTTGGCCGGCGCGGCTGGGCAACTACGTGCGCGATTTCCTCCTTTTTGACATTTTGACCCATTTTGTCCAAATTTTCATCTTTTTTGACTTTTCCTCATTTAATTTATGAATATATTTGTGATGTATTGCCTCTAGTATTTTTTTTTCAGTTTTTAAGTTACTTTTTTAAGCAAACATACCTGAAAAACAATAAAAATACCTGTGATTCCAAAATGACAAATTTATATAAATATATATATTTTTAATCAATTAACGTGCATAAAATCATGTTAATTTTAGTACTTTTTGAGCACTTATCACAACCCTCAACCAACTTTTTGCTAGTCCCTTAGCAAGAGAAGCGATAAAAACTAAAAATTAAACTATCCTACTTCACTTCCATGGATTGACACGGTTGCATTTAGTCTATGTAGCAAGCCTTTAAACTCCTAGGTTGCCCTAGTGGACGAGTTTGAGTCTTGTGAGGGTTTTCAGTAATGATACCCACAAACATTGAACTAAGTGTAAAAATTAAAAGAAATAATAAAAACAACAACTTAAAAACTAAAATTACAACAAAATCAAAAATTAACTTTTAAGAATAAAAGAAACAACATAACACAAAAATGTCTTATACTTTTTAATCTCCTTTAAGATCATAATTAAAATCTCAAGCATAAGTTTTTTTAATCTTCTTAAACAATCATGATTTATTATAATAATTAGTCGAAAATTATTTTCATATTTCATATAAAAAATATATCAATTTAATTTCACCCAATTTCAGTGTCTAGAATTTGAATTCGCTTCGACTCTTTTCCTCACTAGTCGATCAATACTCTCAAAACACTGAATTTGGTTAATTAAATTAATTCTTTTTTTCTAAGAGATTGAAAATGATCCATTTAAATGTCACATTTGGTAGGGTTAGACAGTTTAAACTTTATTCAAGGTGTCCAAATTAAACCTAAGAATTTAATTATCCGAGTACTAACTTTCAAGTTTTAAAACCACTACTGAAAACACATTGTCAATACATTTTTAGATAATAATTCTTATAAAACTTTTGAAATAGAGCTTCACTCTAACTAACGGGAGATTGTACCAACAAATAAAAGAGCACTATTCTAAATCAGACTGGATAACTAAACCTTAAACTCTAATTTTCAGATTTAAGTTTGTAATGAAAAATAATATATTTATCTCTAACATTCTTAATATAAAATCTTAAATAAAAACAAAATCAATTCATTTTATAGATTTGTACCTATTTAATATTTCGCAAGCATAACAACGTTATTATTATATCATGTTTACAAACAACCAACAAAGTTAAATTTAATCACAGACAAATTGAATATAACATGTAAGAATAAAGCATAAAAAATAACTATAAAGAAAATAAAATCCTTACAATACTTTGATGTTATTCCTATTCCTAGAAAACCTCCAAACGGAATTTGTACTTCCATTTATTGAATCAAAAAGCAAATAAATTACAAAAACATAATTAGTTCTTCTCAAAAAGAGAAGAACTCTAAAACGAAGAAAAGCTAAAAAACTAAGAAATTAGAGAAAGAAAGAGAGAAGAAGATGTGTTTTTAGGTGTGATTTGAAGTGTAGAGAATGAGGGTATTTATAGGTGAGGAGGGGAACAAAAAGTGGGTGAAAAAATGATTAAAAATGGAGAAAACACGGAGTAGTGAATGATGACGTCATACTGCTGATGTCATAGTGGTGTGGGCGCGGCGGCGCGCGTAGATAGGCGCAGTGGCGTGTGCAGATGGGGCAGATGAGCACAGACTGGGCGCGGCGTGCGTGGCGTGCACGGACTGGGCGTCGTGCTGCGTTGAGCGCATTTTTCTGGCACGACTGTGTGCACGATTTCCCCCTTTTTGACATTTTTGACCCATTTTGTCCAAGTTTTCCTTCTTTTCTGACTTTTCCTCATTTAATTTATGAATATATTTGTGATGTATTGCCTCTAGTATTTTTCTTTCAATTTTTAAGTTAGTTTTTTTAAGCAAAAATACCTAAAAAACAATAAAAATACTTGTGATTCCAAAAGATAAATTTATATAAATATATATATTTTTAATCAATTAACGTGCTTAAAATCATGATAATTTTAGTACTTTTTGAGCACTCATCATAGGAGCTGGTATAGAAGTAAATTTCCTTCTTGTTATGGCCTTCTTAGCTGTTCTCTTTGTTCTTCCCATTTATACTTGTTCAATTTGCAATTATGTAATTGGATATGCCTACAAATTATGATAGGTTACACATGAAATTTAGCACAAAAATGATCATAGTTTGTTAATCATAAAATATAACAGATTTGAACCAAAAAATGAACTCAATTCCAAACAAAAAAAACCATCACAAATTGAGCCAAAACTGTTAGTCTTTTAGCAAAAACTTAGCATAGTTTTGAACAGGAAAATATGACTTATATGGATTAGAAAATTTTCTCATCTTTAATCCAAAAAAAATCACTATTTTAAACCAAATTTATCATAGTTTTTTTTAGCAAAAACAATTTCAGTTCCAAGCAAAAAAAAAAAAACAGCATTTTTATCATATTTTTATTCAAAAACTGTCACAATTTTGGCCAAAATTTTATCCCAACTTCAGCCCGAAAATCATAACAATTTCAACATGAAAATCATAACAGTTTCAACAAATAAAATATCACAGTTTCAACAAGAAAATGTCACAGTTTGGAACAAGAAAATTGTCAAGAAAACTATCACAGTTTGGAAGTTATTTAAAGCTTAATTTCTTACCTTGAAAACCACTCTTTCTTCGTGTGATGTAGATAAAAAATTCCCCACCAGTTAATACTTGTATCAGCATCAACAGCAGGTACCAAGCACTATGGACCAGCACCAACACACCAGCACCAACGTCACCAATACCAACACAGCGTACCAGCACCAGCGTAACGACCAACGACCAACTCCTAACAACCAGCGAACCATCGAACAACGACCTTTGACTAGCGACCAGCAAACAGCGACCAACGAACTAGCGAAACATCGAAAAGCGACCAATGAACCAACAACCAAGACTAGGAGAGGTGTGCGATAGGGCTGGGGAAGAGGAAGAAGAGAGGGGAAGAGGGCGCAAGTTGGAAGATGAAGAAGAAAGGGGAAGAGGATGCGAGATGGGAAGAGGAAGAAGATCAAGAAAGGAAGAGAAATTTCATATCTAGATCTGGAAAAATAATATATGGAAAATAAATTAGTTGGGAGATAGATAAAAGAAAATAAAGAGAGGGAGAAGGAAAAAAAGAAAAAAAGAGAGAGGGAGAAGGAAAAAAAGAGAGTAGAAAATGAAAAAAGAACGAAAGAAAAAATGAAAAAAATCGATATAACTTATGGTCATGATTATTAATAAAAACTAAGGCCATAGACATACCCTATAACCTCGGTTTTTATTAGACCGTGACCAAAACCTTATGGCCTCGATTTAAAAAAAACGAGGTTAAATTTCTGAGACCATATGTATATATTGTAGTAGTGTGTATTATAAATGAATACAATTCTATTGTACATGAAATTATTAAGTTTGTGGGTGAAATTAAACCTATGAGGGAGTATTATTTACATGACTTCCATGAATAAGAGTCATTTGGGTACTATGACTATAATTTTTATAACATGGTTATTGAGACGAATCTTATAATTTAAAAGACTCATCAAGTAAGTTAAATTTTTTTAAAATTAAGATTTTTTAAATATAAAATAAAAATTATATATTTTATTAATAAAAAACATTAAAAAACTTCTCTCTCTCCCAATCTATCTCTCCCCATTCATTTTCTCGTTCCCCTCTCTCATAAATATTTTATTAATAAAAAATATGAAAATAAAAAAATTGAGAAAGAGAACAAATGAGCAAGAGAGAGAGAGAATGGGTGAGAGAAAAAGGAAGACATAAGGGATATAGAGAGTGTGAGAGAGTAGGAGAAATGAGTTATTTTTTTCTCTCTTTTTTAATTTTTTATTAAAAAAATATAATTTTCATTTTACTCTTATTTAAATTTTTTGATTTAATTGATTATATATATATATTTAAATTACAGGATTATATAAGTTCACTACAATAAATATAAGATGAAAGTATATGAAACTTATATTTACAACTCCATATACACTTTCTTAAATAAAAGTAAAGCATTTTGTATATGAAAAAAATTAAAAAAAAAATTCTATTAACTTTTCTTAGGAAGTGTATTTGCCTAATGTATTTCTTTTTATAATAATTGAAAACAATTATTATTTAGTTAGCATTTTCTACCCCTATAATATCATGAACACAAGAAGGGATATCATTAACATTAAAATGAAAACAAATCACCAGAATTCTTCTGATTATTTAATTTAAATGGTTTATTTATGAAATTATTGCATTGAATATGAGAGAGCACATTATTTCACTCTGATTTTATCCAAAATAATCGTTGATTTGAAAAGTTAACTAAAGAGTTTTATAACAAAATAAAAGAAATTTAGGATTGCAATTTTTCACCAAATTAATCCACTCGAGTAATATTATTTTCTCTTGATTTATATTTTTACAGTACATTTAATTTGTCAACCGAAAACTTCTAATTTTATCCATACATCTCTTCCGAGCTCCGTATAGACGCACCTCGTTAAATTAATTCACTATATTCCTATGAGAATTAAATTGACCAAGATTCATTACGTTCTAAGTTCTCAAATGGCCACACATACAATTAAGGTATATTCATATCCTTCATATATACATGTTATTCTATCCATGAGCAATATACACAAAATTACCTCTTCTAAGTTTATTTAAGTGTCACAGATCATTTGATAAATTTTTCAACAATCAAAAGCATTAATCACAAATAGAATAAACAAATCCAACGTCTTATAAATCTTTCAAAAATAATTAAATCCAAGCTTCATAAATTTAGATAAAATGCAACCCTAGAAAAATTAAATTATTTCATAAATTAAAATTAAAATTACAACAGTTAAGAAATATTAGATGAAGAACACAAAGAAAATTAAAACAACTCGGCTCGTAAATATTTGGCACACGCAGAGCACAACAGAAGCCAAAAATGGCTTCTGCGTGTTCGACAGTCCAACCCCAAACTCTCCAAAAATTCAAAAACTAAAAAACTCCATTTTTAGCAATAAATGCCCTATTTATAGCTAAAAAAAATACATCTAAAAAATATATTTTTCTTTAATTCAATTTGCGTGCGACATGTTAGCGTCTAATTCGCTGCAAGGAATGGTGGGACACATGGTAGCATCTCATTGGGTACCAAGAACGGGCACACACAGAATTGTTGCACAAGATAAGAGTGGGGAGACAAGTGAGGGACAGTTGGAACACGTGCGTGATACTACGTTTTTGCGTTCACCAAAATGTGCCACGTGTCAGCACATGATTGGATACAAGATATGGTGGGACACGTGGTAGCTTTCAATTGGTGGCATAAACATGCGCATGTGATTGTGCCGTAGGAAATCATGGCTTTGGCGGAGCGTAAAGACACGTGGGTCCCACCCTACACGCCGACCTACGCGATAGGTGGGCCTCACATGGGTACCAAGCAGCGTGCAACCATAAAACCTATGTCTAATCGCTTTGGTCGGGTTTGAAAGACACGCGCTAATCCTTACCATTGCTTTTCTGATCTGACGGTTCACATGGCACGCGTGGGTGATGGCACGCGTGGCCTTATTTGCTCCTGCATAGAAAAATAAACTTTTCTTAATTGCATTTTGGCACTCTAATTTATTTCAAATTAAATTTTAAACTTTCTTTAATTACGATTCAACCCTTTTCTAATTTAAATTAAATTTTAAACTTTTAATAATTAAAATTAAGCCTGATTTTAATTCAAATTATATTTTTAGACTATTATAAATTGCAATTAAGCACTCTTTTATTTTAAATTATATTTTTAGACATAAATTTGCAATTAAGTACGTTTTCGATTCAAATTATTTAATTTTTTTAAAAATATATTCCTTAACACATAAACCCTAAATATTAATTTATTCAACTAAAATTAACTAAAAATGTCAAGAAACTAGGAATTATAATTAATAATATAAAGTTAAAAATTATAGTGAAAATTATGAGACTATTAGTACTGGATTTTAATACTTTTGATGAACATTTTATTAATTATATGATTAAAATTACTTATTTTTTATAATAACAGGATTAAATGTATGAGATCAAAATACTCATTTTGAAAAATTACGAATTTAATATGCTTAATCTAATAATTATATGATTAATGTGGTCATTTATTAAAAATTACAAAAATATAGAAACTTTTTGCAAAGCTACTTCCTTAGATGCCCATCTAGCCAACATATTACGTAGTCTTGGAATCCAAACAATAGAAAACGATAAAAAGCTAACTAATAATTGGTAAACCCTCATTTAAATATTGTCTAGCTTCTCAAGAAATTATGTTTGGCTTCTAAAGACATAATTAATAATTGATTGACAATCATATTCTACTATTATAAACGTAAATGCAATGCATTTGTTAGATCAATAGCTAAGAGGTATAAATTCGGTCAATTTTGCCGTTGAAGCCTCAAGAATTTTAAACTAAATACACTAGACATTACCAAATTCATCTCTTACAATCACAACAATAGTTTATAATTTATCTATAAAGCTATCATCAAAATTGAACTTGATACCTTATGTGTAGGTATACACCATGTCTGATTATATACCCTTTGGAGTGGCACGTCCTCTTCGTGATCCACTATAGCCAAAATCAGATCTTTTTTAAACTCTTTGAATGAAATAAGAAAAAACTATGATATTTTTTTGAAATTTGGTTGGGTATTTTTTAAAACTAGCTCATTTCTCATCCTCCATATTGCATTAAGAGTCAAAACAATGGATAATGTAAAATCTTTTTTTCATTTTCAATACGAACAATGAGAGCGTCAGGAGGGTTCAAGCTTACTTCCAGAAAAGAAATGATATCAAGGTGCATGAAAGGCTCAAATCTAATACCACCCTTCAATAAAAGCCATAATTTGTGCAAGAAAACATCTCATGAATAGATATTCTAATGTTTCGATTTCAGAATCACATAAAAGACATAGAGGATTTGAATGGGTATAAATATATTAATATTACCTTTAATAGTGAGTGCATTTGATGTAACTTTAATGTTAAATTAGCGAAAAATAAATTTTAGATACAAAATCTAATATCTCTTAAACCCTATTCTTATCTTTATATATATATAATATTGTTCCTACGAGGATACAATAGCTGCCAGCTGCTGAAAAGAAAAAAAAAAAATTAGAAGAGAGAGCCATGTGAGACAGAGAAACAAAGAGAACTACGCCAAACTCCATTTTCAGTTAAAGAACCTCTCATTTTTCTTCTCAAATTTTGCAAATCAAATTAGAAGAAATGTCATATATAATAAGCTCATTTATATGGTAATATTTGATTAAATAACAAGTTTGTTAATTTATCTTGTTGTTAATTTGGGTTTTGGTATATTGTGAAGGTCTATGAAGATTGATGTTTGTATCTCCATTTGATTATTAATAGATTTTTTTCGGTATGCCATCGTCAGTGTAGTAGACTTTTTACATTGAAAAATTGAAACACTTAAATCATTATGTACCATTTATTTTTCTCATTGTTAATTATTTTGCTATTATCCATAATTATATATTTTTGCAACCAAATTAGATCCGATGTTCACTTCCGCTAGTGCTAATTTATAAAAAATTGGTATCAAAGCATTGAATTATTTTGTTATTTATTGGAACTGATCAAACTTTCTCTTTTGGATTTATTTGGAGCTTATGGTTATCTAATTGGTTTTATATTTTTTGGGTTGTGCTTATGTTTTGGGTTTTTTGTCATTACAACAAAATATGAAATTGAGAAATTCAATGGTAGGAATGATTTCAGTCTCTACCGAATGAAGATATGAGTTGTATTAGTTAAAAAATATCTCGTTAAGACACTTGAAGGAAAAGATAAATTGTTAGAAAAATTGACCGATGAAGAAAAAGATGCATTGATGGAAAATGCTCTCAGTTTAATTAAGTTATCCTTGGTGATGAGGAATCTTCTGCTGATTTATGGCTTAAATTGGAGAGTTTGTATATGACTAAGTCTTTGACAAGTCGGTTATATATGAAACAACGTTTGTATACATTCATAATGTCAGAAGGTACACCTTTACGTAATCACCTTAGTTCTATTATGTTCTTTACCCCATTCATTAGAACATTTTGTTGAAACCATGCTATATGGGCGAGACACTATTTCTTTGGAGGATTTCAAAGTAACTTTGAATTCTAGAGAGTTGAAGAAAAATGTGTCTATTAGCAACAATGATAATAGTAGTGGTTTATTTGTTAGAGGTAGAAAGCAAGAAAAAGGCTTAAGCAATAATAGAGACAAGTCTAGATCCAAATCTAAAAAGTGAAGGGATAAATGTAACTATTTTCGTTAGGAAGGGCACTGGAAAGTAAATTGTCTGAAACTCAAAGGTAAAGGTAAAGGAAAATCTACCACAATTTCTTCTGGTACTAATGATGTTGTTGGTGTTGTAGATAGTTTTGGTTCCGATGGTAAAAATGTTCTATCAGTATCTATTGGTTCTCCTAGAAATGTTTGAATTCTTGATTTGGGTTGCATTTATCATTTGTGCCCCAGTAGGGACACATTTTCTTCTTATTAGTCTATTGATGAAGGTGTTGTCTTGATAGGAAACAATGTTTCCTATCAAGATTATTGGTATTGGTACTGTCTGAATTAAGATGTATGATGATATTGTTAGGATTTTAAAAGATGTTCACCATGTTCCAGATTTGAAAAAGAACTTGATATCTTTGGGTACTCTTAATTCATAAGAATGTAAGTATGTAGCTAAAGGTGGAGTTTTAAGAGTTAATAAGGGTGTTCCCATTGATATTAACTTCCAATTGTCATGTGACCTCTATGTGCTTTAGGGTAGCACTGTTATTGGCAGTGTTTCAATTTCATCCTCGTCAGATCAAGATTCAGATACTACTCGATTATGGCTTATGCGGTTAGGGCATATGAATGAGATAGTGATGTCTATTTTGAGAAAATGACATTTGCATGGTGGTCAGAAAACTTGGAAGCTTGATTTTTGTGAGCATTGTGTCTTTAGAAAGCATCGTAGGGTCAAGTTCAGTACAACCATTCATAAAACAAAAGGTACTACTATTGATTAT
Organism: Hippophae tibetana; assembly: GCA_037013495.1. Classification (NCBI taxonomy): domain Eukaryota; kingdom Viridiplantae; phylum Streptophyta; class Magnoliopsida; order Rosales; family Elaeagnaceae; genus Hippophae; species Hippophae tibetana. The sequence goes on from CM072809.1 coordinate 44,497,999, forward strand.
ATTCATTCAGATCTTTGGGGTCCTTCTCATGTTGTGTCTAAGGGTGATGCCCGATATATGTTGACTTTTATTGATGACTTCTTTCGTCATGTTAATTTATTGGTAATATACATCAAGATAAATTAACAAACTTTTTATTTAATCAAATATTACCATACAAATAAGGTTACTATATATAACCTTTCTTCTAATTTGCTCTGCAAAATTTGAGAAGAAAAATTGGAAGTTCCTTGGCTAAAAATGGAGTTTGGCAATGGGTAGTTTTCTTTGCTTCTCTCTCTCACACAACTCTTTCATCTAATTTTTCTTTTCTTTTCAACAGTTGGCAGTTAATTTCTCCTCATAGGAACAACACACATACACACACATATATATACACAATAAAGACAAGAATATGGTTTAAGAGATATTAGGTTTTGCGCCTAAAATTTATTTTGGGCCAATTTAACAAATCTCTACCTTGGCTCAAAATAGAAACAAGTTCTTTAAATATGAAATTTCTCGGATTACCAAATAACCATCATCCAAATCCCGGAAGGGTGATCATTTACTACAAACACCAATCAAGTCCAAGCAATGATTGAACTTGTTAAATGGAATTAGTTTTGTTAACATATCAGTTGAATTTTTTGTAGTGACTATCTTTTTTATAATAATAGTACCCTGAGAGACAATGTCACGAACAAAGTAATATCTAACATCAATATGTTTTGTTCTTTCATGATACATATTATTCTTGGTCAAGTGTATCACACTCTAACTATCACATAATAAAATAAAAGTATCATGGTATAAACCCAAATCATAAACCAAACCTCTAAGCCAAATGACTATTTTCACTACTTTTGTTGCTATCATATATTCTACCTCTGTCGTAGACAAAGCAACTATAGACTATAAAGTAGCCTTCCAACTAATGGCACAATAAGAAATCATGTAAACATAATCTGTCCGAGATCTTCTTCTATCCAAATAACCAGCATAATCAGAGTCCACATAACCAATAACATTACAACTAGTATCCATTTCACTACTTGCCAATGACCCTTGCAAGGATTACCCATACATCTGCGGACAACACCAACTGCATGTGAAATGTTTGGACGAGTACAAACTATAGCTTATATCAAATTACCAATGGCACTAGCATATGGAACTTGAAACATGTACTATTATTTTTCTGACACTACTACAAAAAGGGGTATAAAAGTCGGTTTTTAACCGACTTTAAACAAATTTAAAGTCGGTTCTCTGAACCGACTTTAAATTCAGAGACTTAAATTGTAAAGTCGGTTCACGGCATGAACCGACGCTACACGTAGAGTCGGTTCATGCCATGAACCGACTTTACGTGTAGCGTCGGTTCATGCCGTGAACCGACTCTACATTTTATTTGTTTTAATTTTTAATTTTATTTTTCGTATAACAGTATATATAAATAACATAAAAACACTAAAATATAAATAATAATACTGAATAATTAACAATATAAATATATTTAATGACTTAATAATTAAATTTATTACAAAATCAAATAATGCATATAAATAACTTCAATTACAAATAAAATAATGTCGTCAAATTATGCCATCGAGTAAGCTTGGTTGGCTTAGAATCTTGATTGGCCTTCACAAGTATTATGGGAAAAAAAAGCTGATCCATATAACAAATATTCTCCTACATACATGAGCACATAAAACATACATCAAAAAAGTAGTCTAAACTTCAGACGTACGAATGAAGAAATTAAATCATTATTGAGATTAGCATGTACAACGACATTCGATGAACTCATATTAGCATTATTAATCATTTTTCTATATATGAAGTTATCTGGAATCTCTACTACTATTTTTTAATGCTATATATAATGAACTCTAAATATGAAATTAATTGCATGTAACTTCGATTTCTTGGCTAAGCTTGTGTGAGTTTTGGTGCCCTTAAACATATGGAACACGTTCATATGCACCAAAACTCATACAAACCAAGAAACAAATCGGACCGACGTACGTACACCTGATTTGTACATTTAGAACTCATTATATATCATTAAAAATACTAGCAGAGATTCCAGATAAATCCATATTTATAAACAATGCATTCCCCTAAATACATGAGCATATATATGATTAATCATCATCAACCAAGTGATTTCAGACACAAGAATAGATATAGAAGGCCAAATCATTAAAAAATTTACTGTTATGTTGTCATATGCTATTCAAGATCATCAGAATCTTCTTCTGATTCTTCTTGCGATGATATAATTTGAACCATGTGTTCTGCCCATTCCTCTCGTAAATCATCAAAAATTTGCTGGTCGTAACCCGTCTTGTTCCAACCAAAGAACTACATGTATTCAAAATCAAAATAAGAATATGATTTCATTTATTTACAAAAACAAACTCAAATATGTTAAAACTTGTATGTATATGGGTAAAATATATTACCACATCATCAATTGGAATTTTGATATTTGTGATGATTTCACTCATAAACTTCATGACATAATAACCACACATGACTCCATTATTTTGTTGTGGAACCTACAAAAAAAAGTGCATGTATACATAAATTTTCATATTCGAACATCCTTATTATTTAATTGTAAAATTAATAAAATTATTAATATTGAATTGTACATACCATAACTTTTGTCCATATAAGCTTATGAGATTTTTTAAGGACAATTCCCCTAGACTTGTTCCACAACCTCCATGCCCTGTCAAGATATAAAACGATTAGTTTTTATTAAATATTACAAAAAATAATAGAAAAAACTAATATGTAACTAAATATAACTCTTACATTTCAACAACTGCTTTTGTATCTTTACTCAGTTCTATGGAAGCTGAGTCACAGTACCAAGCATGATTATTGAACATATCAATGATTACCAACATCCAATGACCTTGGCCTTGTTCAAACCTTAATGGCCAAGGGATTATCAACTTTTGATTTCTGCTAAGCGTTAATGCTCTATCACATAATTGTTTAGCTCTGATGCTAACATCCTTCTCTTGATATTGATTAACATATGAAGAATCATAGAACATTGCTAAATGTGATGAGTGATTATGTTGAAGTCGATAATAGCAAGCCCTATATATGTATATATATAATTAGATAATATAAATATAATTATATATGTTTTGCATAAATAAAAGAAAACTAACTAGATTGAGGACTCACCTTGTCCACACTTGAATTATACTTAAATCGATCATTTGATATTCAAATATTTGCAACAAGCACTCGATCGATATATAAGTTTGGCCGATGTCTACACCAGAAATTTCAATAGGAAGTGGCACAGTCCATCCATCATTTATGCTAGATGCCCTCCCAACAATAGTCATCAAACTGCCAAGATTTCTACTGAACTGTAACGCATAAGTATGACTATACTTTTTCCAAGGCTTCTTCTTGAATGACTTGGTGCACGATGATTGGCCACTAGTCATAGATTTAGCATGAGATACTTGCTTGGTATCTCTTAAATGTGCCGCATTTAAGAGTTCTGGTATAATAGACTACCAAAAAAGTATCATATATGTATTTTTAGTAACAATATAAGATCACATTAAATAATAGTAGTAAACAAGTGTTATTTTTTAAGTTAAAAAATAGTATCATGTCAAAATTTAGAACAACTTGAATCGACGGCCAAGCCACATACTGTCCAACCGCCTCTTGGACTGTGGTAGCATCAAAAGGCACAGGTAGTGGACAATCATGAAACAATGATTGATCAATTACTATTCGCCAATGATTAGGCAAATATTGATTATGAATCATCCGATCATCGCTCAATTGTTGTACCGTTCCAATAGCAACATAGTCCGTTGACGAAGGATGTTTCAACAAACATTTCATATTCTGTAAAAAATTTAAGTGTTATATATAAAAAATAAAACATATAATAAGAATTTAAAAATTAAAATCTTACGACATATGATTCATCAAATAGAGGAGGACTCTCATGTGGGGTAGCTATTGGATGTACATTCTCACCAATATGTTCATCTTGGCTTGATTTATGGTAAGAATGTACAGATTGCATTGGAGAAAATGAACCACTACTTGATTGCATGTGCATTCCTGACATATAATGAGGACCAATAGGATGGCTATATCCCATACTGGATGTAGTTTGAGCACAATGAGATTGTGTGGATGGCATGCCTGGCATGGATGGTGGCATGCTTGGCATGGATTGTGGCATGCCTGGAATGGAAGGTGGTATGCCTGGCATGGATGGTTGCATGCTTGGCCAATATGGCATGCCCTGGTTGTAGCATGATGCTATGGCTGACAATTGTTGTGATTGATGTTCTTTTAGAGTGGCAATCTCACTCATCACGGAGGCCTTAAAGGAGTTGAATTCTTCTTCAATTTTAGTGTATTTCTCCTTACTTACCGTCTGAGGCTTATGTTTTGGAATTTTAAAATACTCCAAAGCACCATCATATTGGCTACCTCCTCTAACACGACCAGGATGATCGCGTCCGATTGCATGATATAAAGCATCTCTCCCAGGATCTTCGATTATTTCACCCCTGTATAGTTTTTCTTGAACAACTCTCTACAAATAATAAAGCACACAAACATATCATTCATTATTACATCAATTATTAAGTATCAGTCAGACTTTTTATCAAACGAAATTACTAACCAACTTATTTAATTGTTCTTCTCCTCGTTGACTCATCGGTCTTGCATTCTTCGTTTTGGGAGTCTTTGTTTCTATGTACAATTCCATTCGGGTAACAGGTCTACCCAATTCAGCTTCCTACATAAATTAGGAAAATTTTATTAACAATGACATGAAATTAAATTGAGAAAAATTAATATAAAAATATTTATAAAATTAAGACAAATTAATAATACCATTCGAAATCTAACTTCAGGATTTGAAGACCTCCCAGTACGGTTAGGAAGAATGTTATGCATTTGGACATTCTGGTGATCTTCTCTAATAATTTGAAATTCTTCTGAACGTCTATAATCCACAAAGTCTGTCCAAACTTGAGGTGTAATCCAAGGGTGTCCTTCAGGGAGTTTTTATATCACATTCTCATCAAGTGTTTCCAAATATGGAAACACATAATTTTTTGCCAATCTAGAAGTCTTGTATTCCTTCCACGCCTTATTTGCAATCTTATAACACTTGCCCTGCCAATTGTCATCGACTTTGTAACGATTCTGTAAAAACACAGTACAAAAGATTAGATACAATCAATATATATAATATATATATTGATTATAAAATATAAGAGACTTACATAAATGGTTATCCATATTTTAAACTTTTCTACATCGGCAACCTCATACCAATGATTTATATTGATTGGTATACTGGACTTTGCCAGTCGACCAATAGAAGATTTCAGTTGTTGACCATTTTCCCCTAGTGGATTACCAGTAGCATCAAATTTAACGGGTATTCTATCATCTGGGTTAAGTGGAGCATCAGGTATATTCGCCCAACCTCTTCTTTTCAAATACCCCAATGGATCATTTGGATCTACAAGCTGAATATCCATGAAATATCTGCAAAAAGTGGAGAAATATAAATTAATTGACAATTTTAGGAACACACATATATACAAGAGTTATTACAACAATATAGAACATACATTATGTTTAATTAGGTTGTTGATCGTATACATATATTCCTTCACAATCACTACGAGTCCATGTCGAAGAATCATCATCATCAATTAGATCATCACGTACATTAGGCAATTTATTTGAGAAATTACTAATATTGGTTAATGTATCAAGCATAGAGTCATCATCTTCTACAACATCACAATGGTAAAACTCTTTTTGTGGAGGCGTTAAGACAACAGACCATATTGGATCAATTTGATCGCTCACGTAAAATACTTGCTTTGCATGAAGTGCTAATGTGAAAGGATCATCTGTGTGACTTATCCTGGATAAATTTACAAGAGTAAATCCAAAATCATCTATTTTATATCCAACATTGATAACATCTTCGACCCAATCACACAAGAATACTGTCTCATGGAAGACCTCATAATCCAATTCCCAAATCTCTTGTATTATACCATAATATGTTCTATCAGAAAGGACAGGATTAGCATCTTTTGAACTGGCAAATTGCATAGTTTGTGCAACCATCTTCACCCCACTATTTTGATTTACTCGGACTTTGTCCCTAGCTTGAGTCGTAAACCTCGATCCATTTATTGTGAAACTATGAAATGATTTGACATCGAATTTTGGGCCATGTGTAAGCCACTGTAAACTTTCTGATATTTTATGATTGGGTTTCTTGAGTTCACCTCGAATCTATGTATACAAAAACACGAAATGTGTTTAGAGCAAAGTTTTAAAACATTGAATATATATAGGAAGATACATACATGATTTTTTTTGTGACACTTACGTGGTTGCGAAACCAATTAATAAGCTCTCGCTTATGTTCATCATACAACCATTTTTCTCCTCCTTTTTTTTATAACGAGGATCGATCTTCAATAAGTTTAAATGCATCCTGTAACGTTATTAAATATATATTAAGTTATATATCATCATTAATAGTTAAATAAAAGATGAAACAATGAACATCACTTACTCTATGTACGGTTGTGCCTCGTTATTATTTACCAAAATGATTCGGTGTGCTTTTTCCCATCGAGTGCGATCAATAAATAATTTCTTACTTCCACCAAGCATAGGGTTACCTACTTGGATCATGTGACGTTCTAAGAATAACTTGTGCGTAGGATTCCCAATTTCAGTGCAACCACTAAAGTATTCAAAACAAAACTCAATGGCCTCTTCAGCAATGTAGCATTCCACCATGCATCCTTCAGGTCTATATCTATTATTTACATATCCTTTAAGGACTTGCATTAATCTCTCAAAAGGATACATCCACCTTAAGTAAGTAGGACCACATAATTGAACCTCTCGAACTAAATGAACACATAAGTGAATCATTATATCGAAGAAAGAAGGAGGAAAATATTTTTCAATTAGACACAAAGTTTCTACAATTTCTTTCTGTAAAGAATTTAACTCGCCAATTGATATAGATTTCTTGCATATGGTATTGAAGAATGAACAAAGCCGAATTATTGGTATTCGAACATGTTTTGGAAGAATTGATCTAATAGCAACTGGTAATAACTGTTGCATTAAGATATAACAGTCATGTGATTTCAATCCATACAGTCTCTTATCGGTGATAGACACAAAATTTCTTAAGTTGGATGAGTAACCATCAGGAACTTTCACACCTTCCAAACATTTACAAAACACATCCTTTTCTTTTGTTGACATTGTATATGATGCTGGTGGCAAGTATGTTCGATTCTTATCATTTTCCACCCTTGGTTCCAATTCAGGTCGTATGCCTAGTTTCTTTAAATCCAATCTTGCTTTAATGCCATCCTTTGTTTTTCCAGGTATATTAAGTAAAGTGCCAATCAAGCTTTCACATACATTCTTCTCAATGTACATGACATCTAAGATGTGACGAATGTGTAGGTCTTTCCAATAAGGCAATTCCCAAAATATTGATTTTTTTTCCAACAACCATTCGGTTCAAAATCTTTTTCATTTTCACCAATTTCATTAGTTGACCTCCTTCGTTTCCCAGACTTGGTGAGTTTTTTTTTCATCTTTCCATATCGTTTGAATGTCATCCCATTCAATTGCCTTAATATCTCAATACCTCGCAAAGGTCGAGTTGCATGATCATGATCTTCTTCACCATCGAACGGTTTCTTTTGGTATCTAAACTTGTGTCCAGATGGCAAAAATCTCCTATGTTTTCTATAAGACATCTTTCGTCCGTGAACAAGATACTTTGCAGAAGTTCCATCACTACATATAGGACATCCCTTGTAACCTTTTGTTGCATGTCCTGATAAGTTTCCATAGGCAGGAAAATCATTAATTGTCCATAAAAGAACCCCCTTCAAGTTAAAGTATTCTTCTTTATATGCATCGTAAACATTTACACCATCATTCCACAACGTCTTTAAATCATCTATCAGAGGCTGCAAATATACATCAATATCAACACCGGGTTGTTTCGGTCCTGAGATCAATAATGTTAACATCATGAATTTTCTTTTCATACACAACCAGGGAGGAAGGTTGTATGTTACCATAATTACTGGCCAACAACTATATCTACTACTGAGGGAACTATGTGGATTAATTCCATCAGCAGCAATGGCAAGACGCAGATTTCGCGGATCAGATGAAAATTGAGGAGATAAATAATCTACTACTTTCCAATTTGGAGAATCACAAGGATGACGTAACACCCCATCATCAGATCGATTATCTGAATGCCAAGTCAACATCTTTGATGTATATTTACTATTGAACAACCTTTGAAAGCGAGGGATCGGAGGAAAGTACCAAAGAACCTTTGCAGGCACGCCTTTCTTATGTGTTGTACTCTCATTTGTACCATGCTTCCATCTCGATTCTTTACACATAGGACAATCATGTAATGTCTCATATTCTTTTCTATAAAGAATGCAATCATTAGGACAAGCGTGAATCTTATGATATTCCATGCCAAATCGACTAAGAGATTTCTTCACTTCATACATTGAAGATGGCAATTCAATACCCTCAGGAAACATATCGACTAGTAGAGTTAGTAATTCTGTGAATCCCTTGTCAGAAAAACCATGTTTTGCCTTGACATTGTACAAATGAACCAATCCTGACATCTTAGTGTATTTTTTGCATTTTGGATACAACGGTTTTTCGGCATCTTCTATAAGTTTATTAAAGGTTTCGGGATCATCCTCGCGTAATTCATCTTCAACACCACGAAACATATTTTCTGTCTGTACATTATGATATGATGTATGTAATCCACCCACATTCTTATTATACTTTTCTCCATGAGTATTATCAATATTTTCTCCATGATAATACCAACATTTATAGCTCAATAGAATACCATTACGGATAAGGTGATACTTAACCTCATCAAATTCATGAAATCGCTCATTTTTACATTTAACGCATGGGCATCGAATCATACTACTTCGAGTATTACTAGTTCTACAAGCAAATTCCATGAAACTTTCAACTCCAGAAATATAGTCTTGCTCAATTCTACACTTTGACATCCAAGATTTGTCCATTTTCTAGAATTGACATTAATTAAACATATTACTTAATTATGTATTATTATATATAAATTTCCTAATTATTAGAATATATATCAAAACATACATAATGCAAAATAGTTATCATTTTAATCATTTTACAAAACCATTTATATACAAATTAAAAAATAAGCAGTTCATGTTTCATGAATATATATATAAAAACCAATCACGGGGTTGATTCTAATTTCTAAGCATGTTACTATATCATAATTACTAAGTAATATTAATTATACGTATAAATAAATTTATCCAAGCAAACCCACAAAACATTTCACATATTATTGAATACATACAAGTAATAATTCAAACATTATTATTACAAGCAAACAAAAAAACATAACTAAATCAAAAATTTATACAAAAATATGCTGTTCCTACATTTACACGCTGATAAATTAGCACAAATTTCACGCTGTTCCTAATTAACACGCTGATAAATTAGCACAAATTTCACACTGTTCCTAATATACCCATAAACAGATTTTAACATTTTGCTAAAAAAAAGAAGAAGAAATGACAGATAATATTGTGAGAAGAGAAAACTTACAAACGTTCGTTCAAATGGTGGTTGGAGGTGGCCGGAAATGTAGAACGAAGGTGGCGCACGGTTAAGATTTTGGGAGAAAATGAGAGTGAGGAAAGGAGAGGAAGAAGAAAACTGGAAATCTGCGTACAAAATGAGATGTTAGGGCATATATTAGGTGGATAGCGTCGGTTAACCACGTCAACCGACGCTACGTTACGTGGATAGCGTCGGTTGTCCACGTCAACCGACGCTACGTTACGTGGATAGCGTCGGTTGTCCACGTCAACCGACGCTATCCACGTAACGTAGCATCGGTTGACGTGGACAACCGACTTTAAATTCATTAAAAGTCGGTTTTTGGTAAAAACCGACTTTAGACATCGACTTATATACCCCTTTTTGTAGTAGTGTGACTGTGGTAAAAAATCCAAAGAAAACATGAAATGTACAGCTAACAGCATACTCATAGGTTTAGAATCTTTTAAACCAAAGCGTTCAAGAACTTTTTCAATATAATTTTTCTGATTCAAATAAAGCTTGCC